>CM032178.1:23165590-23180182 GCA_018908115.1 Anopheles rivulorum
GAGGAGGAGGAGAAGATGGAGGATGGAATGGTAAAAGGAAGGAGTGGTGGATATATCCACGATTCGGTGTCCTCCTGATTTAATTGAAAATTTTATTATTGTTGTCCATCGGCGAACGGAATGGAATGGAGACCGTTCTGCCATGCGAAGACCGCTTTGGCCTGCTTTGCAGCGAGACGCGATGTCAACACACGAACAAACAGGCTGAGGCTGGCTTTGGTACGGTACGGAGGGTCGTCGGTGTTTAGTTGGTTGCTAACAATGGTGCCAATGTTGTTTGAGCGACCATCGGGCGTGGCACGCGGATGGGTGGCACACCACCCCGCAGGTGGGGTGGAAAGTTTTGCGAGCGTTTTCTTTCGCACTCGTACGTGGCCGGTTCGGCACAAGAGCTCTGGGCCACCATGCCCGAACCGTACCGGCACCTTTCCAATGGGCTGCAATCGGGGGTTGGGACCGGTGGGGTGGCCCATGGTGCGCCCGGCTGTGCACCAAATTGAGAGATAAGAATGTAATTTATTTGTTTGTCAAGGTGGTACGTGCGCGTGTGTACAATTTTACAATTTCATGTTGCATATGTGTGTGTGTGTGACTCGACGAAAGGAGTGGGGTTGGGAACGGGAGAAATGGGTGGCAAGTGGTTGTTACTCCTAGACGACGCATGGGGGGGGGGGGGGGGGGGTTTGGATTCCCCACCTGAATCCCTCGCGAAGGTAAGGTTGATTCACATCCTGTGGTGCTATTTACTGATTAATAGCTCTGCTGCTGCTTATTCAATGTCATCCCCTGTGCCTGCTGCTTGCTTTCTTTTCGTTCAGTTCGTTCGGTCGGTCGACACTGCTTTGAATGTTCGGGTAGCAACGTTTATTGTGACGGTTTATTGGCAATGTTGAGGACGTTTCATTTAAGGTCAGAAAATTGTGCACTTAACCAATCACTTTGGGATTCGCTTTTGTTTGCCTCTTTTCGTTGTAGTGTTTGGTCACTTTATTTTTGGATATTTAAGGTGATATTGGTGGTCGAGGTGGACTTATGGTGATCAATTAGAAGGAAGATACTTGTAAAAAACGTAACATATAGGATCGCTATAGAGTACCGGTGTCAATAGAAGAGTAGTTATTTAAATGAACGTAAAACTTATTCTTGTATTGGCACTACAAACTCAAAACATCGTATTTACTAATTTAAGGCAAAATTTTGTAATTTATATCAAAATATGTTTATCTTAAGCTGTTCCACCATCTAAAGATTTAGTCCTTTTTCCCATAATGTATATACCTTGATCAGAATGGTTTTCATTTCCATTAGGGCTTTATTGTTTAATGACATCAACATTCTCAAGGCGCGATCTCTGGATTGAATATTTGAGTTATGGGATATCGTAATAATCATTTCCCAAAACTTAAAAAAAAAAACAAAATTTAAACTCAAATAAATACCTAACCCTGAAGAAAAATGTGTATTTTAAAGGTACATTTTTGACCATTCAAAAGATTCAAATCTTCTTTTGAACGACTGATGCACAGTGGCAATGACTTTTCAGAAGATTGAATAAAATGTGTTTAATGAGTCTATAAGAAATATTGAGAACTCTTGCTATCGATTTGATTCTAATAACATTGATAATAGTAATAATGTATAAACTAGACAGATTTTCTTCAGTTTCATAAAGCTGTTCTATATGGTTTCTGCTACTTAAATTACTCTTGCTCTCGAAAGAGTTATTTCTCCGAATACTTCGACAATTCTGAGCCCATTGGCAAAATAATTCTCAAACTTCTGACGACCTTGATTGGTGTATTGGGGTGTCCGAAGTTGTCATTATTGACGCAAAAGGATGTTTAAAACTAGGAGTAAAACATCTTCTTAGTACTTATTTACCGGACGAATTTTCAGGTACTTTTATTTTGAGGTTTGACAAACATTGATAGTAGATCATAATGGTTTATTATTTAGATTTTTTTTATTATGTTCGAACGGACCATTCCATAGTAGACTAAGTATTAATGATATAGTGATTATTACGTGTTAATTATATCAAAAATAAGCAAAATTTGTTAAATAAAGGTAAAGACTTCTTGAAAATCATGTTAGTTATAATAAAGCATTTTTTATATTATTTTTAACGAGTAATTGAAAGTATATTGTAAATTTAAAAACAAAACACATTTCAGTACTTTCATCCAGAATTATGAACGATTGACTAGCAGCATTTCAACATTCCATCTGTTACTGTTACTGTTGTTTCCAGAATAAAAAAAGTCAGTAGAAAAAAAAAAGAATCCAATTGATTCGTTCATGGCACGCTCGATCAGCAGATTTACATCCTAATTGAAAAGGATATGACTGTTGGCGGTAGGCACAGGCATCAAAACATTAGACGAAACGATATCGTGCCTAACTCGATGGCTATTCACGGTTTTATCATAAAAACGCATGATGCACCTAAAGTACACACTCTCTCTCTCTCTTTCTCTCTCTCTCTCTCTCTCTCTCTCTTTCTCTCGCACAAAAAAAGAAAGAAAAAAAAAGCTCCATCTAACACAGTAATGCACTGGTTATTCCATGGGCATTCGGGATTTGATTGCCATTTTGCGTCGCTGGATGCGCTTCACTGGCTGCCTTGGGTCCAAACCTACCTGAGCGGCTAATGAAGCATTCGCTTAGCGCAGCACTTTGCCCGGGCTAATGAATGTGTTCGTGCGGCCCGGTGCTGGCCACATCCATCCGCGGCCTCCGATGGGCAAAAGCGCATCATCATTCCGTGCAGCATTCCGGCTGAACCAGGGTGGTGCGTTTTAATTAGGAGAAATAACAGAAAATCCTGCAACGCGAGCGTCGTGTTGCTTCCTGCTGGGCAACTGTCACTATGCGCTGTGGGTGTGTGGGTTGGCGATGTATTATTATTATTTTTTTGCTTTCGCTTTCGGCTTGTCTTCTGTTCGGCCGTAAAGTTCGCTCCGCTCCCGGTGTGTGTTTCGGGAGCGCCGGACGGTTATGCCGGAAGTGCAATACTGCACTGTACGCCATCGTGGAAGACCTTTTGTAATCTGACATTATATGATGTTTTATATCACATTGCAAACGGCCTGATAGGGCGCACTGTGTGTGTGTGTGTTCTACACCACTACCAGTGCGTCCCATCCGTAGCCTGGAGGAACGAATTGTTTCACTGGCATGGTTCGCACGGTGAACATCGCGCCCGTTGGAAGTAGTAGACATCAGGTACGATATTGGATGAACATTCTGGATCTCTTATCCAGACCACCACGGTCCAGGTGCACGGATGTGAAGCTATTCCGAAGGTGTGCCCGGCTATGTGCTGAACCGCCTTTATTTCTCAACTGACCACTGACGGGGTCCGGCCTGCCAATTCGCACCGGCACCGGCGAGTGGAAAATTATTCATTGATTTATTTACCATGAAATGTGTAGAAAATAATATCCCCTAACAACCTGTGCGCTCTGGTTGCGGTGCTAACACGAAACGTGTTAGAAAAGCTGAGCGTCGGGACCGTACCGATACCGTACCTTCCATGCGCCACGGAAGTTGCGTACTTTCGTACGTCCGGTGCGCACTCACAGATGAGGCAGCGTTGGGCCGTTGTGCGAAACCTTACGGCCAGTATGGCAGGCTGGTCGCGTATCACATAATTTTCTCGCACTCTGCACAGACCATTAACTAATCAATGGTATATTAATTAAATGCAACGGTACACGCATTCGCCCACGGCAGGCCCGAGCATCGGATAGTTGGTTGTGCTTCATTGTGTCTGAGTGTGTGTGTGGTTGTGTGGTTGTGTACGTAAATAGCGATTCTCGTTCGATGGATGATTGCGAACGGCGAACAAGCGTCATGTTTTCTGCGTTCCAGATAGACAGGTTTGCCTGCTAGTGATTGTTTACGACGCTACAATGGATGAGCAAGCAAAATGGTTTTGCCAGAAACGAATCACTCGCCGCTAGGGCAAATGTTTGATTTTGCGTTTCGGGGAGTTTGTTTTTTTTGTGCGGCATTTTTCGGCAGCATCCATTTTTGTTGGCCACTGCATGGTTGTAAAACAAATGAAAAATGTAACGTGGTGAGGTAGAATTGAATTGTAAGTAAAACAGAATTGTACGTTTGAAATCGTTTATTTCATGTGCTAAAGAAAATAATTTGAATGATTTCGGAAAAACTTTTACGTATTTGCAATATTTGATAATGTTTTAGTTAAAATATGGATTAATTAAAACATTTTTTACTTTATTGCATTTATTTTCATTTCAATTGTGAGCGAAATAGCATCAATTACGATTTTGATGTGTAATAAATGAGAACTTCGGAAAATGAATTCTGCTATAAACAGATTATACATTGTTGTTTATAGCATTTTGAATTTATTTTATTTATAACATAAGCAGCTGACAACACCAACGCACTCTGCGAGATTACGAGTGGAAATGAGTGTCCAGAATAGAAAATTTAAGCTTACCATAAATGTGCTATAAAATGATATCCTGAGGATAATTCTCTGCGTTGCTATAATACCTACTCTCATAAGCTTTCAAAATGGTTTTAGTACACCATGAAATATAATTTTTCTGAGAGTTTTCCATTTTCTAAGCAGTAGGTAAACTTATTATGGCAACCAAGTAGCTTTTCCAGCAAAAGCTAACACACAGAAAAACATCGACAGAGTTACAGGGACAAATACACCACAGCTCACCTACACTATCGGGGTGTGAGAATGGCACCGTCAACACCACTACTACTACGATGGCTGTATGTAGCGCAAGCACATAAACACACACACACACACACTCGCGTCTTCCCGTTTTCGTCCTGTACGGCGAACGTAGTAACGACGGCGTTCGCTTGGCAACCTGTTGCCTATGTGTTTTTGCTATTTCGACACGGCCTTTGTGTAGCGACACGTTTTACGCTCATGCAGCGTGTGCGTGTGCGTGCGCGCACGAGGCGTAGATTGTGGATGAGATGGGTTTTATTGATTAAATCTTCGCCTTGGACATGCTGTCGATTTGTGGAGGGGGGTTGCGAGAAAGCCTGGCATCATCATCATCAACTGCCGTTCGCGGATATGGCGTACCGACGCCGAGTTTCCAGATGGAAGAGTTTTGATTTTGATTCACTCGTTCCCATCACAATCACATTTGCGATGCACGTTTGTTGAGACTTTGAGAAGCCTTTTTATACTGTTTGTTTGGTTGGGCAAGATTAAGGAGAAGGTTATTTAAATTGGCTTTCGTATAATCAACAAAGTCTCTAGTAAATTAAACTAAACTTACTTTCAAACATAATTAAATAAGAATGTAAATCCAAATAAATTTCACTATTGATCTCTTTTTGCTCAATCGCGCTAGAACTTGCATTAGGAATTAAATAAATACAGCAGCAAAAGCATTCGAAACATGTCGTACGCCCTAATGTAAAGCCACCAAATTCTACTGCTGGCACGGAGTTTGCATCAGCGACGGGCGGGTGTTTGTTTCGGGATTTCATCACAAAAGCCACCCGAAAGGAAAGCAAACCCGCGATTGGGAATCTGTCAATCGGAGGATTATCCGCTATAAACAACATCAAACGATAAACGGTTTTAAATCCTTCAATTTCAATTCCGCTCATGACGATCCAGGTCCTGCTAGGCGTGCGTGTACACGCCGGAGCGGAGCGATTCTCGAAATTGACACCCCAGCATGCGAACCACCGTGTAGGCAGTGTGCAAGCATATGAAAGTGGAAAGCGTTTCGATCGCTTAGGATCTCGGGAATATATATATTATTTTCTTTCCCTTTTTCTTTTGGAGCGAGCCAAGACGTGAAGCAATATTATGCGGGGGAAACCGATACCGAGCAACATGGCTGGCGTACGGGCCAAGCTTTTGTAAGTAAATCCGCCAGGCGTGATTCAATTTTCGGGGCGCGGGGCGACATCAGCAGCACAAAACCCGTTCATTCGTGCTGCAAGCTAAAGGATTTGAGGTAAAATATTTGAGGGTATGGCACCCATATGGCTACGAAATGATTGGTATGCGACTAGGGGCTGGGGGTTTGTTGTACTGTTTTCACTTAAAGCTGTTGCAAAACAATAATGACAATGTTGGATCGTATTGTTTAGTTCATTTTTGTAGAAAGTACAGAGAATTTAAGAGGAAAAGAATCGTGACTGACTTGTGTAGTAAGAATGAACCTTATTTTCTATATATTTGAGACGAAAACGGTGCATCTTTTTATAAAACTTATTTTATATTAATTTTCTCCTATAACTAAGGCTCTTTTTAGCTTGTGAATTTCAATATTGAAACGTAAATTTTCCACAGATTAAATTTGCTTTGCTACTCTTTTTTTGTACTGATGAATGCGACAATTATTCTTTACTTTAATTATATATTACTAAAAGTCTTGTTATAATTGACAGGACATACTTTATTTATGTTAATTTAATATTGAAACTAAAACCGCAAATAGATTAGGAGAAGGACATTTTATTAAAGTTTTACAGTTTCTTGTTTGTAAATGAGTTTAAGGATTTATATATTAGGAGCTTCTTATGTTTAACAGCTTTATTGATATGTTCTTTTCCATAACTTTTACAATAAGATTGATTTCTTTCGAAATTTTTGGTTATATTGTTGTTATGCTTATTACCCCTTAGTTGGTTCCATTTTTAGGAGTACTTGTTATTTGTTTTTGATTTTTCCATGTTTTCTAAGTCTATTTTTTATCTTTTTAAATATTTGATGTAAGAAACATATTATTAAGCAACTCTGATATGCCTTTTAAATATTATAATTGAAATATTGTTATAGTTTAAAATTTATTTAGTAACTCCATTTAATTAGCTAATTGCTCACAAAAGCTTTTCGTTGTCCTGTTTTTCCCTTTCACAAAATTTGTTTAAATCAAACAAAACACTTAATTATTGTAAGTAGCGCCAGGTAGCCGTATCGTTGTTCGCATGACATTTTAATCAACAGCGAGTAACACAAACACGGACACAACCGTTTGATTGCGCCCAAGCCCGAACTGTTGCGCAAATAAATAAACAGAAATTTATCAACATGAAATTTGCAATTTAATTTCCATCTGCTGTCCCGTTCTGGTCGTGCACGCAAAGCGGCCAGGCAGATGCATCGGTTCGATGTGCATCATCACCGTGGAACCGATCCGTGGTTCGGCCTTATTCGGGATGGGTAGTGGCACCAACTAACCAGCCCATCCTGTTGCGTTATGATAGCCGCATCAAAACCCGGATGGAAGATTTCGTCATCGTTATTCAAGGAGTATGTTCATGGTCAGGTGTGTGTGTGTGTGTGTGTGTGTGTGTGTGTGTGTGTGTGTGTGTGTGTGTGTGTGTGTAACGACCCCCAGGACCAGTGGATCACGGGCTTGACTTACTATCCACCAGCAAGATCAACCGGGCAGCCGGGCAACCGTGAAGCGTGAAGTGTATTTGTGTGACGTGTACGTACGTGTATGTTTAGAGTAAACATCTTGTTTATAAACGATGCTCGTCCCGCTCGAAAGGATGCAATCTGGCCCTCCCCAAAGGGGTGAAGGAAGAGGATGGCGAGATGCAGGTTCAGGCGATTGACGCTAGGCATACGGGGCGAGCGAGTACTTAAAGCGAAATTCAAATAAATTTGCAGTTCAAGCTCCCGGAACCTCCATTCAATCATCTGCCGGCTGCTTTGCTGGCCGGTTCCCTTGTTCCCGGAAACAAGCGTTCCTGGTAAGCGGGTGCTGCGTTGCCTCCAATCAATTATGAGTCGGCTGCGATGCTTTCCCAGCTGCCTGGACCGGAGGTTTATTGAGTTTGCCTCGCTCATACACAGTGTTTGCTGCAAAACTTGGCGGTGCTGGATCGTTTCTGCCGTTTTCGTGGCCACTTCACGGTTTCAGCGTCAGCGAACGATTAGAAAAGAAAGCTTCCTATCCATTCTATCATTCTCTCTCGCTCACTCTTTCTCGGGGAAGCAAATTTATATCGATAGCCTGCAATTAGTGTAGCGCAAGTAATGAAAAATCCCCGTTACATCCCGAACGGTCCCGACGGTAGCAGCAAATTGTTTGGAATATTTCAGTCCACACACCTCCAAGACCAGCTAAGAACGAGTCTCAGGCAAGGATATTAAGGTTTTCCCAAAATACAATCCACATCATTACCCCAGGCCTGCTGGGATCGACGGAAAGAGCATTTCTCTTCCAACCAACCAAGCAGCGGATTCGCCCAATAGTACGGGATGCCATCGACGGGGTTGTCTACGCGAGCGGGTTGTTCCCGCCCGAGGCGGGTTGTATTGCGTTTGCCCAGGCTGGAATTGCTTGCACCGAACCGCATCCGCATCCATCCGCTGTGAAAACTCGTGATGCACTTGTAATGTTGCACCTCGTGAAGCGTTCGAACATTACCCATCGCACCCAGCAGCATACGATTGCTTCGATTGCTTCGATTGCTTCGATTGCAGTGAGGCAGACAAAATTGTGCAAAACCAAATACAATGTTGCCGACCTTGTGTACCAACCGAACGGGCGGCATCTTTTGCGCAAATCTCTTCCGCCAGAGCATCGCACATCGCCCAACCGTACGTTTCGATTAGCAAAACCGTTTGACATGGGGTATCCCATGAGTGTTTCTGCCTTTGATGTCGGTGAGTCCATTGGCACAAAGCTAAAACAAAAAAATGACCCAACGGATGGATTAAACTCATTAAGCACGGAGAGAGCCAGCTCACATCACAAGTAGATATGATGCAAATCTGTGTGTTTAATATGTGAAGGCAGAGGTCGTGTTTATTAGTGCTGCATCCATTTGCTGCATTTCGTTTCGTTTAACAGCAGCAGCAGCAGCACCAGAGCAAGGGTATATAAGGGTGCTTTGGCCGAAAGATGACTAGAAGCGATTACGCCGAGCAAATGAACTGTGGTGATATTTGAATTACAAACCTTTTACCAACCGCCCCGTGTGGTAGTTAGGTGGGGTGTTTGGGGTTGGGTGGTGATAATACTTTTACTCATAATTATTATTCACTCAGGCATCATCATCATCGATACGGTGGTGATGTTGGCCAGTGATCGTATCCAGCCTGTAGCTACACACTTTACGCAACGGCTATTTTATAGGCTGTAGGCTGCTTTATTGCTGGCTTTAAATTAATTTATCCTGCTTGTGGTGAGCAACTGCTTTTTTGTGTATGTTGTTGCCACAACATAATGTATATCCTTGTGTTAGTGGTTCACGCATTTTAATTAACCCGGCAACGTTGAGGCAACGTTTAAGTAAAGACATGCAAAAAAGCAACAACAGCATATTTATGTTGTATTTAAAAACAAAACGTTTTAATGGTGATGTGGTTGTGTTGAGTTGTTTTTTTTTTACTGAAGCATCATTACACTAAATCTACCGGAATGGTTTATTTTTACAGGTTTAATTGTTGGCAAACATAATAAATTTTCACTTTAAACAATTGTACCGCAGTTGAAGCATGATTTTTTTTTTAAATTTTAATCTGTTTTAGGGGGTTTAAACACAATAAACGCATTTTAGCTCATTCATATTGTTTATTAAATGAGTAAAGAAATTAAATCCTCATGCAGCAAGGATTTTACTGCACCGAAATGTAGCTTCCACTTTAAATGATATTTAATTGAAACAAAATATATTTAGTTAAAATTATTATTGAAATAATTTTTTTTATAGTTGAATGAATTTATATTTTTATTAAAAAAAGCATGAATTGTTAGCAATTAGATAGATTGATTTAATTAAAAATTGAAATTTTATCAAATTGTCAAACTGTATAAATTAATATAAGGAAACCAATTTCAAAAACTAAATCGACAAAACAAGAAGATTAATTTGAACAGGTAGACTTACAAATAATAAAAAATATCATTTCTCAATTAATTTACTTTTGTACAATTTTAATTCTTGTATAATTTTTCAAAAAAAAAACTTTTATTAATTTTATTGATTTTTTGATTGAAACTCAAACAAAGTGATAGAATATATTAGAATATTATAATTTATATTTATTTAAATAATACTTTAATTATTTAAATAATAATTTATGAAACTTCCATCTATCAACACTCTATTAACACCATACAAAACTGCCCATAACCATGCTGCCGTGCGTGCTTTTAGTACTAAATGCTTATTCACGATATCAACTCAAACAACGGTGAACAAAAACCAGCGACCGAGATGCATTTTGCGTAATGCCATCCACCAACGGTCTCACTTGATGCATAATGATACATTTTATCGATTGAGGGAAAAACCCCCGAAACGTGACATTAAAGGGCCTGGCAATAATCATTGCCAGTAGCGCGAAATTATTGCGCACGATGAATTATCATCAAATGCCCGTGCGCGGGCTCATACCGTCGGGTGGATCAGATCAGGACCTACTAGGGCACCAAACAAAAAAAAAAACAAGCCCCCTCACAGCAGCATTAATAAGACCACAGGCAAATGATCTAACCCCACTGGGTTTCATGCTTTACGCGCCCTGCACCTGCACCGACGCTGATTGACCAACGCCGGACAATGTAATCAATCGCAATTGCATATAAATTGCGTTATTACTTTTTTTTTTACGACCACCAACCTTTTCGGTTGTATGGGGGATAACGTGGGGATTTCATTTGGATAATTCTACCCATCGGGTTGGGGATCTTTTGGGATGGATTATGCTTTTTTTTTCTTCTTCTATTGGCTCAAAGGTAAGCTGAAGCAGAAGCAATAGTCGTTATCCGGTGAGATACGGGTGTGATTAAAAGCCATTTATTGGAGGGGGTTTTTATTTGTGTGTGGCAACTATTGATATGAATGTGACGATTGTTAGTTGATTGACTCCACTTGGGGTTAATAAACATTCCGCCGATACGGTACGGTTAATTGAAGGATAGACAAATATGAAACAGCACACGTAAACCACACTGCCAAGCAGCGATAGGGATGGACGAGATGAGATTGATCTACCGACCATCACCACCTTTACATTCCCGTTGTTTTTATAGGGCTTGCTAATAAATCATCCGTGGAGCGAAAAGGCGCAAACTTTGAATACTTTATTCATATTAATTAGGGTCAAAAAGGCACCCCGACACCGGCACAAACGCAGGAACGCACACACGGCTGAGAGACTCACTTCTTCGGCCACGTGCATGGTGGCCCGCACGGTAGCCAACGCACAACAGGTAAAGCGAAAATGCAACCCTGCCAGAGCGGGTGCAACCCCCAAGCGCGAAAACAATAGGGTGATGCACATTTCGTGCTTGACCGATTCGACCACCACAGCTGCACAGCATTCGTGGTGCGGTGTGTCCCGGTCGTCGTACGGGGTTTTTGGGGTTTTCCGCAAAGGGGTTTTCCCCCTAGCAAAAGGCAAAAACCAGGTCTTCCCTCCCTTCCTCCCCACCCTCTCAGGAGTGTATCCACCCCCCCCCCCCCCCTCCCATCTCTCTCCAGAATCTGGTACGAAGCAGCAGGGCAGTTTTAGGCTTAATCTATATTCAAACAGATATTGGAGTAGTGATGCGTAAAATTAATATTTTAACATGTGAGACTTGTTTGCAGCAAACAAAAGCACCAAACCGTACGTCCGTGGTAGCTCTGTGGTTGTATGGAGAAGGCGGGGTTGGGGGACGTTTTTTCTTCACCACCCAGCTACCAGCTTCGGTTGAATGGATGTTGACCATTAGAGGCTTCCATCATTTCGCGCATTCATCAATCATAGGCGGTTCCTGGTCCGCAAGTCGGATCCGTGGCCACCGACACCGGTACGGCATGCTTTGGGTGGTGAAGCTCTCTCTCCCCCCCTCCCCTCTCCCCGATGCCACGTGTTATCAGCGCGTACGTGCGTTTGGGCAGACACGCGCTTTAATAAGCGAGCGTTAGTAAGACGGTGTACCAGCAGCAGTAGTAATTATTGCCGCGTAATAATAATCCAAGGACCAAGTGGCGTGCGAATTATCCCTGTACTGCCCTGTGTGAAGGTGAGGTTAATTGTGTACATGCATCCGTGTTTACATGTTGCAGCGTGCAGTTTCTGTGCTGATTCTGGGGAATTTTGCCGCGCGGTGTTTTGCACATTGTTTTACGGTGAAACCCGTACAGAGCGCGTTGTTACACATTGATAGGAGGATTTCTCTTGTTTGTTTTTTTGTTTCCTCCTGGTCCTGTGTTGGTTAATGCTTGTAGCTGCCGTACAGGGCGAGATGATGATTATGAATATTAAACAACCGGTCCGGTGACGTAGCCAGTTGGTAAGGATGATGTACGTGTAAACGCGGTAATGAGCGATTCAGTTCAAGCGTAGTTTAAGCTGAAATTTGTTAAGGTTAAATCGCAATAAGTAGTTTTTGGTTAAAAACATGCTTAAGCAGAATTTGTTAACATGTGAAACCAGTGTTCTTAGTATTGTTAACATTGTGGTTTTGGTTATAGAAAAATTGTACCAACCGTTCATGTTCTGACTGTATCCGAGAACGATTCCAACATAATAATTTCTTTCTATTCTTTATCTGTGCAGCATTCTTCACGTAATTTAATGTTGCTAAAATATCGTTTCGCTGGTTCTGCGTATCATTTCTGCATTGTTATCTTCATCCCTACCTAAATTGCTTGAACTTTTGACAAAAAAGCAAGTTTTAGCTCGCGCACCAGTGACAGCCCTTGTATTTGTGCACCGATAAATGTCAAATTAATCGTTTTTTCTTCCCGCCAACATTCATCACACCACGTGCGTACGATTAGTTAGGAGGATAGCGAAAAGTGAAATCAATGTGTGTGTTTCTTTCGCCCTTTTATTTTCGCTTCACTTCGCTCGCTGCTGCTTAGGAAGGAAGAACATCGCCTGCTTAGTGTAAGGTGTACTTTTTTTGTGTGTGTTTTTGCGCTCGCGAGCACCCAAAATTTTTGCGAATCACCCCGGGCAACGCACCCAGTGGCAGTTACGCGATGCACGCTGCACAGAGGGCAGCACCGAAGCTGGTGTTTTGATGGAGTGTACCGCGGCGCGCTCGAAAACATTTTACTTTGTATTTTATGCTTTTATGGAAGCATAAAACTGGTCGCCACGGTGACGGGGACGACGGAATTAATTCGTCGTAATTGACAAAGTTTTGCCTGCATTTCACATGGATGAGCTAATTATTTTACCGTGGACTGATTGTACAAGGGGAAGGAAGGGAGAAGAGGAAGGAGAGGTGGGAGGGGGGGGGGGGATGTAGAGAAAGTTGAAAATGTTTCAACGACCACGCTGCTACTGCTGATGATGATGCTTCGGTTTGTTGCATGTCGTTTCCCAGGTAGAAACGTCAGTAATAATTCATTTTAATTGGTTCGGTAATATTTATACTAGCACGGGCACAACCAGCAGCAGTGAGTATCCGAAAGTAACAACAGGTGACATTGTAGAAATATATACCAAAGGGAAGGGGAACCAACATTGATGCGTCCGTGTCTGTCTCTTCGTGTGTGTGTGTATATGTATGGGGATGAGATTTGTCAACGTCAAACGAGTGAGGTAAAATAATTTCCACCAGTTTGATTGAAACTTATAGCACCGGCTCTCTTTACGGTTCGGGATGGCAGTTTTGTAAGGTTTTTCGTCCGAGCGTCCTAGCACATCGATCGTCCACGTAACATGGCAAACTATGAATATCAATGAGGCAAACATATTGAACTAGCTTACCCGATGAGCCTTAATCGAGTTGTATCGGCACTTGTACTACACGCTTGATGTGCCCTGGCACTCTCTCTCTCTCTCTCTCGATCTAGCACACGGGCAACACGGGAAGGATGGATGTTTTTTCTTCATTCTGTTAGCATTTTGGTTGTATCGGTTGCGAGTTGATTTAAACGTGGATGGCCTGCTGTAAAAAGGGGAACGACGAAACAGTATCGGTGTCAGCCCCCGGTGGGAATCGTGTCGTTATGTTGGACACCTCATCGATACGATGTTGTTTCGATTCCCTGCATTCTGTCTAGTGCAGTCGTTACTGGATACGGTGCATCGGTGCTTCTTTTTGTTTGCAAAGAAAGAAAGAAAAAAACCGCCGCCGTGCACCAAATGCGCTGTATTTGCATTTGTCGCCTTTATATCAAAACGTGTAAACATGTGCACAAAAACAGCAACAGAAAAACAACAGCATAAGGGGGGGGGGGGGTAGTGTAAAGGACATGCACGGATGAAAGCGGACAGTTCTGGCAGGGACTTCTTGTTCGGGCATAAGTCGCTCAGTTTATTTAGTTCCATTCCGGTTGTTGTGGGGTTTATTTTTGCTTCTTTCGTAGTTCCGTTTGGCATCTTTCCACCGGCATTCACGGCAAAGGAATGGAGCAAAAACCCCATACGACCTGCTTTGCCGAAGCCATCTGAGTGCCATCGAAATCGCTAGCCTATCTGCTGTTTGTAGCTGTCCGTTTCCGTGACGGGATTGGTCCGGGCGTTGCAGCACCGAACCAGTCCGAAAATTGGATGGAGAGAAGAAGGTGGATCGGGATGGAACGACGAAGTGGTGAAGGACGTTTGCGGCCTGGTATGGGAATATAATGCATAAATTTGCATTCGTTCGGAATGAG
>CM032178.1:23199787-23230708 GCA_018908115.1 Anopheles rivulorum
CGAAATTTGAAACAATTGCTCCCAAAAACAATGTTGCGTGAAGCGGCGGAGCAATATAAATTAATTGATGCGATGAAAATTGCAGGCAGTGTAATTGATTTTAAATTTTATAAAGCTTGGAAGCCTGTGGGTGGTTGAACCGTAGGCTTGTGGTCCCAGGGCTGCTGCTGGTGGTGCACCATTCCAGCCTTTTGTTTTTTACTCCCTCGAGGTGCGTAAATTCGACAGCACGGGCCTTAAGCCTCGAGGAGTTGAGTCGCTGCGGGTATCGTTTGACACGTATGCATCGGGCACGTTGGATCATATTCCGGTGGGTGGTCGGTAGTGATTTTTTTTTTGTTTATTTCCATTTTAAACCCGCTAGCGCAGTGTAACGCTACCGGCAACCAGCTGCATTCAAATACTGTCACACCGGCGGCCGGACCGGATGAGATTAAGTCGGGTAAATTTATGGGAAAATGATGTACAATTATGTGGCTAGGACAAGCTGTTATACCATAAATCTGGATTTAGGCAATACCGGGTGATAATTCAATCCGGCTGCAACAAATCCGTTCCAGTTGCAGTTTTTGCATTCGCACCGTGTTCGTCGTCATCGATGTCATTCAAATGAAATCCCAGTTACTTAATGGGGTAACACACTTGAAGCTGTGAGCTCAGTGTTTTGTTTTTATCCGCGGAATTGTCGAAGAGGAAAACTTTACGAAGCGTACGCACATTATGAACTGTAGTACTAAGCAGATAAATAAATATATTATCTTGTGCTTCTGCAAAACACAATAACAATATAGTTCGAGTTGATATGCAGTAGGCCAAGGATACAGCAACCGAAGCATGATAATCAAAAGCATTAGAATGATCTAGTGATCGTAGATATGTTAAATGCAACTAAGCGATGCAAATACTTTCAGAAGCATTTATTTAATGCGGATAAATTAAGTATGAGTGCAACAGTATAAGTTTTTGAATATTTTATGCAATTTAAAGGAAAACACGTTGAAATATAAATCATAAATATTAAAGATATCTGCATTGATTGGTATTGAAATGTATCCTCTGTAATCATATAATGTCACAGAATTTTATATATATTTTGACTCTATTTGACCTCGATAACAGTCCCAAAAAGTGCCAACTAAGTGTACGATAAATATCCTATAAGTTCCCAATAAGTTCCTGATAACTGTCAAATAAGAACCCGAGAACTGATCGAGAACTACTTAATACCTGCTCGGTAAGTGCCCTATAAGCGTTCAAGGATTTGTCCACGATTTGTGCCCAATAACTGATCAATATCTCGATAACTGCTCGAAGAACCGCCCAATAACTGTCCGATAAGTGCCCGAAGAACCGCCCAATATTATTATTATTATTTTTTTTTATTATGTTAGAACGGAACAGGCCGTATTAGACTAATTTTACCACGTAGCAGGCTAGTCAGACCGTGCTACGGGGGGACGGTCCGAATGGGATTTGAACCCGGTCCGGTTGTGTTAGGAACTGGCGCCGTTGCCAAATGCACCACCGGGCCGCCCCAACCGCCCAATATTACTTTGGGAATATTTTTCTAGAATGACTGCTGTAATGCATCCACCAGAAAGGTTAGGATTGAAGAACGACGGCATTTGAAAATGAGCTGCTTATAGAACTACTGTTGTAGGCCAACATAAATTGAAGTAAGACAGTAAATAAAACAGGCAAGTTTTGGGATAGAAAGTTTGAGAATTTAATTTTGAAGTTTGTGCTGGTAAATTAGTTGTTTTCTCTTCAACAAGAAGCGAACGCACAATGTTGTTAGGCACTGTCCATGTTAAAAGATGAAACGATTTGGTCTCTTCATTAATATGAAGATAGTAGATGCATAACGTATAATGTCTTTGCCTCCAAAACAACAAAGTTAAACAGAATTATTTGGGATTTCTCTCATCCAACT
This sequence comes from Anopheles rivulorum, assembly GCA_018908115.1. Taxonomy (NCBI): domain Eukaryota; kingdom Metazoa; phylum Arthropoda; class Insecta; order Diptera; family Culicidae; genus Anopheles; species Anopheles rivulorum. The sequence continues at coordinate 23,201,721 of CM032178.1, forward strand.
GTAATAATAACGATTGGAGTTAGAAAATAATAATGGCTTGTGATGATTTTTAAAATTAAATAAAATTATTCACATCAAAATAACAAACTTTCAATCAAGTCATCAATCAATGGTGCAATAATATTTATATTGTATTATTATTTATATATCCCAAACCATTTCGGATCTAGTGGCAGTGTAATAGGAACAAAATACGCACCTCATTTAAAAGTGTATTTTTAACCTTTTATTTTGTTAATTTTCTTTGTTATAAAGATAATATGTTTTTTTTCCTTTTTTATATATAATAATTTTTCTGATCATCGAAGACAATCGTAACGAATTGTCACTGTTAGCATTTTGCAAATGGACATTTTCTTTTTGTTGTGTTACTTTCCTAGGAGTTTCTACTTGTTTACTAGAGAATATATTTTGTTTGTGTGTGTGTGTGTTCCTTTTTTGTTGTTGTTGGGTTTTTGTTGGTTTCTTTTCCCGTTTCTTCTTGTTCTTGTTGTTTTTGCCGTACTCGTGCGTTAGCTGCGATCGCGCAAACGTGAACCAAACCACACAAACAAACAATTACGCGTTTATTTTCCTGTTTTGTGTTTGTTTTTGTTTGTTTTTTTTTCTCCACAGCTTCTTCTACTTCTTTATTTATTTGTTTGTTTGTTTTGTTTTACTTCTCCACTCCATAGTAGTAGTCCTAGACTATCAGGCAGCTATCCTGTAAATTCCTCTTATTCGTCTACACTTTACGTTCGCGCGCGTTTTCGAGTGCATGTCTATCAGTGACAACTCGATGACGACGACGACACTGGGCGCCAACAACACGGTTCACCGCATTCGTACAACAGTGGGTCCTGTCCTCTCTCGCAACTACAAAATAATTCAATGTTCCGTGTTCCGGTTTGTTTACTTTATCTTATTTTTTGTTGTTTTTCTCCCTTCTCGCCTTTTTTCTGTTTTGTTCTGTTCACGCTTCTTCTTTTTTTTTGTCTAGCTTTTTGCGCCTCATCTTTTCTACCGCCATTCTTATCATTTCGGCTATGCTGTCACTGTTTACCTGTTTGGTTTCTAGTTTGTTTTTTTTGTTTGTTTTTTTTTCTTGTTTTGTTTTGGTTTTATAATGATAATAATAATGTTACTAATAATCATCGTAATAATTAGACTTAGTTTTTTTTTTGTTGCAATTTGTAGTTATGTTCGCATGAATCAGTATGCAGAGTTGTGTATCGTTCGCTCAATCGAAAGAAAGTTCACGCGTTTTATACGTTTGTTTTTTTTTGCATTTATCGCACAATTTTAAATATGTGTTTTTGTTTATATTTTTATTTTGGGGATGCGCTCTTGCTGGGTTTTGGTTTTTTATGTTGTGTTTTCTTGTTTTATTTTGTTCGGTAGCGGCGGTTGAGTTATACTTTTGCTAAGAGACTTGGGTTTTTTGTTTGCAAAATTTATTAAGTTTGTGTTGCGTGTATTGTGTTCGGTTTATTGAACGCTTTCGCACTAATAAGTAATGGATGATAAGTACTCAATACGTGTCGTTAAGTTATCTCCTGTTTTGTCTGTCGTTTCGTTTAAACAGTAGTTTATTTCCTCTACGCGTCGGCATTAAATTCACTAATTAGAATGCAAGTAATGTTTATAAAGACGTGTTACCCACGTTAGTTTTTTTTGTGTTTTGTTTTGTTTGTTCTTTTGCCAGCTTCCATTCGTTCCTTTTCATTGATTTTGCTGTTTGCTAGCTTCTTTTTTTTGGTTTTTTTTTCTTTCAATTTTATTCGATCGATAGCTAGAACATGCGTTCATTTTCTACTATTTGCACCACCAACAACAGCATTCCTTTGTTTTTTTTTTGGTTGTGGGGATGCTAATAAGTATTCATTTTGCCATGATTGACAGTGCAAAGGAGCTGTTGCTGCCCTTTGCACCGTCGTCAGTTCTCGGGTTGTTGGTACTCCTGTTGTGCTTTCCTGCTTTACTCATTTGGTTGGTTCCTTATACGTAGCGCTTAGACCTCAGTCCTATGTTAATCGGACCACTCCATCGATTGTTTCACAGACTTTTATACGTGCGTTTTCCTTCATATTATTCCTACAAAGTGGGTTTTGTTTTTTGTTTTGTTTTTGGCATTTACTGACACTGTTGTCACCTACGGGATCCCAGCATCAGGATCTTTGTTTCACGAGCGTTTTGTTTTTCGCACTACGAAGTTGGCTTCTAATGTAAGCAATACTTGTTTTTTTTAACAAATGAGAATATAAAGCTCATTGTAACACTACGAACGAGAGTAAGTAAAAGTCGAATGTATTTGTATGACGTATCGCCAGTACCTGTGGCCGTATCTCGTGTAATAGGGTGTGATTGAAGATTGTTACTGTCTGAGTGTGTGTGTGTGTGCGTGTGTGTGAATATATGAAGTAATCGGTTTGGAATATATTCAATGATTAAAATACCGAGGGTTACCACCATGTTAGACGAAGCGTTTACGGTATGTTCCGAAAAAAAAGTTACTTTAATCTACATTCTTCAAACATTCGTTACACATTCCACAAGTTCGCATCAACAAAGATAACGACACGGCGCGAAACGCTGTGGAACAGACCACCAACGGCTCTCCTTTAAAGAATAAAGAAATAGCCTTCAAATGGAGTGTGCGGATGTGCTTTGTGGACGATGTTTGCGGTGTTCCTGCTACGCTTTTTAGTCAAGCCGGTTCAATATGCTTTGCATTCACTTCGTGCCCCATTAAGGATGTAAAAATTTAATGTAACGCTGTGAGAATATGATGAGTTGGTAAAGTTGTTATTACTTCGTTCTAAATAAATGTGTGGTACGGACTAGTGCTGTTAAATGCTGTCAGTGTTACAGTGTTTTAAATATTTTCCTTACTTTAGCTTTTATTGTATATGTTTTTGTTTAAAGTTGGTTTTCTTTTCCATTCCTTTTGTGTTTGTTTTGGTTTCCCAGCCAAGCGAATGCGTTTATTGGTTTATGATGCAAAATTAATAGCTTCTTTTACATTCTTCACTGATCTGGGAGTGTAGCATTCGTAGGAGCTAAACTAAACCCATTTCCAGTTGTTCTCCTTTTAGTTTTGATTTCTGAACCATTTCAACAATTTCATTCAACGATAAACAAAGCTCAACAAACACATTACAATAAAATGACAAAAGCACAAAACCAGCCGCTCATGGCTAACGTTCCAAATGGTAATGGTAACGAAATGTTGCAGCACATCGAACGTTGGCCCTGGTTTGCTAACATTATTGCACTTACTCCCTTCACGTGCGCTAGTCTGGCCTTAGCTTTAGTACCTGATTGATATGGTTTTGTTTGTTTTTTGTTTGTTTTGTTTTTGTTTTGCTTGACGCGTCCTTTTACACCGTTTACCTCGAGAGATCTTTAGTTTAGTGTTTTGTTTCGGTTTCGTTATCTTGTCCTTTGATTTGCTTTGAAATTTTTATTTTCTTTTTGTTTCTTTGTGTTTTCTTTGCGAAATTTTGTTCGATTATCGTAATTTTCTTGCTAGTTTAGCATATTTCTTATAATATTCCACACTAGACAAAATAGCTTGCCTGTTTTGCATTCATTGTTTGCTTTCTTTTCTTCGTTTGCTGTGTGTTGGAGGGATGTGCAATTGTTGTGAATTGTGGTTTCAAAAACATGATTTTAGCAGCCTAGCAGAAATTGGCAGGAGGCAAAAGGAGAGACAAACAAACAACTTAAAAAAAAACCCATGACCTTAGACGCATTACATTCGCGTTGCTTCTGTGCCATCTTTGCCATTAGAATATCTAATACTGTTGTACTTAAAATTTAGATCATGCTTCGCCTGTCTACTTTCTCGTTTGTTATATGTTTCCGTGTGTGGGTGTGTTTGTATGTGTGTGTGTTGTGTTTCACTGTTTTCTTCGTTCTGCCGCTCGATATAAATAATTCTTATGATTTATAAATATATATTTATTTATATGTATATTTATATACTTTTACGGATACCTCTTGCTGATCGCGATCATCCTGCTAATGTACCATTTTCTGTGTTTTGTGTTTAGTTTAGCTACTCTAGTACTCATGGGTTTCTTAGCTTTTCTTGGGGGGATATTCCCGTAAAGTAGGTGGTGGTCAACGTGCACCGTTGTGTCCAAAACCGAATCATCGCTGACAAGATGGCGTTCCTTTGGTTTTTCGGGTCGAATGTGTGAAAGCTATCTTTGGGAAAGATATTTCCATTGTTAGACAGCAAAATGTTTGGACTTTGTTTTCAAATTTAATGTTTGATCGACTTTCAATGAAGGTGTTCACGTAGATAAGCTAAGCAAACATAACTAAAATGATGTTAGTAGATTACATTCACCAGAGAAGAAACACTCAAAGGTAAAGCCTTGGAAAACGTAAACCCGGCAGCTCGTTCGTTTAAGCTGCTGCTCAATGTAATATTACCAAACAACACAAGGCTTTGATTGACAACTGATCAGTGTTGTGTTGTCCTTTATTGGGACACTGTTCCCCCCCCCCCCCACAAGTAGTACACCGTACTGTGCTAGAGTACTCGATATGGTACAAAACGGTCGGAACCCTGTGCTACCCCGTTTATCTTACGCCATTTTGCAGAGTGAAAGAGAGCGAATGAACGATACGACTTTACTTAATAAGTGTTAAGGATTACTTGCGTTTTGCTTTTACCGCTAAAGTTAGCACAGTTTTTGCCACCGTAACCGTGGCATTGTTTTTGCTTTGTTTTTGGTTTTGGTTTGCCTATCCCGACCTATCCACGGAGGGTGGCGGATTTAGAGAGTAATTTGTATTTATTCGTTTAAAGTTTGTTAAAGAGAAAATTCTTTGATTGAAACCATTCAATATGGTCGTAGTTGTGTTGTGGTTGTGGTTGTTGTTCGTGATGGTGATGATCGTGGGAAAGGTTGTTGATGGGTGTTAGTGGCTATCCAAGAACTCGACGATACTGTCGAGTACAACTGCTCCAAACAGCTCCTTTCCCGGCTCCACCCGAATCCACCCATCGGTACTGTGTTGCACCCCAGCTTCGTCGGGATGGATCTCGCGTGTGTGATTGTGTATTTGCTTTGTCTGCATATATGTACGATCGTGACAGTAGTGTGAGTGGTGATCATTTGAAAGCGCACGTGTATTTTTCGATATCCCTCTGCTTGTTTGTTTCTTTTTTAAATCTTCTCTCTCTCTCTCTCTCTCTCTCTCTCGTTCTCTGTCTCGCTCTCTCTCTTCAAATGTTGCTGCTTTGGATAAGTTTCGTTTCATCGTTTTAATTAAGTCGTGCACAGTCGGCTTTTTCTTTAATGTAGCATATACATGGTTTAAGGCTTCATTTCAATGTTCTTTTATATTACTTTATTATAATAATACCATATTGTCGTAATAATTAAAGTTTCCCATTAATTATTTTGTGTCTGTTTCTCGTGCAGTGTTTGCCCTTGTCCATTCCTATTTTCGGGGTTTCTTTGTTTTTTTTTTGTTGTTGTTTGTTTCACCACTATCTTCACTATTCTTGCCTTTTGTTGTTGTTGTTGTTGTTATTGTTGTAATCGATCGGCGGCATTTTGTTATTTGTTCTTCTGTTTTTGTTCGCTTTTCTGGTAACTCAAAGAAAAAATTGAAGTGTGAGTCATGTGAAACGTGTTGACCTTAAATTTGAATAAGTTTGTTATTTAATGTTAACAAAAGAATGCATTAAAAAGTATTCAAAACTGCATGTCATTATGCACACTGCATGCATTTTGCAGCGAAAGTTTTGAAACGATCACTTCTACAAACTAATTTATTGTACTGAGACATGTTTTGTGCGCTTTTAATAAAATAAAACCCAAAACGAATAATGATGCCGCATACCATATAACAATCGTATCACATTCACAAATCGATCGTACAAATTAAGTAACACACAAACTGCAACACGTTAAATCCGATTCATTTCCTTTTGTTTCATGATCAAACCAGAAACATTTCGGTTGTTATAATGAGTTGAAAGAAACGCAGTTTTGATATGACATTCAAAAACACTTAAACAAAATAGAGTACAACAAATAGTTCAAAGTCACACGTTTGTTGCGAAAACATTTACAAAATCTGCCTCAAAGCACAGATGAAACAAAAGAATACAACTAAACCAACACATAAAGTAACAGAAAACTGCAACATGCTCGTCACCAAATGCTCGGCGGGAACCACAAAACCAAAACATGAAGAAGCTGTGTACCAACTCTGATGTGTCCCTAAAAACCGCTTCAGGATAATGAATGGTTTGCTTTTTGATTTTGTGCAGTATGAGAATGGTGAATATATGGTCAACATGTGTGTTTCCGTGTTTTACAATTCACCATTCGTAATTACGCATGTTGCTGTTTGTTCGTTTCTTCCTTTTCTCAATGTTCAGAAGAAAGAAAAACAAAGTAAATTTGTCTAAAAATTTGGTTTAATTTTAATAGGTTTTTTTCTTTCTTTCTTTCTTTCTTCCTTTATCTTGTGTTGCTGCTGATTCCAGTATTCACCGTACGTGTTTTTGTTTTTGGTACACTCTTTTCTTTACTCTTCCTTTTCCACCTTCCTCCTTCTTCCTGCCTCCTTCGTCACTACCATTTCTAAGTGGCTGACTAGGTTTTTGCTTTTGCTTCTTCGCACCAGACTCGAGTTATGCATTTGCGGCTCTGCTTCTACAAGGGTTATCGTTTACGATCCTTTTTTTCTGTTTTTGTTATACTAAATATACTAAATTATCATTTATATGTATATATATATATATAGTTTTTTTTTGTTTTGTTTTCAAAGCGTTAAATATCGCAATGTACAGATGTTCTCGTCGCACATTGTGTTATGTTTGTTTGTTTTGTTTGTTTAGTGAAATTTTTAAGTATTTCTGTTGGGTTTTGTTTTTTGTATATATGGTATATATATTTTCTTCTCTTTCTTTTTGCACCTGTGTTCAAAACCCTTATTTTTACTTGTGTTTGGTGCTACGCAATGCAAGTTCCTGGTGGCTATCCGATTATTTTCCTTTCCTTTACCACTTTTTCTTCGTTTGTTTTCTCGCATTTTTCGTTCTCATTTTGCTTGAAAAAAGGTTAATGTTTTGTTCATTTCCACTTGCAACTTTGGCTTCACTTTGATTGATACTAAACTTTAACCGTGATGTGCAACACTTTAACACTGCCTTAACATGATCTGCAGTTGCGTTCTATCGGCGTCCTTTGAATTGTGGGCTGGGTGTGTTTTGTTGGTCGCTAATCGTTCGTTAGCAGCAAATTAGGTAGGATAACGAAAATCGTTCCCTCTTTACAAAAGAAGTGAGTTCGAAGATTGATAAAAATTTCAGTGATTTGGCATTTCATCGCAAGTATACCCATATGGCATACCTGTTGCACCGAAAGTGCACTAAAAGTGGCCATGGTTGCAAGAGTATCCCTGCGTCTTAGAATCGAAACAAGTTATCCAACCAAGCGAACCGTATTGTTCTGATACATAAAAAGTGACCAAACGTTGTAACATTGTGCTCATATGATTTTCTTTTCTTGCCGTTATACTACGGTGCAAGCAACATCTGGCACACCGGAAAAGAAAGAAGAAAAAAAAACATCACCGATCGATTAAAACTTGTAATTCTTAATGCTTCACTGGTCGCTAGTCTCTGTTCGATGGCATTAGTGTGGCAGAGTGTTGGGGTTTTTATTTCTGTCTATTTCTCTGCTGCTCGCGTTCACTTCTTGCTTCTTGTGTCATAAACTGTAAAGTTAATAAATTCATTCATATCATTTTTGTGTTTGTTTGTTATCGTTTACGAATATGTTTTTCCCTTTTGCGCCTTACAGCGTCACGTCGTCAATCGCCTTTTATGGCGCATGGCTGCACTAATGGGGCCCCCACATTTCTGTGTTTTTGTCTGTGTGTGCTTTGTGTGTGTTTTGTTTTATTTTCCTGTTTTTAATTAGCTTTTTCATAAAGAGTGTTGGTTTTTTTCTTTCTATCTCTCTCTCTCTCCTCTGCTGCTTCTGTTTGTTTTGTTTTGTTATTATTAGTATTAGTTTTAATATTATTATTATTTTTATTATTAATATTATTATTATTAATATTATTATTATTATTATTCTTTATAAATATTCATATCACAAAACTAATTTTCTTTAAACATCATTATCCTTCTTCCTCGTTCTTCTGTTTTCTTTTTCTTCTTCTTCTTCATCTCTTCTCGTGACCTATTTATCCACAGGCTGGCAAAACGTCTAAAGGCTACGAGAGAATAAATGGGACCATTATGCTAATAGTAAGAAGAGAAAAAACGAACGGAGCAATAAAAAACACTCGTCGGAGGGTCGTCACTAGCACAAAAACCGATGCGTTATCCGATATACTTTGTTTGCAACAATTCGAGAGCATTTACCCTAGCCCGGTATGGTGCCGTCTACTTTACGTAAAGATCGCGTTTAAGTTGTGTAAGGTTGTTTTTTTTTTGTTTGTTTGTTTGTTTGTTTGCATGTTTTAAATGTTTAATGATGTTTGTTTGTTTGGTTGCTGCGGGTTTTGTTTGTTGTAAATTTTATAGTATATAGTAATGATTAATGCGTTGTTGTGTAAATGTGTTGCTGGCTCCCTTCCTAACAAACTTCGGTGCGTTATCGTTTCGTATCGAGCTAATCCGACCACTGAACCATTCTGCACCACGGCGATCACATGCTAATGTGTTTTATAATGAATAGGAATTATGTTTGTTGGTTTTTCTTCTTAGCAAAAATGTAGAATAATGATTTAAACTTTTCGATTGTGTGTTCTGTGGTGGTTTGTGTGTGTTTGTGTGTGTGTGTGTGTGTGTATGTGTGTTTTGAATCGCAATAATAATGAGTTTTTCATTTGTGTAATAGTATTAAAAATTTAAGTAGTTTTTTTGTTTTCTTTTCCCTTTTCTGTTAGTAATCTCCCTCTTCCTGCTTACCACTCTTCCCGCCCGGTTTCTCCGTTCGCACCTCGTTTCAACATTTCTTTCCGTTTTGTATTCTCCTTCATCCTTATAAGTATTTAATTTCTCATTATTTTCAATAATTGCAAGAAATACCCTGTATCCTAGATTTTTACAATGTGTTTTTTTCCTCTTCTTCTGCTTCACTTTCCTTCCGCTTATCTGTCATGAATTGTTTTCTCTCTCTCTCTCTCTCTCTCGCTCTCTTGCAAATAGCTTACTAAACGGTTTTTTTTGTATCGCTAGTTATAGGAAATAATGAATTGCATTCATCCCGGTGGATTTGCGAGTGTGCGATAGTGTCCCTATAGAAGGTTCGTCCCGTTCTCTCTCTTTCTCTCACACACACATACACACACACGCACAAATGCACCGATTGAAAGCAACTGCATTTTGTTTCCAATTATTAGTTCATATTACACCTTCATCCCGGTCACGCCCATGCCCCTTAACTAGAGTCTTAAAATAACTTGCCCTTTCCTTCTTAATAATGTAGTATTACGTTTTTCCCTTGTGTTTGCGGCCCCGGTCCCGAAAACCTGCCTACTGTGTCTGTGGGAGCGAGGGTGGGATATTGGGGGGAAGGTTGCGGTGGGGAGGGGGGGGGGGGGGGGGGGGGGGGGGGGTTGGGGGGGGGGGGGGGGGGGGGGGGGGGGGGGGGGGGGGGGTGGTGGGGACGCGTTTTGTAGTTTGGTTCGCGGTTTTGTTCTATTAATGATTTTTTTTTTTAGTTTTTGTTGGTTGATCTACGCTTGCAGAACTGTACGTTCGTGTGTGTGTGTGCGTGTGTCTGTTTGTAGTTTTATTCTCTGCACACACACACACACATACACACACACACGCACCTCGGGGGTGTACGCGCTTCGGTACGGTAAATGTATATAATAATGTTATCTCTAAATATAGGTGTATATACGCGTGTGAGTGTATATAGGTATATATATATATATATCTATATATATATGTATATATAGATTCATGTGTATACTATCGTGTTAGGTGTGGAGCATAGAGTTTGTAAATTACAACTTAGTCATCATCCCTGTGGTTCATTCAAGATGCTGCGTTTGTGAAGCGGTGTAAAATTGAAATTAATTCGCCCAGCTGGACAGACCAAAATCAAAAATAATTGTCCGAATAATCCAGGAGAAGAAAGATAACTTCACTTCCGTAGCCGCCGGTGCCAACATATGTCGGACTACCCTAGCCAGATGAATGGTTCCCGCAATTGCAAGGAACCAAAAACAGCTAAATCAACCGCCAAACATCATCAGTATCACCGATGCTAATAAAAAAGGAGCATCCGGTATGTATGAGCGAGATTTAAACAAAAACGTAAACATTTGCCACATTTAAAAAAAAACACAAATGCTGATCCATGATGACAGGATGAAGTTCGTTAGTGGATGTGATTCAGCGGTTTAGCTCCTTTGTGTTGAATGGGAACGGTTTTGTAGAAATGCGTTCCCCCACACAGCATTTGACACCTGACTAACTCACTGACGCACTACTGATGGTTTTGCTTCAGTAGTTCAGTGTACGGATTTGATACGGGCTGATAAAATTCACCTACGTTTTGCATGATGCAGCTTAGCGTGAAAGCGAACCGATCTGCTGCCACGGTTTACAACGGTTTGTCACCTAACGCTAACTTGTTTTGGTTTTGCTTAATCCTATAAATTACCGTTCGCTTTCGCTGGTGTGCGCCCTTGAGACGCCTTACCTTAGTCACTCCCAATCTCCCAGCTATAGTCACATTCTCTAGGGTTCTGTACTGCGGGAATGGTAGGAATTGGATGCATTTGTGTGTAAGCCAAACATGAACCAAACGTTCGACGAAAAGTGGGCAACGTGCCTGGAAGGATGGATCATTAATGTTTCTACATAACCTTTGCCTTATGTTAACGGAGAAAGACACTGCCGCTGTTTGAAGCTGCTTTTTTTTTGAAGGAAGAAACAAATCAGATCAAACTGGTTGAAAGAAACCTTTCTTGTTTTTATCTTTTACTGTTGGCATAATCTGCACTATACGGGGGCATTGCGGAATGCAAACGATTGTGGTATGCGCGAACGAGATGGACCAGGCGCATGCTAGCTGCACCTCGAGAAGGGAGGACTCACTAACTACGATTTTTGCTTTCTTTACTTTAAGGAGGCAGCTTAGGAGGGATACAAATGAAAGTTCCCTGTCTAGCGTGATAGAGCGCTGGCTAGATAGATAGATAGATAGATAGATAGATAGATAGATAGATCGTACGATCGATAGAGTGAAAGGTGTAAGGGAACTAGGTGGTGAGAGAAAAATCAAACCTGACGGAAAAAGTTTTCACAGTTTTTTCTCTCGAAGAAGGTGGGTTCACGTTCGTTGGGCTGTAGTCCATATTTTTTGTTTTTTTTTGTTCATTCTTTTCATTGTTTGTTTTGTTGTGATGCATGTATGTGTGTGTGTGTAGGTGTGTTTGTTTGTTTGTTACTATTCTGTTCACGTAGCTTATATGTGTGGATTCATTTGGATGCAGTTGCTTACCGCTTCTTATTTTTTTGTTCTTTTATAATTATTTGACTAGTCTTGCTGTTTTACTTGCATTTTTGGGGGGCGTTATTTTCTTCTTCTTCTTCTTTTTCTTCTTCTTTTGCTATATTGTGGGCGCGTTTTGTTTCCATTTGCTTTGTTTCGTTCTTTCCTTTGTCTTCCTTCGATAAACCTTTGGTTTCGAAACGCTTCGAGTGGACCCCCCCTGTATGAGCTGGTTCCACCTTAAACCTAGAGCGAGTTAAGTTCAGTGTGCGCATCGTTTGCTGGATGTGTTTCTTTCGCCTCCCGCGTGTGGTGGTGAGTTTATCCTTACTTTGCACGTTTTTTTGTTTTTTCATTCTTGTTTTCTTTGGGAAAATGAAACTTTTAGTTTCAACAACTGATATGGCTTTCGATCGCGCATCGTACGCGCATCTGTCTGTACCGCGCACGGGGTTTCAGCTATATGATGGCTGTCGTTCTAAGTTATTAGAGACAGACACACCATTTTGTTGTGTTTTTTGTTTCTTTGCTAGGTAATGGCTAAGGGAGCTTTTCCTTGGGGTGGTGGGAGGAGGTAAAGGGGGAGGGGGGGGGGGGGGGGGGGGGGGGGGGGGGGGGGGGGGGGATGTTGTGTGTTGCAGTAATGTACTGTTATATATAAGTAATGGTAGAGTAAAGAGAGAGCGAGAGAAAAAATGGCTGCATTCGATTTTACATCTCCTATGTACAGGGTTGGGTACGTACGCAACTTCCCAGCAACAGTCTACATGTCATGTCATGTACATGTTGTAACATGTCATGTTTGCGTGCTGTTGTTTACTTTTATCTCTTTGCACGCAATTTGGCATAAGGTAAGAGACGTGTTTTAGTTTTCATTAACGGGCGCATGCGATTTGGGTTGATAATGTTTATTACTACAACTTTCTCTCTTCGTTTTTCATTTGCCTAAGCCACACTGCCACCAGGGATGAAGCGTTTTGTCGTAACAATTATAATTCCATTATTTTAACAAAAAAAATGAAACAAAAAAAAGAGAAAGAAAGGGACAGAGCAAATTGCCCCAATAGATCAAGTGCAACACACGGTGGTGGCATTTAGTAAGCGAACACAAGAATAAATAAAGAAAAGCAACCATTTCCACGCAATACTCCCGGTAACTGAAACGACCATATTCAGCTCGCCGTTGTGTGTAGGTGTAGGGTTTTATTCAAATCTCTGGTTGTCGTGTTTTGCAAATCATACGTTGAAATCACAGCCCATTTTGTTGGTTTATCTAACAATAATATGTTTCCAGTTTTTTTTTGTCTCTTTGTTTTGTTGTTGTGTTGTTGTATTGTTTTTTTTTTGTTATCCTCTCATATGTAGCTGTCGATAAAACCCTACCAGCAGTGTACGAAACCGAAAAGGAAGAATTTATTCAAAAACACATACACAAAAAATACGTTTGTTTTTGTTTTTTTTTTCGGGGGTAGATTGTGTAACCGAATGTGCAACAAGCAAACAGAAAGCACGCCCTTTCAATTGCAACTTAGAGCGCTAAAAAATGCAGCATGCTTCATCCCTCGGAGCGTGTTGAGGACGTAAAGTGGCGTTTAATGTTGTAATTCTACTGCGAAACAAGCTTTGAAACAAGCTGTGCAAAACCATCACTTTCTACTTTGTTAGCATTTGATTTACCCACCCGATTTGGCCAACATTTGCTGTTAATTGTTAACTGATGTCCTCTCTTGCAGGTGCAGACATATGAAAGGAAAGGTGGTGGAATCTTTTGTGGCTTTTCTCCGTTGGTTGTTTGTTTTGTTTAGTTGAATCGAGTTTGAATTTAAAAACAATCAAATTCTTCTATCATCGCCCAAGGGAAGCTGAGCTAGGATGTTCTATTCTATCGAGCGGTTCTTGTACGGGGTTTAGGTTTGGGGAGCAATTTCGAGTGTTTAGTCATCATCGGAGGCAATGCACGTGCTACTACTGAATCGTACCCAAAACCGTCGCGTTTTAGCTTTAGCGTAGCTTGTTCTTTCGGCCCATTTAGCGGCCACACGTAAATCTAGTTCGCTTCCTCATTAGCATTAATGTAGCACAATGTTAAAGTTTGGTTTGATTTGTGGTTAGAAATAAGTTAAACCCCACGGTTTACAACCACGCACGATTGGGGTCTTGTGTTGACCGCACAGTTGACCGCACGAGTGTATGTATATATATATATATATGTGTTTTGGTTTCATTTCTTGCTTTTTGGCTTTGCTTAGCTGTAGATTCTCATTCGAATAGAGTTTTTTGTTTCCCCTTGTTCATGCGAGTTGATCTTACTGTACTAATAATCGTACTGCTGCGCAAACGCCACCATACCGTTTGCACACGTTTACCTTAAAACCTTTGATGCGGTGTTGAAGTAAATCGATTCATTCACTATTACTACAATTCCCTAATATTTGTGTGGTATTGTGTGTACGTTTGTTTATCTTCATCTAAACTTTAGGCAGGAATCCGATTACTAAACTTTGCCAGCCTTTTGCCACCCCCTGTTATGTCTGTGTGTGTGGGTGTGTGTGTGTGGCAAATGGCTCTGGAGGGATGCAAACAACTACCGAGAACGCAAAGCTCAACGATGGCGGGCTCGTGTGTAGATTTGTTAAGATGATATCCTTTATCCTTAGCCTACGGAAATGACTAGTTCATGGCAGAAGCAGAAACGCCAACCTTCCCTCCCAACCCTCTCCATCCCCCAAAATGCGCAATTATCGTCACAACAAAAGTCTTGCCTCCCACCGCGAAGAAACGTGAGGCTGTCGAACCGCGCGCGCGCCATTGGCAAAAATTAACGTTTTGTATGTTGGTTTTCGTGTTTAGTGTTTGCTTGTTTCGTTTTGCTCTCTTTCTCCCTTCTATCGCATATATAAATGTAAATTAATACTGTAATAGGTAAAACGATGCAAAACTGGTTTTAGAAGAAGAAGAAAAGCACGGTAAAAACGAACACAATAAAGCGCCTGGTAACCTCAAATCCCTGGTTAGTGTGTCAAATGCGTCGTCAAAGGAGTAATGGATTGAGCTAACAATTAGTTCGCGGTTTTGTTTCTCTCCTCATTTGCTTTGTTCATAGCTTGGTTAATACTAACAGCTGACGATTAGATCGTAAGCGATGGTACACAATGTTTGTAGCAAGTATGCAAAACAAATTCGTGTACTTCAGAGAGAGAGAGAGAGAGAAAAAGGAAGTTAAACTTTACCTACACAACATTCAATAGTTATCGGCAAATAATGAGAAGCTTATTCTTGTGTTCTGAGCTTTTACTGAGCTACATTTCGATTGTTTGTTTTATTTTGTTAGGGAAACAAATGGTAAATCGTGGTGGCATTGTATCGAGCACGAGACGGCACCCAGTAAATTGAAGTAATTAATGCTGGGCCGTACCCGGCATCGTCTAAAAGCTTCCGCTTGGTGGTTAGTAGTTAGTATTAAATTATCACTATCTAGTATACTAAATAAGTCGCGTGCTAGAATGATTACCGTCACCTGCGCTGTAATACACGCTTTTTTGTGGTTTTCCTAATGACGGACTATTGTGCACACGTGGTTAAGATTTTAAAGTTCGCTTTCAATTGGGGTTTGGTTTTAGTCTGTTCTTCCCAAATAAGTCTGAACGTTGCTTCATTACGGTAGTAATTTCGATTATATTTTCAAAAACAAGGGAGTTTTACAGCCTACAAAGGGGCATAATGAAGTGAAACTGACAAAAAAAAAACAACAGGGTAATATGTTTGTTTGTTTGTTTTTTTACTTACTACGAACCTGCTTATGCGTGTGTTTATCGTTTGCCAACCTGCGGTTGCAATACTTGGTATAATTTGCACCAAACTTTAAAACTAATTCCTGTGCTGCTGCAACTTTCATGCAGTGTGTGTAGGTGTATGTGTGTGGGTTCGAGCTTGTAGCTATCTAAACAAATAACACTCCTCCACGTTTGATTTACTTCGAGGCAAAGCGCCCGTTTGGCTTCGGCGCATTAGCTTTAGCGCTTTGAAATTCCTTTCACCAATTCCTCCAAAGCGAGGACGCTGCTCAACGCGAATGCACGTATTCACTGCCGACATGCTTGGGTTTTCGGTTGTGTAGCTTTGATTTTTGTTTGTTTGTTTGTTTGTTTGGTGGAATAATAAGCGCATTAATCTTAGCATTATCTTGAATCGTTTTGTTTTGATCTCTCAACGTTCACCGGTCCCTTACGACCGGTTTGTTAATTGTGTGCTAATGTGATGAAGGAAAGAAAACGATTAAACCGATTTTGCGACCAGCTTCGTCACCATTGGCGGTGGCGGTTGTGAAATGCTAATTGTTACGTGTTACACTCCGTTAGAATGGTTAGAATAGATTTACTAGTGTTAACTAATAGTGTGAAAAGCTTTTTGTGTGTTTACGTGGTGATATGGCACCGACAAACTCGTTCCGTGGCACCGTCACCGTGGTTAATGCAATTGTCGGCAATAAGAATGTTGATTAAAATGTGTTATTTAAAACGGTTGCATTATCGTGTACAAGCAGGAGGAAACGAAGAGGACAATTTGACCGTGTTGCGTCACCTTTGTTTTTTTTTATCTACAATTCCATTCCGTGTTGCGCCGTTTGGTTTGTTGGGTTGTGCTGTACGCTTTAAGATGTGAAGAAGCATCACTAGCATAAAGAAAGTTGCAAATGCATCAAAAAATTAGTAAATATTTGTGTGTAGCTTACTTGCGAAAACCCCTTACTATTCTGTAATAGCTGTTCTGCTTGAAATAGAGCTTGTGTTCTTGGATTGAAGATGCATTTGGATCATTTCGCACAACATTCCGCCCGTGACCGTGCTGCCGGTGTGCGTGTGGTGATATATAAAGCTTCACTGCGCTAAAGGTGTAACGTAATGCATTGCATTGCAAAACTGTGCACAAGAGAACAAGAGTTACTGAATGGTTTAATGTCGAAGAATCGTTTCTCCTTCACGCACTGAAGCAAACTGACGGAAGAAAAAAAAATAAACGGATCATCCCCTGTACGCGGAGCGATTTTACGATTATTATCTAGATTTGTAGATAAACTTAGGTGTAACGCTAACTCGACTTACTTTCTCCCTATCCTATATATAAACCACGACTGTTTGGTTGGCAAACTTTGGACTAACTTTCGACGTTTTTTTTTTCTCTTCTCTTCTCTCTTCGTAAAACAAAGTTCCCAAAGGCTTTACCGAGGGAACGTCGCTGCACGTTGCTGGTATCGGTCGCCATTCGCTCTCCTCACAGGTGTAAAGATGCACGGCATGGCATCGTTCATGTGTGTGTGTGTGTTGGTGACGTCTTCCTGGTGGAGGGGCACCAAAAGCACTTTTTTCCCCGATCCAGACACCAACACCATGTCATTCGTCATCCGTGGCTGGTTGCGCGCGTTCCTTGGTTTGCTCACGTGGGGCGCAGTATAGTTGGTACATTGGTTAATTTCTTCAAGACAAAAGTCACTGACTCAACAGTGGTTGTTGTGTATAGCTTTGTAATCGTTCGTTTTTTGTTTTGTTTTTTTTTTTTGGGTTTCATGTAGGATTTTTTGTTTGCTTTTGTTTTATATATAGAGTAGCTTAAATGTTTGCTCCTTTCCATATGTTTTGTTAAGATGTGTTTGTGTGTGTGTCTGTGTGAGTTTATTATTTTAACTTTAAGCGATTGGTTGTAGTTTTGTGTTTTGTTTTCTTCTCTCTCTCTCTCTTTCTCTCTCTCTCTCTCTCTCTCTTGTTCTATTCATAACTGCACTGATAATTGATGATATTAGATTAAATTTGTCTAAGGATTAACTTCATATTTTAAAGCTTCAGCTGCAGTTTTGATATACGTACGTGTCGGAAGGCCAGCCGATGGGTTTGTTTTTTTTATTCGCCCGAGTTGACAAGATGGTAGTGGTGGACATAAGAAAAGGGAAGAGAAAACACACAATCACATATAATGTGTGACGTTTGATTTCCTTAATTTTAAGGGACATTATGTATTAAATACATTCTTCTGGGTTTCGAGAGGAGCAACGGTTTTAGAAGTAAAGCAGTTACTCACCAGAAGCACTCTTTAAAGCGCTTTTAATCTCTGATTGTTAATAGGGTCTATTCGCATCCTTTGGTCTTTTCAGCTGAACTTTCAGTCTTTTCATACCAATCTGAAAACCGTTCATGGCTTGAATCGCAGCTTGAGCGCTGGCTGGATTGTCAAACGATACAAAACCTAGATGAAAGAAAGAAAGAGAGAGAGAGAGAGATCCAAAAAAGTTAGAATCGAACCGGCAATCCCAAAGTCTGCGTTCGTTTTAACTTACCGAAACATTTACTCTGATTTGTAGCTCGATCGATGAAGACTTTAGAACTTATCACAGTTCCGAAGGGCATAAACATCTGCATCAGCTCGCCGTCACCGAATTCCTGGGGCAGATGGTAGATGAACAGGTTGCAACCTTCCGGGCCCGATATGGAGCACCCTGGGAACATTAACATGTCTTTACAGAAAATTAAAACAATCCATCACCAAACTTAAAGATTTTGATGTTTTTTTGTGTGTGTTATATGTGCATATAGTAATCGCTCAACGCGGTGCTGGCCCAGTCTGGTTGGCACCGTCGTCGAGACGGGGAGAAATATATTGCTATCGTCTGTTTTTGAGTTAAGGGAGCTTTCTTTTTAAGCAAACAATACAACCAGATCAGCCGATTGCCAACCGGGTTCCGGGTTTTTTAATGGTATGAAGTACAGGGGAAGTTGTTAATCATTAAAGCGCATTTGCGAGTTGTTTAATTATTTCCTTTTGGCTTTTTGTTTCGTATTTCAAAATGGGGAATTGTCGGTGGAGCGTTTGCTAACAGGCTAAATAGGTTAGAACAATTTTTAATAACTGTCGCAAGCGTCAAACCTCAAGCGTGCTAGAGTATGACACCGTGGAATAGAAACGAGGCAACACGTACAGAAACCATACATTGATATATTGGTGCAAAAGGTTGCAGCAGTACAGACAGCTAGGAGTAAAACAAAGGAACACTCATCACTAGCGTAACATTTAGTAAATTAGCGTTCGATGGTTGGTTTCGCAAATGTTAAACATTCTAAGTTGTACGAGAGATTTTGAGGAAGGCTTTGTCTAACAACACCGTTTACGGAATGTTCGGACCGGCACTAGCACAGTGTGTTTTCTGTTTCTTCTGGTAGAGATTGAAATTATTCTTTTTTTAATACAATCACACTTTTAGTGTGCAATTGTGCCATGTTTTCATCTCTTGCAAGCTAAGACAGGAAAGAGAACATTGAGCTGGAGTCGGTTCCGAACACCCAATACACGGAAGAATATAGAGGAACATGATTGCAAATTCATAATGATTGTTGGGAAAAGAAAAGGGCGTAGAACATGGTTAAAAACAAAACCAAAAACACAAAACAACACACACACACAGAATGGACATCGTAACACACAAAACATCTTTACACAACATACATTAACATACAAAGAAACATCGAGTATCGAGCATACAGAGATGAACGTTTAGGAGCAGCTAAAAGTGAGCGGTTCGTTTCGCAACCGGAGCAGAAACAATCGGTACTTGGGTTGCCTTGCGCGATTCAGGAGAGCGTCATTTGAATTGAATGCCTTTTTTGGGAGGTGGGTGGGGAGTGGAATTCGCAGACACGTGGCAAGGCGAAGCGGTCAGATAGCTGCAATAGTTTATTATTGTTATTCAATGGCAATTGTGATTTGAGGCAAAACAAGAAACTGACAACAATGTCTAGCTATCTGACCGCTTTCCCGTACCGATGGTCGCCTCCACGGAGTTTTGACTCTGCAAGCCACTTTTCTAAGTGTGTTTATGGGACCGTTGCAGCAAGTGTCGGATTGGTTTCGCAAATTCGGGACGCTTGTTGTTGCAGACGTTTTGCTTTGTTTGTTTACTTTCGTTTTGGTTTTTGCTCTGGCGTTTTTCATGTGTGGGAAGGTGGCGATGCTTACCTTCGCGTTGTGCTGGTGCAACGGCGGCAATCGGTTGCGGTATAGCTTGCGGAAATTGTCCATAAACGGCTGGGTAGGCTGTTAAATTTACAAATTTACAATCAAAAAAAAACAAATATACATCAACAACACACAGTAGAAATATCGATCGAGGGGAGAAAAAACAAAAACAAAAACACACACACACGCACACGCACGCACAATGGAATGAGTGGATGAGTGAAAGGACGAGTGTGCGCGCACAGGCAAAAAGGGATGTTTTTTTTTGATAAGCATTTTTGACAGTGAACATTGGCGTAATGGAGAGACCCTGGAGACCCTGGACAAATGCACCGGGGCACACAAGCAGGTGCAACGTGCCGGTCACATTGGTGGTGCACTGAGCTGTTGTGCTTTGTGTGTGTGTGTCTGTCACCGCACTGAACACACGCCTTCCACCCCCTGGGTTAGGTTGAAATGTTGCTATGAATATATGCTTTGATGCAACTACTTTGAGCGTGGGAAAAAGTAACTAACTAAAACGGAAGGACATTAAATGCGGATAAACGGTGGAGATTTGAGGGCTTCCGGGATAAGCACTAAAAAAAGTGGTGAATAGAAAAAAACGAATACAAAATCAAATATAAGAAGAGGTTTTTTCACACAAGTATAATAAATTGTAATAAAAAGTCATAATAAATGAATAAAGAAATAGAACAATTTTAACACAACAAAACATATATTCACCATGATTATGTGGTGATCATAACATCATTGTGGTGAAATCTTTTATTTTCCGCCATATTTACATTTTGTCGTATTAAATTCGAATTTGTAGAACGATGCCCAAGGTATATACATATAAAAATATTAACAATTTAATATCTACCTAATGAGAACTGACATTTCTTGACACAAAAGTTCACATTGCTTCAAGGCGAAAAGAATGAAAACAATCGAAAATTGAAAATGGGCCTTCAGTTGCTTTTCATTAAAATTTAGATTCTGTAGTAATGTAAAAATTTCTTTAAAAACCATGAGAATCTCTTATCTGGATTTTTTTTATCAAATATTCTCTATTTAACGTACTTCTTGTTTAAGTTTTTGAATAAAATTCTTTTGTTTGTATAAGCAAAATAACGTATTAAAATTCGATCAAAGATCTCCATGGTCAATATTGGATAGCATTAGATTTATTTTCAGACTTGGTTGTTTTGTTAATCTCAATGGAAAAGTCTTCGACTTTGGCCTGACTTCAATAAAGTTGGTAAAAGATATAAAATTTGCTCTGTTTTGTTCAGTAAATCAGCATATTTTCTGCGATCCCAATAGATGTGTTCACAAAAACGATATTTTAAGCTTTTAAGAGTGTAAAGTGTGTATAAAGATCTAAGACTTTTAAGCTTACATGCTCTTGAATCTTTGAGTTCAGGTGATCTTAAGCGATATTTTTATCATTAAAAATAAACTAAAATAATCTTTAAGGTCATTTTTGAATCCTTTGCGTTTATTGGACAATCGAAAAGACATTAAATATTGTACCAATGAAAAAAACACCGGCCATTGTATGGACAATTTGTTTGACCCCTTCCAACCAGACAGACAGCACAAGCTAAACTAAGTGGCAAATGGCCATAAATGGCGTTATCGTTAGCAAGGTAAGTAATGGTAAGGGTGAACCGAACGCCCGCACCAAAGCTGCAAATTATTGGTCGTGCCACAACACGGCCACGGGTGGATTCTGGCAACGTCTGGTGATTATTGTTGCCGGGTGGCAAACTGCCACATAATTCAAGCTGCTAAAAACCAATTGCCTAAAAGTATTGTTTAATGAAATGGAAAATTCCGTGGACGTGTGCGACTTTTTTTGTTGTTTCTTTACGTTCCGTAACGCGCGCAGCAAAAAAAAAAGAAGGGACATATTTGAAGGAGACAACAAACTGTGCCAATTGTTAACCCCGAGGGTAGAAGGGAAGCAGTACGAATCGAAGCCGTAACCATTGTTGGAAAAGCCTTATCCACGTGGGGAGGTTTTGTTTGTTGTTGTTGGTTGTTCCTGTTGTTCCACGTATTATTGCTAGTCATACTTTTCTTCGAGAAGAGATAGCAAAAAAAAAGGCGAGTTGATACCAGCAAAAGAAAAAAAGCTCTAAGCTTTCCATGTATGAAGGGAAGAACATCGGAACATCGTACGGTGGCATGACCGTACCCGTGCAGAGGAGGAATGACAAAAAAAAAAAATAACAAGCCCATAATTTTCCACACCAAACTCATCGTCAGGAAAACTCCCATACACCTTCACCCTCCCCTCTCCCACCTCCCTCCTAGTTGTGCTAGGCTGTTGTGGATCTGTTACGCTGTGTTGCAAAATAAGCGAACCGAATGGCAGGAAAAACAGGAAAATTCATTGCTGCAAAAGCAACAAAAAAAAACAGCAACACACACACATAAGACCGGTCACAAACCGAATCGAATCCATGTAGGTTTCCGTATGAACAGCGCAGCACAAAAATTGGTCCATTGAACAGCAGGCAGCAGCGGCGTAGTAGTTCTTTACGCCCGAAATCCTCTCCCTCTCCCCTCCCTCTCTCCCCCTTTACCCAAGAATCCCACTTAAACCGACCAATGGCCTATTCGCTGTTCATAATCCGTTAAGGGGTAGTTTTCTTTGTTCGAGCCAACATCCGTCCCGGCCCTTTTCCGGACGCTCCGGCAAAACGCTAGAGAGAGAGAAGTATTTCAGGTTTTTGCAAAAAATGAAAGAAAACATAGCAAAAAAAAAAAAACAGAAAACGAAACGGCGGCAAAAGTTAGTGGCAGTAATAATAAAACGGGATCGGTGCATAAATCTTACCAGCACACGAATGGCACACAACACTTTTTGCCACCGCGCAAAAGATGAACTTTCCGTTGATTGTTTTGAAGATGGAGGCAAAAGCCCCAAAAAAAAAAAACAAGAAGAGGGAATAACCGTTTCCGGTTTTCTTTTTCAAATGTGTTTCTGCTTTTGTTTGTCGTATCACTTTTTTTCCTTCAGCACAAAACTGATTGGATTTCTGTAGTTGCGTTTTTTGTTTTTTTTTTATTTTTATGCACGAGTGATAAAACAAAAGATTATCTTGTTTTCGGTGTGATAAATTACGTGCAACACAAGCTTAAATGGCAATCCGTTCGAATGTCTTTCCGTATTGAAATGTTTTACACTTTTTGTTAAAGTGCTTATATACTTTTACAGCAAATTTTTGTGTGGAATTTGTAAGCTCACTGCTGTAATTTAATTCATTCCGTACCGTCATTCAGTTTGAAACCTGCCAACAAAGATCTAACACTAAATGGAAAACCCTAAATAACTTCGCACTACAACATTCAATTTCGTTGGGGCGCCACAACAATCTGCATTGATGTCTTGATTTGAAGCAACGCTGCCAGTCGAAACATTTCCTCGAGCGTCAGACGTTACCGTTTCGTGATGGTACGATGGCACGAAACCGATTCAAACAACGCCGGCAGCAACACGGAAGTGTACGGTGGCTGGCGAGCGTTTAATTCTATTAGCAATTTCTCCGTCAATATCCGGTACTGCCGTTGGCAAGACACTGGTAAAGTGTGTTTGTGTGTGTATGTGTGTACGCTTTACTGTTTGTGAACTTGCCTCTCCCCACACCCCCCCTTCCTTCCCTCCCTAGGCGGGACTGAGAAAGTCACCCACAAATCAAAGCAATACTGACAGCAGCGAAACCGATGGAGACGCCTGGTCGGTTGTGTGCAGTGCAGCGGGTTGCGACCGGAAGCGCTGGCAGTGGCAGGCAGAAATCAGATTTAATTTACTTCCGCCTCATTGAGATGCACGAAAATTTCCCCACGAACAGCACGTAACGCATCACGCAAACACCGCACAGCGATGGTGTAGCGCCAGAGTAGCGCCCGGGCACAAAACTAATCACTGGCGGCAACGCTTCCGCCTCCGGCAAAGGACAGTTTCAAATTTTTGCACCATTTAAATGTCACTGACAATTTGTGCACCATTGTGGGAAGGGAGATGCAAAAGTTTTGTAAAAAAAAAAACGCCGTTGTGAGGCCGCATCAGACGTCGGAGGCAGCTCCGGTGGGAGTGTTTGTGCCAAGCGAAAAAGTTGCTGTTGTCGCTAGCGTAGCGGTTGTTGGGTTTTCAGTCAACTGGCAAGTTCTGCTTTGCTGTTGTGTACGAACTGTTGCACTACAAGGGTGTGTGTTAAACAAATCGTACACAACGCATGAACGAATCCGGCTGTGCAGTGCCGAAGTGCCGAGAGAAGGAAAGAAAACGTGCGGTGTTGCAATTTGCACACCAAGTTGTGTTATTTACCGTCGCAAAGTTGTCGCATCCGATCACTGGCGAAACGGATACTGCCTGAGAAAGGTGGCTGTTTGTTTTGTTTCCTTCTTCTTTGGAGAAAACGGACATACACATCGCAGCTTAAGCAGAAGTAAACAAAACAGTTGGACAAAAAACAAAATACACAACTCCCAAATGCCGGATGTGTTCTTGTGTCGCCACCCTGTTTTTTGGGCCCTGGGAAAGGGATGATGCAAACAAAACATGCACCAAACTTGGGTGAAACGCGGGTGTACCGAAGGCACAACTCGCGCTGACATCAAATCAAATAGAAATGTTTGCAAAAGAGAGAGAGAGAGAGAGAGAGAGAGAGAGAGAGAGAGAGAGAGAGAGATAGAAAAATAGATGAGTCCGAATAAAAACCATCGTTTCGAGCTCAATAGCAAAAAAAGGGAGGCACCCGCCCATGGGGAACACTTGGGTTACTCACGAGGGAGTATAGGGAAAGCTGTTAATTCCAGCACACTCTAGCAAAAAAGAGATAAAGAGGGTGGAATTGCTCTCCCCTCTCACCACTTCTTTTTCCTCCCCCCCCCCCCCCCCCCCCCCCCCCCCCCCCCCCCCCCCCCCCCATCTTCACATCCAGTATCCGGTGCATGGTAGTGAAATGCAATTAAAGTTTGTTATTTGTTTTCGGGTGAGAAAGTTTATAATTTCAATGAAACATGACTCGCCGACCTGCCGACTATGCTGTGTGCGTCAGCGCGGAGATGGTTCGTTCTCCTTCTCCGGTGCAGTATGGTGGTGCCAGTATATGTAGTGCACGAGGATATAATTTTTTGTTCAAGTAAGCCTTTTTTATATTTTGTTTAACTTTAACTTGCTGATTGCGATCGCTACAATAATAGGCTAGAGCTCGCTTTCTCTCTCTTTCTCTCTCTCTTTCTCTCTCTCTCTCTCTCTCTCTCTCTCTCTTTCAGACCAGAATTTGAAACCTCCCTTTTTCTCACACCGGTATGGTGTGCCGAACGGTAGACGGAACCGGAGAAGCAGTTGATACTATAGCATTTTTTAATTCTCAATTATGCCTCCCTGCACTCGTGCTTTATTGGTTTTGGGAGTAAAAGCAGAAATAAAATAAATATCAGCGCACACACAGAGCCGAAACAAGTGTGCATATTTTTGCAATGATGTAATCATTGCGCCGACAAAATGCATGTGCACCCTTGCACCACCATTGGAGGAAGCTTTTGATCTTGACGCTGGTGAGTGGTGAATGTTTTTATTCCATTTTCAAGTGCCATGAAATGTAAATGTACATTTTACCGAGCATACATTCGGCGGGCGAACGTTTTGAAGAAGGTATCATTAAGTGAAGGTTGAGTGAAAGCGTAAAGTAATGTTCGTTTTGGTCCTATTTTACACATTCATTTGTGAAGTTTTGAAAAAAAAGAGCCAGTAATTTGATTCGTGAAGAGCGATATATCAACCTTTAATTAAAATATTCAAACTGTTGAACTTTGATAGTAGAAATACATTTACCATAGCATGTAAGAGTAGAAAACATAAACAAACGAAAACAAATTCTATTTTACGTAGAAAAAAAAACAGAACAAAAACAAAGTTAGCGGAATGAGTGGTGGTGCTAGTATGGAAGGGTAGGCGCGGGGTGGTGGTGGTATAGAAAAGGGGCTAAAAATATTGCATATACAGAAATATCTAAATAATTCAGGAAAAAAACACATCCACACATAAACAATGAAACGACGACGGGCGAAGACAAATTCACGGTGAGCGCTTATATAAATAACGATGAAAAAGGGTATGAAACAAAAACCAAGACAAGAAAACGGAGAAACATTTCAATAACAGGTAATGGTAACGTTTATAGCAGTGGTAAATGAAGAGAAGAACGGAAAATAAAACAAAGAAATGCAAAACAAAAGAAGTAAGTGAACAAAATAAGAGAAACCGTAATGATAAGACTAAAACAAGAAAGAAAAGGTAAAAATAGAAAATGGAAGAAAAAACCGCAAAAAAGACAAAACTGAGAAACAATAAAAGAAACTTTTACGGTAAGACAAAAACAACAACAACACGGTAAAAATATAATTTGAAATTACAACAAAATAGTAAATGAAAAAATTTTGTAAAAATGTCTAATAACGGTTAGATACGAATAACTTACAAATAAAAAAAGCCAGTAAATTGATTACAAATACAAAAACAAAGCGAAAAAGATACAAAAAATAACAGATATTCAAAAAAAACAGAAACACAGAAAAGTCCACTGACGGCGCATCCGATAAAAAATGAGAATAGTCAAATCAACCAGATAACGATCAAAAAATCACAACACAACAACACGAGTGTACAGCATTACATCGGACATCGGTCAATCGGTCGGTTTGTTGAGAGTAGTTTTGGTGGCGGTGTTGGGGGTGGAGTGTTGAAGGAGTTTGAGGAGGGGGGTAGGTTGTTTGTTTTTTTTTTTAACATTTTACGTGGTTACTAATCTAAACATTATGGAATAAGGGTAGCAAAATAGTGTTTACATGTGTGTGTTTGAGAGAGAGCGAGAGACAGAGAGATAGAATAGTAATGGGTGTAAGAGGGTAGGGAAGAGTAGGGCGGGTGGTTAAGGCCCACTAAGACACACGATGGAATAGAAACGATTTGGTAGAACTTACCGACACCGGGATACGGCTGGATGCCTGGGTAGGCGGCGTGCGGTAGGGCGGCATCTCCGTTCGGAAGTCCTTGAGCGGGTATCGACAGGTGCAGGGCATCTACGTAAAGAGCTGCATAAATTATTGTAATTCGACCAATTCTCGTTTGGCGTTTTTGGATAAAGGAAGGCGGACGAGTGGAAGAGTGGGAGGAGTAAGAGAAGTCGGGTGAGGGGGGGTTGGAGATCGGCGATGTTGGCAGTACTTACGTCCTGGGTAGGTTTGGGGTATTCCGTTGGTATACACAGCCTCCGAACCGGCCGGCTGACCGTTGGGCGTTTGTGCTGCCATGTTGAAGGTAGGCATCGTGGGCGACGGTAGAGAGGGGATGGCACCGTTTACTGGCTGTCCGGAACCTACAGAAGAAAAAGAAAAAAACGACGACGGATTCAGTTTAAAACTTATGCCCCTGGCGGTCGTACTTACCGTTCAATGCGTGAGGTATTTGTGTTGCTAGTGCAGCCATGGGATTGATATACGTTCCTTGTGCGGTTGCGGCCGCCATCAGGGCTGCCTGCTGCTGCTGGGCGTAGGCGCCGTACGGTCCGAACTGGTTGAACACAAACGGGCTCAGCAGGTTCATATGGCCAGCCATTTGCTGCATACGACGGAGTTGCCTCTCTTTCTCGGTGTCAGCAAACTTTACCACTAAGCTAGAGGATGCACCCTGAAGGAAATGCAGAAAGAAGAAGAAGAGGAAGAAGAAGACCATGTCCGTAATGCGGGCACGATTAAGAAAAGTGGGCACGATTAATAACATAAATCAACGAGAAGCACGTTACCACACAAACGCTGATGGGAGGGGGGGATTGTTTTGGTGGAGAAAGGGATGGTCGTGGAAGGTATGAGCTCATATCTTTCGCCCTACTGCCTATAACACGTAAATCATCATCCTATTAAGTGGAGCTAAACAACACCAACAGCAAAAAGAAAGAACAGAAAAAAAAACCGAACAAATAATTCATATCCATTTTATTTGCCTCGTGCCAAGGCAACGATTAGATGGATCCGTTTTTGTTCTTTCTTTCTTTTATTTGTTGCACACTGCACACCGGTACAAAAGGTTACAAACGAACGAACGAGCGAGAAGTCGGTTTTTGCGTACCGTAAGCACACTATCAAATGGGTTCCCCGATGGCAGCTTAAGATAAATACATCAACAGCAAACGGCGGTAAACGGCGTACGAATGAACATCCACTATGATCGCATTTTATTTATTTATTTGTTTCCTTTTTCTTGCTGCTGCCGCTGCTGCTGAAGGCTAAATGATCGCGTTCGCGAAGAAGCAACTCGTAGCCCAGAAGGACACACCTTTAGCTAAAGAGCTAGGCGCAGCAGCAGCAGTGTACCTTTCGGTGTACTTCCGACATGATTAATTACAGCTTTCGTTTGTGGCAGGGCAACAAAATATGTCCCATCTATAGCTAGGCCACGTTACACACTGAGACAGGTACGGGCTAGGCGATACCGAGCAACAACGAATACAACTGCTAAAACGAGTACCAGTTACACGGTCAAACATAAATAATACGTATACACCTACACACATACAACAAGATACATTGACACACACACACACATACGTACGTACATAAACAAAAATAATATGCGCAGAAACAGGGTCAAACACAGCGCGAAAGCAACACTGCTGGTAAGCGTTTCCATTCATTTACTTTTTAACGGTTAAACGTTGTTCGATAAAATGTCAGTTGATTGTTTGAAAATTTATTTTATGTTTTAATTTCTTATTCTACAAAAAATCTAATTTTGCCTATTATGCTTTAAAGTATGTTTTACTAAAATCTCCTTTCTCGTGTTTTTTGTTGGGGTAATTACACGCGAAATAATTGGAAATGTTTTAATTTTTATGTTTTATGTTAATAAATAATTAATTATTTCTGAATTTATGCTACACAAAAGATGTATAATTTAATTACTAAACCCAAAAACATTATATGCTTGGTGGTATGCAGAATTTAAAAAATGGCTGATCTGATGTTAATAAAATAAAACATTGTACTTCCAATGCTGTTTCCTCCAATCTTGGCAGAGCTAACCAAGAAAGAACTGCACATGATGAAACCACTGCTAATGGTGTTTAAAAATTCCACAGATTTTTCCCTATCTGGTGCTCAATAGGTCGTTAAATAAATAGCATTCAAGCGATTTGGAAACACTCGCTCCCGGCGACGTTCGTGCATGAATTTTAAATCACAACGTACAACTGCAACCTGCCTTGTCCTGCTGGTATGCCGCAAAGACCGAAGCCAACACCTGTTGCTGAAGGTTCGCCGGAAGCAAGACAAAGCAACAATGCAGCACGCTTGAGTTTTTCCCCCAAACGACACGGCAGCTATCGTCCTGAACTATCGAGCTCCAGAGGCACAAAGTGGAAAAATGTGGAAAATGTGGCCAGGTAGAAGAAGAAAACACAGAATAAAAGGGCAATGAAGAAATGGTCTCTTTCCGTATGCATGGTTCCTTCC
>CM032178.1:23325331-23364906 GCA_018908115.1 Anopheles rivulorum
GGGGGGGGGGGGGGGGGGGGGGGGGGGGGGGGGGGGGGTAAAAAAATCCCTCAAACAACCCCTTTTTTGTCGCTCACTTTCCCAACCTCTCTTTTGTCGGACGTGGAAACCGAGCTGGTGGAAACGTCCCGTGGTATGGTAATCATGGCCGTTGAAAGACGAAGAATGCAAAGTTCCACGGGGTGGATATAAATAAAAAAAAAGTCCCACATCCACACACACACACACACACATACACACACACACACACACATAGTCCATGGGAGAAAACCAGATTTCCCTCAGCTCATCAAAATGTCGAGATTCTAAATGCGGCACGTAGCCACGGTGAATGGTTTATAGCGCTATAACTCGATTACCTAAATCGAGGGGTTCACCCCTTTTTTTTCTCCTTTAGTCGGCCATCATTTTCCCCAAAACACACACACACGGACAATCCGTCCACTTGGAAAGAGCGCAAATGGTGGCATTCGCTGGAACGGTTCCTGTGGGCACAACAACAACGAGCGGCACAAGGACCGGCGAGGCAATCAACCGTACCGGAACCGGCAAGCGTTGAAAATTGCCTTGCCCAATCCAACCCGAAGACGAAGGCCCGGTCGGTCGGTCGGTTGGTCGGCTGTACCTGTGGCTGTACCACCCGTCCGTCAGCAAAAAGAGAGGGTTTGCCGTTTACGGTGGGTGATGTCACTTGAAATTGTCACAAACATACGGACCGGACTCGATCGTCGTGGCGTCGTTCGGGTTGCGGAAGGAGAAGGTTTATATTTTCGCCACTCAAGCGCCCGTGGGCCACTTCAGCCGGAATCGAAATAAATTCCCTGAACAAATTTACCCCTTACCACGGGGGGGTGGTTCGGGGTTATGTGTGTGTGTGTTTCGACCCACCGTGCGGAGTGTTTCTCGTTTGTTGCGTGCGTAAAACATGCGTCGTCGCCCATCCATCTACGTCCCCCCTCCTCGGTCGAAGGATCGGCTTTTTGGCCAGGATAAAGTTCCACCTCATCCCATACCCAAGGCGCGTTACGCGACGATGGTGATGGGCTGAAATGGTACAACAGTTCTTCGGAAAAGTTACCAGGCCCAAGCGACGACCCGACGGGCGCACGACAAATGACAGCCTATTCACTATAAACTGAAAGTCATAAACTCGTTTTAAGATAAAAGCCGGGAAAACCTTTAACCTTTCTACCACCCCCTCACCTCGCACCTCCCTAACATCCACGAAAACACGGGAGAAAAGCATCATACGCGTGTGTGCGTGCCCGTACTTAATATGCGAATAGGTGGCAAGGTTCGGTGGATCGGGCACGTGTCAAGGTAGGGTTCACATTTGCTGTCGCGCGCGCCTCTCCGGCGGCGATTTAGTGACACAAGAAAGAAGAAGAAAAAGGAGGAGGAAAAAAACGGCCATCCCATCCCTGGCAAAAGACAAACGAGGTGAAATTAAAGCCACCTACCATCAAGCCAGCAGCTATCATCATTTCTTTCCATGTTCTTCCTTCCTGGCTGAAGGTTGTTGGTTTGCTCCGTAAGGACGAACGATGTTTTTTGTGTGTGTGTGTGTGTTGATTCTTAATATCAAAGGGCGCACGTGTGTGTGTGCCTGAGAAGAAGTGAAAAGCCTCAAGGGAAAGAGATTTCATCTGCCACAGCGAACGAGGTTTTGCTTAGAGCAGCAGTGATTGATGGAAGGGACGTGGAAAATCCTTTCGCTACGTGTCCAAACGATGTTTCGTACGTTGCGTACTCACGTGTAGCGCGCGTTAAGCAAGTTTGATGGTTGAGTACGAATGTAAAATTAAGTGATGTTATGGAACAATAAAAGCAAAAAACCAGACACAAAATGGCCTGAATGGTCACAAACAATGGGAGCGATAAAATGTGCTTTTAATTAGCCTTTTATTTTGTATACTTTTATGCGACAAAAGTGACTAAGTATCGATTAACTTAACGTGATGGTAAGCAAAAACATAAAAAGGAATAATAAAGTTAGATAAAGTAAACAATAATAAACAAACAATTGCCCTAAAGCCTTAAAAAATAAAGATAAGAGAGAAGATTTGTTACAAGAAATTCATAACACAATCTAGATAACTTAACAGTAAAAAATCAGTTAAAATTAAAGCCACTTTTTCTACCTTCACTCAAAAAAAAATGAATCGAAATGTGTCCATTTCGTTCATGTCAGAAAGATTTAAGCGCCCTGGGTTTTACTTTCAAAGTTAATTTTTCTCTGCCGGTGATAAGCGACCATAGCAGCCAACAGCATGACAGGAGGCAGTTTCAGGTCGTCACCAATATTGCTGAAGTTCCGTTCTGCCAACACCATCGTTTCATTTTGGCTTCAATTTCCCCTTCCCTCCCCCCTCCCACCCTCAATCTCTCTTCCACCCAACCCTCCCGCACACATGCCGCCTTTCCCGAGAAGCGGACATAAAAGAATAATTTTTATGTCATATCCAATTTATTTTCCGTCCAGCAGTCGACTTAGCTTCGGTTGGGGCCTTCGTGTTTTGTTCCAGTCCTGCCTTACAGGGGTAGCCCACCAAAACCGAGGGGTTTGAAGAATGTGTCGCACTTTTTTTGGTTTTGTTTTGCTGTTTTGGTGTTTTGGTTTGGTTCCCCCCCTGGTTTTGGTTTATTCACTGTTGATTTGTTCTGCGTTCGAGTGGGAGATGACTGAGTTTCGAGCATTTGTGTATGTGTATGTGGTTTATATCTCTTCGTTTTCTATCTCTCTCTCTCTCGCGCTCGCTTCATTTTTGGTCACTTTGGTTCCAGTCCAGTACCACGAACCCGAGGAATGTGAGCTTGACAAATGTTTCACGCGGATAAAGCGAAAAACGAAGCAGCATCCACAATCGCCGTGTATCCTGCTGTGTAGCTCATCCTTTGGAACAATTGCAAAAGGAACCAAGGAATGAGAATAAATTGAGACCACACGGAAGTAGAGAAGAAAAAAAAATACGAAGCACAACCACCTGGAACGATGCGATAGGGATTTTTGCAATGATTTTTGGGAGCGGCAAACAAAAAACAAGGGCTGAAAAACGATTGCCCTGACAACCATTAGCTGGGGTGTGTGTGGGTATATGGTAACCGAGGAATTCGGACAACGAACCGGGGCTATTCAGGATCAGACATGCGAATAACGAATTACGGTACGTGCATGCATTCTCCAAACAACCCAAAACATGGCCACCGCACACAACACATCTTGATCTGCTTGCTCTGTCCGTAGCCCGATATGTGCTGTAAACACACAGAGGACAAGCACACCAGCGTGTATATGCGACTGGGTACAACGCCCACAGGGAAGAGTTTTACTGGGTTGATCTTTTTCGAGCGCCACACAGCTGTGCTGCCCATCCCGAGCACTAAACCACTTCGGCATCTTCACCAGTGATCTACTGCCGGAGCTGGCCCTGCTAGCATGATACACAACCCAAAACCGACCAGATTCAGGCCGGCACGTGTGAAATTATGTGCGGTGCAGCACTGGAGCACTTCAGCACTTCACGTATGCGACAGTGGTATGTAACGTACGCCGGTGATGTAGTCAAGCATTTGCGGATGATTTATGGCATGGTTGGTAGATTATTTTTCTCTTTCGCCCGCGAGTGGCCCGCGTACATGGCTTAATAATTCGGTGTTACCGTGCAGGGAAAGAAAGAACCTTGGATGGAGGTGGATTTTTTTCTTCTTCCGTTTCTGCGTCATTGAATAGAGCGATTAAAGAGTCCGGGATAGAAAAAAACCCAAAGCAAATTCAACTGCTTTTTAAAGTAAAAAACCGTGTCTGGGAATTCTATAAAACCTCTAAGTACCTAATATCTCTTGGAAGTGAACTCAAGACAACAACAAAAAAAAAGCCAAAGTCAAATCTCGTCTTCTTAAGATGGACTGCGACATTGTCTTGCAGTCGAAATCACTGCTGGCACTAAGCTGACATCGATACGCCCGCCCTCCCAGAGCTGGCGTCGTACTTTTTGCCCACCAGTCCAACGTCGTTTGCGTTGCTCCATTTCCGGCGAGAGCACGGAATGTTTTCTGCACTGTTCGGGAACGGGAGCCCTTATCACTCAGCACCGCTGCTGAATGAAGCTGAGCAATGTGTGGTTTTTCCGGGCAGATTCAGAGCTTTTTCTTGATGTTGTTGTTGCTGATGGCAGTGACATAGTGCTGTCCTGGAGTTATTTGTTCGTTATTTCCATTCGTACAATGGTGATGCACAAAAGTGATACCCACCCACCAGCATCCAGCAGCGATATTTGTCGTGCAGGCATCGTCAGGCAGAAAGAAATATGTGGTGAGGAAAAGTTACGGAGCAATAGACTGATAGGCATAACAACAACAAAAAAAAAAAAGAAAGAGAATGTATAAGGCAGTACACAAGACGAGACAAGGAAGCGACGATGTCAACGATTGCCCGTACGAAGCAACGCAACCGAACTAGTGCTGCCAATAACGAAACCCATATCCGGAGCCATACTCACACACAGTTCTCGTATGCATTATGCTGCATGTTGGGTGCCGGGTAATGTGGAGACAGCCGAGGTACCACTTACGCGGCATGAAATAAATGGCACATGACAAAAGGGGCGAAACAGAAAGGAAAGTTGCCAACTTCGAAAAAGAAGGCTGACAATATGATTCATGTGCTAGCACTCGGATGTGTGCCCTCCCAAGGAAGGGCACGCAGCACTAGCCGCAGTACGGCTAGTCACAGCGTACGACGACGGGTGAGCGTTCGCTTGTCGTTTGTCATTCGGTTGGCAAATGTGGCGACTAGTTGCGCCTTTTCCACAAGCTGCCCGACCGAGGGCTTCGGAGGACAAAGCTTGGGAAATAATTGCTCCCACAGTCGGAACAAATTTATTTTCCGGCACACTAGAGGTAGTGAATGGGGGGAACAGTATGGAGGGCAGACAAACGGTGGCAACGAGCATGACTGCAAGTGTCACTTCATAAGCATACCCCCATTGTGTGGCTGTTAAGAGAACGAGTATCGTATTTTTTTTTCTCCTTTCCTTTCTCGATCTTCTTGCTGCTCTAGTCTAGTGCTTTCGACTTGTGTGGCCTTTTTGCCGAAAGATGTGTGGCCTTTCGCCGAGCTTAAGACGTTTCGCACGTGCCTTGGAGGAAAGGAAAAGAGTTGGGAAGGGCGAGTGATGGTGGTACTTGCAGCTCGTTTGAACGGCTTTGTTATGCTTTGCAGCCCCCCCCCCCCCCCCCCCAGCCGGTGACAAGTTGACAATTCGTGAGTGAGACGGTTTAATGGATGATAGTGAGGCATAAAATAGGAAAATAAGCCGATAAATGATGGGGCCCTCGTTCCTTGCTTTTGTGGGCGAATGTTAATGCTTGAGTGAGTGAAGCATCCGGTGTATTTAAATGCAGTTTTTTCTTGCTGTTGCTCGGTGTGAGATTGGGTGGTTGATGTAGGCAAGAACTGGAATAGTTTGGATAATAAAACATATAAATATCAAATTTATTAATTCGTTACAAATAATTCCGGATATTCTGGACATTCAAGAATTCGCAGATATGAGGATTTTAAGTTTAACACTAATTGGATAACAAACAACCTTTTATCTTCAAGATCGCACTCCAAATGTTAAAAGTGTAATAAGCAATTACATAAAACTGATTCTGTAACTCTAAAGTATAAACGATAATGCACTCAGTTTCAACGCACACGGAATTTGGAGATTCCCAAATCTTCGCATTGTACAATAAAAACATATCTCCAGAACTGCCTCTACACGTTCATGAAAAGCTTCTCCAAGTTTATGATATGCTTTCAAAAAATATTTAACAAATGTTCCCATCAACACACAATTGTTCCACCGTTCCAGCAACACCTCGAGGCCGTAAAATATTCAATCAATCATTATACTTAGCACTCATTTTCCCAGTGGCATACGGAATACTACCGGAACGGGCCCGCTTAAGTTCATTTGATATTTATGCATATTTGGCATGGGGGGGATTTTTTGCAAAGTATTCCCAGTGTGTACGCAAACAAAAACTGCTACTTGCGAATGGAAGAAATAAGAGCGACGAGTGGTGGTGAGAACTGTTGCTGGTAAGTGCAATGGGATGATGATAAGCCTCACCTGAGCGTGTACTGTGTGTTTTTTTTGTATTAAACATTCCCTTTCTACCAAGTGGATTTATGCCTGCAAGAGAGAAAGGCACAAAATTTGCTTGCCTGTTCCAACACAATGGTTTCGATATCGTTTGAAGAAAGCTGGAATGGTTGAGGGAGAAGCGCGAGGTAAGGTAGAAAGGTTGGGGATGACAACAACCTACACACAAACAGACACACACACACACCCTTGGAGGAAGAGTTCGTGCCCGGCACGGCAAGCCAGACCGAGACCCAGACCAAGGGTAAACTTTTACGTTCTACTCCATTACCTAATATGCCCATCGAGATATCGTGTTAATATTGTATTAGGGCGCGGTGCGTTAATATTTCTTCATTTATGCTCGTGCCCACGAGCTGGCGTGCTGGGCACCGCATCATCGCACATCGTCCTTTCTTCTTCTGGGGTGGCGGGCGTAGCCAGTTCGCATACACCAACATTGTCCTGCCGTGGGACGTGTTTGGCTGCTTGTTTATCGCCGTTATGCTCTCTTGCGGTGTACGCCATCGTTCCGTGCTCGACGGGAGAAGAAACGAAAAAAAAAAANTTTTTTGCAAAGTATTCCCAGTGTGTACGCAAACAAAAACTGCTACTTGCGAATGGAAGAAATAAGAGCGACGAGTGGTGGTGAGAACTGTTGCTGGTAAGTGCAATGGGATGATGATAAGCCTCACCTGAGCGTGTGCTGTGTGTTTTTTTTTGTTGTATTAAACATTTCCTTTTTACCAAGTGGATTTATGCCTGCAAGAGAGAAAGGCACACAATTTGCTTGCCTGTTCCAACACAATGGTTTCGATATCGGTTGAAGAAAGCTGGAATGGTTGAGGGAGAAGCGCGAGGTAAGGTAGAAAGGTTGGGGATGACAACAACCTACACACAAACAGACACACACACACACCCTTGGAGGAAGAGTTCGTGCCCGGCACGGCAAGCCAGACCGAGACCCAGACCAAGGGTAAACTTTTACGTTCTACTCCATTACCTAATATGCCCATCGAGATATCGTGTTAATATTGTATTAGGGCGCGGTGCGTTAATATTTCTTCATTTATGCTCGTGCCCACGAGCTGGCGTGCTGGGCACCGCATCATCGCACATCGTCCTTTCTTCTTCTGGGGTGGCGGGCGTAGCCAGTTCGCATACACCAACATTGTCCTGCCGTGGGACGTGTTTGGCTGCTTGTTTATCGCCGTTATGCTCTCTTGCGGTGTACGCCATCGTTCCGTGCTCGACGGGAGAAGAAACGAAAAAAAAAAACACTCGTCGACCGAATCGAATTTGCAAACGACAATCGACGGCGACACACAGACACTCCCGGGCACGGCAGATGATTGTTATGCTCGAGAAAAATGATTCCCCCGTCGCCGCTTTTCGGGGCGGTATTTCATTTAAAGACAATTTGCATAAGATAAGTCGTGATAAAGGACACTTGGGATAGATGTGCTCGATGCCGGGCGTTCATTTTCACTACACATTGCTGGGAGAAATGCAGAGCTACAAGAGCTGCGTGGAAAGTGATTTCCATTGGCACGGGATTATCACGCATTCGTGCCGACCCGGAATCAAAGACACAATAATATCGAAAATTCAATCTTTTCGATAGGAGTTACCCAGCGCAAAGTGTGTCTCTTGGGTTGGGAGCTTTACCTTTACCACCCATGTGCACACGTGCACAGCATCGCTTTTCTTTCGGAAGTTTTTTTTTTCTCCCCAATATTGCTGTAGCTTTGTCCTACTTTTCTTAGCATGATGTACACCCTCGAGACGTCGACGTTTTTCACACTTTCGCGGTAGCGAATGGCTCTTCATACGACGCTGTCGTCTTCACGCAACATCACCCATCGCATCAGCCTACCAAAGCGTTCCAAGGCTCTAATACGGGGCGTTTGTGTTTGGCGTTTGAGGTTTGAAGTTCATGCCCCGGGATGGTTGTGTTTTGTGACACCTACACACCCACTCATACACACACACACCCAAAAACCCAGGCGAACACAGCCGGAACTCATTGAACAACGCACACACAAAAAAAAAACTCCCACTTCCAGATGTCGTTCAAATGTCAGATAAATGTGCGAACGCGTTCTCTGTGGCAGAAATGAGGGACGAACAACCGGTGGAGGAAAATGAGCAGGACACGTGGGGAGAGCGAAACAAAAAAAAGTTGAAGAAGTAAAAACCGAAATGCAGGGAATTCAGCATCCCTTGGCGGGCGGGTGACACAATTTGTGGCGCTGCTGCTCAGTGCAGAAGTTAGACGTAAAGTCCTTAAGGCATTCCATTCGACAAACGAACACACTCTCTCTCACACACACACACACACACAAACGCTTCACTTTCGCCTTTTTCCCCACTCACCAGAAGCTCTCCAATAAGGGACAAAGGACAAACGAAGGAGGCAAACACACACACACAAAACATCCCAAAACGTCATACAGCAAAAAAGATGAAAATCATTTCGCAAACACAGCGGGCAGTCCAACTTGGGGTAGGAAAAATATGGAAATTCTGTTCCAGCAAAAGCAGCAAAACATGAAAAAAAAGCAAACCCACCAAGGGTTTTTCTCCTACTTTTGTTTGGTCCTTTCTTTTTACGGACAATACTTTGTTCTGGGGGTTAGGTTTACCAACTTCGCCAAGTGCAACTTCCCAAATGGATAAGACAGTCATTTTGTAAGTAGTGTAGAGAACTACCCCCCACACACACACACACGCCAAGATCCCAAAGACTCTGGATCGGTGGACAACGAGCGAGCGAACTGCTTTTCGGGAACAATCAGTGAATAAATTGTCCCTGCTATCTGCCGTGCAAGTACTTGCGCCATCGTGCAAGAAAGTGGTCAACCGAATGGTTGATGGCAGCAGTTCGAGGAGTTCGAGTCTTTGTTTGGCGTCACTAGTTGGGCAGGGCTTTTCAGGGCGTTAGGTTAAGTGACCTGTTGACAGGATGGCGATGAGCTCGAGAAAATTGAATGGCAGTGGCACTAAGAGGCAACAATGTCTTCCTATAATTCTGGATCGGAGCTCCGGTATTTTGTACTTGGAAGGAGATGTAAAAATTGTTAAAATTTATTTTAAAAACTGACTACTCTACATTGTAGTCGTCCATTCCAGAGAGTACAATGCATGTGGAAAACTCATAACCACAACACTCCGTCATTCAACCGTATCAAATACCATTTGCCCACAACTGTTTATTCGGCAGTAGTACCCAACGCCATTCTGTACATTTCTCGTTTGCTGCTCCATATATATATATGTGAATAAAATTATGCAAAACAATAGTACGTATCCCTTCGAAAAACCAATTGAAATACATTGACCGGAACATCATCATTGCCACCACCGTTCAGCATCGTTGTGGCAGCTGATGCTTTCGGTGGTCGGTCGGTAGAACAATTTTCCAATTTTCTTCCCAATCATTTGTCGCCGATCGAAACCGATTTGGAATGGTAATCCGTAGCTCACGCGTACAATTTGGCCGGGAGAATCACCAACTTATTGGGTGCGTTTATCCTTGCGTGCACATTCAATCGTAACCGAGTGATATTCGAGCATGGCAAAACAAAGCGAGAGAAAAATAAGGACCAAATTATTAATTTATACATTACCAGGAAATTACCGACGTTAACCAATTTAATCAGCAAATTCATATCGTACGCCTTCCACCTTCTTTTTTTCTTGTTCTGCCCAAGATCTAATATGTGTAAGTAAATGCAATATTTATCGTTTCACAATACATACAAACGTGCTGTGCAAAATGGATGGCTTCGTGGAATCCGACAAATAACCCAAACAGGCTTTCCACATTCCAGCCAAATTTGCATTACAAGCAACAATGTGTGGCGGATGTGTGTTTTTACATTACGAGCATTCCATGAATATTAATGTTGGGGCTGTTGCTGTGCACCGTTTTCCGTTACGTTGCGTGCGGAGGCGGCTCATCACTCAGTTGAATAGGGCGGAAGGCTTTCTAATTGATTTCAAATGCTAATGCCTGTTTTGCCCGCGCGCGCTAAATGGAATGCTCTAGATGAGTAACTATCTGTAGCATGTGTGCATTTCGCCCTAGAGAATGAATGTGAAGTTGAAGGAATAGGTGCACAGATGGATCACGAAACATACAGAACAATTGCTTACATACTATTTAAATGACAGCTCACCGGTCAGTGTTTGCTCTCAATGTTTAAAATCCATGCTGAAGCTTACCTGTAACGAAAGGAAGAAAAAGGCAGAGAGAAAAAACGTTTATTAATGGAATTAGCCAACAAACCACGGTACGAGAATGTATGAGGAATTGAGAGGAGAAAATAATAAAAAAGACGGAGACAAAATCATTACCAAAAAAAAAACATGAATAAAACTGAGGAATACCAAAAAAATTTGCTTTTGCTGCCCTTAACTGTTGCCGTTGTGACCGTTTTTTTTACGATTCACCAGACAATGTATTGTAAATCTTCCAACACATCCCTGAGGTCGAACAAAAAAAAAATCGAAAAAAGAACCTCCCACCAGAGTAACGCGCGTAGCATCAGATCGTAAAATGAAATTTGCCTCGGTAGGTCTTTGCGGAGATGTCTCCGTGAACGAGTAATTTCTGTCATCGAGGAGTCACCCACTCCTCCATATGAGCCACCGGGGGTGGTATGCAACATCGTGTCTTTTGGTTTGGAGGGTTCTTCCATCCTGCTTCATCCCGGCACCGCGAATGCCCACCAATGTCTGTTCTCTTGTTGAATGTGCCATTTTCATTTAAGCGTGTATGCTGCTCGGTTGTAAGGACATTTGCATATAAAAAAGAGAGAGCGAGAGAGAGAGGTGAATCATTCTTGTTTTGTCTGTACCCGAGCCTGCTCGTTGTGGCGGTTGTGTTCTTGTGGGTTGTTGTGGTGGTGGTAGAAAAAAAATGTAAAATAAAAAATAAGAGAAAGATCAGCATTGCTTTTCCTTTTGCAAGCCTCGCACGCTCACCATCCAACGCAGTCACATCGTTGGGTGGAATTATTTTCTTTTATGAGCCTCCAGGCACCTTCACCGAGACCGAGCGAATGGCCCGTGGGACAAGACAAGCAGAATGGATGATAACGTTTTCGTCAAAAGCTTTCATTGAAAATGTTTATGGATGAATCTCCCCTGGTGGCCGTGTCCTTTCGTTGTCGGTGTGCCTGTTAAAGCAGAAGGCCAAATCTCGGTATGTTTGAACTTTTTTTTTGTTTGGTAACAACAACCATAAGAAGGAAGAAAAAAGCCATCATTACTACAATAACAGCGCTTGCAAGAAGGGGATGAACCGAAACCGGTGGAAACCGAACGGCATTATATTCATTTTAAACAACTGCGTTCCTGCCCGCGAATGCTGAACCGCGGCACATATTGTGTTCAACCCGAAAAAAACATTAAAAACGCATTACCGGCTGAGACGATGTCTCAAGACGGTGGTGTAACCGAGCGGCGCAAGAAGCCACCTGCTTGCGAACGCATGTCGCCAGGCACATTACATTGGCCGCACCTTGAGCAGAACCAACTCAATTTGCTGTCCTCCATCAGTCTCCCCGGGTGTTGGTCGCCATCCCCTTTACTTTCCGTCCTCATTGAGTGAGTGGCTTTCGATGATGGCCTATACGTTTCAGATAGCGTATCCCAAGAAGGGGCGCTAAATACCATCCCGACTTCCCGCCTCCATTACACGTCGTTCGACCATTACCGTTCCAACAAAGAGCGTCCCATCCCTTCCCGAGCGAGGGATTAAATTAAATTAGAATTACAGCGCGCAAACCCAGCGTCGGGATGCGTCGGGTAATGCTTCTTGCTGCTTGCAGGCCCATGTTGGATTCCATTCACTCGAAATTCGTTCAACGGCAACACGCACCCGGGAGAAGAAAAGGGGTGCCTTTTTTCTGTCGTTTTGTGCGGAAATGTGTTGTGAAACTCTTCAAAACTTTCACCTAAAATCACGCGGCATTATCATCATCCTTCCTCAGCACGGTGCTTCCAACCGGGGGTGGGGTTTTTAAGGACGATGGAGACCCAATCATTAAAAAGTGTTTTGTGCACCAGCAAAGGACCACCGCCACCTGATACACCGCCAGTCTTTAATCTGATCGTGCACCATCTTGTTGCGCTGGCGTGTGTATTGTGGCAGGTAACTCCTTCGGGAGGTACTAAACGAATCGTACTTTTCGATATGCACGATGAATGGGAAACTTTTGCACAACTTCTTTCAAGCAAAAGGGATGCGAATTTGCGATGAAGAAGAGGCACACATGAGAAGAGAAAAAAAACACATGAAAATATGGGTTGTTCGTTCGGTGTTTGGCAGAGCGCTTTCCTTAGTGCTCAGCTTCTTGCGTGCAAAACTTACAAACAAACCGGTGGTGGAATATACTTTTTTGTTGCCCTGTTTTTGCCGCGTGTGTTGTGTAAAAGTTGTTCCATTTCACTCCCCTCAACAGTTTCGTGGCTGTTGTTGTTAGCGTCCCTTGATACGAGCCCCGGGTAAAGCTAACGTCGACCCCACCACCACCACCACCAGGGAGATCGGGAAAGTGTACTTTATTTATGCGAAAATGTCAGTAAATATATTTTATTACATCTCATTGACAGGCGGTGGTGGCAGAAATGGATGCTCTGTTGTTATTTGCCAGATCGCTCGCTTGATTCCTTCCGATCAGCCGGAACCGTCTCGGTGTTCAATATTCGCAGGCGAACAAACAACACA
Organism: Anopheles rivulorum; assembly: GCA_018908115.1. NCBI lineage: Eukaryota > Metazoa > Arthropoda > Insecta > Diptera > Culicidae > Anopheles > Anopheles rivulorum. The sequence continues at coordinate 23,338,202 of CM032178.1, forward strand.
CACCCGCTTCCAGCATGGGACTGGCAAGATGGGAAAACACACATCTTCGTAGCGTAACCCACGCGGCGTGGAAGCACTTGGGAGTGCAAAAAACTTTTGTTGTGTAATTCACCGAACCATGCCTGCGGCCATGGATTACTACTCCGTTTTGCGCGTCCGCTAGTGGATGGTCGCCGGGTATCAATGCGGGTCAATCACCCGACAGCGGGACGGGAAGGTGATCCAACCCGCTCAAGGGGAGAGCATCGGGAAAGTTTTCCGTACCGAGCTGTTATACGGTACGTTTCACCAGTTTTTGGGGGTATAGGGAGAATTGGGAGAAAGGGAGTTGTCTTCCTCCCCTTCTTCTTCTTCTTATTCTTCAATGTGACATAATGTACGGTACTTCGTGACGATACTCGTGAGACTCTGGTCGCCAGTGCCCATCCAGCAAGAAAGTCCTCGACGACAGGAAGAGTCGTGAGCACACACGACACCAGCAAGAAGAAAAAATTGATTGGAAAGTATGTGCTCACTCGACGTATTGATGATATCCCCGGTGGGTTTTGTTTCTTTTCCTGTGTTCTTCAAATATCGCCACAAAGAAAAAAAAACATACGACTCCGGCGCGAGTGACGATGGCGAACTTTTCTTAACGATCACCAACGCGTGTATGTGTGTGTGTGTGTGGTTCCTTTTCTTCTGCACTCTTCAGTTGCAGATGGGCAGNCCCTGATGTAATGCCGTCTATAAGGGTTTTATCTTTAAGTGAGCGAAGGCAACGAAGGAACGTTCTAAGGTGACAATGATTTGTGAACAACGTATGTGTGGATTGTTTTCTGGTATCGATTAACGCAGTACAATTAGTATATTGTGCTCTGGTAGTCATCAGGTAGATATTTTATTAAAGAAATATATAATAAAAAGAGCTTGAAAATGAGAAACCAAAACCCCCATACGAACCATCATAAGCGATCGGTTACGATGAGCAAAATCGCATCGTAAAAAGATATATCGAACCGTGTGCGTCCCTGTGTCCTTGTGCTGGAGTGACATAAAATTCTTAAAGCTACACCGTATCCTGTCAAGGACAGGATATTTTGTTCGCCTTTTTTTTTTGTTTGTTACCACCATCATGATCCATCACAACTTCATTCTCTTCACAGCACCGAAAACCCGACCGCACAAACCATCCGTTCGGCAAAAACCAATCCGATGTAATATTGTGTCATCTTCTGGTCTCGTCACCTAATATTTATACGATGACATCAACAAAAGTGGCAAAACCGAACAGACACACATACACACAAACACACACACACACACACACACACACACACACACACACACACACACACACACACGAGAAGATAGAGACACATTTTTCGCACCTCTCTCAGGCATCTTCCTGCTTCCCTTACTTGTCCCTCGTCTTGCCCCATATCGGGGACGGTTTGTTTGTGTTGTGCTGGCCACAAAATTTATGACCAAGGAGCAGACTCTTGCCGAGCCGTGTGGTGTGTGTGTGTGTGCGTGAACGATTTGTGCCCCACGTGCGACATTTTTCACCCTCAATTCGATGGTGAAAATCAATCGTAAACCTTGCCCCGTCACATGGTTCCAGCGCTCCAAACGCTTTGGATAAAATGTCATCCCGTTGAGGGCGTCGTGACATTGCTCCCTACAAACACTCACACACACGTGTGCTTTTGCTTTAGGGTGAGTTTTTTTTTCTATTTTCTTGCAAAAAACCATACACGCTCCGGGAGGTTTTCCACTCCCGACACTCCTGGTCCCGGGACGGGTCCCGGTCGATCCGACGAAGAGATAATACAAATATTGCCTGGCTCATTTTGTCAGCCGATTCCGGATCTCATGTCCCCTTGGATGCGGTCGGGATGCGGTATATGGTACGGATCTCACCACACTTTAAAGTCGGAGACAACACCGGTGTGCTGTAGGATATCCATTCTTACGCTCCAGTTCATCCCATGGTTTAGGACGACATCCGCCTTTTTCTTCACTTCGATTCGCTTCCCATTTTTTCTCCTTTCGATACGCAACCCAGAAAAGATTTGAATCATTTGCTTAGCTGCGTGTTTGGCAGCTGGATTTACTGTAAACTCGTTTTCGCTCGGTTTTCGGGGGTATTGATTTTTCACCACCATCACCTTGACGCGCTCTTCTCCACGAATCCACCTTCGCATCGCCAGCCGACAAAGAAAAACGGGTCGAAAAATCATTCGCCTGACGGTGCGTGTGCCGTGTGTGTGTGTGTGGGTGAGCTTTTCCTTCCAGGCAGATAATAAAATCAATTCAAATAACGACTACAACCGAACCAAAATCAAAGTGACAGTGATGGCCAAAGCAAAAAAAAAAAAAGCTGGAACAAGGCAAGCCAGAAGGAAACTCCCTCCCGACCAGAAAGACCTTTAACTGGCACCGCGGCAACCGTTTCATGTTGCCGCAGAATCCCTTTTTCCGATGGAACCGGATGATTCCGGAGCACGGAGAAAACACGACCATGGTAGAAACCTGGTGAGAAAAAGGGAGTTTTGGACGCTTAAGGACAAAAGCCTTCCCGTGCCACCATCGTTCGCCGTCCGATATCCTAATTTGATGGAGAAAAGATTTACGGGGGGGAGGGGGGGGGGAGGTACTCATTTTCCTTTTGAAGTGAAACAAGCAGAAGTTGATTGGGATTTGGGAAAAGGAAAAAAGAAAAGAGGGAAAAAAGGTACGACATCGCTTCCGCTTGCCGTGGACGAAGCCGAATCCGAAGCCGTACAGTGGGGTGGGATGAAGAAGATTCCCGGATGAGAGGGTCGGAACTGTCATCCGAAATTGGTGGAAGCACCCTAGCAACCCGGTTTGGAGAAAAGGGCGATGCGACAAACGAAATCGTACAACAAAGAATGTGGTGCGGCGCGTTCGGCCGCTCGGCCACAGTATTTGACAATAAATGTTATTTTGTTTTACAATGGCAACAACAAGCCGAAGAAGCAAAGGAAAACCAGTAGCTTTCCCGCACGCTGTTACGATAATGGCAAAGATGCCAATTCTCCCCCGTGTTCTATTGGCCTTTTATTTTCTGTTTCTTTTCGTTAAATTCCATCTCCTTTTTCTTGGTTGGAGGCTTGGGCTTGGGAGTTTGTCTCATTTCCGGTGATGCTTTTCCATGCGCTCCCATTCGGCACAGGATATCCTGTCGATCAATTCCAACCCATAAAGGAATGTCCTCAAAAGCAAAACGTCAAAACAAAAAACAGGCATCAAAAGTTTGAAGAATTTTCCAAACCTCTTTAATGAAAACGCCGGAACTTGTCCTCATCAATACGATTGGCTGATTTGGCTCGTGCTTAATATAATTTTTCGTATAAATATTCATATTTGACAACAAAGAGAGAAGAGGAAAAATATATAAAAAAAAAAACAAACGTCACCATGGCCATCTGTTACCAAAGTACACGAAATTAAAATGAAATTAAAAAAGTTGTGCAAAGATGAGAATGTTGGGTTGTTTTTGGCTGCGGCATTTTTTTTTTTTCGCAACGCAAAGCATCGTACAACCATACTGGCCAATCGATGGAAACCGAATGCTAAAAACCAAATACCACAAATCCAAACTGTTTCCCCTGTCTCCACACACACATTCTCCCTATCTCTCTCTCTCTCCATCACCCACTTCCAATGGTACGGATCTCCAGTGTGCTGCAGCCAACGTTGAAGCGAAGGTTCATAAAACTTTCACGACCCTCATCAGTATAAATTGATAGCAAATTATTTATTTTCATAAATTATTCATCCTAAAAACTCCCACACGTCTGCTTGCGCTACGCTTTTTCTCACATTATCGACGCCTTTGCGCCGATGACGGCAAAAGGTGAACTTTACCTTTTCTTTGTCATATGGGGCGAAAAAGGTTGTTTGCAAAAACGGTATGAGAGCGATGCGAATGCTTTCCCCTTCGCACATGGTACACCTGGCATTGCTGGTTGATAAAAACGGCAAACGAAGGTTTTACTTAGGGCGAAAGGCCTTCCATCCTTACTCACTGAACCCCCAAACACAAACGAGATCGCTAGTAAAATCCACCGAAAAGGGGCATCGAATTCGGGTTCCCCTTTTTGCGCAGTTTCCTAGTTTTGTGGGTGGCGTTTGTTTGCAACCAGCACCCGGGTAGTTCACAAAACATATCGCTGTACCGTCGTATTCCAATCTTATTTCACTCAGCCGCCCCAAAACGGAATAGTAACGTTCACAGGGAACAAGTCGCATTACATCCATTTTTTTCCCCCGGAGCCGACCCATTGTGGCACACATGTGACGATTCCGAATTTCTTTCGGTTTTTTTTTCTCTTGGTGGTAGCTTTCGTTAACACATAAAATATAGAAATAAACAGTACAGTGCTCGGAAATGGATTTTCACACCAGCAGATATGTCATAAGCCACCATAGCAGGGCGTTTTCTCCAGAGCGACCGAGAACTTAGACGAGAGGTTCTCCAACCAAAAACTCGAAAGAGTTCCCAGATATTGCCAGATTTCTGGTCCAGAGTTCCATTTAATGCGGTGTAGAATGAAATAAAAACAGTGCTTCCTCTGCCAAAGAGTCATGGATACGCAAGGCTCTTAGCTACAGCTGCTCGGATATTCGGTGTTTTCCATGCCACTTACACCGAACATTAGCCAGTGTTGACAGCTTAGACATGCAAATTGAAATTGAAAATACAGCGCAAAAACAACACATTCGCAGGTGTGCAGCAGGTGCGTTGGGTGTTAACTAACATGCGTGTCTGAAGCATAAGCTAAAGGTGTGCCTTAAGAGGCCGTGAACCCTCTCTTTAAGAAAAATACGTTCTTGGTACTCGCTGGAATGTGTTTCTTTTTGCTGTTGTTTGGATGAGTCGCTCCTTCGCCAACTCGCCTGGATTCTCCTGGTGACAATAATGTTTGTGATTATCTGTAATTGTAGTCCTCCCGACCTGACCCCGTCTACAACACCCAAAACCATCACCGGATCGGACCGGACCGGGTGCCGCTTTAATGTAATGTAATCACGTGTCGGAACATATGTTTGGTAAAATTATGTCGACACCCACACGACGACGACACCGACAGGGTCGTGCACCTTTTGCAACAAACCCGGGAGGGGGGGGTTCAACAAACTTAACCTCTCCCTCATCCACCCATCCCGAGAACAAGGTACTCGGCACACACGGCAGTGCAAGCGGTGAACCAATGTTACACGCCGGAAACGTCCGGAGGGGGCCGTACGTTTCTTATTTTCATTGCATCCCCATCAGCATCGGACATAGCGGGGGTAGGGGGAAGTGAGTTTTTCCACAGGGTAAGAGACACATACACTCAAAGCATCGCAGAAAATCGATTAATGGATTAGCCGTGGAGGTGAAATCGATTTTTCTCCCGCTAGGCCAGTGGACCACCGTACAAAAACAAAAAAGAAGAAGAAGGAAAAAAACCTCCATCCACCCCCCCCTCCCCGCCCACTAAAACCGTTCGTTTGGTAGCACACATATGCACACCGGTCACGATGCTTTAAGAAGCCCCATTCGCAGCAGTGCTTAATCCATCGTGACACGGTTCTGCTAGGATTGCGACCGAGAAGGGGAAGAAGTAGGGCTGGAAATGGGACGGTATGGACGCAGTGGGTGGCTTATTGTTTCTTCCGGCTTGCCTTCTTCTTTGTTTTGCCCACTTTGCCCGCCCCGTGGCGCCGTTTGCCTTTGCGCAAATGTTACACCAAATGAGACACATAAAATTGTATGACGTTACGGTACGATCGTGTACATGTGAATCTCCTCCCTCTCCCTTCCCCTGGTGGAAACAGGAAGGATGTGTGCCGCTTTTAGACAAGGTTTCAGCACAAAACCCAACCGACATGTCCAACCGTTGGGAATGAAGTAACACAAACGCCAGACAAACGCAAAAAAAGAAAATATTACACAGCTCTGACAAAATCACGTTTTATTCTTACCACTTGCAAGTTGTTTGTTGCTTTCTTTTTCTATTATTTTTGTTTGGTCCCACTTCCTTTTTATGCAACAAAAAACAAAAAACAAACCCCAAAAACGGAATTCCCCAACGGTGCGCACTCACACGCTGCGTTTCGTTTCACGTTAAATGAAGATGAATGATGTAATCAAACGCGTTGTGAATACACACCCGAACGCGCACCAAACACGCAAACATTGGGACACGCTGTGTGTGTGTGTATGCGTAAAGTGTAGGAGAAAAACATAAAGGCCAGCAACACACACACGAAGTGGTACACGCGCGCGTGCCGCCATGTACGCCACGGGTGCTTCTGCCAAACTGTGTGAGTTTCACATTTTGCTGCCATTTCTTCGCCCACGATTCGGTAAATCGGGAGGGCACATTCAGGAAAATGGAAAATCGAAATAAAAAACCTGGCAAAACCATATGGCACAGGATACCTTGACGAACGGTTTCGATTGGAAAAACAATCCATCCATCCACACGCACCCCAAAAACACCCCCCGGATGGTTGCCGCTTTTGCGTGAGGGCGAAGAAGTGCGAAACCGACCGCCAAGAACAAGTCTTCAATTGATTGTGATGAATGTGTGTACAAATTAAATAACATAAAAAGTACATAAAAATAATCATCAATTCACGCGAGCATATCCATACTGCAACGGGTGTACGAGGGGTGTTCTACTGCTTACGTGCTTTCACGCATCGCCTTGATGAGGGGAGGGGTGGTGGAGGTGGAGAGGGAGGTGTACTTACATTACGCCTCTTTACAAAAGTGGCGTTGTGTTGTGAAATTATGTTGAGTGTACAAAAAAAACAACACCATCACCACCCACCAACAGACAACAACCACCACCCTCCCCATGCGGTACGTGAGTTTACGTGAGCCGACGTGAGTAAAACCCCCGTAACGAGCGTGGGGATGGCGTACGCCAGGCCTGTTTGCATTTCTGCTGCATGAAAGGTGGAGGTGGCATACACAGCAAATGGGCAACTGTAGCTGATATAAATTTTATGAATTACAAATCAGATATCCGAAGCCCACCGGCTTTCACCCTTACCGTCTAACGGTGTCGATGCGCTGTTTGCTGGATCGTAATTGAGCAATCTGTCTAATGGACGGTGGTTTTAGGTTTGTTTGAAAAGGATGTACCACACACACACACACACACACATGGTCGGTTGAGGTTGATTTCACTGTACGAGGATAATTTACATCCGTGTGCGCTTGATGGTGATGGAATGGATTGATTGTGGTCAATGTGATTAAGGGTGCCTGGAGAGCGTGCGAGCTATCCTTGGAGGATGGAAGACAACGTTTTCACTAGCTTTTAAGTGTAAGTTACTCATAATCACACCTTTTATTACCAACTGTATGGTGCTCCGCAATATGTTATGACATGTTGAAACCATTCAGAAAAGGACTATCAATTTTCTTGTAATACGGATCACAATGTCGACCAATATGGTTGATAGTACTTGTTCCAATAATAGCCTACAAAACGACAACGCTCTTCACCAACAACTTCAAGCACGTGGTAACAAGGAGTCAGCTCTTTAAAACTTACCTAATCCAATAGCCAATGAAGTATAACAACTTCCATTTAATTTATACAGATGATTTACTGGAAATCGTTATCGTCAGAAGTAATACAAAATTTCCGGAAAAGATATCAATATTTATCAGAAGAAGACTTCGTTGCAGACGTTTCTATGGTTAGTCTTAAAGGTTGTGCTCATAGCTTGAAGATTTTTGGAGAAATACGAAATTCGTAACTAGAATTAAAGATCTAGAATTATGAAGAATTTCAGAACTCCTTCCTCAGAACTCTTATACAACAGAAGCCTTCAAGGATCGAAAGACTTAAAGAACTGGACCTTAAACGAAGAATTTGTCTTGTCTTGTGATGTAGAATTCACTGTAAAAGACTTTAAATATATTGACTCACGATATTCAACATGACTACAACTGAACACTGGAGTGGAGAATGAAGTTGAGAAAGGACTTAAAACTACAAAACTTACTAAGAGCAGTGAATCTCTTAAAAGCCCAATTTAAACGAAAGACCCACAACAATTGATTACTTAATTTACCAGCACCACTTCCCAAAGCTGCCAATTAGCGCTTCGCACGAAAGAATAAAAAAAAGTCGTCCTAAAAGCTTCTTCTTTTAAAATGTCATTCACGTCTAATAGACGACCATCGGCCATTACGTCAACGATTTGGGACGCCCTTTTTGTCCCTGGTGGTGATGCAAAACCCGTAACGAGAAAGTAACACAGCACAGGTAATAACAACCATAAACGCTAATGTCCGCATGTCCGAAGAATATGCTGGGAGGGCAGAAATCGAGCATTCCGAAGAAGAAAGGAAAAAGACCTCTCACAAATGCAAACCATTTCGTCATTCCATCCGTGCGCCACCAACCATTTGGCTGCATCCGAAATCGATACATTAAAAAAAGAAAACAAAGTCTTCATTCCGGTTGGGTGCGCCAAAACGATCCTTGGCCAACCGTTTTTTTTTTTTTGCACTCGTTTGCATTTCTTTTCCACGTGCTCCACATCTACTTTTATGATTGTTTCGCAAAACTCTCCTAGTGCTTGCACCCCTAGTTGATATTCACTGCGGCACGAGCGCAATATCGTTTAGTGTTTGCCCAACAAAAAAAAAANTTTTTTTTGCACTCGTTTGCATTTCTTTTCCACGTGCTCCACATCTACTTTTATGATTGTTTCGCAAAACTCTCCTAGTGCTTGCACCCCTAGTTGATATTCACTGCGGCACGAGCGCAATATCGTTTAGTGTTTGCCCAACAAAAAAAAAACAAAAAGTGGTCACCAAGTACCGGAATGTACCGACGGTACGGCGCTGGACCTTTTTGCCCATTTATTTGATCGTTTGACGCCTGTATTTGCTTTGCTGGCCCATTTCCGTGCGCTACCATTCATTTAGAATAGGAGAAGGTTGTGCAGCAATGCAAAAAAGCATGAACACACACACACACACACACACACAAACACACACACAGAGTTTAGCAAGAAGGCACACTTTCCATCCCGAATCGTTTGACCATTCCGTATTCCGACAAACTCCACCGTATTCCACACAAAGGGTCCCAATATCCCCGGGACACCCGATCTTGCTGCACGCTCACACGCATACGGCCTTGGCAAAGCCTATTGTTTAACGTAACCTTTATGCTCCATAAAAACAGCAACCTCTTCGTGGCACTTCCCAGCAACTGCCTCTTTTTTTCTACCCTGACCATCCCAAAACGAGTAATAGGCATGAAGAAAGACATTCATTCGCTTGTCCCCGCTTGGTTTTCGGACGGTGGCACAAAACCGAAGAACGTGCGGGTGTGTGGGTGTGTGTTGGGTAGGTGTTTTGTTCCACCAGCAATCCCCCTCATCACCCACCGGGCGTATCACACACAATGTGGTACCGGTAATTTGCATAACATCAGATACAGGGTGGCCCTAGTGGACGGGGCAATTGCGGACAGGAGGCGACGTTTCGTTTCGTCGATAAAGCCAGGGTGAAAAGCGTTAGAAGAACACTGGTAAAGTAGGGAAAACACGACCAGACAAGAGAGAGAGAGAGAGAGAGAGAGAGGGAGAAAGAAAGAGAAGAAAAAAAGGCAGACAAGTAGGAAAAATTAGTGATATAACCGAGTTCCGTTGTAAATGAGATAATTTGAATTAATGGTGTATCTTGGCCCCATTTTCAGCGTCATCGTCGGCGGCATTGTCGTTACACGCTGACCTCTCCCAGGTTTCGCGCTACAGATCGTACCCACCCACCACTTCGGCCAAAACGGACGCCGTTATCTTTGGCATGTTTTTTTTCCCTTTGCTTTCCCTGGACAGTTTTCCACGCTACGCTTTGCCAAAAGGTGAGTGGGATTTGGTGTGTGTGTGTGTTTTTTGTTCCACAAAAGAAGAAGCACCACACGGAATCGAGAATGAATGTTTTGCGCCCCGAAGCGAGAAGCGATTGGTACAAAAGCGTGTTTGTCCGTTTGTGTGTNAAAACCACTCCCAGAAACCACAAAATCAACTCCACTTCTCGGGATTCATCCCGTTTCAATTTGCAAATCAAATTCGATCCCTTTTCGAGTTAAATCGCACTCGCTTGGTGACGCTTAACAAATTTCATCACATCTCATTTGCCGGCAACAAATGAAGCAATTTATTGAGTCATTAAGTTCGAACATACACCAAACAATCCACCACCATTTCAGCCATGAAAGCATGCCTGGTGAGGAGCGTTTCTTTTTTTTATTATTTTGTTTTGCACCAAATGTCTTGCCGTATGAACAGTCACCCGTCGTCCTCAGCACCGTCTGGTTTGGGTTTATCTTGTGTGCCTTATTTTGCCTTCGAGTTCTGTTCCTTCTTTTTTTTTTTGTTCGATCTTGGTGACTACCTTATCGAACACCGGGGACGAGAGTTTTCTTCATTTCTCATCGGTATGGAAATTCGTCTTCGGAGCTTCGGCATAGTGCACCGCACAAAACTTTGTGCCTGTCCGTGGTGTCGGACCCCCTCGGTTTGTGTGTGTGCGTGTGTGTGTGTGGCTGTGGATTTTAATCAATTTATTTACTCCTTCCAACGGGCCACCAACGCCCGACCAAACCGCAGCAAGAAAAATGAAGCTCAATCTGTTGACGATCCATACGCTTTTCTTTGCGGTTGCCGTGCAAAGTGCATGACGATCGAAAATATGTTTGCCATACCGCTGCCTGGGAACCGGTGGAACGGATTTTGTCATGTTGAATGAAGCCACAAATTAATGCTGAATTTATCAGCCCCGTTGCCACGTTTCCACGTTCACTGGCCCCACATCAGGGGTGGGGGGGGGGGGGGGGGGGGGGGGCGAGTCGACGAATCGAACAAGGATGTGTCCGTGAGCACCCGGGAGTGTATGGTGGATGGCCTTTTCCGTGGGTGTTTGCGGCCGTTCTGTTGCCGCGCAAGGTGCAGCGATGAAGTAATTAAGTTTTCGCTACGTTTCATTTAGCGACATTTATGAAGTGCTTGTGCGAAATTTGATTCGCTCGTGGAGCAAGTTTTAATGAAGTTTTGCTTTCGTCACGGCACTACTACTGGGCAACTCTACTGGGAACGGTTTTTGGTTGGTTTTTGTTTTTTGTTTGTTGTGTATGTCCTTTATGGGGAGGTTTGTGAGGGCTTTTTTTATAGCAACTTTTAACCATATGCACCTACTACATCGAATGTGTTTCCTTTTTTTGTTGTAACATTTTCTTATTTATAAAAATATTTTATTTTTAGCTACTTTTAGTAGTGATTTGTGAAAACATGAAATTATGTTCAATTTATTTGTTACCATAACGAAAATATAGCCAAACCCGTTAGAAAATGGAAAAACTTTTTGCAAATAAATTCCTCTCGTACAACTAGTGGAAAACTACTGAAACACAGAGTCGTGCAGAACAGAACGACTCGACGCAAGTTTTTAACCCCAAACGAACCTGACGAATGGCGGTGGTTCACCAGCAGCAGGTTTGAAAAATGAAGAAACTTTTTTCCCTTTCTTTTTTTTGTTGTTGCAACCGAAGCAAGGAGAAAAGTCGTCCACGCCTGGTCGTGCAATGGTTCATTTACTTCCATTACTCCCCGGCACAACCAGACATTCCCGGTTGCATCGGATATCGGAACTATGCGGTCTTCGCTCAGGCATACAAAAAAAAACACCCCCCATACATGCCACACGGTGCCGCCATCTTGCCATCGCCATATCAATGGCGCATCGTACGTATGTCCTGGCCTGGCACGCGATAATAAAAAGCTCACTCACCCCGCTCCCCTCCTCCCAACAAAACCTCCACCGGAGCAGCACAGTTTTATCGCCTGCCGTCTTCACCCGGCGCCCAGGCATGATCAGTTATGGTTCATATCTTTCCATCACTGAAGCTGCCGTTCGAACTCGAACTACTCAAGTCCGCCCCGTGTGAGTGTGTGAAGAAAGAAAGAAAACCTCGACGAAAGTAATGGCTAGAGATAAAGAGAGAGAGAGAGAGAGAGAGAGAGAGAGAGAGAGAGAGATAGAGAGAGAGAGAGGATGGTGGATAGAGGGGGAGAAGGAATCGCAAATGGGGGTAAAGACCCCCGTAACAAGCATGCGAACCACGGGTCGTACGTTACACCCCAGGCCCGGTCGCTCGCTTTATTTTGTAGCTCTTTCGGCGAAGATCAGACAATAAACCATTTTACATCGCAAAGCAACATGTGCCGTGCTCATCCTCGTAATCTTAACGCCCGGGCATCGATTACTTTTTGCGAGGCGCAGCTTTTATCTTCATCCTCTTAAGAAGCCCTTTTGGGTGGCTAGTCCTGCTCCTTCGTTTTTCGCCTCGGCGCTAGGCACTCAGCGAATCGCTCAACCGTGACGTTGGCATGGCATGGATAAACAACTATTAACACGAACCGTTTGGCCGACCGGCAACAACTGGCTGGAGGAAGTGTATCGCCAAGGCCAAGGCGACGAGCGCGATGCAATACCGGCCATCCTACCACTTTAAGGCGCGTCCGACACCATCCGAAAATTTATACGACCAGTATAATTCCCTGTTGCTTTGTCGGTGTCGCCCTGAAGGATCTACTAGCTAGCGGCATCTGGAGCTAGTGCTAGACGTCACTTACTGAATGGAGGTGCTGCTGCTTTTGTTGTTGCTCTCCTTCGAATGCTTTGCTCGTGGTGACGTTTGGCGGTACCTCGAACCTTTTGCTGCAACTAACAGCTTCCCCAGCATCCCAGGGAGCCGAAGCTGATGCAAGTGGAATATATAGAGCTATAAAAATCATAAAAGTAATGACGTCCCTTGAAACAAAAACAAAAACGGCCGTTCCCACCAAAAAAACCGCCGCAACCGTCGAAAAATGTCCAAACTCTGTCTCGCATTGATGGTGGGATCGTTCGGCTTCAAGCGATCAAATCCTTCGAGTGGGATTTGCGTGGGGTTTTTCCAGCCTTTTTTTGCTTTTTTTTTTTTCTTTTTGAAAACTCGTCCTACCCATTTCCTGACATCACAACATCACAACCGCATAAGAAGTAAAAACCACAAACACCCATCCTCTCCCCCCTCACAAACACCCCCCCACACACGCACACGTACACGCGCGGAAAAGCATTGTTCTGCGGGAAGGAAACAAAATCTCCATCTTCGTGACCACCGAAGGCTCAATTTTAATGCCTGTCTCGTAAAATGGTTTTTACCCTGGGCTGGGTGGTTTTGTTGCCGGTCGCACGAGTGGCTTACGGATGGATTGGTTGCAAGGAAATTATGATGCTTGGCGGAATGGTTTTATCGTTCGGTGACAGGTTCGCACAAAATTTACTGCCACATCGCGGCCTAGACGCCGGATACGCCGCCTTTATCGGTGCGACAATTTTACGTACACTTCAATTACGTTGAAAATGTACTGCACAACAAAAAAAAAAACACAGAGAACAAAAGCTGACTGTGGCGTTGTTGTTTTCGACTACGAGGGGTAAATAGTGCTGGAAAAACATGGTACAAAATTCGTGGAAAATACTTTTAAAACAAACACATGAATCAACTTGAAGATATTGACGAGGTGCTGCATCCTACAAGGTTATCTTTGTTTTTAAGTTACTTTGTTTTTCCATTATCTTTTCCACACAAAAATGACTTATTTTAATAAGAGTTCAGAAGAGTTCCCTGTAGAATCGAGTATTTGATTAGATTTGTTACAGTCACTACAAAAACACTTAAAAATCTCAGGATTGTTAGTTCTATAAGCTCCTCAAAGCGTCCTCCGGATATAGCTGATATGGCATTTTTAATAACTCCTTATTCGTTGACACAAAGAGATAAAGTGTTAAAAACAAGCAAAAGTCCTATCATTCAGCAGTTCTATCTACGAACTCGAAGCAATCGCCATATTAATGAAGAAGAACTTTGAAAAGATTTGTAAGGTGAAAATAAAGATGCAAATCAGCTGCAACTGAGCAACTGGCAATCCATAAGAAAAAGTGACTGAAGGTGAAAGATGATCATTTCTACATGATCGTGACCTTAATCATATTTAACGCCAACGGCATAGTGCTTAAGCCGAGTAGTATAAAATTTTTACCTATAAGATAAGTATACACGACTCCAAAGCTCATTTTTCTGCAGAAGGTCCTGCGGATATTTATGATAAATGAGAGATACAATTTACTTCCTTTGGGGACTTATGGTGATCTTCAAGAAATTCACAAAGTACCTTCGGAAAATAACTACAGACACATAAAACTATACCACAATGAAGTTTTCGTGCTAAGACATCATTTTCCAAAACCATCTCCAAATATAAGTCATTGACTAAATCAAATCATAAAAATCTTTGAAACTCACTCAAGTCCTCAAATATCAATTTGATATTTAGAATGTTATTATTAGGATTGCTTATCAAACACACGATTTAAATACACTTTGTTTCAATCAATTGTATTCAGTGCACTTATTTTTATCGCTGTTCCAAATCGTGCCTTCTTTTATTGTCCACATTAAGTGTACATCATTGCCTTCACGCATTGCTCTCTGCTGCAGGTGAAATCGACTTGAAAGGGGTTGTAAAACTTTCATCCTAACGAAACACGTTCCCCACTTTTGCATTTTTTGTTTTGTTTTTGGAAGGATGCTTGCAAACACATCCCAAAAAAAAGACACCGACCAAACCGATCGTTTGTTCGCTACCAGTTCGATAAATTTGTTTCACTCGATAAATGCCAATCTGATTGGTATCTTTATGCAATGGTCCCGGCAAATTGCCCCAAAAGACACCGATCTTCCGTGCACCTTGCTGCCGAGCTAAATTGGAATTTATGCTCCTTCCACCATGTACAGTAGCATGCTGTAAACGCATGCTAATGCCATTTACCTTTGAAGGCAATCGAAGGCCAGCCTGTGTTGTCTGTTGCTAGTTTCGAATGTTCGCCCAAACCTAAAGGTGGCAACATTGCCTAGCAATACTCTTTCACTCACACACACAGGGACACACAGCCGGAACCATGTAATCATTTGTGAGAGTGTTTCCCAAACAGACGCCGATGACGCTTTTGCCCCTGGAATCGGGGGTGTGCTGAACAAATCGCACGCTTGATGCTGCCCGTGTGCTAAGTGCAGGGCTAGGTGCAGGCGTTAGTAAATTTAGTTAATTGGTGCTACCGTTCGGAACATCAAAAGGTTTCGATTTCTTCGTTTGCCTGTGTCCGGCGGACGGAAAAACAATCCATCGACGAACGTTTCCCGGTCGGGCCGCCCTGTTCGCTGGCCGGGTTTGCTGCACCAACTGTACTAATTGAATGAGGCCAATACTTTAGGATGGAACGCTTCTGGCAGTGTACATCGAACTTCGCAAGCGTCGTACCGGCAACTAGTCCTGTGCTTTTGGGGAAACTGTGTGAGCACGTGTGTTGAAAAATGCAGCCTCGGCAGGACCGAGATAGCGCCCGGCGCGGTTGTCGGACACGGTAGCCGGCTAGAAGAGTCGCAAACCAAGGCAGACCAAGACTCGGCAGTACGGTATCAGCTGGGCAACGGCAATGATACAGCAGCTTTCGACAAAGCTCCTAATCCAATCAGCAAAAGTTTCTTTTTTCATCTTTTTCTTCTCGTTGCCCCGTTTTCGCTTACCCCTTTTTTCTAAGGGTGGCCACCAACGAGAAGGGATTCAATTATAGGATCGATGCTTTTAGAGTGAAAAATGTGATACGAATTTCGGCTCGATTGAACTTTATGCTGGCGAACGATGTGTTTTTTTTTTCGTTTGTATGCTACGGTCTGTTTACTAAAGTGTGTCGTAAAATTGCGCCAAAAAATATACCACCCTGCCACCACCTTTCTCCCCCATCATCTACCTACTCACCCATATGACTCGCCGTCTACTTTATCTCTTTCCGACGCCTTCTGGTTGACTTTGCCTTCCAAAAGGTACAGGCACACAGACACACACATACGCAAAGTTTTGCGGCACTGAATCAGACTTTGTAAATGTGTTACACTGCATTGAACACTGGGCTGTGCGTGTGGTGATGGTGTCCGATATTTGGTGGAAAGCTTTATTAGAGGCGTTTGTCACGAAGCGCCCCATTTACCGGTGGCATTATCATAAAGGGATAAGCTACATGCTTATCCTTCCCTCGTATTCGTGGCTGTGTATTAAGCGAATGTTTCGTAATCGCTCGCATAAATGGCTAGAGTCATATGTTTTGGGTATTTGATTGATATCTGGGTCGATCGGTCTTTCCATTAAATTAAACAGTACTGTTGTGCAATAAATTAAAAAAATATATACCAAAAATAAAAACATGGAGTTACTTAAAAGATGATAAATTTATGATCACTAAATTTCTCTTTCGCTTGATTCGCTTGAAAAGGTTTTAAAAAATATCCCTTTATTTAAATATTTCCTTTATTTCAACTGCTATCGAAACCTTTGATTACATTTTATAAACGAGTTGTCTTTAATATTTTATTTTCAAAATTGAAGACTAAACTTTTACTTTTGCTTTAGTAAACTATAGTATTTTCTTTTTTTTTTTAATCAATTAAATTGGTAATTCACCTAAGACAATTTGCTTATCCTTCAATACATCAAATGTCTTTATGTTCTCATTTTAACTCGTAAATCATGTAAAAATGTATGTGTTTTGCTTTCTATGCTTATTACTTTACTTTTGAATCAACTGCTGTCACTTCCAGATCTTAGTCGTGACTTAATTCCTGTACTAACTACCCAAATCTGCTTGACACCAGGGTTGCCAACATCAACAACTTTCAAACCTGCATCTGTCAACTGTCAAACTGTCAAAAATCTGACCGTTATTTATATTTTAACAAAAATATATATTTGCTTATCCGGTTTGATACATCTGCAGCAAGGGAGGACTAAGGTTACACAGTCTTTTACCCAAGTTCAATACGACAGTGTACGGAGACGAATTCCAATCAAACTTTTGGGTGTATTAGCTGTAACGATGAAGCAAAAGACTGTGGGATTCATGGTACTAGTCGTTCAGAAGTACTTAAAAAAATAAAGATAAAACTGGAAGCAGTAAATACTGTTTAAAGTAGATTTTAAATATAATACTCCTAAATGACACTTAAATTAAACAACATTTATTTTTGGGTTGATATGAGAATCATCTCAACACGAACAGCGTCTTCTCAATAGAAATCTTCATCACAAGCTACTCATATTAATAGCCCACCCGAGGAGGATGTCCAACTATATTTCAACGCCCAAAATAACCATACAATGCAAAACGCATCTGCATTAACATGGTGATGATATTCAATTGTATCATAACCCTGTTCCTGCACCTCATCAACTAGACACTACCACCCACCAAGAAGCAATGCTTCTGTTGCACCACAAGCATGTTCCCATGCCCAAAGCACAAAGCCACGACGCCTTAATCTTTCTCCCGTTACAGAATACTGCCAACGAATCGATTCACCACCATGTCACGCTAACGTCTGGAATTATGCCGGAAAAGCTTCACGGCCACGAACGAACCCCTGCACGGCTTAATGAATTGATTATTGCACATGGTGGCGCTAGATAGTTGCACATGTCTCACGTTACACCGGGATCGTAGGTATCGCCATCGCACCGGCGGTACCACGATTATGTGTCCGATTGGCCGGGTTGATGTTTGATGCCCTTTTGCCCTTGTGCGCACCTTTGGCGAGTGGACATACGTATCCGGGCTGGTCAACCAGACAATCTCACCGCCAATGGGTCGCCAATGGTGAAGCGTGGTACGAGACCATATTTCCGTACCACGTGTCAGTTGAGTACCAAGGTTCCGGTAAGCGTTCAAACCGGCACCGTGAAGTCGATACGTAGCGAAGACCCGGGGCCCTGGCATGACCATCCGTACCCAGGAACCCGGCACTGTAACACATTCATTCCAACACGCATCACATGAGCGCATTATCATGCAGTCAGTGAGCATTAGGCGCAATTTTCTCAACAACAGCATGCCCGCACGTGACACGCACACACACACACAAAAGCCATCAGCTCTGTGCACTGTTGCCGACCCGGTGGATCGGTGTAAGAAAATTAATTCGATATCAGTGCAGTACGCAACGATGTGATAATGAAAAGATGTTAGCTGCAGGGAACGGTGCGCCAGTAGCACTTCCGGTGTACATGGCATCGGCAAGGGCAAATCACTTCAACCGCAGCGCGCCTTCGAGAATGGTCACTTTTTCACGGGGCGTAAGGGGAGGGGGGGAGGGGGAGGAAGGGAGTGTGGGAGGCAAAACAGACAAAACCATATTTTCCTTTCACAAGCTAATTTCTAATTTATGTTTCTGAAGATCATTTCAGGTGTGCGAGGCAAGTTACAGCTCGAAAGCGTTTTGCCAAACGCAGCATGAGGTCGGTTTTCCCAGCCTCAGCTCGGTCGGTGCGATCCGCATGATGCATGTGCGGAACCGATTGCCACACACAACATATGTGTGTGTGTGTGTGAAAAGCAGCAAGACTTCCGTAGAAGTTCTTGGTAGAGACGCTTGCGATCCCATCCGACATTGTTATTTTATTCAATTCCATATTTATTTACTAAAGGCGGCCAAGATCTAAACTAATGTCTTATGCCGATGGAAATGCAATCCTGGAAGGCAAGCTGAATTGCACAGCCTGAGCCAAGAATGGGCTGACAATTGCAATTGCAATGTATCGGTTAGCTATCTCTAGCCGCTTAACAGGTAGCTGAGGTTGGTTGGTGAAAGATAAATTTCCTCCCGGTTAGTCCGTAGACCCATTTTCCATTTCCTTCCAAGTCGTGGTAAGAAGCCAGTCCCCCCCCCCCCCAACGGAAGGAACCCTCCGCCTCCCCCTGGCGGGGTAGTTGAGAAATAGGTGAGAAAAGCGCCGGGTGTTGGAAAATGTTTTATTACAATTAGCATTCACCAAGGAAATGAAGCGGTTAAGGCAGTCATTAAGGGTGTTTCCCCTTTTGGGATGGAAGGGGGAGGGGAGGCGAGAGAAAACAAAAGATTGTGGTTTTGACGTCGGGCATCGATTGTGCAGTAGCATTTCAACGGACCAAGCAAAAACCGGCCTGTCAAAGGCAGCCCCCGGTAAGCCGGAAACCCATTTCCGTTCAGGAGAACGTGGTGATGGTTTTTGGGCGGGTTGTGAACCACTTTTCCATTTATCATTCGGATGGAGATTTTAATTAAAACCAAATCGTTGTCACAGAATCCGTTTCCCCTTTTGGGGTGGAAAGCCTTCGGAAAATATGATCAACTTTTCTGCGTCGGATACGACCTCTTGCTTTCCCGATCCTGGAAAATGTGTCACACCGGCACGAAATAGCTGTATGATAAGAATCGATTCACTCCGTAATCGGGAGAGTTGACGGGAAAATTACGATGGTAACAAATTTTCCGCCTTTTTGCGCACGGTCGGTTTGCCTATCGATTGGTGTTTGTGTATCGATAGCAAACAAGTGGACAAAGAACGACTCTTGGGAACGCACAGGACAGGACTCGAATTTAGCCGAACAAAATAAAAACCCCCTGACGACAACACAATCCTTCAAACTAACTGGATTGGTGGGTAGGAAAAACGAAACCCCTTCCCGGGGTGGCATAAAGAAACCTCTTCCATGAGCTTCATGATCCAAACACACACACTCACAAGCAGTTACCAACCTTGGCAACGAAGAAAGAAATGAAGCAGTTAGTGTGGGGCACGGTTCCGGCTCGGTGTATCCGGTAGAAGCCAAATGAAAAGAAGAAAAAAAAAACAGCCGAAAGCGAGAAGAAAGTTCCACTCTCGATCATTAGAAAAGCATGCAGCACGAGTTCTCCGTTTGTGGCGTTCCAGGCTGCGGTGGTGCTTCGTGCACTTCAAAGCAGAAAAACCCGACAAATCGGGCTACGAAGGATCTTCACACTTTGGCTTGCGGCCGGCAAGGAGTCGAAAAGCATTCATCAAAGAAATTGGAGAGACGGAGACGGAAACAAAACATAAAACGCTTCTCCCGAATTGTGGGTGCGGGAAAAAGTGAGAAAAAGAGAAAGAAGAAGACCTCAACCTCTTTTTTTTTTTTGGAGAAAAAAGGGGTGCCCTTATATAGAAAACCGGCCAAAGACTGCCACGGTACGGTTTTGCCGGTACCGTACCAATCCAAAATTCGGTTCCGAACTTTTGTGTAAATTGAAACATTTTAACGGTTTCGGTGAGTGTTTCCCTTGCACGAGCGCAAACGTTCATACGTAACGGCACGACAAAAAAGAAGAAGCTTTTTTTCCCATTTTCTTTTTGCTTTCGTCTTACGCTTTCCCACTGGTTCCGGTTGCGCAACCGGTTCCGCCCCATTCCGAAGCAATTCGATTCGATTTCGCGATCTGGCTTGGTTGTGTGTGTGTGTGTGTGTGTCAAAGTTTTTTCCCTTTTTTGTTCCTCCCCCCCCCCCTCCCCCCACCAAGAGCGTGGTTAGGAACCGAGTACACCGCCACAGGACCGCGACGTGCACGGTCTCGTACCAAAGCAACACCGAAAGGGATCGGTCGGAAAGCTGCTTTCCCGGTGTTCCCGGGTACTCAATGACGATCCTGAGGGCGTTCGGATACTGGCACCATGCAAAAGCCAAAAAAAGGGGTGGGATGGGAGATTTCTTTAGCTTGCATCAAATCCCAACAAAACACTACCACTTTTATGCGCGTTTTTGTCCGACCTTTCTGCGACCACTTTCTTAACCGGCGCACATATTACCGGTGCAGTAGTGTTAGTGGTACAAGCAGTAGTAGTCATGGTGGTAGTGTTGCATTGTTCCGCTGCAAGCAGCGGAAAAGTGAAACTTTGGTCCGTGCTTTGTGGTGCCGCATGCTGTAGAAAGGTAGGATAAAGCCGGATCCTTCCGTTCCGTGCAAAGCGATCCATTTTGCCTCGTGCCTGTGAAGTGTAAAACCTCGGAGCAAATAAGAAGAAAGAAAAAAACGAAGAAGAAGAAGAAGAAGAAGGGGAAGCGGAAAACTAAACGAAAAGAGGCAAAAATGAAACAGGAAGTGTATGTGAAAAGTGAGCAAAAGAGTTAGTACCAAATTTAATAATAGTCGGTCATGGCTGAGCACAAATTTATTAAGTTGCATCCTTCGTGGCAGCTGCACACACACACACGCACCCACACCCGAACGGAGTGCATTCGCTGGCGAATGGTTTTCTGATCCTCTTTGAAGTTTTTTGGGGGCGGGTTTTGCAAAACTTCACTTCACTTGCAAGGGTAGTTGCCGGTTTGGCAGTGGGTAACACTGGGTAGTAAAGTAGCACACGTAGTGTATCACCGACCGTCAGTGCAAAGTGTAAAGTGCATGCGTTCGTGCGTGTGTGTGATCCTCTTTCTTTCTTGGCGTAACGACCTGCCAGAGGTCATGGGCTGTACATTTTCGGTATGTTAGACTTAATTGTACGATTGCATGTACACGCAATCGGATCGTATTGCACGGTTCCCGTTGGGATTTTGGTACCGGTCTGGTCGTGTGAAAGTTTGTAAATGATTTCCCTTAAGTTAAATTTATTTAATTAATTACCATGCATAAAGTTCAAAACGTTTGTGAAAGTGAGGTTAATCTTGTGGCTCGTTTCTTTCTTATTACTCCAAGTAATTTCTTATTAGTTATTTATGGAAAAAATACTATATTACATGGTCCAATTTTCTTCCATTTAAATTATTTGGAATGGTACAAACAATTAAACTACAGTGATTGCCGAACTTTTAGTACAA
This sequence comes from Anopheles rivulorum, assembly GCA_018908115.1. Taxonomy (NCBI): domain Eukaryota; kingdom Metazoa; phylum Arthropoda; class Insecta; order Diptera; family Culicidae; genus Anopheles; species Anopheles rivulorum. The sequence continues at coordinate 23,359,977 of CM032178.1, forward strand.
ACTCTTTAACACTTAAGGAAATGAAGTTCATCAAAAAATTTAAAATCTTCTACGCTTGGATGATCTAAGCAATTTAAACATTGCTCAGAAGCTTAGTGAAAATTATCACAATTGACGAGCGAGAGTAGAAAGCCAATTTTTATATCCATCCTGTTCGAAACACGACGTATATGAAAGCGACACGATTGATCAATTTACTCATTCTTAGTAACTGAAGAGCACCCAAATATGGAGGTATTACACTCTCACATGGAGGTACTACACTCGTAAAGGGTATTTCGCTGTACTCATCTGAAAGATTTCAAACGTAGATAAGTTTCTGTCAATCTTTTGTGAAATATTTCAAATTGGTTGTGAAAACTCTCTGTAGTAGAGTGGCAGTTATCTACCAATTCAATTGTTTGGTTAAGGATACATGTAATCCCAACTTCTCTCAGTAAATTGGTTGGACACTGATGACAATAGTGATGAAACGGTGACATAACTTTAAAGTAATATTTTGGTCGAACTGAAATGTTTCATTTTGTTTTCTGTTAACGTCCTGTAAGGTGACAGGGTTACTCAACTAAAGCCGAAACCTATATAAACGAGCAAAAGAAACTCTCTGCGCTCTCTGCTACCATACCAACTTTCCAAATTTGTAGTAATCTTCACATATCAATTATCAAATATCAAATCTTTCAGATTTGGCAGCGTAATTTCTTCTCAAAATACAAAACCATCCACAATAACTCTAAAATACTGTTTAAACCTAAACATTATTGAGCGTCCTTGCCAAAATTTCTTCTGTCTTTACCCATTTTTATTATTCGTTTTCTTTTCCTTATGATTTAGAGTGTCAACTAGCTATATCATGCTGCTGGTATCTGTTTTCGCAGTTTAGCTCCCTGCTGCAACGACCCCTAGTTCTATGCACGGTCGGAAATATCGTTTATTTGCCATGCCGTCCAATGACCGAGTGATAATTACTATGTTGCCGTACTTTGCCGTACGAACTCGGCATGGTTGCTAGAGATGGTTGCTTACGCGTGGTTTGTTAGGGCACGGTTTGCATCTGACAATTGAAGGGCGAGTGGCCCTATAATTTACTCACACCGACTCCAATCTGCACCATTTTGCACCACGCACGCAGCTCCGTGGATGGAACGGGGTCGGGATTCTTCCTCATCAGCCCATCCATCAGTGTCCTGGGTGCTGGTTGCAAGAGCAAACACAATCTCCCGAAAGCCTGCCGAAGCGACACCGTGAATCCTTCTGAAGCGAATGGCTCACGGGGCCGGTGTCCATGCAAACGGTTGCTTTGGTTGCACTTTGCCCGGGAATAAAATTGCTAATGACTTTCGAAATTACACAACGGCCAGCATTATTCGCCCAACCAGTGCCAAAGTGAGAAAGAGAGAAAGAGAAAGGTCATCGTCATCGGGTCATGCTGAAGTTCGTTTACGGCAAGCTGGCTGACTTCCGGCGCAGTGATGCACGAGAAGTAGAACAAAAAATCACCGCAAGGGTTCACACTGCATTCTGCGCCGTTGAATGTGACGAATCATGACGAAAATGCATCTTTGCGCGTGGTGGTGAAAATCGATCCCATAGGCATGCGTATTCCCATGAGCATGCCAAAGGTAAAACTCAGCTCGGCGAGGAATTATTTATTTAAATGATTGATTAAAATCCGTTTAATGTAAATGTAACAGCACGGATAAGCTGTGCAAATGTGAAGCATTATTGAATTTTCGGGTGCACTCTGGCACCATTACGACGGAAAAGTGATAAGAATAAGGCTAAGGCGGGTAGCCAGGTAGCATGGACGGCCACTTCAGCCGCACACAGAAGCATCATTAGCCACGACGCGATGCGTCCCGGTTGGATGGATCCCTGGCACCGGTCGCTTTATGCAAATGTCAGCAAAAGTTTGGCTCCGATAGCGGACGACGCCACCGGACGACTTGGCTATTGGAAATTACAGATTACCGTCACCGTGTGGACGTGAGTGCGAGTGCATTCGATGTGCCGAAAATTTTACCACAGGCTAACACACCACACCAGAGACACACAGACGTTAAGCGAGAATGGTGGACTGGAAATCCTTTTCCCCGGCCCGCCCAAAACCCCGTGACCGTTGGAAAATGCGTCGCTCGAAATGGGACTCGATGTGGAAAACAGGATTAAGACTTGTGCATTGTGTTTGAAGACCCCTGTGCACGCGGGCACCGCACACTGTTAGGCGTCACACGGTCGGTCGAGAATGGTTCGGCCCGGCCAAAGCGTACATATATTAAACGGATTGGCAAGTGTTACTTTCGTCTGCTCGCCTGGCGAATGGTTGCAATCCATTCCGATGCACCGTGGACGCTCGTAGTCAACATTCGCATGAACGCTGAACTCTTGGCATTCGCATTAGTTTCTCCGCTAAAGTACCTTAATGCATGCCGGTTCCAGCCGAACAGCAGCCAACATTTCTACATTCACCCATCACGGGTGAATGCCACGGTTGGTACGTGAAGACAGACGCTTTACGATTAGGACTTCTAGACTTGGAAGCCTTGCTCCAGTGGTTTGTCCTTCGGGGGTCCGGGAGCTATCGACAAATGTTCAACTTCATTAAGCCACATTCGGTAAGCTCGTACGAGCAAGTATCATATCAGTGGATTGGTGCGAACAGGTGAATGTCATCTTACTGTAGTAAGGAATGTTCGATGTTACTTAACACATTGAATTTATTAAATCGTTTGTCTCGTAAAGAACGAACGCTTCCAATGCTCGAACGCTCAAAGTAAATTATTCGGAGTAATGTTGTTGATGACAATTTATATTGGCTCTTGTATTTCTAAGAAGTATATTTCGAAGCTCTTTTCCGTCATGAATCGCTCATGAATGAAGCGAGATTAAATAAATAATTCTTTGAGCAGCTAAGCATTAATGTGTTCAAATCTTAGTTTTGCAGCGCTAGTTCTTTACGTGGAAACTTCATGAATGAATCAATAAGAGTACTCATCACTCTAAGGGAAAAAAATGATTTTTTACCATTCAGACAGACCCACTCCTATTTTCCTATATCCAACAACCAAGCAAGCAACAAAAAAGGAAATAAAAAAAAGCACAGAAAAAAAAGAAATCGTTTCTTAGCTCTTAAGCGGCTTCACTCCGGCACATTGTGGCCGAATATCATAAGTCAACATAAAATATTCAAACACTAAAAAGAGGATTTGGAGCGACCGATATTAATGTCTTTTTTGAGAAATGTCCTCACAACAAAAACTCCACCGCCAAAAACACTGTGAAGGGGAGGGGGGGAGGGAGGGAAGGCGCAACGATTGACGATGGCGCAGGACGCAGGACCACGCCATGTGCTGCTGTAATGCCCCTGTTGCCGATTTACCGATAAAAAGCCGTCAACGTCAAAGTCGTCGTATTTTTGTGATCGCTTCCGAAATAAAACCATCTTTCCTGGGGATGCTGGGTGGGCGGTTAAGAGGAGTGCGGGAAAATTGCACAAGAAACTGACGATGTCCTCCCCCCCCCCCCTTCTTTCCATCTGCTATCTTCTTCCACACCAAGAGATCCTGCTGAATGGTTCAAATACGAGCGGCAACAAAAGGGATGCTGAGGCGATTCGTTTACCTTTCCTGCAGCAGAACAATTTAAGCTAGCCTGGTTTTATTTTTTCCATCTCTAATTTAATACGCCCCCGAAATAGGCTTTCTTGTGGCCATTAGCGAGATTTATCAAACAAACAAAAAAACGAGAAGAAAAGGAAACAGAGCACGCAAGAAGATGCTTTCTTCATTGCGGCGCAACAGACGCCACAGTACGTTTAGGAGGGCAATAAAATGGATTGTGTGCTTGCACGGTTAGGAAGATTTATGTTCTGATTTAAATTCAACCATACTATGCTTTGGATGCTCTTTTTAGAAGATGGCGTTTGTTTTCTTTTTCTCTTCTGGAACAATAAAGACTTTCTCCAATAATACGTAGTATTTTACAAGTTTTAAACACAAAAAAGCAACCGTTTCATTATTACCGGACAACCGGACAATTTCATTATTATTAGCTTGTTTTTAAAATCATTCCTTTTTTTTATTAATAGCTCCAATCAGATTAAGCTTCACTCGGCAAATGATTTATTAACAGCTACCAAACAGCATTAAAGCTCGTTTTCGAGGAAAAAAAAACATTCCATTAAATCTGCCGCCCGTTTTTTCGGCTCGGCTCGGGATGATCGGCTTACAGCTCCACACACGCACACCCTTTTACGGTTCACATATTTGGAACTCATAAAAGCGTAACAGTGGAGGAAATCGGGAAACACAGGGCCAACACAGTTTAGGTCCCGGGGGCCGATCCCGATTTTAATTGACTGTTAACAACGAAAATTATCGCGCCACTGGAGCGTATTACAGCGCGTAAAATTTGTCAATCCCTCCAAATACCTTCAAACCTTCACGGCCACACACACAAACACACACACACACCGGGGTAAATTCCCGTCCGACCGGGGCCTACCATGGGTGCACCATATCATACATCTCACACACGAGAAACATTTAGCACATCGTAAAACTGTGCCATTTGCTGTGAGGGCACACTTTAAAGCGTTACACCCGTACCACGTGCTTTTGTCATCCTTGCAAACCTACGACCCACCGAAAACTCGACACTTGCAGAAATGTCAGTTAATGTCAAAATATGTGCCTCGTCGACCATTGTCTTGTGGCCCGTTCACTCAACAGCCGGGAGTTTTTGTCCGGGAATGGTCGTGATGAAACGAAAATTGCACCAAAGCAGAAGACACCACCACCTCCTTCACCCCCCCCCCCCCCCCCCCCCCCCCCCCCCCCCCCCCCCCCCCCCCCCCCCCCCCCCCCCCCCCCCCCCCCCCCCCCCCACCCCCCGCCCCACTCTGCCGCGCTCGGGCTGCGCGGCCGCGCGC
>CM032178.1:23467843-23495248 GCA_018908115.1 Anopheles rivulorum
CCCCCCCCCCTCGAAAAGCCAAACCAAACCACCTTTGTTTCTTGTAATTTCCTTCCCGCAAAGCGTTTCCCTTCCCGTAAACCACGCCCGTTCGTTTCGATGGCGGACGAAAATGGATGACATTATTCAAATTTTCCGAACCCGTGCATTCATCACCCTGTTGTACCTGTACATGTGATCACAAGGGGAAGATGGAGACGGTTGGGTGAGGGGTCCTTGGGGAGATGTCGGTGGTCGAGACGCGTTCCAGATTGAACGATTCGATACACCCAGCGCAAGGTATCCGGAACCGCAAACTCGTACGTCAAAGTTTTTTCCGCTCCATTCGAGGTTCCCGTGGTTCCCGTGGTTCGAAACGGTTCCGGGTGTGTGAGTCGTTTTTTCGCCTCTTCTTCATCCACTTTTGCTCACTCTCCTGCCTTTTCTGTGTCCTGACGAATGGAAATGAAAATCCTTTCCTCTCGATTTTTTTTTCTCTTCATTTTGTTTCCACCAGCAGAAGCATGGAAAAATGAACGGATTTTTTTTTGTCCCAGGCAGAGAAATGCTTGCCACCCGCACCCTCATCACTACCTGCGTTTTGGCCGACATCAACAGATTTTGTCACCATAAAAATGCAATCAAACTCTTTCAGCGACGTTTCCACGAACTCGGGGCGGGCGGGTGATACACTTTGAATTTCGTAACGGTAAATTACTTCCCTTTAAAAAGGGCCTGAGCTTGAGAGAAGAAAAAAACACCCAAACACTTGCAAAAGAAAAGCTAACAAAAACAAACAAAGAAACCCACTCACACACACACACACACACACACACTCAGACACACAGCCCCATTCCTGAAAGGGGCATCGTGCTGGTGGTTGTCCCGGCCCATCGCCACGTGGATCCGTCGTTTGGTGGTTGGCTTAAATCGATTCCGCTTCCTTTACCGGCAAAATGGGAAATTAAACAGAGTTCACTTATTTTACGATGAATAAGTCACCGCAAGTCGTTCGAATGTTTGTAAAGAAACCCAATCAATCATTGAGTGATAGGGAACTATCTCCGTTTCTAGCGAACTGTTTAACTTTTCAATAATAGATCCCGTGTGGTGCTGTTCGAATTGGGGCGGGGGAAGGCGTATTTGTAGAAGCAGGCGAGATAACCATCGTAACGCGGGAAGGAAGCTAATGGTGGTGGCCAAAACGAAATGCCAAACGGGTAAGGGTAAGAACCGTCGTTACCGTCGTTGGCCGAAAACTGTGCTTCGCTATTCGCCGAAACTACTGCCACGATTGGGATGTGGATGGATAATTAATGAAATACACATTCCATTAATCATAAGCCGTCTCACGCGCTTTTATCGCTATCGTTTTGCCATCGTAAGAGTACAGNGTAGAAGCAGGCGAGATAACCATCGTAACGCGGGAAGGAAGCTAATGGTGGTGGCCAAAACGAAATGCCAAACGGGTAAGGGTAAGAACCGTCGTTACCGTCGTTGGCCGAAAACTGTGCTTCGCTATTCGCCGAAACTACTGCCACGATTGGGATGTGGATGGATAATTAATGAAATACACATTCCATTAATCATAAGCCGTCTCACGCGCTTTTATCGCTATCGTTTTGCCATCGTAAGAGTACAGAAATATAGATAAAATCAATTGATTGTTGTGTATATAATTACGGTTTGAACGATTTGTACTGCAAAAGGTAAAGATTTCGGTTTGGATGCCTTTTAAACTAATCTTAAAGAAAATTATCATACTGTCTACTTTAATAATACTAATTGAAATGTACTAAAAGGGGACCTAATGTTGATTTTTCAAAGGATGTTTATAATAAATATATTCTTAAAACTCGTTAAGCTTTAATCAAATTTTAAACGTATTGCGTTTCATTCCAAAACCTAGCTTCAACCAACATGTATAGACGTATAAACGCAAGCTGTCAAATGGATTCGAAAACTGTCAAATGAATGACAGTAGGAGACGAATTAGGAGACTAATAAGAAAACTAAAAATAGTGATCACGCGTCGGTATGTCAGATGAAAAAGAAATTAAGTGATTTAAAAATCAATAAGTGCGTACTACTAAATTTACTAACAACGCTAAATATTACTTAAAATCAAGCTTTTTCTTGGTACAATAAGATATAAAAACGAAAAATTATGCGCTCTACGTAGATAAGTGTCTCAGTATTATGGTACATAAATATGAATAGTTTAATTTTCATATACTAATATAATTAACCTACACCTAGAGTGCTTTTTAATAATAAAATAACTAATTTCAAAGATAATTTATTCAGCAAAAGTTCCCAAAGAGTGAAGAAATGTTAATAGATAACATAATCCATGTTACTTATTTCATAGCAGTTTGGACAAAGGTTTGCATTTATTAAATACCGAAGAGATTTTACGTCTATTCAGCTATTAATTGAATCATTTTCAGATCGAAAGGTTTCTTATAAATTGTCAAAAGTGTTCTTATTTACCACAGAACCAAGGTTCTGCCAATCTCTCGGATTTTTTTTTAGCAGTTAAGATATATGCATAAGCTTTCCAGCCTAAAAGGCATAAATAATAAAAAAAGTACAACATTTATTTATTGTCAAAACCAGCCAGCATGGACTGTGCGGGCCAACACTATACACCAATAACATTCACAGCAAATCAACAACAAAAGCAGAAGCAACAAAAAAATCCTTACCTTTCGCCCGGCTAACAGAAGGCTCGTTAATTTTGGGTTTCTTTTATCCTGCCCAGCGCTTCTTCATTTTCAATTTCCGGTCGTTTGAAATGCGGAGAATGAAATGAAATCAACGAAGAATCCGCTTTCTGTAGCAAACCGGAGAAAGAAAAAACCTTACTCCCATCTGACACAAAGCAGCTACAGCAGGTAGAGCTTATAGTCAGCCAGCCAGCCAGCTATTCACATAGGTAAAACGTGGTACCGAGCGAAACCTCTGGGTGGCTGAGGGTTTTCTTTTTCGTGGAGGCCACAGTATATATCAATTTTATTACAAACTCCACAGAAATATCATTTCCGCTTGCGTTAAGAACGCTTTTCAAAACCAGATGTCAGCGTGAGCTCCCGTGTACTTGGAGCTCTGGGCGATGGAAGAGTGGAACGTGTGCACCAAACGATAAGGAAAAGTTAAATGGCAACTCGGGAAGAAAATCCATCCTCGATGGCTTGGGTATTTTGAGGATGGTTGTGAAATCAACCAGATTCACGGAACAGCTTCTGTCCCATCATCAGCTCGATCATCGTCAACCAGTATCAACTCAGTATCGGCGTACGGGGCACAAAGCTCCATCAAATAATATCAACGGTGACAAGAAAGGTGAACTAAACCGCTTGAATGAAGGTTTCATGAATCCATCGCCCAAACCCCGTTAATCGCCGAAACCAAAGCTAAACAACACTGAAAGAAAGCTTGTCAATAAATCTACCCTTTTATTGGGGCGCTGATCTGCCCGGCTTGCCAGCCGAAAAGTCCACCGCGAATGTGTCTCGGGTTTTGCGCAGTTTCCAAGTACCCGGGTGAGTTAATAAACCAGAATTTACGATCGTTTGACCGACGAGTACAGGCGCTCGCGCGTTTGTGTGTGTGTCTGTCTTCTTTGTCCACGTGTACAAAAAGAGGGTTTTGGATGAAAAGTGTGCTGGGCAGCAGCAAAGGAAGACAAACGTTGCATATATCGCGGGCTTAGACGACGACGTCTCATGAACTTGTGTTTTTGTAGCACGTGGCCCACATGCTGCGTCCCTCCAGTGTTAATCTTTATGCGGCCTCAAACTTGGTGGGATGGGGGGAGTACATCGTGGTTAGCAATAATTTTGAATTTTACCACCTTGCACCAACCGGCACGCAGCACGCATCCTTTTCAGCACGTTTTACACTTACGTTACGCTTTGTCGTATGTCCTTTCGTTAGCCACATGCTCCTGCTCGCTGCCGCTCGCTTGGGTGAAGGATTTTCAAGTTGGAAAATCTTCACCCTTCTTTGCTCAACTCTTTTCCCCATCCTCAAACCCCCTCCCCCTCCTCTCCGATCAAATAGCCTGCAGTTTGCTGTGGCATCGAAGATCGACCGAAGCATCTGTGCCGCTTTTGCTGGTCGAAGTTTTGGTCGAAGTGCACCGGGCGCCTCCATCCATTGGGAAGGATGGAATAAAGGGGGAGTTAAGAACAAAGTTTAGCGTAGGGCTGCTTAAGCCCTGTATTTATAGAAAGGAAAACTTTCGCTCCAAATCTACTTTCCCAAAAGTCCCATTTCGGGGTCCCCTCGCACACTCGTACCGCCGCATGCCCGGCCGGATCCCCGATCATCCCGATTGGAAAAATCCACAAACCCTTTGGGGGCGGTAGGGGGGGGGGGGGGAAGAACTGGAATGTTGTAAAGTGGGGGTCAACTCCCGCACCGTATCAGTTCCACCCGTAAAGAGCTTTTTTCCCCAAAGGAATGGTTCGCAAGAGTGTGGCAAGATCCGAGGTGCGTCGGAGAAAACGGAAGCTCAAGAAAGTATAAAATTTAATAGTTATTAACCCCTATTGAAGGGCTTTCTGGGTTGCGACAAAGTTCGGGTCACGGATAAAACTCGACAGCGGGCTCAGTAAAAAGTATCGACTGCAATAAAAATGATTGTATTTTAGTTTTGCTTTCCCCCCCTCCTCCGGGTATCCCGGTACCCTGCCCATCACCTGCTGGAGGTTTGCTGGTGTACTTTTGCCACCACCCCACGAAACCTCGACGACACACCGCACACAACCTAAAGGTGGGCTAAAGATTCCAGCACCCCGATGCTTTTTGCCGATGCCGATGCTGTTGAAGGCTTTGAACTGGCTGGCGTGTACTTGCACTCGGATGACTCCATTCAATGGACGGGTGCAAATACGGTTTCGCCAAGCGTCCCGAGAAAGCGCCGAAGAATACTGGTGTACTTCGCGTCAGGTCGGGTATTGCAATACCCAGTTGCTGGTGTGCTTGCCCGCTTGCCATAAGGGAATTACATCATCTGCTGGCCTTTTGCAATGGGCACACACACACACAGACACGTGCGCCTAGCCTTACCGGGGTAGCTATCCAATAGATGAATGTACGTCGAAAAACGGTGCTCGAAGTACTCCATCTTCTTTACCGTATCGCTCTCTAACAGACTCTCTCTCTCTCTCTCTCTCTCTTTCTCTCTCTCTCTTTCTCTCTCTCTCCCCTTTTCACTCACTTCTTACTGCCAACAAACACACTCAACAAGTCCCGGAAGGGAGAGAGTTTTGGGGGTAAACCTCACTCCCCCTAGTTTTGTGCACCAATTGGATGGCCTGCACAGGTGTGTGTGTGTGCGCCGGTACAGGCAAGGCACAGATGAAAAGATGGTCCCGGACCAAAAAAAAGCGGAGTGCATCCCATGATCTGTCGTTCGTATTGAACCCATTCAATTTTAATGCTCTTACAACAAAGTGAAAAGAAAACGACAAAGAGCGTCCAAACGGGGATGACGATGTGGGACGAGTGGCTGGGGGAGGGCGTGGTGGGCGGGTTTTTCGAGCCGGAGAGCGTTCGTACCACCACATTCCCCAGCCAAACTCCGGCGTGACCAGTCTTCCTTTTTGCGACAAGCTGATAGATTTTAATGCAAAGTGTGTCCCCTCTCCCGTCCTTTCTTGCTTCCCACCCCCCTTCACCCACCTCTCACGATTCACCCTGAGGTTGATCATTGTCCAGGCCAGCCTTTGGGGCACATTAAATAATCCCTTTTTGCCGAATGACTTGCGTCCGAATCGGTAGTGCGCCATGGTTCGATGGTTAGGCGACAGGCACACTGCTGCGACTGCAATGCCTGCCCTGCCCTGATACGGATACGGATTTGTGCATTTGAGTTTCGGAGAGCTTCGTTCTCTTGTTTCCCTTTTTATTTTCAAAAGAAGGAAGCTTTTTGCATTTTCTTCCATTTTTGTTCACTCGCTCCTTTGGCATACAGTTTGCTGCTGGAAGGTTTCGCTCGCAAAGCCAACAGGGACAAAAGGCACATTTTGCATTTGCTGGCCAGCAGACTTGGTTTGAAGTTGAAGTTTTACGTCAGCTTGGAACGGCCTGAATGTCCCGCATGTCCCATCCACTCCCTTCACCTCTTTTTGCATCGGGTTCGATCAATGTTGAAAAGGGAGCGATAAGGGCAGTGAGGGCATTAAAACGAACCAAAAGAACAGAACCGAAGTATCGAAATGGGTTCAAAATTGTGTTCCAAACAGCGGAATATTACCTTCAAATTGTTATGCATTCGTTAATTAATTTACCTGATTGTAGTACACCTTACTGGAACGTGTTTTTAAAAAGGGGATAACACCGTAATAAAATCGTTTCGCTCGCTAAAAATGTGACTGCAGTTCGCGGGAAAGGTGTAAAGCGACTGAAAGAGCGCCTCTGCGTGATGAGCCACACTCAGGCAAACAAATTTATTAAGCAAATCATTTAAAAAATGTATCTATTCCCTCTAATTGCACTTTAGCGTAATATTCAATTACGTTCAATTGGCTGAATGTATTTTTGTTTCCTTTCTCTTCTGCTCTCTCCAGTTTTAGCACTGAAATGCTCTATGGCACAGCATCAAACAATCTATCGCCCAACTTCAAAGTGCTAGTGCTAGAATTTTTTGGTGCAAAATCAACCACCAAAAACCAAACCCAGCACAAATATTAATCATTTCGATCGAAAGGAGTACGCGGGCTTACCGCAGGCCCACCAGGAGGTGGGTGGTGGCCGAATGTATGTGATTACCTTGCCAACCGGCACACACGTGCGTGATAAAACGAAACAACTTGTCAAACTTGTCGAAACGAAAGGTGAGCACCACAACGCAGCAGCAGCAGCCGACAATAGTTCGACTGTTGACGCTTCACATTATTCAGTAGCATAAGCCCTTCGCCCAACAGGAATGATGGGTGGGTTGGAATGGAACATCGGGGACAAAGCTACCGAACCTATCCGCTCCCTTTCGTGGAGACTCCGTCATTATTGTTATTAAATTTCGTTTCCGAATGCGTTATAATTATTTGCCCAAGTTACTGCACAGTTTTTAATTAGTTTCCATTAATTATAATTTTAAAGTGGTTTCAAGTGTTGTTCAAACAAATGGGACGTGCACGGTGGGCAATACTGGGTATTGCTTGGCGTCCACCATCCTCCTTTTTTGCGCAACCCCGCGGGTGCGAACGGATCTGAGTAATTATCGGAAGCTGTCGATTGCAGTGCGATAATGATTTCGCTTCCCCATTGGATGTTACTCTCATTTCTGTTGTTTTTTTTTACTGCTGCTGTACAATATCTCCCTCTCTCTCTCTCTCTTTGTGTTGGGTATCGAGGTGGTAGTAAAGTTGTGGTCAATATCGGTAAGCCTTGGGCCGTGTTGAGATTTTGCTCGCTAACACCAATGCTAGGATATCGCTGTCATTGGTGATAGAGAACCACACAAAAATGGTGAGCTGCGGGATCTGCGTCCCGATCGGTAATAACTTTCCAAAAACCCGCTAACGCACCTTGCTAGCAAACTTTGAACGGAGCAACTATTCCTCAAACTCAAAACATCCATCGACATTCGCCTAGTGAGGGAAGTTTGCTGCCAACAGCTGCTAGGCGGGGAACGAGACTTTAAGCGAACGCACCGGCCCTCTTACCGGGATTATGCTGTGAGCAAGTGAGCGCAATGAAGAGCACCAATTATCATTAATTGGTGTCTCGATCATAAGTTTCCATCCCTGCCACGGGTACGGTACCGAAATATCTTTCCCTCAAGTGCAGCAAGTGCCGACCGGCCAGGCCATAGTTAACCACCCCGAACCAGTTTCCCGTTGGTGTCTGCTGTCTTGATGAAATGGTGGGCGAGTGTGGAGTAAGTACCAATTAACTTTATTCGTGGTATCTTTTGCACACACACACACAATGAAACTTCTCCGTAAGCCTATTTTAACTTGAATGCAATTGGATAATAATCCAAGCAAAGGGAAGGCTGCACACAGAAAACCTTATTGTATTGCAGTGCATTATTACATCGATGAGTGGTATCCGGTGGAAAGATCTTACTTAATAATCTTATCAATATGTAGATATTGTATGAAACTCGTTTGTATGTGTGTGTGTGTGTGTGTGTGTGTGTAGAATAATTTGCAAAAAGGGGATCACAAAGCAATCACTTACAGGGTATTTAGTGCTAGGGATTTGCATTGCACGATGTATATTACCTAATGGTGACGGTTTGCAGCAATCCATCATCTGATTACACGCGTTATACGTTACTTTAAAGAACATATTTTTATTTATATTATATTGTTTTAATTGTTTTCCACCCCCCTCTTTAATAGGCAATATTGAAACAGGCATTGTTCTGTACACGGTCTCAATCAGAAATGCATTTAATCCGCTTACCCGGTGCACTGCACAATGCATCAGAATCTTATCCTTTGCCCAGTTGTTGCTGGCACGATACAACAAATTTTATTTCCTCCAATTACGGCACTGCATTTCGGTGCTGTCGGTGAACAATTTGTTGATTAGCTGCCGTGCAGACAATGGTGGGGCGCGTTTGAAGTTCGGCCCAGTTTGCGGTTTTTGGGTGGTAATTCCTTGCTGAATAATATATAAACCTTTCGCATCTATAGCCTGCCAGTAGATTGGCCCTTCTCTCTCTCTCTCTCTCTCTCTCTCTCTCTCTCTTTCTCTCTCTCTCTCTCTGCTAGCAAGGAGCCAAACATTGGGCAAAAATATAATAAATTATATTGCAAAATACCATTTATCATGCAGCCAAGTTTCGGGCTGCTGTTTTGACACGGCGCAGGCATTCCGGTGGTCTCCTGTCACGGTAAATACACCAACACACACACACACACACACATATTGGATAGTTCCTTCTTTGGTAGGGGGTTCCACCATCATATGCGCCCCAGGAGGTGGCCAACGGTGCCAACGGTGGAAGGAAAGGTGAGAGGGCGACGGAGGAAAAATTGACATGAACGTGAAAAACAAAGAAACTTGTTGCCTCACCCACCTGCATGATTCGCCTCTCCCTCCTCTCCCCTTCTGCCTGCTCGCCGTGCACCCTTTTATGGGTGGGAGAAGAGCGTGCCGAGCTGGAGAGCCAAATAAAAACGCGCTAAAAAGACATACCCTCCCTAAACCACCCTCCTACCCGTCCATATACACACACACACACTGGGGGTTGTCTAACCACGTGGAAAGAAGTATTACTTAACTGTTTGTTGTTTTCGTACGCTTTGGTTTCTTTGTTTGGTTCCTTTCATTTGCCGTTTACTTTTCTCACTTTCACTCGCCCTCCCACCCCCCTCGCACCCTCTCGATTCTGTTGGGGTTAGGTGGTGCTTTCGTGCACCACGACACGGCATGACCCGTCAGTATTTAGCGCACGCCATTCGTATGTATGTGTGGGCAACAACTTTTCTAAGTTAGCTGCCAAGGAAAACTTTTCTCGCACGCCCCCTTGCTCCGACATTTGCTCTAAGGTGTTGGCCAAAAGAGGGGTTAGGCAAGGAGGGAAAAGAAAGGGGCCATTGCCCGTACAGACAATTCCTTACGTGCGGTATTACTTGGCTACACACCAATGTGTCCGTGTCCTGCTCGATGGAAGCAAAAGGTGTCAAAAGACGATAATAAAGGGAAACCTGGCAAGCGGTGGCAAACTTGTTTCGGTTTTGTCCCACCGTCGGATTGTTTGGCGCTATTACCGAATTCGTTTTGTAATTTTTTCTAACTTTTTTTTGTTACGTTTGGCCAATGTGTCCTTCGAACGTGACCAAAAGGGCGCAAAGGTGCGTATCGTACCCTCAACTTGTTGACCCTTTTTTCTGGAGGAGGTCCACACGGTGTCACGGTGGAACCGTAGTGCGTTTTACTGCGTAATGAATGTATGTGAGTTGATAATTTCACGCTCGGTATTGGGATAGTGTGTTGTAATTTTCCTCAACAATTAAGTACTTCTTGAAGATAAGAAGGCAATTGGAACGTTTCCCAAACAATTCATTGCTATTAATGTAAATGTTATTGCGCTTTAGAAGCTCCTATTTGGAAGCTATCCGAAGGTTTCATAAAATAATTATTGTAGTTACTTAAAAATAAATAATAAATGATTTTAATTAATATTAAAGTCCTGCAATAATGGCGTAAATAAGTAAGTAAAATGATGATCAAATTTGGTTGTAAAATCGTCTTTCGTAATAATGTAAAAGATTCCCATATTATTCTAAGCTCTTTCTAGATATTTGAAATATTATTCTTTTTAATTTTTTTTTCTTTTTTTTTTTTATTTATGTTAGAACGGAACAGGCCGTATTAGACTAATTTTACCACGTAGCAGGCTAGTCAGACCATGCTACGGGGGGACGGTCCGAATGGGATTTGAACCCGGTCCGGTCGTGTTAGGGACCTAGCGCCGTTGTCAAATACACCACCGGGCCGCCCCTATTCTTTTTAATTATTAAAAGTAATTTATAATTATGATTTAAAAACATATTTTTACATTTGAAGATTTCTTCTTAAACCCCATTTAAACCTTTCTGTTCTGTTCCATTTTCTACACATCCGGCAAAGATTAAACCGTTACCTATTTATGTACTGTTTTCCCACAATTTGAGCTCAGCAGAGATTTATTATTTGTCTTACTGCACGGTTTTATACGATTCGTCCCTGAAAAACATGATAATCGGGACTCTTTCCGTCGCTGTATCTCCACAGTGCAGTGCATAATCTCCGTAACCGGAAACAATCCATCCCACTTCTCCACACCTCCCCCTCCCCTCACAAAACATCATGCATAACCGCCTCTCCCACCCCTATGCCCCCACCCCCAGTCCTAAACGCAGCGTAATGAGTACGTCGTAGATTAATTAATTTTAAAAGCTTTATAATGGAATTTATGCATTATCGAAAGGTGCAAAGGATTTAATAATGTTGGTCGAAAACGCTTCTGCTTCTGCTGGGTGGAAGTTGTTGTTTTTTGTTTTGTTTCCTTCACTACCCCCCCCCCCCTCCCCCCTACCAATTACCACCGAATATCCACAATGTCCAAAGAGGACCACGGTGACCACCGTTCTGTTTGCCCGGTACGGTACGGATGTTTTGTACTCGCTCGCCGTCGGTTCGCGCAAAGCTCGCTCGATAGTCGCACCGGGCCTGGCCACTACTGCTAATACGCAACGACCGTGGAACGCAATGGCAGCAACATTTAGGACAGCTACATTTTCGTGGCATTCATCGCCTAATGTGAATGAATCGGTGGATTTGGCCGGTTTTCCATGGGTCTGGTGTTCCGGAAGGGTTGAGAGAAAATGAGATTTACTCCCGGTGGCTCAACAATGGTTCGACCGCACGACAAAATAAAAACCCGCGCGCCTGAGGCTTAGCCACAAGTGGTGGTGCACTGTGAACGGTGGCAGATGCACCATTAGATGCAGAAAACCTCATTTGTCCGTGATTACGACGGTGTCTACGTACGGCGACCCGGTGTTTGATAAACGAGTCGAAGTATCTAATTATGGCTGTAATGCAAAATCGTACCCATTTCTGCGCTTGCGATTGGTTAGAATGGCACTGGCTTAACCGTGTCTTTAAAATACCAGGAAACGAAATAACGAATGAGTTTGGATGATAAATTAGGACAACATAAAATTATTGATTATTTTAGTTAAATTGATTGTTGTAAGCATTTGACACGTTTACAACAAATACCACAACAGTACAAGAAGCTTTTTATATAAATATAACTTTAATAAAGAAAATACTACTTTAAACAAGCCCGATTTCTTTATTCTCAATTTCATTTCACGACATTTATAGTCGCTGTCACTTTGACAGGTAGCAAGGTATATAAACATAAGGTGGTTAAAGCCAAAGGTTTCTAAATTTACTTATTTACACCTGTCAACTTTCCTTCAAATTTAATATTTCTTAGTAACTTGACCAAAAGGTTCTAGACTTATATTAAACATTCTTCAAAACCATGATACTACACTAGAAATTGTAAGCAGACAACCAAGAAGTTCCAGAAGAAAAACACTTCCCAAAGACGTTCAATTGCATAATGGCAAATCGTAGTTGGCGTAGCCAGGCTGCCATTCCCACGACCACTCGAGATGTTCGCTACCGGTTCCAGGAGTCGCACTAGTTGCTTTTCAAAAGCATTGATCCCTCGCCCTGTTTGTAGGGCGAAATTTCTAAATGTAGGATTAAGCGCAGGATTTCTGGTCTTGTGGGCCACGGTTAAGGTTTGCAAGCGTCACCCTGTTCTTTACCCTGGCCCTTCACTATGGTTCTGGTGTTTTATAACACACGCCAGCGCTCTCGGTATCTCGGTATCCCGGAGCCTTTTCCTCAAGTGCATAATACTTTTGTTGTCCTGTTGCCGTTATCATCCGTGCGACTGTGACGACAAAGCAATCCGCTGTCCTCCAAAGGTTCTGCTCGCCCCGGGGAGTTTGACCTACGGGGGCAGCTTACTTTTGCGGAAGGCCATCATCCGCAAACACTCTCCGCTTATACACACACACACACACCAACACACGTATTGGTTGTAACAATGGTACATCGTACACGAGGTTACGCCGGTGTTCGCTTCCCGGTGTTTCGGGCCCCGGGTGAGCGACTCTGGTGAAGTAAACATAATTTTTGGAGATTATTTCTGTTTGCCTTTTTGATTCATGAAGAAATCCTTACATTTTACGCTACGCCACGTACTACAAATAAGCGTTCGCAGGCATTCGCAAGCATCTTGGCCATTCTTCCGTTTAGTTGATACGAAGCTATATGCGGCACTTGGCGAACGTTTTAACTCGCAGCTAGTTTTGCTTTGCAGTGATATTTAGGTCACACTTCAGCATGTTTTTCTTCAATGTACCAATGATTTGGTTTAATGATTGTAAAATAAATGTAGCAGTGCTATTGTGTTTAATTTTACTTATTTTTGACGAATTTAGTTCAAAGTATTAAAAAGAGCTTAGAGGTTTTTCAATTCTAGCCTTTGTCATTTTGGTAGGAAAAACTATATCTATCTTCGCAAAATTGGAAACCCTAATGTAATCCTTCATGAACTGTTAAACTTAAAATAATTTATTTTATTAATTTTTAAGCGATACACTACTATCTAGCTATGTTTATACAATTTTTGTAAATTTTATTTAAATTTCAAAAATTTTAAACATTGTTTCATTTCCACTTTCTTATTCTACTACCCAAACAAGATTACTACTACACCAAAAACACACGTGCACAGCGTTCCATCCGCCCGGTCATATTTATAGACAATGGGAAAGGCTTCCAACATTGTCAGGCTGTATTCGATTTGCGCGTACGTGTTATAAGCCTATTTCACCGAACAGGGCCCTGATGTGAAAGTATCTCACCGTGCAGCCGGTTTTGGTTGGTGACTAAAAAACCAAACAAAAAAAAAAAAAGGAAAAAAGCAGGATTCACAGCAGAAAAAAAAGGATTCACCGCCGCCGAAATTGAAACCTCGGCCGGACGTCGTGACGTCGGGGTGGAGATGGTCGTAAATCAAATTGAAATATTCCTCCGCTTAAATCATCTTGCTCAAGCGGTTCGTCTATGCACAGGAAAAGAGAGGGTGGAAATAGGTGTTTGGGAAGGAATTTTCAGCCCCCCCCCACCCCCACGTTTCGAAAAACTAGAGGCCATTGTTTTTATCTGCCTGCAACAGTAGGCAGCTTCGATNGTTGCCAAGAAGCGGTCCCGAATGCCCATGGTGGATGCCTAGCAACCTGCCGAATGGGAGAACGTGCGCTGATTGGATGGCCTGAAACCGCTGGAACCCACCGACATGCGAGCGCCATTTTCGCAAACGGATACGGATCACCAACATCACCACAAAATATCCATCGCACCACGCTCCAAAACTGGCACAAGCGGAGCCTTCAATAAATACGATTGATTTTTTTTTCTTTATATTCGGTGTGTTGTGCTTCCCGTCAGCACGAGGCCATATTTACTAGCGCACTTTGCTTGCGAACACACTACTACACACGCATGGGTAAAACCCTGTTGATTGCGACGGATCGTAGTGTATGAATAAATACATGGGTAGAAAAATAAAATCCCAAATCGAACCTGTATTTTGTGTCCAAGTGTGTGTGTAACATGGAAAATGTATTTCACCTTGTGGTGAAAAGCTTTTCCCTTAAAAAAATGTCCTTCTATAAAGCTTTCCATCACATACAAGGCGGTGTTTTCTCAGATGGGTGTAAGACATGCCATAAAAATAATTTACCATAAGTTTAGTACAAATTTCTCAGAAGGATATATTTTGCCATAAAATCGTTACATCAACTGAAATATAGTCAGTGCTATAAAATGTCCTTGCTTAAAATTTAAGTTATATATTATAGCATTGTTCTGTTACGGCCAATCACTAGTTGGATTATAATGCACCAGGTGGCGTAATGGTTGCTTTAAACAGAAATATTTATAGCACCCCTAGGACACAGTTTATGGAATCGAGAATGGTTTTTTAGTACAATGCAAATCTTTGCTGAAATTGCATTTGGTTTTAGTACAAACCTAATAGTGTAGTAAAATGTATTTTATCATTATGAGAAACATTTAATCTCAAGCAGATGCTGTTGAATTCCGATTAATAAAATTAATGCATTTAAAAAAAGCTTAATTGATTGCAGCAAATGAATTAAAGTTTATTTAATGATAACGATTTTAAAGACTTGGTAGAACAAACCGAATCTGGCATGTTTTTTATCGAACTTTACGTTAAATAATAGAAATTGTATTTTCAATCGGTCTTCAGCACCGATCAACCATTAAACGCTTCTTCCGGTTTGTTCCGGAATTTTCCGACTACTTATCCATTCGAACGACGATAGGATATCCCATTTTTACGGTTTGCACCATTGCACCGGTGCTGTCATAGACACGGTCGAAATATTCCCTCAAGCGTACACATCGCTCAGCCGGACGATTGGAAAATCCACCAAAATGCGCCCTCCGACAAACGTCTAAAGCAGCCCATAAGAGCAAACAAACACACATCGAAGAGCCTAATCAAGAATTAGACGTCCGCCGTTCCCACAACGCAGCACAGCCGGCAAACTTCCACACAAGCCAACCCATCGGGAGGCGTCACTACCCTACATTAATCTATGCACTTTTCAGATCCCGTTGGGATCGGCTGAAATCGAAGCAATCCCTCCGGGGCAGTTGATTGCGCCTCTGCGTTCAATTCCTCCCGGGGGCAGCCACTTGTCATAATCATGCCTGCGCCGCTGGGTCGCTGGGTAAGGAAGCTGCGGAGAGTATCGCAGCTGAAAACTCTCGCCCCAAATAACACCAACTGTGGAAGCGCTGATGGTGCAGCGAGCCGGCGACGATGCTCACGCAACAACCCGAACCGGGCTGTGGACGGTGAAGAGATGACACGGGCCCGGCTGAGCCCGTTGGAAGGAAACCGACTACGGCTACTAAGCGGTAATTAACGTGCATGTTAAAGCCCAAGAAGATGCGTAATTGAAACAATTCAATTTTGCCTACTCGACGACGGGTGCCTCGTCTTCACCTCGAGACTTGTGGCAACAATATTGCTCGTTCGGCACAAAATGGAATGCGAATTGAATCGAATGTTCTAGATTCCACCCACTCGACCAACTACTCGGCTCCTATGTCTCGGTGCTTTCTCCAGTCGCCTGTTTTAGCAGAACGCCAAACCATTGGTGAAGCGTCATCGAAACCAGGAACTCGTACCCAGAGTTTTCGGCACTGTCCTGTATAAGCTCCAGTGCACAGTGTTCCGTAAGCGGGACAATGCTAGCTGTGTAAAATCGAAGGGCCAATGCATTGCAGGTGAATGCTCAGCAAGATGGGACCTGCGTCCCTGCACTAGTCTTTCACAATTCAATTCAATTTAAGCTCTGGCAAGAATTTTGTGTCATGACATTTTTTGGGTCTACCGGTCTGCATCAGCCATGTTGGGTTGAAAGGACAAACGGGTTATGCTTTATGCGATGGGTGAACCATTATGGATTGGACCGAAGACAATAAAAGGCATTTAACTTAAATTATTTGCACCTGGGACCATTGAAGGTGAACTAAAATCAGAAGCAAACTAATTCGTTTAAAATCGTTTAAAGCAGGACTACATCTTTTTGTTCGATAGTTTGAAACAGGCTGCATTTTAAAGCAATTAACAAATATTTCTAAAATATTTTTATGACTTCATTTTTATGAGAATTATTTACAATCCATACATGCTTCGAGCATTACCTTATGGACAAGATCATAAAATGTAATGTATATGTGTCTGACAACTTCTATGAGAAATTACCTGGAATGATAATTGTGACAATTGTGGACAAAAAGAGTCGTTACAGCATACGTACAATCAATATTTTACACTTTAAATTTTTTTTTTTAAATTAAATCTTCAAAAATCCCAATAATTTAAATATTCATCAATAAAGTTAAGTACGAAACACAAAATGGGCAAAAGTTTGTTTTATCTTACATCTTACATATATTTAAACCTGAATTCTCTGTAAGGAATTGACAGAAATGAGTATAACTGTTCAGAAAACAAAGTGAAAAAGTTATAACTATGGAAAAAAAACTTGAAAGAATTGCTTAAATAAATAGTAAAGTATGAACTTTTCTGTCCTATAAAATACTTAAATATCAACACAATTAAATAGTTTCCATGCTGGTCAAAATGCTGCCTGGAATCGCTCGCAATCTTGACAACTTATCGGACACCGTCCATCTAGCAAAACCGTCCACTAAAGATCCAATCAAACTGCGGTTACAGCAAAATGTGCCCAACATAAGGCGATCGACGCATTTACGTATTTCCAGCAGCATGGGTACACGCAGCCCGGATAAGCCGCCAGCTTGGGCAGCTGACCACACCTTCACTGACGTGGCGTACGTGGCACCACGGCATGATTGATTTCATTATTGCGTCTCGATAGGAACCGACGCGATTGTTCTGCGTGAACAGCTTCACCAGTAGGTTCATGGTTGCATTGATTCCTAACAAGCGGAATCGTTCCGTGCCAAAACACGGCGCCGGACACCGGATCCGTACGGTCAGCAGTGAAACAGTGAAGGTTGTAGTGTGATGAAGTACCGAGCCAACCTCGGCAACTCGACTGCTCTAGTTGACATTTTCAATTGGGCGTACGCAGTGTCCGGTATGGTGGTCAGGCGGCGGTTCGCTTTCCGGTGCGAGCTGGTTGGTGCGTGCAAAATATCAAACTGACCGCAGATTTAATTCCTCCATTTGCTTGTCAATATCGCACCAAATTGAATTTAACTCCTAATAATTTAATCACTATGTATTTAATTAATCGCACCACCACCAATCACCCAGTAGTGGGAAAGGGTGTGGAGGATGGGGTGTGTGTGCTCTTTAGTATATTACCCCGTTTCAATGTTTTGTTTCGCTGTCGTCTCGACCAACCGTTCGACCGTCGGTTATAAACAGTGGAAACGCAGATTAGGCCGAGTGCTGCGGATGCAAGGAAAATGGAGTGAAACGGAACCGGAAGGCCACCAAACTGTGGCCACGCACACGGTGCACCCTTTATCCCCCTAAAACACACACACATACACAAGGCACTCTAATGTGCAAAAGGGACACTAAAGCACGTCAGCGAATCGGGTGCGCGGGTTCATACCACTGGGTTGAGGTGTTCATTTGTTGCACTCCGGAACCGCCACGAACATTCACACTCGCTGTATGTGTGACGCTAAAACGGGGATGCGTGTGTTGTCGCCCCGTATCTAGCGACAACGCGAGTCCCAACCCACCCGCCCACTCACACACACACACACACACGCAGGAAGGCCGAGTGTTGATTTCAATTTCATTTGAATCAACATCAAAAATGTATTACATGTGGTGATAGTCGTTTGTTCGTGCGTGTCATCGGTCCCTTCCTGTTGTGTCGCTGCTGCAACACCGGTCGGGCGCGTTTCACGATGCATCGGACAAATGCACATGCAGCTCGGCATACCGAGGGCCCGTTCGTACGCCGTTGTCGCCGGACACATTCGCCATCCGTTCGCATAAATCCGGTACGTATCGTTTCCTGCCAACCTGGTTGCCGTTTCCACCCAGCCGGACACAAGTGCATAATTTCAATTTTAGTCACTCTTCGGTGTCAATTTTAACCCGAAATCGTTTATATGCTTAGCGCACGGTAATAGAACGAATGAAGAGAGATAACATTGCGAGCAAGAATGGTACAATTTTTTTCATAAAGGGAAAGTGACAGGCTGATTTCGTGAAATTAGTTTTAGATCATTTGTTATGAAAACTAAATAACATGTTCGATTGATTTGTTTGGTAATTATTACTTAATTTAAATTATCTATGCTCATCGATATTTAACTCTAGCCTTATAATTGAAAACCTTTAATGTAAGTACACAACTTAGTAATAGCTTTTAGCATAATACTATTTTTATTTAAAAAATGCTTTATTGTTATTTAAACTTCAATATATTAAAATAATCCCTCATGGGCAGCAATCTGATTGTTTGGAATTTTAATAGATGTCTTCCTTAAGCTGTGTCATTCATTTCCAAGTTATAAAAAGGTTGTAACGGCGTCGGAAAAACAGTGATTTTTATGGTTTTTGGAGCTTTTAAAAGAAGAATTTGATCATGTTCTTTACTAATGAATTAAACAGTTAATAAAGGAAAAAATGCCAATACCTCAAATCAATAATGTCAACAGCCTTACCTCATCGGTAAATTAAAAACTGTTTATTTGCTCTCAAGTTTTCCTTAAAATAGTAAGTAAATTAAAGTTTACTTAATTGCAATAAAATTAGTTTCATCCAGCGTTGTTTCTTATTTGCTGTCAACCATTGATAACTGTCATTTTTGTAACTGTCATTTCAGCTGTCAGAACGGATAAACCAACGCCCGGTTAAAACGTTCACGAAATAACAACGGTACACTGTTTACAACAACATGGTTTTAGTGCGCAAATTACTCATTTTGTCATAAATAGGTTTAAAAAAGGCATACAATAACATTTACCACTATCAAGTCGACTCAAGATTAATTTACTAATAAAATCAACATTCTGACCGTAGTTTGGGGTGTTATTTTAAAATTACATTTACCATTCAGTTGCACCATCCATTTCGTCACTGAAGCGTACGTCCGACACAGAACGCTTTATCCGCACGTTGACACTGATTTAGCTAGCTGTTCGTGACTACCTTTCAAATTCCCCGTTTTAGCTTTAAGCTCGGTTGGCGATACAAATGAGCACTGGTTTCAGTGTAATCGACACAAAGATGAATGACTGTTTTGTGTGATAGCATCGCAATCAACTGCGCAATGTAGGCGTTGTGAAGTGAGCTGACAGACACGGCGACATGTGAAAGTATCCCGGCTGCCCAGCGGGTGATGAGCCGATGGTCGATGGCCATACGGTATTGGTGGTATTTTATAGCACTCCCTATCTTCCACCCTGTCCATGGCAGCATCACCCACACCCCGGGTGGCTACCGAGCATCACAAAATAATATAACATGATTTCCATTTTAGTCCATTTGGTAAATGATAAAATGAATTAGATACGATACCGAATGCAATGTCCTGCCCCCCCTTTTAACTACCATCGCTACCAAAAACCTCATTCCACGACCATGCTCATCATCGCACCATCGTCGGATGTATGTGACGATAAGCATGTCAGTCAGGCAGTAGCCTAACTACTCCGTAGCGCTTCCGGGTTGTAAATATCGAATGTGATTGATGGAGAAGGTGGTGTGTGTGTGTGTGTGGCCATTGCGGTTTGTGTGTGGGTGTGTGTTCGGGCCGGAAGTTTTGCGATCGAAGGAGTGTCGGTTTCAGTTGTCGACATCGACCACATAAACTTCGTCCGGCGCAAACCACCGCGCTAACAACCACGGGTAAACCAGAGCACCGTGTCAGACCCATCGTCAGCAGCATCATCATCAGCATCATCATCATCATCATCAACACCGGCAGCAGCAGCAGCAAACGTCCATCCGATGGACGCAGCAAAACTATGTATCTGCACCGCAAACAGCCATCGAAGCGAAGCGATTTGGAATAATATTGTTATCCAAATGAAACGGACCATTCCAAATTTCATTAAACATTCTCATTGATTTATGTTGATTTTATTTCTCACCCCTCCTTCGATGGGGTGGGGAAGCGTTGGTGTCGACGTTGCCGGTGGTTGCCTATAATGATGATGATGAATTCAATGATACAGTGTGTGTGTCTGTGTGTGTGAGTGTTTGTGTGTGTAAACGATCGGGCAGGAAACGAGACGCTTTCCCGATTGAAATCATGTTTACCGATGGCTAAACCCTGTTGCCAAAAAAAAAAAATGACCCAGCCCATAAAATTGTACACCGGTGTGCATCATATCTCGTCACATGTTGCCTCACCCTCGGTGAGGAACTAAAACACTCACACAAACACACACACACACCTGCTCACAGAAAAACACATACAACCACCCTTCCCAGCCCAGTGGCTAGTTGAGGCTGTTCGTGCTCGAAGCAAAGGTCACACTGTTGGGACACGGGCGCAAATGCTCGACAGCCCGATAGCCCCGTTTCCCGGATGCGACACGCAGGCAAAGGTGACGAAGATGGATGGAGGGGTAGGGCGCACACGTAACGCCTCCGAAGAGCGGCGTTAAACGGATTATATGAATTATTTATGGAGAACTTTCGCCAATTTTCAATCGAATTGAATGCATAATTTTTCCTCTTTATCATCCCGTGACCTCACTCGCTTCGTTCGTTCTTTCTCTCTCTCTTTCTCTTTCTCTTTCTCCTTCTGTCTCGTTCTAGCTGTCGCACTATATCAGTAGCTCTACATATCATTCTTTCATTCTGCTTTCATTACTTGTGCCTTCAAAATTCCTAGTCAACCGGTCGGTCGGCGCTTTAGCACTGGAGTATGCAATTTCGTAGGCATTATTGCTTCAGGCTACTGGGCGCCTCCATCAAAACCGACCAGGCGTCTCCATCCGAAAATCGCCACGGGACGACCAGGCGTCTCCATCGCGGATCGAAGCGGTGAATGGGATCAAATTCCCGTCGAACACACCTCCCACCCCTCCCTCCCCCCTCTTCGTAGTGCGTTAAGTCTCCAGGTGAGCAATAGGGCATGCATAAAGCAAAAGATGATGAACTTTTAAGGCGTGCGAAGCGATCATTTCGATTATGCTTTGAGGGCAGAAATTGTAGAGGCACAACAATAAAAAAAACCCACAACTCCCCCTGTGTTTCGATTGGAATGTTGAAATTTTAGTTGAATAAATAATGAATAACGATGAACGGTACCAAAAACCACCGGTGGTCCGCATCGAACCGTAACAATAATACCGTTCTACCCCAAAAACGCACTGATTGGACTGCGAGTGGGAGGTGTACTGCCAAAACAAAAAAAAAAAGTAAAACCCCCCAAACCCGGACAGTTGCGAAAATGGTAAATATCTCAGCCAGCAGTGTAATTTTAATCGGTAGTAATTGAAAATAATTGCACACGCGGCCCGCGGAGTCGCGGAAATTGGCTCGCTGTAATTTGAAATTACATCGATTGCATACTGGTGATTCTGTTCCCCATGCCTGCGTTTTTGTTTTTTTTTGAGTGAATTTCGTTTGATACCCGATAAGGTGTAATTAGGAAAATAGCTTCTATAACTCACACAGCGGTAACCGGTAATGCTTCCGATGCTTCCCAAACCCCGGGCACGGTTTAATGGTGGTGGTTTTTCGCTGCACTGGAAATGCTTGCCAAAGCATTCCGCTGATGGACACACATCACCGGTGATGGAGCGGGGTGAGTTGGGTGGGGGTATGTGGAATGATGCAGGCGGAAGGGGGGTGGATCGGTTCCGAACCAATCGGTTTGCATTTGGTTCGTATTTCCATGTGGCTGCTTAATGCTTCACCCATTTCCACGCAAAACCCCATCCAGTGTCGACCATCCCTCAAAACTTACCTGAAACGAAACGGGGTGGGTGAAACAGTGGGAAAGAGGGAAATAAAAGGGAAAAGAAAAAGAGGGGCGGAGGAAGGGAGAGAGAGAGAGAGAGAAAGAAAAAACGAAAGAAGGAAAAAAATTATTCAAACAGCAAACAGCGCTACACGGGTGCACAACAACCGACAACAAAACAGAGGCGAAACAAAAACACACAAAATGGTTGAAACAAAAAATTACGAAAAACAGCCAAAAACAACGAAGATTTCGCGAATTTTAATTTCGTTTCTCTTCACACATCGATAATCACGGGATAGTGTAGTGGGCGGCGGGGTTGCATCGTAATGAAAACCGAGCACACACACACACACACACACGCACACATACCGAGCGGGAATGCAAAAAAGGTTCGGGGGAAAGCAACGGAATGCACAAGTCAAATGCATTCACCTTCATCCCCACAGCCCTTACTGCCGCCCCAACAGCTGGTGGACAGGTGGATCATATCAAACATATAATTCGTGCACATATATTCGCACACATCACTCACACACACACACACTACACACACGAAACGCACGTACACACAAACAGTAAAATGAAGCGCAAAAGCGTTGTTGAACGAAAAAAAAAAACGAGCGGAAAAAATAAATAGTGAAAATAAACATTCAACAGCAACAGCGCGGGCTGCATAACACGATCGAAAACACGCGAACCGAAATGGTAACCGGTGCGGTGATCAGCGCACCACGGCACCAGGCATGTAACCACGGGTGATGTTACACGAACCACAAAAGTACACAGACGATAAAACGCAAATTACACGAAATTTAAATTCATATGAAATTTAAAACTAAACGAGGCGGTAAAGGGAAAAAAAAGGCCCAGAACGCATATCACCACCGGATCGAACGGCAAATGCGTGGATGGATGAGAGTAAACAGGGACGAAACAAAAGAGAAGAGAAGCAACAAAAAATCGAGCAGAAAACTAAACAACACAAAGCGAAGGAAAAGCTATATAAAATGCGATGTATTGCATACACTTTGGTGATGCTGGTGCACCCTCCCAGATTGGGAACTAGAAAAGGGTGAAGAAAGACAACAACAACGACAGCACAAAAACATGAAACAACCAACATTCAAATCAAAGCGAATCTATCGCACCACGAACTGCTTTGATCTTTATCGTTTCGGAAACGGGGCGAAGGTGTTGCATAGGTTTCCATCCCGGGGTGGAAATATGTTTTGGTTTTTAGATGTAATCGCTCTAACAACAGTTCGCATGTACTTGTTGGTTTGTAATGTTTAGTATTTAGCAGAGGATTCTAAATTCATACCTTTACTTACAACAATTTTATTTGTTTATTATTTGACCCTTTGGTATTGATATTGAACAATAAGTAGATCAACAAATTTTTTCTTATTCCATAAATTATTAATAAACGTTTCATAGATATTTGTTAATTTTGTTTTTGTTCTTTTAATATGAAAAAAACTGCCCACTTACTTCAAGATAAATAAAATATTATGCTTGTTAACCGCCTAGTAAGTGGATTAACATCATGATTAATGTACAAATCAATACAAAAAGTAAAACATTGTCTACAAACCATTCACGAAACGATCTCTACCAAATGTTTCGCGTTGGTAGAGAACGACAAATAACAATAAAAATTCGCTACCATCGGAACCAGTTCCCTGCCGGAAACTTCACTTGCTCGTTAGAGCAGTAAACTTTCGCTTCACCGGAGCCACAAAAACCCCAAACAAAACAAAAAAAACCATACAGCCAGCACAAAACGGGTTCCAATTTTCTGGCTGACAGCGATCAACAGCGTCACTTCGTCGTCGGTTTTCCCGATAACATTCCGATAATTTGCTGGCATTCTCATCATTTTTGGCTTACCAAACAAATTCGATGCTTCACCAATTCGTCCCCCTCCTGGGATGTGGGGTGGTAACCACTTCAAAAGCTCATTTTTTCCCACCCACCGCCGCCAAACCGGAACAAAGCCTCACGGAAAGTGGGAACGGAACCAAAAAATGTGGAATCACAAGAATGGAGTAGAAGGCAAAAAAAAAAGAACGAATAAAAAAACAGAAAAAAGAAAACAACAAAAAAACAGATGGAAAACTTTCCACCGAAACTGATAATAATAAAGATTGCGAAAACAAACTTTCGAAACAAGCCTTCGACATTGAGTTGAGGAAAAATGAGAAAAGCAAAATCAAGCATTGTAAAGAGTGGTGGCGTGTACGATACGGTGCAGTCTAACGAACCGGGAGCGAAAGCGAAACTTTCGCCCATACACAAAACCCGATCGTTAAGGACGAAAGCCCCCGGTTTGTCCATCGGCACTGCCTCACCGGTCGCACTGGTGGGCAAATTTCAAAACATTTGCGAATAAAGATGTCATGGCTGCTTTCTCACTTTTGGGGTGGTTTTCTTTCCCTTTTCTTTTGTTTGGGAAGGGGTTGATACCCCGTGTGAACCCTTCTAACACAAACGAATTTGTGCGTGTGGGTGTGTGTGTGTGTGTGTGTTTTTTGTTTCAATCACTTCGCCCTTCTGGTCGAGGCGAGGCTTTATCAATTGCGCCTGGGATATCTTTTGCACTTGGGACACTTGCACGAACGGCTGCAACACTTGGGTGCAAATCTACTGCCATCAGTGTCACTGCAAGCGTCCGAACAAAAGCAGAAATGAAGAGAAAGAGAAAGAGAAGGAACGTACATATAGAGAGACGTTTATATTAAGCCCAGCCCAGACCAATGCCCAAGTGGCAAGCAAGTTGTGCATTTTTCGGTGGTCGACAAAATGGGCGTTTCAGTAGAAATGAAGCAAACTTTTGGTGGGGCCGATATTTTTTTCATTCTTCTTTTTTTCCTTCTTCACATTGGAAAGTTCGCACTAAAAGGCACTTACAAAGCAAATAATACAACGAACAAAACAAAACAAAAACTAAGCCGAAAAGAAAAACTCTCGGCACAAACTTTTCCCCGACTCCCGACCGATGGTAGTTGAAAGTTGGAAGAAATAATCCAACCAGGAAGTGCCAAACTTTTCGATCGGGCTTGGGCAAGAAAAACATCATCATTCGGCGCACTGGCAAGAAAATGGCATAGAACGGTACGGCCAGCCGGTGCCGGTGCTGGAACTTGTTTCATATTCCCTTCCCCGAAAGTGCATAAACAAAGAAATATTAATGAAATAGAAAAAAAAGCCCACCACGCGTTCCAACGTTGCAGCTGCATTACACACACACACACACATAGAATAAGCTACACAGACACGTACACACACACACAAGACAGTCATATTCAGTCATCTTAGTCGAGGGTTTTCGCATATTGTTTCACGAAAACGGGCGCGCACAGCCAACCAGTGCCAGCAGCAAAAACCGGGATCAAATAATAATATTAAAGATAATGAAAAGACGGGAGCATAATTAAGCCAAGCCCTTTCCTTTGGCAGGCGCGCTAGCGAAAGGGAACCGATGTATGTGTGTGTGTGTCGGAAAGCGGGAACCGTCACTTTTGGGGGCAATGTTTTCCAATTGTGCAGTGTGTCAGAACCGGCGGGTGTGGATGGTTTTTGCCACATACAGATAATGCAACCCATTTCATTTTTGGTGACGCGACTTTTTGCCACGAAGTCATGCCGCATTTCGGTTGGGAAAGTAGGGCAAGCTTTTAAAATTGACAACAACAAAAAAAAAGTTGTTTTCTTGTTATGAGTGCCGAAAACAAAGGCTAAACTTTTAACTGCAACAAGAACGAACTAAAATAAGTGAAGCCATTGGAAGAAAATATAATCACCTTGCTCACGTAGCACTTGGTTAAGCATTAAACAAACTACATTAAACATTCCGAATTTAAGAGTATAATAAACTTTATACAAAAACTAATCAAACAAATCAATTATTAACTAAATCAGTAAACAAGTATTTTTTTTTTTTTATTATGTTAGAACGGAACAGGCCGTATTAGACTAATTTTACCACGTAGCAGGCTAGTCAGACCGTGCTACGGGGGGACGGTCCGAATGGGATTTGAACCCGGTCCGGTTGTGTTAGGAACTGGCGCCGTTGCCAAATGCACCACCGGGCCGCCCCCAGTAAACAAGTATTAACTATTCGAATAACGAAATATATAAATTACTGTACAAATGAAGAGATAACAAAACATAAATACCCAAATAGAAGAATCAATTAAAAACAAATAAAAACATGAAAAATGTAATTGAAAGCAAATAAATAAGTGAACAAGAACATGAATAAAACAAAAAAAGTTTACCTAAATATAAAAAATACAAATATAACCAACAACAAATTTAGGAATTGGACAAGAAATGAAATAAAAACAAAACAAGAAAAGCTTCCAAAAACCGAGAAAATAAATTAAAGTTTGAAAATATAATTTATTTCAAACAGCGCTGCAACAAATTGATTGCACGCAAAAGACATTTAGCTTTGTTTCATCTGCGGCACCTTTAACCTATCTCGGAATGCCTTCCCACACACTTACCACTCCAACCATACAAAAAAAAAAAAAAAGAATCACCCAAAACCTGCTCCCAAAAGCAGCAAAATCCAAAGAAACAGATTGGCGGAAATTTCATATTCACAGAACATGACGTGTACTAACAAGGGTTAAAATGATATGCACCTAACGAGTACGAGACAAGAATTTTGGCCAGCGAAAGGTGAATCTTTGGGACCCCATTCCGGACGAATGAAGCAACCAAAAAAACGGGAGGATAGCTACTCCGCTACCCCAAAACTTGACTTGCTTCCGGTACTTTCTTTTTAACACCAGCCAGCCAAATCGTCTGGCCTTCTTCTGTTTGCTTTCATTCGCAACGGAAATCCGTCGAACGGCTGTCTGCTGGTGCCGGGTCGCACCAACAAGACGCTGGTGACAACTGAGAGTCGGGTGTTTGAATTCCTTTTCTTAAAAAAAAGCGAGCGAACTAGCGGATATGGGCTTCGTCGGGCTTTTCTAGCTCCCGAAGATTCCGGCCACCATGCGAAGATAGAGTCGAAAGAGAAACGTTTTCAGACTCCCACCATCCCCCCCCCCCCACACACATACACACCCACAGAAACACACCGGGATTTCCTTTTTATTTATCGTGACATTTTGCCACCCCGACGCGGGACAGTTGCCCTTAGACGGAAAATTTATGCACCAGCCGTGTACCAGCCGAAACCGGCTTGCGGCGTGCTCGGGTGCAATAGTTTTATCTCGCAAAAACCACACTTGCTACCTGTCCGACCGAACTAAGCCCAAGGCGGCGGATGATGGGCTTACCGGAAGTACACGTCAAAGTTGGGCTGTTTTCCGTTTTATTTTTTCATTTCTTTCTTTCCGGGAAATTGGTTTAAATTTGGTCCAACAGTCTTATTTCATGCAGCCTG
>CM032178.1:23501762-23517978 GCA_018908115.1 Anopheles rivulorum
GTTCTGTCGTGTGTTCCGATGGCTCCAGTCGCTCCGGTTTGCGATACTGTAACGCGTGAACGGCTGACAGTGTGGTAAGGAAAACAGGGCCCGACCAAACGAAGGAAAGAACAAAAAAAAAACCAACAATCCCCGTGTCAAAATCGAAAGGTTTCGCTCATGCTTTTGCTCAGCCCAGCGTACCCAGCACGCGATTGTGTACCGTGGGAGGAATAATCGGTTGGCCACCCCACCGCCCCAAACTCATACTCCTCACCAAAAAACACCACCGACCACTCGACGCTCGAAGGATGTTTCACACCAAGCGCACCAGTGGAAAGGATTAACCGTCGAACGAAAGGATCAAAAGTGAAAGAGCAAAATGGGAAAAGAAGAAAGAGCTGGCAGACATAAAAAAAACCTCAGCCAAAATTATATGGCCAAACCCACTCGACACAGGGAAGGCCGGTTGGAAGGCAATGATGTGATGTGGCTGCTCGCGCCACGACTATTGGCAGCCTTCAAGTGTGTGTGTGTGTGTGGTCGGGCCCGGGGGTTCCGGGTGTGAAACAACTTACATAATAAATGAACAAGTTGCGTGCTATTTTATTTTACGAAAGTTTATTAAAACCTCATGAAAGCGCAAGAAGGCACCCGTACCCGCAAAACGGTAAACCATCGCGCCTGAAGCTACTTCACATGATCACAACACTACTAAACCTTCATGCCCTCGTGGCTGGGCCAGGTTTTTGCAACAGTTCGCAACGCCCTGCAAGAAACTTCCCGATTCGATGCACAATTTAAAGATGAAGGGCAACCCAGCAAAGGGGACGTTCGGTGTGTTTGTATCTCGTGGTTTTAGTGGCTGTTTGATCAGCGTGAAACGAGCTGTGTATGTGTGTGTGTGTGTGTGTGTGCGTTTCCTTGTACAAATCCCACATGTCGGGGTTTTCTTGTGCCATAATCTCATCATGCACGGATAACGTACTACGTGGCTGTATGGCAATGGAGCCGCCAAGTACTTGGTACGCTACAGCCGTGCAAGAAACATCAAGATCAACCACCAAGAAGAGGGTATTTTAGCTTGTCATGTCAGTTCGACAAATACTCTTTTATGCAAAATAGAAATCACGTGTATTATCGTATTGTTTTATCATATTAAGAAACATATTCGAATTACATGTTGGAAATAAAACATTGTTGAAATAAAGCCTCATGACGTTACTGGCTGTTTAGTTTTTTTTAATACATCAATTGTGTACTTAAGGGGCGGCCCGGTGGTGCATTTGGCAACGGCGCCAGTTCCTAACACAACCGGACCGGGTTCAAATCCCATTCGGACCGTCCCCCCGTAGCACGGTCTGACTAGCCTGCTACGTGGTAAAATTAGTCTAATACGGCCTGTTCCGTTCTAACATAATAAAAAAAAAAAAAAATTGTGTACTTAATTCATACTTTTAAAGGACGGGATATAAACGCACTTTGACATACATTTGTTGTAAAATAGAACTTCAATTATCCGTGTGACATTTATTTGGCTGTCAGATTATGACAGCTCAAAAATAACAGTTCACAATGCGATTTGACAAGTGAGCTGAAAAAAAGGTTGATTTGTTCACTAGAGAATGACACAATTTGGTCAAGATCGAACAAAAAGTATTAATTTATTTGTATTTTAAACTCAATGCAGAATAAAAAATACTTTAAAGAAAACGTTCAACAATTTTAAATAACATAAAACTCTTTAACTTTAAGGGCATAGGAAACCTTTCTTTACAGTTTTTTATCAGACTATTGCCAAAAAGCGCCCTGTTTGACTTCCGGGCATCAAGAACAACGTGCAGCCATGTCCATAAATTCGAATGAAAGTATCACACAACACAGTTGCCCATTACATTTCATTCCTTCCGTACATTTGCCAAGGGCCAAGCCACACCTGGAAATGCTTTTACATACCTTCCCATCCTGTGCATTCTCCCCACTTCCCACCAAGCTGCACAATCGCTTGAACATTTCCATTGATTTTTTAATGAAATTAATTTCGAACCATCAACATAACGATGCCACACCCGGCGCGGCTCCCAACTCCAAACCCGGCCAAACCGTCGCGTTTGCCAGCACAGTGGAACGAATCGATCCGTGCCAATCACAGACCAACAACGTGAGTAAACACACTCTTCGCCCACGTACTCGGCGACTTCTTGTCCGATAATTTCTCCATCGCCGTCGGGTGGACGTGCAGTACTACGTGGGCCCGGGCACATGTGCACACAGTTGCACACTAACCCAGGGCGCAAAAGTTCTGAGTCAGCCGACCCCCGGTCCCAAAATCGTGCCTCATCTGGTCGTGGCCGATCGATGGGCGGTGGCGAACCAGGGCGAACTCGGGGCGCAAAAAGCGGAAGAGCGAGTGATAAATCGTTTCCATCTAGACTTCACCATGTTTCAAACCTTCATTCAACGCCCCAGTTTTTACGTTTTCATTTTACAAACACACACATACCCGGTTCAAGTACAAACAGCTTCACTTCATACACTGCTACCGGGAGCTACCGACACGTTGTTATTGGAGGTGCAATGGTGTGCTGGTCCCAGCGGGTTAGTAAGAAAGAAACAGTTGTACGGCACACAAGGTGTGCAACACCCAAAGATGGTCCACAATAATCCCTTTCAGATGGTAGAAGGCGTTGTACGCTTAAACCGATACCTTCTTCGGTCGAAATCGAGAAAACTCGCTAGATGTTGTGGAATGTGTTGAAATAAAGCGATTGCTTCGGGCATAATTTTGCACCGTCCAATTGCGAAAGTCAGTCCATGGCACAAACACGCACACGGTGCACGGAATGTGGTGCAAATGATATCCAGATGTAAGAGATATTTTACCACAT
Source organism: Anopheles rivulorum (assembly GCA_018908115.1). Classification (NCBI taxonomy): domain Eukaryota; kingdom Metazoa; phylum Arthropoda; class Insecta; order Diptera; family Culicidae; genus Anopheles; species Anopheles rivulorum. The sequence goes on from CM032178.1 coordinate 23,504,630, forward strand.
TTTGCTGTCGGTTCGTTTTGAAATTTTATTTTTAAAACCTTTTTCTTACAAGATTTTTAGCCAAATCGTAGTTATTTTCAAATGCTTAACAGAATTATTCTTTAAAATAGAAAATTTTGGAGATTATTTCTTCTATAAATTATTAATGTGAAATTTGTTATTAAAACTTTTCATTTAAACTAAACTATTCTAAAATATATTACATTAACTTCAACAAATGTTTTCATAGAAACAAATGATAAACACCTTGAACAACAAGTAAAACAACCTAAAACCAGTCCCTTTAAGTAATTTTCACAACGCCAGGATGGAATACATTCTTATGTAACCTCAATTCCATCATCAAAACACGACTGCTCCGCTGACAACAAAATGGAACGAATTTGTTGCTGGCCCACCAACATAAGCGAGCATAATTCATATATGTGACGTTAGGTTAGTATCTTCCACTAGCAGCAGAGGATGTGCGTGGAGCAGACAAGCGAAAATGAAAAGCAACCAAACAAAACTATAAGAACAGGCATGAAAAACACGGCTTTACCCATAACGGATCATAATACCAAATGCTAGCATTATCCATCATCGTAATCTGCAATGGCGCTGTTCGGATGACCAATTGCTGGGCTGGGAAGATGACGAGATCCGGCTACCGTCACCGAGGGAGGGTTTTTTTTCCGGGGACTTCTGCCAACTTTTGGAGAGGGATGAAAGCTTGTTTTTGCCCTTCCCTACGCCAAACCAAACACTGGACCGGCGTGTCCAACACCAACTCACATCAACTTACACACACACACGACCTGTTTTCACAGCACATCAGACAACTTATCGCACTAGACTTTCATCTAGCGAAGCACTTAGCTATTTCGGTGCTGCTGTTGATATTATTATTCACTGCTCATCCTCTATGTTTCCCCGACACAAGAAACTAACCTTTCAAAAGAATAAAATGGCCACCACACAAACACACACACACACACACACATGAAATTTCGTAATTTGATATGACAATCGTGAAAACTCGAACCGGGGTTTATTTGCTCGCTATTCTTCACCGTGCTTTGACTGGGCCAACAGTATCACCAGCTTGGCAGCGATAAACATTCACGAGCAGGAACCGATCCACACATACACACACACACACACACACCAGTGGGTGATCTTTTCTTGACTATTTTTCCAACCTTTTTTTGGTATATCTGTGTGTGGAAAATAATAAAATTGAATCACAATGCACCCTGGACACTTTTCCCTCTAACCGAAATGCATCGTTGCCCAAAAACCCATCACACGTACCGAGCAAATCAACTTCACAACTGCACACTGATCCACTTAAAATCGGTAACCCGCGCGCGTGGAAAGCAAAACTTGCTCAACTAACTGCTGCAAAGAAAATGTGGTTTGCGCAAAGCCCGGCCATGTAGAATCTCCTTAGCGTTGGAGAAGATCGTTCCGCTGGAACTCAACTCCCAACGGAATTGGGTTTGCAGCAGGTCACGAGAGAGAACAAGAGCAATCGAGCGAGATCGTTTCCCGAGCTGGACTGTAAAATGATCAGACCCAAAAAAGAAACCAACGGGTCAGCGATTTTGCGATGGTATAAAATTTCTACGCTTAAGTGAAAGGGACTCCGCACTGTGTTTTTGTTAACGCGCGAAACGCAAACGTTTAACCTCGAGTGCGCGCGCAAGATCGACTGACTGACTGGTTTCGTTCGACTGAGGTTTAGAGTTTTCCGGTTCGGGGTTCGCGTTCGGGAACATTTTTCTCTCCCTTCCTTCCTCACTTTCTACCCCTCCCCGCCCCTCCTTCACCCACTCGGACCACCAGGGAATAGTGGTGGTGGAGTGGTGAAGTGGGGAAGCTGGTGGACCTCATTTCCTTCGGTACCATCTTATGGTTATGAACACGGTCCAGAAACAGATAGGACAATGGGTTACTGAGGTGGGGGTTAGTGGGTGGTTTTCGGGGAGCGGGTGGTAAAGAAAACATCGACGAATCGAACTCCGAATCGTATCGAATCGCTTTGGCGAGGGCGAAGCACAAACACATCACGATCCAGGGGCGTAGAGCATCTCCGCCATTTCGTTGATCCGGGTTCCCGGGGCAACACATGTGCGTGCATTCCAACCCGTCGGTGGGTTAGTGGGTAGTGGTGCGACGGTGGATAGTGGAAAGTTTTCTTCTATTGCCAGACGTCGTTGTTTAAAATATCGGGCAGTTTCGCTATGGTGTAAGCGTTACCCGTTTTAAGAAACCGTTCCTTAACCAATAAAATGCCCGTTGTGGTGGCGTTGCGGGTGCTGTGGGTGGGTGGGTGGGTACATGCAAGTGTGGCCCAATCCTCCCCCAACCACTCCCCGGTGTATGACCTGCGTCACACGATGTACCGTGAGCGTAAGTAAACATTTCACGAACGCACAACGTGCTGCGCCATCGCTTTCGGGATTTGTTCCACGTTTTTGTTGGGGTTTCCGGACGTGCAGTGTTTAGACAGCAGATGTAAATGGGCACCCTCCGACAGTCAAATCACGCCAAGCCACATGGTTTTTTTCTGGGGAAGAGGGGGGAGGTAGGTGGTTCGCGGGGAATGAATCATCGATGAACTTCATAGCATGATTGACTACAATAATTGGAACAACAGGCGATAATGCATCGGCTTAGGAAAGATTCTGAGTGGTGAGGGACCAATTATTATGAATTGCGTATAATTGAGTCAAATTGCTCTGCATTACAGGGTATTGCATGTTGGAGATGGATATTGGTGAATTATTTTACACTAATGATGGGTCATATGACTTATCGTACAGATTTACGAATTTAGATGCGAGTTGAATGGCATCAATTCGTGGAGTTCCAATTCGATCCATCGGTGCAAAGAGTTACAGTAGGTTAAACGATTCCAGTAGATTCGTACACCGAATTCTATAGGCTCGATCAGAATACGCTATAAGCATGACTCGGAGTCGGTTAAACATTCTTGAAGCTACTGGAATCGCTCACTGCTGAATCTTCTTGTGTCCGATATCTGACTCGAACTGACTCGATCCACTTGAACCTATTTAAACTCGACTTAAGCACGAATTGATCCGGACCTCCTACGGATGTATCTGACCACTACACACTCGTGATCAATTATGTTTACATACTAAACATTCATTTTTATTGCAACAAATTAAAATTAATGAACTATTTCATTAAATGTACAATATTTGTTATAATTTCATTAAACTACTAAGTAAAACTCTGAAACAATGAATAAAACAATATCTCTTTTGCAATAAAAGAGCAAAAAAAAATCACAAAAAAGGAGAAAGATACAGAAAGTAATGGACAAAAAGTTAAATAACTTATTTAAAATTAATTAATTCCTAAAGCAGCTCATTGAACGATTCATTTATAATTCACTTTAAAGCAATAGAATGCTAATTACACTCATAGTGCATTCCATCGCTTCTCTTCGCTGCCCTTACCAAGCCTGCTACATCAATTCATGCCCGATCCATTGATGTCATCGATATGCAACGGAAAATCGACTTTTCCATTTCCCCCTTTTTCCACCATTTCTTCAACGCGGTTTTCCATCGTGTACATGCAAGTTACACGCATGTTCATCACGACCTACTGGCCCATCCCCTTCCCACCCACATATGTTGCCTCCCTTGTTCTCGGTGATACAAATATTAACAAACGCGTCCACCAGAGGCTAACACACAGCAGCAACAACACACAAAAAAACCCTTCCACCGGCTCATGTTTATATGGCTGAACACGCATCCGCACGCTCGAATGCACGTTCCTTCTTGATCGAATCATATTCTCATAATCTTTCCAGTCAAGTGGAGCATAAACAAACGCCCAACCCACGGTCCGAAGCACACGAGCGCTTGGATGTACTGCCAGGCCCCAATCGACTTGCGCTCGTCGTCGGTGTGCTGCCCCGGCTAAAAATAGGACGAACGGCGGGTAACGAGTGTTGGAGGGAAAGGGGATGAAAGGGGAAGGGTGGGGGAGGGGGCTGCAGGGGTGGAGGGTTGGTGGAACGGGTAAACTTCCCAACCAACAAAGCACATTTTCCACGTTGCTTTATTGACCTGATCGGAGAGTTTCATTACGTGCGGTTGCTAGCAGTAATTCTATTCTTTTTTTTTTGCCGTTTCACCCGGATTCTTAGTGTTCGTTCAGTACACTTGAAGCGTACAAGAAAGAAAAAACAGTATAACGACGCGTTCACGTGCGTAAAGACGCATTCGCTATCGATTGCACGCAAAATTGGCCCACAACTCGATGGGATGGGGTCTAATACCTTTTAAAAATACCTCCATACAAACAAGGCAAAATGGGTTGCATTTGTAAACAGTGCTTCTAACACACTAACTCGCACGAGATGGTGTTGGTTGGTTGGTTGGTTGGCAAGAACGGGTTGCTTCGATTTCCGCATCTATTTCCACGGGTTTTATGGACGCATCCATGTGTGTTCGGTGCATTTTCTTCGATTACGATCTGACAGCTAGCGAGAGTGTAAGATGTCTAAATCGTAGAAATGGCACAAGTTCCAGGTCGATGAGTTTGTACCAAGGATTTCCATTTTCCATTTCAATGCGTGAATACATCCCTACTTAACATGTGAAGGCATCTTTTGTTCATATTTGTGCGTAGGTTGTGATAAATGCTTGTCCATTAGTAATCATTTCAGAATTCCAAAAATTAGAGAACTGAAACGAATGCACGAAATTCTCAAGAAATTGATTTACGATAAAAATAGCCATTCAGGAGCACAATTGATTATTATTACCCTAAGTCAATATATTTAGAGTTTATATCTTCATATTTCTAAGTATATTGTGATAAACTCGTGTCTAATAGCAAGTATTCTAGGATTCCAAACATTGGAGAATTAAACTTATCTAAGAATACTTCAGCAAATTGTTTTACAATAAAAACACGTACTTTAGAAGAATTTATTTTTAATTTCAATTTCCAGAGTTTATATCTTCATATTTCTAAGTAGACGATATGTTCTATATCTTAGAAAATACAAGGAATTATGAATCCTGGCTTCAAAATACTGGAGAATGGAATTCCATTATACATCGATTACTTAGCTGCTAGAACTCCGACTAAGGGTTGTTTCTCTGCCAAATAGGAATCCATTTTTATTGGCCCCTGTTTACATAGACCAGAAACCTCAGCAAGATTGTTTTACAACAAACCAATCCCACCAGCGCTTACAATGGAAAGCGCTCAAAACATGCACCACAAGCCCGCTCGTGTAGCACCCAATCAATTGTTCCAATCAAAGGAAGCATCGATTGATGCCAATCCTGGCCTGGCAACAAAAGCCACCGAGGCGCCTATAATTCCGGTGTCAATTACGCCGCCGAGAACAGCAACTGGCAAAGCGTGCCAGCGGTAAATTAAGCCCTCAGAAGCCCCCAATTCAATTGGTTGTTCAGGGCGCACCAGCAATGCCCACCCGGTGGATAATTTGTTGAACTTCAAAAGCCAGAAACTTACGATTCGATTCGTCGACGACGGGAAACTGGCACAAAACCCAAACGCAGTACGCTTGATGGTCGCTTCTTTACCGACTTCACTCGTGTACGCGATTGGGTGCCCTCGGCTCGGGATATTTGTTCCACTTCTGGCGGGAGCGATTGGGTACTAAAATCTAACCCCCGCTTGGTTAAGCTGTTGTTTTATTTTATTCCTTTCACGAGCCATAAAAGCGGCACGGGCACGGACGCGACGCCACGGTGTAGCGTGCGTGGCAGACGACAGTGACACACACATATATACCAGCGAGCAACACGAGTAGACCTAGCTGCGAGAAAGCATGGGAAAATGGGCACCGTACCGATCTGCGTTACTGCCGATAGTAAAATCAATTCTATCCACCGTCTTCGACTTTGCAACTAGATTGCGGGCATATCCAGCCTTGCTGTTCGGACTGGCCGTTCGGCTGGTCAAATCCTTTCGCCCGAATAAGCGGCTGCTATATAAGTTTAACAATCTTCTCCAACAGGGGTTCTCCTCGGTGTTCGGTGCACGCATTGTTGGACCGTTGGACCACATCTTGCCGACATGTTTGTTGCGTCGAACCAAATCGTAAAAGCGGCACCCCAAGCACGAAACCCCTTTTCTTTAGGCTTAGTTCTAGGGGAGTACTTAGATGGTTGGACATTCCTTTGCGCTTCCCCCGGACCATTCTTCCAGAAGTAACAATGAACAAAACAAGGAATGGAAAGAAAAACACAAGACCAAAACAAAAAAAACGCACGCCAAAGGTGTTGCGCCGGATTTTCGGACGGTCGCGGAACAGCTCTAGAGCAAATGGAGGAAAATTTATGCGGCAATAGAAATAAAAGCGAGGAAACGAGGAAACAGCTAGCGGTACGGTTAAGTAAGCGCGTTAGAACAAAACAGAGAAAAACTTACCCCAGGTAGTGTCTGCTTCTCATGTAACGCGCCCTGACCGTTGACGGCGCTTTCCGGACTGAAGTACGTCAAAAACGCGCAGCCTGTGGAGAGAAACGGAAAGCAGTGTGAGCATGTCATTCAACAGGGCGACTTGTGCGAAAGGGCTTTCGCAAGCATAAATGTTGATTTGGGGCGAACATCGCATAATTTGTTGTGCTTTGCTGTACTGAAGGCGTACAGCGCGCAAAACAAACATTGCTTGTCGCGCAGCATGCAACTGATTTGTGAAGTTGTTAAATAGAACAATATTGGAGCATGCTTGATTTTATTTTAATTTTTACTAAACGTTTACCGCTGTTTTAAATTAAAAACTATTCCTAAATTTTGCTAGCAAACTTGTGTTGAATTGATGAAAAATAAATGTTAACGATCATTTACATGTTCGCATACCACCTGACATAACGATCATTACAACGATCCCGTGCCCATAATGTTTGTGAAATGGGGTCTCCACGAGGCTCATAATATTGGTGACGAAACATAATAAATCGTACCAAACAACAACAGCGGAATAAAAAAAAAAACATCCGATCTCTCCCGTTGTTTAGAATCCTTTCAGCCCCACCGGGCGCCAAAAAAGGGGTGCTTTTGAAATGACGAAAAATAAGTATTAATGGCAGTGCCAGCCAGTGCCATAAAACCCTTTTTTTCTCTCGTGTGCCTAAGCACCAAACACAGTTCCCGGCCGGGGTAATGGTCGTAAAGCATTGTTCGGGACATTTGCAGGGAAAATCCAACTGCCCCCGATATATCAGCCGGTCAGCCTATTTTTTTTTTCCACAAAATCGCCTTCAACCCTTCAACTCTCTGTTGGAGGGAGTGTGGGAGAGAGAGAGAGAAAGAAAAAAGGCGAAGAAAACCTCCCCATCGGGAACGATCCTTTGAGTTTTTTTCTTTCCTGACTTAGCCTTGTCCCTTTATCATCGAAAAACACGACCAGCAGGAGAATGCTTTCCCGGTCAACACTTTTCAGCGTTTTGAAAGACGGATGCCTACCTCGCTGGCCCGGCCGTTCCCGCTGACGCTCCCGGGAGCTCCTGGATTGCGCTGGCCCTGGACAGCATCATTTGGCGGGTTTTAGAAGACCCAAAGAAAAAAAAAGCACATAACCGGCAGGAACGGAAAGCATAAAACACAGCAATTAGAGCAAAAAGAAGGCCATAAATTTGGTCGAAATAATAAATTCAAGTCCGAACCCTTTAGCTTCTCGCTTCCTTTTTCCCACCCTACCCAACGTCTCCTTATCCTTTCCACCGGTTGAATCACCCCCTCACCATCTCTCGGCATTCCGGGAAGAGCAGCAACGAACCCTTTAAAAGAAAACAGGCGCCCTTTGGGGCGAGCGCGCGTTAATACTCGCCATGGCAAAGTGAAAAATCACCTCCTAAGGCGCTGTCAGCGAAACATCACCCTAATGGCATAATTCTCTGGCACAATTTACGTGCAGCTTACGGACGCGCCAGCGGGCCTTCCATGGGTGGCAATCTACTTGCATCTCACACCGAGAGGTTCGTTCCACTTCCGGGATCGGGGAGGCATCCGGCGTCTGAAGGGTTGAACCAAACAAAAAAAAAAAAGGGCCACGATATAAAATTTATCTAACTTTAGTGGATTTGAGTAATGAAAAAAACGGCGAGAAAGTTTGCGACATTTCGTGCCATTAAGTGCGCGGGGGGATTCCACTTTTTTGTTGCTGTTTCGTTTTGTGCTTAATTTTATTGTGCGCTCCGTGCCGACAACAGCTGATAGCGGCAAAACCGTACAAAATGGACCTGGTGAGGGCTGCCGTCGGATTAAATAAACAAAACTTTCTGCCTGCTAATTAGACGTTAAATTAGCGCAATCGTGTGTTGCGAGCGAGCGAGCAAGAGATAAACGGACAGAAGGGATTGGTTTCGTTCAGCCGGACTGGTGAAAGGGTCGCAACAATTTGGGGATGATTTAAAGTGTGGACGAAATTACGCCTAGCCGGTCGAGTGTTACGCGGCGCATCAGGTAGGTATTGAACTGGAGCTGAGATAATACTTTGCCATAATTTTGTTTTACTGTTTATGATTTGTTTTTGCTTTTGAAAGGACAAGTTGCTACAGGGAAATGAATTTCACTCTGCAAAACAAGGCACAAAACAGATTGTCCAAAACAAAACAAAAGAAACAAGGCATACCCAACTGCATTCAGCTTCCATTCTGCACCGAATGACACTTCCAACAAGGGCATGCTGTAGGGTTTGCTCACGAATCTCTTTTGAATTCCCGTCATCATGCTTTACGCTCGGAGGCCTTTGCATGCGCCCTTTCAAAGCAATGGGAAAAATAAAATGCAAACGGGAAAGGGATTGCTTTTCTCCAGGTTTTTCAGCTCTTATAAATTACCCTTTTTTGATAAATTATGACCAGATCAACGGAATGCCGACCGTGTACCGAACCGACCGTGATGTATCTGTCACCCTTGCTCCTTTTGCTGGAGTTTCCTTTTTCCAACGGTCTTCCGATGCGGATGGGAACCGTGTTGGGTGAGTGAAGACCGACGGAGCTTCAGGGTGGACAGCAAGAGCAACAAAAAACAAAAGTAGAAGGAAGTAGTGGAATAACTCCTGCACCGAAAAATGAAACATTGTAGACGGCTGGTGACTGGTGAGATACGGAAAAACAAGAGAGAATGAGGCAGGCAACCAAACAAAAAAAAAAGGATGAAAAAGGAATCCAACCAAGGACAATATGTGCATTCTGGGCGCGGGCAGCCGGGGAGGCAAAATAGGACCAGCGGCCGGATGCACCACGTGCCCAGCCCGTCGGAAGGTGGATTGCCATGGAAATCTGCCCTGACGTGAAGCATAATTTAAAAATAGACCTAGCTTTTCGTTTCAACTTTTCGCAAAGCCTCAAAGTCGAGAACGAGTAGCCCTGAAGCGGCAAGAGCGGCCACCCACGGATTAAAGGCACCATAATTATACAATCCGTCCGTCGTCCCTGGAAGACCCTGGGACAGAAATCATTTCCGGTGGGCAATGTGAATGAGAGGGGGAGGAGGGAACAGGTCCCAGGGGCTGGTTGGTTCTTTGCTGGCCATATCTGGCAAACTTGTTTTGTTTGTTTTCTTCATATTCTATTTGTTCCTATGTTTTCTCAGCCCGCTTTCTTACAAAACCAATTCCACCCATTGTCGTCCGAGGGCGAATCCCTGAGATTTTCTATCACCCTTCGTCTTTTGCCTTTCTTTTCATCCTTTACCGGGTACCGGTGACGGCAATGAGTTTGCCACTGACAAAAGGCAAAGCCGCTAGTAGTTTATCAGTCATTAGACTGTTGTCATGACAGAGTGAAATCATCCATGCATCCCCGGCTGACGGAAGTACACAGTCAAGGTTGGCAACCAAGCATTCGTTGCCTTGGGTTCGAAAATGATGTACCATCCAACGGAATAAGGGTTGGGTGTCACCGAACAGGACGAAGGGTGTGTGTGTGTGTTTTTGTTGTTGCAAAATCGGTGCCAGACATGGCTGAAGATGACATGTATGACTGTTCGAGTTCGAGGACTGGCAGCCAACCGACACTGAACGCCTGATGTAAAAGGGCATGCTAACAACAACAACAACAACAACAAAAAAGGGCTCCCCATCATCCCCATCATAAAGAAGCAAAAGAATGGCCGTCATTCACGTGCACGAGTGGCAATCAGCAGCGATTACCTGTGCTAAATGTTCCGTTTTCGAGGGTTAGCGATTAACGTTCTTTTGTTACAGATTGTGCCCCATACGTAAATGGTAAACGGTTGGCTAAAATGGTGGTTTCCACTATGTATGCAGAATGCCCTTTGTATGGGCCGTAGATGCATTGTGTGTTTTGCGCGATTGATGCTGTTGCTGTATTGCTTTGAGAAAACTGTTGTAAATATTAATTTTCAATATATATATCTTGTGTTTTTTTTGCGTTTCGTTTCTTTTGTGTTAGAAAGATTTCGTGAAGTGATCGACGAGCGACATTTGCAAATACTCCTTTCTTGTTTTTATTAAATCATTAGAGAATTTTTTGTCTTTTTGTAGTTGATTTATCTTGGGCGATGTTTTTATCACACTTTAAAGGACGAACGTGACAGACAAATTAAATTTTATGTTAAATAAGATTATGTGTTAAAGCTAGTAAGAATTCATTCGAGTTAAAAGTGCATAAGGGTTTAAATATCCAATGTCTCATATAACTCGAAGGATCGGAAAATTATAAAAAAAGTTGATTAATAAGCAGATTTATCAAATCAGCTAAAAAAAAATCTTTTATCTAACAATAACAAGACAGGGTAACATCATTAAGAACCGTTCATCAAGGTAATCAAAAACATTTGTTCTGTTCATTCTGAGAGTTGATAACAAGATGATAAATAGAGATAATATGCTAATGCAAGATGATTTCTCACTCAATGTATCGTCTAAATTAAATTTATCAACTGATCACGACTCCATATGATGTTTAAAATTACTAAAAGAACAACAAAATATATCCCTTAAGATCTTTAACAAATCAACAATTCTTGAAAGATTGAACCGATGAAAGAGCGCCTGAATATTTAACATTAAGAAAGTAACGTCAAGGATCTAACGAATATTGAGTTACTCAATATAAAAATATTAAACACTGTATAAACCTCCCCAAACTTCCACTCCAGTTCAAAGGCCACCATGCCACTTGATTTCATCCATCACCAATGCTACCAAATGACATTTACCAATCAACAAAATTGACTTATTACTAATTATTCGACAAATCGATCATCTTATATGTGTTTCCTTTCCTATTGCTCATCCCGCCGCTACACATTCGCCTTCATTCGCTTTCCTTCAATCAACATTTTTCTTCCTTAAAATGAAGTTAAAGGAAAGTGAATCGGATTATAGCCGACAGGAAGGAGGAGTGGAAAAAGGCTCGGGTCTCTCTAGGGAAATTTTCCAAATCCACAGCGTATCGGACGCCCCCGTATTTGTTCTGTGTCGAGCAGACACACACATCGACGTACCACGGGGTTGCTGCCGTGCTCGCTTAGCTTCCGTACGCTAGACAACTAAATTATTCCTTTCCCATTCAATCGTTCCAAAAAGTACAAGAGAGAAAAAAAAAACGCAAGCAACTCACAGCCTAAAAGCATCGTTTAGTGCAGAAAACTGGAGTGGATCCGGTACATTGTGCCTGTACTGACTGACGGACGAGAGGATGCCTTTTTGGAGGGTTTTTTTTTTTTTGGGGAGCAAACGGCCAAACCGGGTACTTACTGTGCTATATGTGTTCGTTATGGAAGGCTAGCATTTGGTTGAGTTCAAATATTGACGAAGTCAGTGGAGGATGTTTTGTTTTATTTTGTTGCTTTGTTTGGTTCGCTCTTATTCTTCACAGTACACCGCTTTTTTGACCATTCGAAATTATGCCGTTTTAAAGGCAACTCGCGCTTTTTTATTTTTGCAACGTACATCCGATCGCTTTAACGTGCTAACGGGAAGGTTTTCTGCTAAACGAGGTGGATGGGAAGGGGTGAGCATTTTACTTTTCCTCACCCCCTCCCCCCCCCCCAAATCACTTCTTTCCTCTCTTTTTACCACCTTCTTTTTACTCCATTCCCACTAGTGGTTGGTTTTCTCTTTGTTTCAAAATTTCAGACACTTTTCACCGGTTATGATGATGTTTGCCTTTCTTGGAGTTTATGTTGTTGCGGATTTTCCCCCCCCACCATTTTTTATTTCATTCAACACGTTTTTTTTGTACTTTCCACTGCTGTCTGCCGGGCCGAGCCGAGCGAAGAGTCAGTTAGCCACAGGTTAGCGTTTTACCCATCCGCTTCATTGTTATTGTGCGGGCCGACCCGACTGCCGACAATGATTGCCCAGTGCACCTGTGTGTAACAGGAACACCAAAAAAAAACAAAAGGAGAAATACAAAGCGGCAACGTTCGACACGCAGTACACAAAACAAAAGCACCAAATAGTTCCTTATGCCGTTCGTTTCATAACTTTCGTGCACTGCGGGACCGGGCGGACAACGATTTTCCCGGGCGCACCAAACCGTGCTTGGAGCCCGCGCGTGGAGCACACTGTATCGTTTCGAACCCGAGCAGCACCACACAAAAAAAAAAAAACAGTGAACCTAATTGAAAGATAAGAAACAATTTTCCCAGTCGCAAACATTCGCGGGTGCACGCGAAAGTGAAGTCTATTTGCAAATTTATGTCTGCGCTTAACATCGTTCAAAAAAGCGCTACTCGGCGCTGAGTTTGCGGCTAGGATATTCGAGGACCTCAAGCGTTGATAGATCTTTCACCGACGTACGACCGATAGTTGCAGCGGTATGTTAGCTGGAAAACGAACGAAATTCTTCTCCCTCAAATCTAGCTTACCCGGATGGGAAAGGAAAAACAAAAAACCTCAGCCGCGTCGACGATGGCACAGTCGGCTCCGTTTGATTTATTGACGGAATTTATCCAATTTTATGAATGCTTCCTTAAATCTCGATAATCGACCGTACCCTTTTTTGCCAACGGGGTCAACCTTCAGCCTGCCTACCTGGACGACGTGCCGAGCTGGAGTGCGTGCCGGCTCAAGACGAAAGGCTTCAGACACGGTTAAACCCCTTTTCTCGCTTTCGGTACGGATTTATTTTGGGGCCACTCGGCCACTTCGATGGCCCACACACACTTATGGCACAAGTATGCCCGGCCCAACCCAAGTGCCGGGATACCTCCAGTAAATTGCAAAATGGTCAGCGTGCGAGAACTGTGGGAAACCTTAATTTCCAATTCGTTGATTTATCGTTCACGCTGAATGGTTTCTACAGGTTATAAATAATCTTTAATTTAGCCTAAAACGGTACCTCGATAAATCAAAAACCTACCCC
>CM032178.1:23521756-23580019 GCA_018908115.1 Anopheles rivulorum
AGGCAGCCAGCAAACTAAGGCCAAGTTAAACAGCAACAAGATCGACGCGGATGTCACACATTCAATCTGCCGTCGCCGCTTCGCAAGTTTACGTCAAGCAGGGTCCGGAATTGACAATCTATATATCGAAGTTCGTAAAGTATGTGTAGTAGGGTGCTATCGGGGATCCCCGGATGGATCGTGTTCCACGTGCGGCCGGTTGCATCCGTGCAAAACTGGCAGCACAGCATCACACACACGCTGGGCTGCGAATTCAGCCCCGTTTTTCAAGCCCTGGCGAAACACGTACACGGAAGGGCGAACGTGGTAACCACCGTTTTCGGCAAAACCCTTGGCCCGGCAGCCCGTCAGCAGGGCTGACATGTATGGTAGCCCAATGCTCTCGTGGGAAGATTATTTACTCCGCAAATACTTTTATCATGCATAAACATTTTATGAATACCAATCAGATATTTACTTTGGCTGTTCCTTCAGTTTCGCTTTCTCCCATACTCCCCACCCCTTTTCGTGCCAATTCCCCCAAATACCCACCCGGAACGTTCTTTTGATGGCTTTTCTTTACACGGCTTGCTGCGGTGTGCGCGAAGAAGTTTCGATTACCACGAAACGCTCGGCCCAACCACTCGAGCTCGGCCGACTTAACGGCTCAACGCGCCGTGACACCCGCATCGCGGGGCCGGCTGATGAAAGACATTGGCTTGCCGCCCGCTCTACCGACGACGACGACGACCTGCACACGCTTCCGGGCAGACAGGGGCAGTAAAATCTGCCTATGCCGTATGGCCCACCCGAATCCTCGTGTGTCGAGTTTAGCGAACGAAGAAAAGCCTCCCCCACCCACGTATGTGTGTGTGTGTGTGTGAGGGAAGGAAAAATCTTCGCCACACCGTGCCGTGGCGGCGCATAAAGCAAGCTTAAGCATACTGGTGATGTAAATGGTCTTATCGGTGGATCTTCCTAAATGCGAAACAAAAGAATGTAAAATTTATGTGCTCCACGCTGCATCAACCCTCCCTCCCCCCTCCACCCCCTTACACACACATACACACACACATACGTGTAAGAGAGTTCGAAGTCGTGTTTGCTGGTAAGGTGTAAGTCGCACTGCTTCCAATACCGGGCGGCTTTCGGTAGCCAGAATTCTATAGATTGAAGCATTTCGGTGTGTTCGAAATTTCCAAACGAAAATGCTAGTTTTTGGAGAACAAAAAAAAAGGGGCTAAAGGAGAGAATACAATTTTGTTTCTTCTTCCATTTTGGTAAACCATTTTTCCGTTCCTGCATCGAAATAGACGTGGGGATTTATTGATACATTTTTGCCTTTTTTCTCCCTATTTTGTAATAAATATATGTGCGCTAGCGTACGTGACATATCAACATAACTAACACGGCCCACGGTGCCGAAGCAGAGTTTATGAAGGCGGCAAACCTCTTTGCAAATATGCACGGGAAAAGAAATAAATACGGCACAAAGTGTAATATAATAGACATTTGTTTTGCACTATTGCCTTGAGAAAAGGCTATCGAGAAAGAAAATGGATCGTTACGAGCAGTGTGGAACACAGTTCCTGCTAAAAAGAGGCAATATTCGAGATGTAAGGAGCAGATCTCATCTCACCACACATTTCATCTTTCCGTGCAAGCTGTTCAGGAAGTTGCTTGAGCGTGTGTTTTAACTGCACAACATTCCTTTAATACGCTTTGGCAGTAAAGTTCAAAAATATGTTCCCTCGCGCCAAACTATTCCCACCGTGGCGCTTTCTGTTTGTATTTTACTTCCGTCTTTTACAAACTCAGACAATGTTTCAATAATAATAAGCCAAATATTACAACCTTCCGTTCCTCCTGTTTGCTGTAACAATATGGAAGATGAAGACGATGCTTATGCGCTACCACAAACACACACACACAGTTGCCGCTGCTTACCGGGCACGAGATATCATCCGCTTGCCGACAGCAAGCTTTTTGCGCTGTTTCGCGTAAAAAGTTTCCCACATACCGGGTGGGTGGCCGGGGTTTTGTACCATCAAACCGGGAAAACTTGCCCCCCTTCCCCCTTCCCTCCCTCCCCGGGGCATGAGGGCATCTTTCGTACTCATTCTTCCCAATTTTCGTATGCTTTATGTCAACAAAGTACCGAAATTCCGAAAACGATATTCTCTACCCTGTTCCAGTAACCCTCTTCTCCACCTTTTGTGCAGGTTGTGCCCTTTCATTCAAACAATCTTTCAAGCGCACGAACGGTTTAAGTGTGTGTGTCATCTGCTCTGTTTTGGAAGGTAAGTCGCGGTGGTCGCGAGAAGAAAAAAAAAACACCTCCCCCCCCCNTTTTGATGGCTTTTCTTTACACGGCTTGCTGCGGTGTGCGCGAAGAAGTTTCGATTACCACGAAACGCTCGGCCCAACCACTCGAGCTCGGCCGACTTAACGGCTCAACGCGCCGTGACACCCGCATCGCGGGGCCGGCTGATGAAAGACATTGGCTTGCCGCCCGCTCTACCGACGACGACGACCTGCACACGCTTCCGGGCAGACAGGGGCAGTAAAATCTGCCTATGCCGTATGGCCCACCCGAATCCTCGTATGTCGAGTTTAGCGAACGAAGAAAAGCCTCCCTCCCCCCCACGTATGTGTGTGTGTGTGTGAGGGAAGGAAAAATCTTCGCCACACCGTGCCGTGGCGGCGCATAAAGCAAGCTTAAGCATACTGGTGATGTAAATGGTCTTATCGGTGGATCTTCCTAAATGCGAAACAAAAGAATGTAAAATTTATGTGCTCCACGCTGCATCAACCCTCCCTCCCCCCTCCACCCCCTTACACACACATACACACACACATACGTGTAAGAGAGTTCGAAGTCGTGTTTGCTGGTAAGGTGTAAGTCGCACTGCTTCCAATACCGGGCGGCTTTCGGTAGCCAGAATTCTATAGATTGAAGCATTTCGGTGTGTTCGGGATTTCCAAACGAAAATGCTAGTTTTTGGAGAACAAAAAAAAAAGGGGGACTAAAGGAGAGAATACAATTTTGTTTCTTCTTCCATTTTGGTAAACCATTTTTCCGTTCCTGCATCGGAATAGACGTGGGGATTTATTGATACATTTTTGCCTTTATTCTCCCTATTTTGTAATAAATATATGTGCGCTAGCGTACGTGACATATCAACATAACTAACACGGTGCCCACGGTGCCGGAGGAGAGTTTATGAAGGCGGCAAACCTCTTTGCAAATATGCACGGGAACAGAAATAAATACGGCACAAAGTGTAATATAATAGACATTTGTTTTGCACTATTGCCTTGAGAAAAGGCTATCGAGAAAGAAAATGAATCGTTACGAGCAGTGTGGAACACAATTCCAGCTAAAAAGAGGCAATATTCGAGATGTAAGGAGCAGATCTTATCTCACCACACATTTCATCTTTCCGTGCAAGCTGTTCAGGAAGTTGCTTGAGCGTGTGTTTCAGCTGTACAACATTCCTTTAATACGCTTTGGCAGTAAAGTTCAAAAATATGTTCCCTCGCGCCAAACTATTCCCACCGTGGCGCTTTCTGTTTGTATTTTACTTCCGTCTTTTACAAACTCAGACAATGTTTCAATAATAATAAGCCAAATATTACAACCTTCCGTGCCTCCTGTTTGCTGTAACAATATGGAAGACGAAGACGATGCTTATGCTCCACCACAAACACACACACACACACAGTTGCCGCTGCTTATCGGTCACGAGATATCATCCGCTTGCCGACAGCAAGCTTTTTGCGCTGTTTCGCGTAAAAAGTTTCCCACATACCGGGTGGGTGGCCGGGGTTTTGTACCATCAAACCGGGAAAACTTGCCCCCTTCCCCCTTCCCTTCCTCTCCGGGGCATGAGGGCATCTTTCGTACTCATTCTTCCCAATTTTCGTATGCTTTATGTCAACAAAGTACCGAAATTCCGAAAACGATATTCTCTACCCTGTTCCAGTAACCCTCTTCTCCACCTTTTGTGGAGGTTGTGCCCTTTCATTCAAACAATCTTTCAAGCGCACGAACGGTGTATGTGTGTGTGTCATCTGCTCTGTTTTGGAAGGTAAGTCGCGGTGGTCGCGAGAAGAAAAAAAAAACACCTCCCCCCCCCCACGAGCGCAACTTTTCCACGTACCCAGCGTGCGCGCGAAGCGCAAGTGAAAATTCTAAAATAATTTTACGAGCCCATAAAACACGGCAGTATTTCAAAATATGGACCAATATTTGGTAGTCAGCTCTTCAGCGTTTACCAGGAAGGGAGGGAGAGCAAGTGGCGGGAAAGGGAGCACCAAGGGAAGGAAAAAACCGCGACCTAAACGCCAAGATGCCAGCCGGAAAAGGAACACGAAGTATTAAAAAGTTATATGCCGCACATTTTGGGCTGTGGTGCCCTACCCTGGTGCCGCTCTTCCCTATCAGTGTTCACCCCGGGCCACCCGACTTACTGCTAATATCAATTTCAAATATTACTTCATGCTCTCATATACGTACGGTCGCGCGCCATACCGATGGCCATGTTTCGGCAAGTGAGCGACCGTACAAGCGAAGCAGCAGTCGCCGGTCAGTTCTGTCCGAATGGTCGGATGGCCAGTTTTTTCTTTTCCACCTTCTCTCTCTCTTTTTCACTTTCTATCTCCCTCTCTTTCCATGAACAAGGGCTGGGAAAATCGTCCCCCATCAAGCAGCTGTACAATCGGCTCAACTCACAACTACAACCGTACCGTGTGTCCGTACACGACGACCATCCCGGTCCAGGCCCATTGTGAGTGCGGAAAACTGGTGAAATCAATCTTTGCCGCTTTGCGCGTGTGTTGGTATCGCGTTGGGTCGGGAAACTAACTCGCAAGAAGGTCGATCAACCGTACCCGCCCAGCACCACTGCCCTTTGTGCCGTCGGTGAGTCTGCATGATATTGAATCGTTTTGTGAAAATGGCGGAATTTGTTTCCTACTCAACCCACAACCCCAGCAACAGCGCAGCACCGGTACGGGACTGCTGTGTAAACAGTGTAAGAGTGTAAAAGATTCGCCAGCCGTGCCTTGCCCTGCCCAGCGAATCGAACCATTTTGCAATAAAAACCGCCATACGATGGTACCGGACGATGGTGGGCCTCCCATTTTTGGAGAAGTGCAATAGCATTTGCTGAGCCGAATCAATGTGGGAAACATATTTTGCAGGTTTCACAAACGGAATGAACGAACTGAAGGGAAAGGGAAAGGAAGCTGAAGTGTAGTTTTTGATACTATGGAATATCATTTATGTGAAAGTGAGCTGTATATTACTTTCCAATGAAAAATGTGATTGGTTATTTGAAATGTTTGCACGAAGCAAAACGTACAATACAATTTTCTGCTGTTTCTGTATGTTGAATTTCAACACAAAACTTAAAGCACATTGGCAAAGCGAAATAGAAAAATAAAAACGTAGCACCACATTTTTGAACCTATACCGTCTGGTGAAGAATAAATGATAGAAAGAATTATTTTCCAGTTTTTAGCTTATTTATTTCATTAATTATGTCATTTATTTCATATTTAATTATATATTTTGTTTGTATATTTAATATTTTATAAATTTGTTTATTCATTTATGTATCTGTTTATCAAATGATGCATGTATATTTTGTTTATTTTTGAATTATTCCTTCAATCTATGTATTTTTTTATCTAAGCATTTATTTATTCATGTATTTGTACCTTTTTTAATTTATTTTTTAAATTGTCTATTCGTTCTAAAATTGAATATTTAATTTATTTATTGATTAATTTATTTATTTATATTAAACTTAATTGATCTATTAATTTATTTAATTAGCTTGTTACCTATTTATTTATTTTTTCTACTTGCAAGATTGTTTAATCTGACTTAAAATACCTATTTTCATAATATTTGTCCCGGGTATCACTCATCACTTATACGTCACCAGTTTTGTTTAGCAAATACGATACCTTTATACGTTGCTACTCTGTACATTAAACTGTCGTATTTGATACTTAAAACTTGAAGAGGTAATTAACCGTGTGTGTGTGAGAGAGTGTCCCTTGCATCCACGCTTCAGGTACCAGTCTCGTACCACCATTATTATTCTAGTTAATGGTTCACCCTTTTTGTTTCGCGCTCGTTTGAAGATCGTTTATGCAGCGCTGCAACATCTGCACTAACCAGCCCGGGCTGTGTTGTTGTTACACCGAACGTGAAACAGGAACAACAGCACAACAAAACAACAACAACATTACCAGGCAATTAAAGTGATGATTATTTGCTGAGACATTTGCGCTTGCATACCGGCCTCGGAGATGGTTTTGTTGACGCGAAAATGTGACACAATCACCGTTCGCCTTGGTGTTGGTGGTGAACGCATATGATTACATCGTGCAACATCTAGCAGCTGATACAACAGCATTTAAGCGATGTCGTGCCGTTGCGTGTAAATCCAAACAACTCGCCACACACACACGCACACGCACACACAAAGCGAACTCACAACAAAGCAACGGACTCGGTGAGTCAGTGAGCATCGCCCGGCGCACTGGACTGCTTGGTAGTAGCGGCTGGCTTGGCAAACAGTCAGTCGTTAGAACTCGTGCCGAACGCTCGCAATACAACCGCGCACAAGCCGGCCGAGCGAGCGTGATGTTCTTGCCCGTCGTTTTGATAACGTTATCTACGCTTTTGCACAGCGCCACCGCCGGTAAGCAAGACATTCTACGCCCAGGCACATCACTGTGGCGGCAGTACGCGGCCCGCGTAAGTGCGAAGCTAGGGGTCGTGTCTAATTTACTTTAATCTAGATCCCGCCCGTGCCCGGGATTATTCCGAGGGGGCCAAATTATTAATCAATTCCAGCGCCAATACAAGTACAAGTCCCCATGGGGACTTGGCATTTGTTAACAAGCGTGCTTACATGTGCTGTTGTCGGTGCAGTTGTCAACATCAGCAAATTGACATTTG
The DNA here is from genome assembly GCA_018908115.1 of Anopheles rivulorum. Lineage (NCBI taxonomy): Eukaryota > Metazoa > Arthropoda > Insecta > Diptera > Culicidae > Anopheles > Anopheles rivulorum. Next base: position 23,528,715 of record CM032178.1, read on the forward strand.
CCGACTAATTGTGGCAGAGGCAACCCGTGGCACGATTTGTCGCGCGCCGCATGAATTGTTTCGATACTAATTTGGCATTTTGGCCATTTCGCAGGATGTCGCGTGTACTTGAACGGGAATCTTACCCAACAGCATGTGCCACTATTTTTGACGCGATCCGGCAGTCAGGTTCAACTGCTGGAACCTTCCGGGCCCTTCTTTGAATGGAGTCGAGCGGAGTCGGTCTTGGTGGGTTGTTCACCGGTCAAAAATACACTCACGAATAGTAAGTTGGAATGTTTCGAGTGTGATATAAACAGAAGAAAAAGCTGACGAATTTATGGCTCATTACAGCTGGAACGGACCTGGCCAATATCTCATGCATCGCTAACCAGGAATTTAACATCGCTGGATCGTCGAAACGTATCGCTTTAAGCGAAATCAGTTGCAGTTCCGCCGTTTCTGGAGCGATCCAACCTTTGGACAAACCTTGCGCAGCTGGATTGGGTCAGCTCTACGACATTGGTTTCCACATAAAGGGTGTGCCATTCATCAAGTACTTCCAGGTGTGCTATAACACGGCGAAATCTTCCGCGCTTTACAGCGAACATCACATTCTTGGCAGAGTGATCAATCGTAAGTTCGTGCTTCGCGCACGGTTCGCAGTCAAATTGATCTCATTGTCGATCATCCAAATATTTACTAGATGCACAAATCAACAACAATCGGCCAGCGTTCAAGGTGGGCGGAATGACATCCACCGTACGGCTAGCGTCTGTTTACACCCAACGTCACCAGCAGGAACGCTTTGCGACGCTACTCGGCACGCCCGAGCAGGCAAACAAGTACATTAACGCATCGTCATATCTGGCCAAAGGGCATCTTACACCGGACGGTGACGCAGTGCTGGACAGCTGGGCGGGCGCTACCTATTTCTTTATCAATGCAGCACCCGAATGGCAGGTAAGTGGGTGACCCGAGGAAACTACATCGAAACTGTGGCTATTCGCACTTGACCTTGACGCTGTCCAACTTGTTTTACGATCTTTGCTGCTTGTTCGGCGCATGTTTACATCGGTAACACTGAAACATTTCTTCGCGTTACAGGTTGTCAATGCTGGCAACTGGTTGCGTGTGGAGAATGCCGCCAGGAAGGTGGCCGCCCAGCAGAACGACACGGTGCACGTGTACAGCGGTGTGTACGACACGCTTCAGCTGCCCGACAGGAACGGTCGACCGGTTGCCCTCAGTCTGGGCGACGACGGTTCGGTCGAGGTACCGAAATGGCTGTGGAAGGTGATAGTTCATCAACCGACCGGCAAGGGTATTGCACTCATCACGCTCAACAATCCGTTCGCCGACCGGGCAGAAACTTTGTGCGAAGACATTTGCGCTCGATACGGGTGGCATCAGAAGGAGTTGCAGGATTTGCGAAAAGGCTACACGCACTGCTGCAGTGTGCCGGATGCGCAAAAAGCGATCAAGCTAATACCCAAAACAATCAAGTGTAACAGTGTGCTGGTGCTAGAGTAGTTTTTATTTAAAGATTATGTTTAATGTACTTTAATGATGTTGAAATATACTAAAGAGTACGAGATTTGCGATTCGCTAAAAAACCGTACTTAAACCGTGTGTGATTAAGAGTCGTTTTTAGTCGTCAACGTTCGTTAATAACTTCGTATATGTACTATTCAAGACAATAAGACACCAACAAAACACTTTATCTGGATTGAAGATGTGGTTGACCTTAACCTACATAAACAACAACCAGGAAGATAGGCATATTGTATTGATGGCGATTTAATCATCACTAGTCAGCTCTAAATCTATAACTAGCTATAATTGTTAGTGACTTAGAAAAAAGACATTAAAAGTTCATTGAATTGCAAACATTCCGATGTGTCCTTACAACAAAATTGGTTCTTTGAATGGTAAATTTAGTTTCATCGTAAATTAAACCAAACTTTTCAATTATTATGAGAGTTTTAATATCCATTTCGGTTTAAATATTGATAATGATCCTTAGATTACAATACGTAGGTACGAGCTAAGCTAATTTTTATTCCTTTTAGTGATGATTTGAGATTTGAATATTGATTGAAGTTAAATCTTATTAAAATGCTATTAGTTATTGCAAACTTATAAGCCTCGTTGGCAATCTAACACAACTCCCTTTATGGTCTTTTTTTTCTTCTCTCCAACTCCTTACAGAATGGTCCATTACTCACGATACAATCTACATCACAACCTTCCCTATCTGGTGTTGTGTGTGTGTTTTTTTTCCAACGGGCACAAACACAAACCACCATCGTATACAATACTCCAACTCCCTCCCGAGTACGGATGTTAAGGGACCAGAAGTCATTTCTCGGCAAAACTCTCACGAGAGATCACATCAAACAGTGGTCTCGAACGGAAAAAGAAAGCAAAGATCGTAAACCGGGGTACCTATTCATAATATCACTTCAATACTGGAATTTCAAAATCAGACAACGGCCACAAAATTTACATTCAAATTAGCTGCGGTCCCAGAGCAGTGTTGGGATAAAGTTTACGCAAGCAAAAATAAAATATGCGTCAAGGTTTGTATTTTTATTTCCATTCGTGCGCTACCAAGTCGTGCTTATGCTGTGTGTGTTTTCTTCTTTCTACATCCGCCCACTTTCGCTCCCGCTCTTTGCTCTTTGGTACAGCTTTAGCTGTAGCCTCACACCAGAATGGTCTTTCGCAATTTTGCTGTCCTGCCCAGCTGTTTTCTAGCTTTTATCGTGCTGACGTGAAAGCCCTGCTTGGGTTGTTGTTGTTGTTTTTTTTTGTGTGTCTCGTGCCAGTTACTGCAGCAGGCAGTTTTGCCTTTCGATTTGATAAGGAACTCAACAGTGTTGGACAGCTCTTTCCCGACCGAAAACCATCAAACTCTGCCCACGAGCTAACACGAGTGAAAAGTGGATGCGGGTGCAAAGGCAAGCAAACGAGTAAAACAACACGAAACCTTTTGCATTTTGGTACAATCTTGTTTTGGTTTCATTTTTCATTTTACATCGCTTAACCATATCAACCCACCACAAAGAGCGAATAATCGTGCGTTTGTTTTATTCTTTTGGTTTTTTGATTTTCAATTCGACTGATTTAGCCAACTTTGTGCAGTGGATCTTCAAATAAATAATGTAGTTTTATGTTTAAAATGCTTGTCGGAGCTGTTTTTTAAGTCTGAGAGAGTGAAGTTTAAGCTTCTGGATATAGAAGAAAAAAATTATTATAAAGAACGGATCAAAATCATTGACTTTAAATAGTAAAATATTAATAAAAATTCTTTTACTGCAATTCAACTATTTAATTATCTTCAGATAAATAATCTTTGTTAAACACTCTTGAATTGTCTGATCTAATGCATTCTCCTCCACATAATCATATTGCCATAAAGAATATCTCACCCAATATGCTTATGATGCGCATAATACACTACCGGCTCGCAGTTTATATAATCGCATTTAACTTGCCACGCTGTAGCATACCGAAAACCAGTTCCAACAGCGAAACAGTTCACTCCAGCGAGCAAAACATCATAACTATCCCATGCCAGAGCTGTGCCCGGATGTGCCCGGAAAGCGTCGGGAAAACGTGCAACCGGAATACTGACTCATGACGAAGACAGCGTTTCCGGGCGCTGAAGCAAGCCGTATGGAATGGGGGTTTTTTTTCTCTCTTTCGATTCACCGATTATAGGAAACTGGGGCTGTCCGCTTTCAGCCTGGTGCGGGAAGCGATCGGATCGGTTGTTTGCTGGTGCTGCCTCGTGAGCTAAACAACGTCCAATCCATCCAAACCCACCCACCCACCCAATCCCGGTGGAAACAACGGGAACGCTCGGGGAAGTTGATGCAAAAGGGATGAAATAAATCACGATAAGAAAAGAAAGCCTCCTCCCAAAAAAGGGATGAATGGAGGCAAGCGTCAAAGGGAAAGAAGCGAACGAACAGCAATGAGAAGAGAAGAGAGAAGAGAGAAAAACAAAACAAAAAAAAACACCAGCGAATAAGCGATGAACAGTGCTGCCGGAGAAAATTTATATTCCTACATTTATATTATCTCGCCCCAGTTGCGAAGCATAATGACTCGCGCGCCGGCCGATGACGATGACAATGACAGTGACGATGATGAAAACGAATGCCAGTCAAGCCACTGCGCTCGGTCTGTCGGAAACGTCGGCCGTCGACCGACCAATGCAAAGGCAACGAAACAAGGATAACACGAAACAAGGACAACGAACCGGGCCGCATCCTCCCACGATCGGGTTCATGATGGGGGGGGGGGGGGGTGGTTTGTGGGTTTTTTTTTGTTTCAATCGCGCGCAGACACAGACGCAGAAAGCTTACTTTACCATTCTGTAAAGTGCTTAACATCGAAGCATCTAATGTACCACACACACGATTCCGCTTGTTTGTTTGGCCATTATGAAGCAAAGGTGAAGATTGGTTCCACCTGTGCCGCAACAATGTCGATTGAACGTTTAAAGTAGGAAAATTGCTATAAAATTATCATTCCATCTTCTGCTCCATCGAGCGAGAAGTTCGCATTTTGTGAGTCTCCAAATTTGGCAATCATCTTTGTAAAGCATACAACCTCTCTTGTGAACAAGTAGCTGATTTACGATCACGTATGGAATGAATTTCCATTTCTGCAAAACCACGGCAAATGGGAATCAATTTTCCACCGCACAGCTTTCAACCCAAAAAGCCAAGCTAACCTCCAAAAAAACCAAACCCGCCCCTCCCCTACACACACACACACACACACACACGTGTTATCATCGAGCATTTTACTTAATTGCCTTAAACGGTGTGTGTTTTGTGCGCTTCCAGTTTCTTGCCAAAGCTGAACAGGAGCTAAGAATAAGCTTTTACCGCACATCAGCCCGATCGTGCCCGCTGCACGTGTAATTGTTTCTGAGCTGGCTGTACCGAGCGCGCTCGGTAAATCTGTTTGAAGTGCTCGGGCGCAATTTATAGCACGTACCATCGATAAATAACTCAACCGGCCTGGTACGCCGGTACGCCATTTTACTAACATGATCATTGTTCCGTTTGTACCACTCGCCACGGTGCCACGGTGGTTGCGCATCTCAGCTTCATATCGCACGTCTTACGGCTTACGGACGGGATGCCGGGAATTGGGAATGTGTCCCAGCAGTGAGCAGGCAAGCACACAGCAGTGCACAGTGCGAGATCATCGATTGGGAGGATTTATTTGCGACTTTTTGCCATTCCGTCTCAATGCCGCTTTCTAATGATAATGTGAAGCCGATTCGTGACACGTGAAATTTCCACAAGAAAAGCAAACAAAAAAAACGTTCTAAATCACACTAATAAATACGCAAAATGAAAGTAGCTCTTAGCTAAATTGTGTAAAATTTATGTACAAATGGAACGTCGAGTGCGTTAAGGCGGCTCACACGTGTCTGTCGCTTGCGTGTGTGAAAACTCTATCACCTGTAATATACGACCCGATAAAAAGCAGCAAACTTTTATGATGTGTGCTATTTACAGCAGTCGCTTCTACGTGTGTGTTTTTCTACTCCACATCTCGGTCAATATGCCACGCGCGCGCTTGGCAGAGATCCTTTGTTCTCGGCGTGTCTTTGTCAGCTTGGCCCAGCTTCTCGCCCGGGCGTCCTTTGTTTGCCAGGTGGATGGTGTAACAAATGGGCACGATCTACCATCGAACCAGCCAGCTAGCGAGCCAGCGACCACCGTGTGAAATGGGATACGCTTATCGTCCGTGTATTTCCTGCTAGGATCTGATAATTTTTCTATAATCTAAAAACCGGAACGTAAAATATGCATGGCGGCGAACATTCCCTTGCCTTTTGCATCGATCCCCAACCCGTACCCCATCGCTTGTTTGGTGTAGTTTGTGAGTTGTTTCCTTCTTCTCATTCTTTTTGGCACTCTCTCTCCCTTTCACTCAAGGATTCCTTTTTCCCTACCCTTTTTTCCCACCAAAAAAAAAAACATGCTACACATTTAGCTCGGACAGGGCGCGTTCATTTGCACCGTTCTGCTGTGCTGCCAGGTTTGGTTTATGGTTGCACACCTCGTCAACGGGGATCAATTTCCAAACACCCCGTTGTGCGCGCCTGGCACGAAAAAGGCACCATCGACGGAACATCAACCATCCGACCGGTCCCCTCAACAACCCCTTTCTGTGACCCGTATCCCCCTAAAGGGGTCTCGTTTGGGCCCCGGTTGATTATGTTCCGTTTTGCTGCCCGTTTCGTGGCGCTAGTTTTATTCCATTTTTTCTGCTCCTGTTGCTGTTGGCTGCTCGGGGTTTGGTTAGTTTCTACGAACACAGCGGGACACTCGCGAAAGCCACGGGGTACGTTATTTATCTCACAAACTTGCCTTAGTGAGTGTGTGAGTTAAGGGGGTTTTTTCTTCTCCCTCGTAAACCACTTTCTGTTAGTGTCTCCTCCCGAGGAAGAAAGCGACATACAAAAAAAAGGTAAACCAGACCCCGGCAGAGAAGGTAGCAGCTTTTGGCCCAGTTTTACCCCTTGTGCTTACATCGCTTGTGTCTTGTGCGGGGTTGATAAAAGATCAGCCAAATAAGGACCACTTTTGCGATTGAAATCGCTCGCACGGTTAAGGTGGAACCGCTGCCGTGAAGAACTAGCCAGCAAAAAAAAAAAAAAACCGGTGGCAACAGCATGAATGTTCTCAGGCAGGTCCGTCGTGGGGCTGGTGCCGGGACGATAGATGACGTAAGATCTTACGGTGGAGAATTAAATTTTCATGCCTCACTTACACGGCGGGAATGACTTTTCAGTGCGAAAGCCCCGACAGCACACCAACCAAGCCCCGACGCCATTATACGGCCAACTACCAATCTACCGGGAGGTCAAGAGGAGGAGACCAGGAAGTTTTCCGGGTTGAGGATTCCGGCAGCGAGTTTTTCGGTCCTTTCCGCCCTGTAGCCTCGAAACACGCCTCCACACGCCAGGGTATCTCCAGTGCTTCTAACAAGAACCTACGCTCCGGTACGTAATCATGATCCTGCCTAGAGTACATACCCAACCCCGGACCTCGTGCTGACGATGACGATGATGATGATGATGATGTGTGAATGTGGCGCTCACCGTTGCTAACAAACCGTGTGGCGAATGGCGGCGGGACGGACAAATTCATTTCCTTCCAGCCGAATGCTGTTCGACTTGCTCGAAACACACGCTGCGGTCTTTACTGCAAGTCGCTGCTCATCAGCTCCATGGCAGAAGGCACCAAACCCCGGGGTGGCCCTGGCAAACGATAGGGACCGCTACGACCGAACCGGGTTACACCCCGAGGACAGCAACACCCCTTCTCCCTCTCTCCCTTTTCCCCTCCCCATTCCCATCCACCCTTCCCCCTTTTTCGGTAGTGGTGCTCCACTACTATCCGGTGCGCCTAGTAATCGTGCACCGGCTGCACACAGAGTCGGCTGCTGCTGCTGGGCCAGTCCGTTGCCTTCCTGTTGCAAAAAAGGTGTGATGAAAAATGTGTGATAAATATAAGCTGACTGCCATTTGATATCGATCGCATGCAGCGCTCCGTGCTCGGTCGCGAAAGCGGCTACGAGTTAATTAATCCCGCCTAAAAGTCATAATGAAAATTCCACATACTTGCTCGCTCATGTCTATGTACGGCCAGGAACGCTCGTGATGGAATTTGTTCACAGCGCGGCGCTATTTTTTAAATCGCGCCTTAAAGTGTACCCGATGCTTTGTACCGCACATGGTGAATGCTTTTGCTGCCGGGAAGCGTGTTATTATTGATTTTGGAGAAAAGTTTTCAAATTCCAGGTTTTCCAGCGTTTATGTTTGCATGTTCTTTTCACCTGATGCAAGGAGTTGGTATTTAGCCGTATGAACGTTACAGTTCATTAAAAGTCATTTTAACATAATTTATAGTAATTTCACACATAATTTCTCCATTTCCAATGTGGATGTCGAAACAATGAAGAAACGTTGGCCTGATATGGAATGTACAGAAGTTCCTCAGATGAATGTCATCGGGGAATTTTATCCAGTAGTTCATGATTAGAAGATGTAGAAAAAAACATTAAAGAACTTCTAATCCGGAGCACATGGAATACTCATTTTCTGAGGAACTGAAGAAGTTTGACCAAAAGAAGTAATTCTGAAGATATTGGAACAGTCGTGATAATATGCGATTTGGGTTCCTCATATATTTCCAAACATTGTCTTGAAGATGGAGTGCCGTAATAATAATATTTCTTACTTTAGATTATTATTAATTTCTTTACAGTTGCTTAACTTTCCTTATCAAATCCAATTTTTTCTTTAAAGTTTTAACTTTAGCGCCTCTCTGCAACGACAAGTGCTCGTTTGTATTCACGTTCTTCTCTTACTTCTCAACGAAATAGACATCAATATCTACGAAATTGGTGTTTTAAAGGAGATTTATTTCAAGTGCCAAGATATTCCCTTCTAGTAACAAATTTCTTATAAATTGTAACGTTTGTTATAAATTATGTGGAAAACTCCATACATTCCCTATTCGAACCTTGAAACACATAACAAAAATAAACATCATTCTTATTGATTAAAATTCTTGAAAAAGAATTGCCTGTATGCTATTTTAGACGTCAATCCAACCGAATGAAACGTCCCAAAGTCAAACTAATTCCGTCTGTAAGTCAACTTGCTGAAAAAATGTTTCTCTCAAACCGAACGAAACCCTCAACCGTGCTTTAAGATTCCAGCTCAACCGAGTGACAGACCCTGTTTTCCTGCTGTAAACTAGCAAAACCTCTTTAAATATACAAGTCCGTTACAGCTCCGGTGGCCCAGCCGCACCATTCAAAACATGCTGACGCCAATCATTGGCCAAGATGATACGTCTTAATCATGTTTATACTTTCTGCACCAAACTATTCTTCCTTCACATCCGGTCCCGTGGCGGCACAAGTGATGGTCGGGACGAATCCGGAGCTATAAGAAGCTGCAAAAGGTTCCTTTCCTTTCCATTTGCGCCCGCACCGAATGGTGGCCAGCGGTAAACAAAGATTTGCTTATGAATATCAATATTTGGTTTTGGCTGCTGGGCGGCCACGGCAACCAGGCCGGACCGTGCCGGGATGTGCACAAAGGCCCCGGGATCTTCATCAAAGTTGAGCAGATATTAATTATAAAGCCCGGACCGGTCGATCTCTTCCAAGGCGGCTGCGAAGCCGGCTAGGCTTGGGCACTGAAGTATTCATGACTTGATTAATGCTTGCGGTAGTCGGTGCTACCGTTCTGACCTATTTTAAGCATACAACGTATGGTGTTTTATTGGTCGTAAAGATTTGATTGAAACAACTTGTTAAANGTGAGCGATAAAATTAATTATAAATCTCCTTACCAGTTGCTCTTACGTCAGTGCACAACCCACATTTCGTGCATTAAGATTAGTGGTAAGAAACAAGCTTACAAACCATTGCCGCCACCGCACCGACAGACCATCACTGTGGTGCAGTGTTGAGCAAGCAGATGGACATTTGGTAAACATTTTTTATTGTTTTCATTTTCCTACTGTTACTTCTACCATCTATTATTACTTATCTCCTTTTTTCACGCTTTACAAATCGTACGTTTTTAACGATTGTTAGGTGATGAATGGTTCCATCTTGTATGCTCTATTTTACTTGAAGTACACAACATTATTTTCAATAATCAAAATGATATACTATGTAACAACATTTATTTTTTTTTTTAAGTATGTTAGAACGGAACAGGCCGTATTAGACTAATTTTACCACGTAGCAGGTTAGTCAGACCGTGCTACGGGGGGACGGTCCGAATGGGATTTGAACCCGGTCCGGTCGTGTTAGGAACTGGCGCCGTTGCCAAATACACCACCGGGCCGCCCCAAATGATGCATGTATATTTTGTATATTTTTGAATTATTCCTTCAATCTATGTATTTTTTTATTTAAGCATTTATTTATTCATGTATGTTTTGTTTTGTTTCTTTTTTTATTTATTTTTTAAATTATCTATTCGTTCTAAAATTGAATATTTAATTTATTTATTGATTTATTTATTTATTTATATTAAACCTAATTGATCTATTAATTTATTTAATTAGCTTGTTACTTATTCATTTATTTTTTCTACTTGCAAGATTGTTAAATCTGACTTAAAATACTTATTTTCATAATATTTGTCCCGGGTATCACTGATCTTTTATACGTCACAAGTTTTGTTTAGCATATACCTTTATTCGTTGTTACTCTGTACATTAAACTGTCGTATTTGATACTTAAAACTTGAAGAGGTAATTAACCGTGTGTGTGTGTGAGAGTGTCCCTTGCATCCACTCTTCAGGTACCAGTCTCGTACCACCATTATTATTCTAGTTAATGGTTCACCCTTTTTGTTTCGCGCTCGTTTGAAGATCGTTTATGCAGCGCTGCAACATCTGCACTAACCAGCCCGGGCTGTGTTGTTGTTACACCGAACGTGAAACAGCAACAACAGCACAACAAAACAACAACAACAACATTACCAGGCAATTAAAGTGATGATTATTTGCTGAGACATTTGCGCTTGCATACCGGCCTCGGAGATGGTTTTGTTGACGCGAAAATGTGACACAATCACCGTTCGCCTTGGTGTTGGTGGTGAACGCATATGATTACATCGTGCAACATCTAGCAGCTGATACAACAGCATTTAAGCGATGTCGTGCCGTTGCGTGTAAATCCAAACAACTCGCCACACACACACACGCACACACAAAGCGAACTCACAACAAAGCAACGGACTCGGTGAGTCAGTGAGCATCGCCCGGCGCGCTGGACTGCTTGGTAGTAGCGGCTGGCTTGGCAAACAGTCAGTCGTTAGAACTCGTGCCGAACGCTCGCAACACAACCGCGCACAAGCCGGCCGAGCGAGCGTGATGTTCTTGTCCGTCGTTTTGATAACGTTATCTACGCTTTTGCACAGCGCCACCGCCGGTAAGCAAGACATTCTACGCCCAGGCACATCGCTGTGGCGGCAGTACGCGGCCCGCGTAAGTGCGAAGCTAGGGGTCGTGTCTAATTTACTTTAATCTAGATCCCGCCCGTGCCCGGGATTATTCCGAGGGGGCCAAATTATTAATCAATTCCAGCGCCAGTACAAGTACAAGTCCCCATGGGGACTTGGCATTTGTTAACAAGCGTGCTTACATGTGCTGTTGTCGGTGCAGTTGTCAACATCAGCAAATTGACATTTGCCGACTAATTGTGGCAGAGGCAACCCGTGGCACGATTTGTCGCGCGCCGCATGAATTGTTTCGATACTAATTTGGCATTTTGGCCATTCCGCAGGATGTCGCGTGTACTTGAACGGGAATCTTACCCAACTGCATGTGCCACTATTTTTGACGCGATCCGGCAGTCAGGTTCAACTGCTGGAACCTTCCGGGCCCTTCTTTGAATGGAATCGAGCGGAGTCGGTCTTGGTGGGTTGTTCACCGGTCAAAAATACACTCACGAATAGTAAGTTGGAATGTTTCGAGTGTGATATCAATAGAAGAGAAAGCTGACGATGGTATGGCTCATTACAGCTGGAACGGACCTGGCCAATATCTCATGCATCGCTAACCAGGAATTTAACATCGCTGGATCATCGAAACGTACCGCTTTAAGCGAAATCAGCTGCAGTTCCGCCGTTTCTGGAGCGATCCAACCTTTGGACAAACCTTGCGCAGCTGGATTGGGTCAGCTCTACGACATTGGCTTCCACATTAAGGGTGTGCCATTCATCAAGTACTTCCAGGTGTGCTATAACACGGCGAAATCTTCCGCGCTTTACAGCGAACATCACATTCTTGGCAGAGTGATCAATCGTAAGTTGTGCTTCGCGCACGATTGGCAGTCAAATTGATCTCATTGTCGATCATCCAAATATTTACTAGATGCACAAATCAACAACAATCGGCCAGCGTTCAAGGTGGGCGGAATGACATCCACCGTACGGCTAGCGTCTGTTTACACCCAACGTCACCAGCAGGAACGCTTTGCGGCGCTGCTCGGCACGCCCGAGCAGGCAAACAAGTACATTAACGCATCGTCATATCTGGCCAAAGGGCATCTTACACCGGACGGTGACGCAGTGCTGGACAGCTGGGCGGGCGCTACCTATTTCTTTATCAATGCAGCACCCGAATGGCAGGTAAGTGGGTGACCCGAGGAAACTACATCGAAACTGTGGCTGTTCGCACTTGACCTTGACGCTGTCCAACTTGTTTTACGATCTTTGCTGTTTGTTCGGCGCATGTTTACATTGGTAACACTGAAACATTTCTTCGCGTTACAGGTTGTCAATGCTGGCAACTGGTTGCGTGTGGAGAATGCCGCCAGGAAGGTGGCCGCCCAGCAGAACGACACGGTGCACGTGTACAGCGGTGTGTACGATACGCTTCAGCTGCCCGACAGGAACGGTCGACCGGTTGCCCTCAGTCTAGGCGACGACGGTTCGGTCGAGGTACCGAAATGGCTGTGGAAGGTGATAGTTCATCAACCGACCGGCAAGGGTATTGCACTCATCACGCTCAACAATCCGTTCGCCGACCGGGCAGAAACTTTGTGCGAAGACATTTGCGCCCGATACGGGTGGCATCAGAAGGAGTTGCAGGATTTGCGAAAGGGGTACACGCACTGCTGCAGTGTGCCGGATGCGCAAAAAGCGATCAAGCTAATACCCAAAACAATTAAGTGTAACAGTGTGCTGGTGCTAGAGTAGTTTTTATTTAAAGATTATGTTTAATGTACTTTAATGATGTTGAAATATACTAAAACATCTGTCCTCTGCACGAGAGTTGCGATTCGCTAAAGAACCGGTTTTAGTCGTCGACGTTTGTCAACAACTTCGTATTTGTACTATTCAAGACAAATTATACTTTGTTCTTTGCAGTCAAACCAAACAAGACAGTAAGACACCAACAAAATACTTTATCTGGATTGAAGATGTGGTTGACCTTAACCTACATAAACAATAACCAGGAAGATAGGCATACATGTAGTGATGACGATTTAATCATCACTAGTCAGCTCTAAATCTACAATTAGCATTAATTGTTAGTGACCTAGAAAAAAGACATTAAAAGTTCATTGAATTGCAAACATTCCGATGTGTCCTTACAACAAAATTGGTTCTTTGAATGGTAATTTTAGTTTCATCGTAAATTAAACCAAACTCTTCAATTATTATGAGAGTTTTAATATCCATTTCGGTTTCAATATTGATAATGATCCTTAGATTACAATACGTAGGTACGAGCTAAGCTAATTTTTATTCTTTGTAGTGATGATTTGTGATTTGAATATTGATTGAAGTTAAATCTTATTAAAATGCTATTAGTTATTGCAAACTTATAAGCCTCGTTGGCAATCTAACACAACTCCCTTTATGGTCTTTTTTTTTTCTTCTCTCCAACTCCTTACAGAATGGTCCATTACTCACGATACAATCTACATCACAACCTTCCCTATCTGGTGTTGTGTATGTTTTTTTTCCATCGGGCACAAACACAAACCACCATCGTATACAATACTCCAACTCCCTCCCGAGTACGGATGTTAAGGGACCAGAAGTCATTTCTCGGCAAAACTCTCACGAGAGATCACATCAAACAGTGGTCTCGAACAGAAAAAGAAAGCAAAGATCGTAAACCGGGGTACCTATTCATAATATCACTTCAATACTGGAATTTCAAAATCAGACAACGGCCACAAAATTTACATTCAAATTAGCTGCGGTCCCAGAGCAGTGTTGGGATAAAGTTTACGCAAGCAAAAATAAAATATGCGTCAAGGTTTGTATTTTTATTTCCATTCGTGCGCTACCAAGTCGTGCTTATGCTGTGTGTGTTTTCTTCTTTCTACATCCGCCCACTTTCGCTCCCGCTTGCTCTTTGGTACAGCTTTAGCAGTAGCCTCACACCAGAATGGTCTTTCGCAATTTTGCTGTCCTGCCCAGCTGTTTTCTAGCTTTTATCGTGCTGACGTGAAAGCCCTGCTTGGGTTGTTGTTTTTTTTGTGTGTCTCGTGCCAGTTACTGCAGCAGGCAGTTTTGCCTTTCGATTTGATAAGGAACTCAACAGTGTTGGACAGCTCTTTCCCGACCGAAAACCATCAAACTCTGCCCACGAGCTAACACGAGTGAAAAGTGGATGCGGGTGCAAAGGCAAGCAAAGAAGTAAAACAACACGAAACCTTTTGCATTTTGGTACAATCTTGTTTTGGTTTCATTTTTCATTTTACATCGCTTAACCATATCAACCCACCACAAAGAGCGAATAATCGTGCGTTTGTTTTATTCTTTTGGTTTTTTTGATTTTCAATTCGACTGATTTAGCCAACATTGTGCTGTGGATCTGCAAATAAGTAATGAAGTTTGATGTTTAAAATGCTTGTCGGAGCCTTTTTTTAAGTCTGAGAGAGTGATGTTTAAGCTTCTGGATATAGAAAAAAAAATTTATTCTAAAGAACGGATCAAAATCATTGACTTTAAATAGTAAAATATTAAAAAAAATTCTTTTACTGCAATTCCACTATTCAATTATCTTCAGATAAATAATCTTTGTTAAACACCCCTGAATAGTCTGATCTAATGCATTCTCCTCCACATAATCATATTGCCATAAAGAATATCTCACCCAATATGCTTATGATGCGCATAATACACTACCGGCTCGCAGTTTATATAATCGCATTTAACTTGCCACGCTGTAGCATACCGAAAACCAGTTCCAACAGCGAAACAGTTCACTCCAGCGAGCAAAACATCATAACTATCCCATGCCAGAGCTGTGCCCGGATGTGCCCGGAAAGCGTCGGGAAAACGTGCAACCGGAATACTGACTCATGACGAAGACAGCGTTTCCGGGCGCTGAAGCAAGCCGTATGGAATGGGGTTTTTTTTCTCTCTTTCGATTCACCGATTATAGGAAACTGGGGCTGTCCGCTTTCAGCCTGGTGCGGGAAGCGATCGGATCGGTTGTTTGCTGGTGCTGCCTCGTGAGCTAAACAACATCCAATCCATCCAACCCACCCACCCACCCAATCCCGGTGGAAACAACGGGAACGCTCGGGGAAGTTGATGCAAAAGGGATGAAATAAATCACGATAAGAAAAGAAAGCCTCCCCCCAAAAAAGGGATGAATGGAGGCAAGCGTCAAAGGGAAAGAAGCGAACGAACAGCAATGAGAAGAGAAGAGAGCAAAACAAAAAAAAACACCAGCGAATAAGCGATGAACAATGCTGCCGGAGAAAATTTATATTCCTACATTTATATTATCTCGCCCCAGTTGCGAAGCATAATGACTCGCGCGCCGGCCGATGACGATGACAATGACAGTGACGATGATGAAAACGAATGCCAGTCAAGCCACTGCGCTCGGTCTGTCGGAAACGTCGGCCGTCGACCGACCAATGCAAAGGCAACGAAACAAGGATAACACGAAATAAGGACAACGAACCGGGCCGCATCCTCCCACGATCGGGTTCATGATGGGGGGCGGGTTTGTGGGGGTTTTTTTTGTTCCAATCGCGCTCAGACACAGACGCAGAAAGCTTACCTTACCATTCTGTAAAGTGCTTAACATCGAAGCATCTAATGTACCACACACACGATTCCGCTTGTTTGTTTGGGCACTATGAAGCAAAGGTGAAGATTGGTTCCACCTGTGCCGCAACAATGTCGATTGTCGAACGTTTAAGGTAGGAAAATTGCTATAAAATTATCATTCCATCTTCTGCTCCATCGAGCGAGAAGTTCGCATTTTGTGAGTCCCCAAATTTGGCAATCATCTTTGTAATGCATACAACCTCTCCTAACAAGTGGCTGATTTACGATCACGTATGGAATGAATTTCCATTTCTGCAAAACCACGGCAAATGGGAATCAATTTTCCACCGCACAGCTTTCAACCCAAAAAGCCAAGCTAACCTCAAAAAAAACCAAACCCCCCCCCCCCTACACACACACACACACATACACACGTGTTATCATCGAGCATTATACTTAATTGCCTTAAACGGTGTGTGTTTTGTGCGCTTCCAGTTTCTTGCAAAAGCTGAACTGGAGCTAAGAATAAGCTTTTACCGCACATCAGCCCGATCGTGCCCGCTGCACGTGTAATTGTTTCTGAGCTGGCTGTACCGGGCGCGCTCGGTAAATCTGTTTGAAGTGCTCGGGCGTAATTTATAGCACGTACCATCGATAAATAACTCAACCGGTCTGGTGCGCCGGTACGCCATTTTACTAACATGATCATTGTTCCGTTTGTGCCACTCGCCACGGTGCCACGGTGGTTTCGCATCTCAGCTTCATATCGCACGTCTTACGGCTTACGAACGGGATGCCGGGAATTGGGAATGTGTTCCAGCAGTGAGCAGGCAAGCACACAGCAGTGTACAGTGCGAGATCATCGATTGGGAGGATTTATTTGTGACTTTTTGCCATTCCGTCTCAATGCCGCTTTCTAATGATAATGTGAAGCCGATTCGTGACACGTGAAATTTCCACAAGAAAAGCAAACAAAAAAAACGTTCTAAATCACACTAATAAATACGCAAAATGAAGGTAGCTTTTAACTAAATTGTGTAAAATTTATGTACAAATGGAACGTCGAGTGCGTTAAGGCGGCTCACACGTGTCTGTCGTTTGCGTGTGTGAAAACTCTATCACCTGTAATATACGACCCGATAAAAAGCAGCAAACTTTTATGATGTGTGCTATTTACAGCAGTTGCTTCTACGTGTGTTTTTTTCTACTCCACATCTCGGTCAATATGCCACGCGCGCGCTTGGCAGTGATCCTTTGTTCTCGGCGTGTCTTTGTCAGCTTGGCCCAGCTTCTCGCCCGGGCGTCCTTTGTTTGTCAGGTGTATGGTGTAACAAATGGGCACGATCTACCATCGAACCAGCCAGCTAGCGAGCCAGCGACCACCGTGTGAAATGGGATACGCTTATCGTCCGTGTATTTCCTGCTAGGATCTGATAATTTTTCTATAATCTAAAAACCGGAACGTAAAATATGCATGGCGGCGAACATTCCCTTGCCTTTTGCATCGATCCCCAACCCGTTTCCCATCCCTTGTTTGGTGGAGTTTGTGAGTTGTTTCCTTCTTCTCATTCTTTCTGGCACTCTCTCTCTCCCTTTCACTCAAGGATTCCTTTTTCCCTACCCTTTTTCCCCCCCAAAAAAAAAAAACATGCTACACATTTAGCTCGGACAGGGCGCGTTCATTTGCACCGTTCTGCTGTGCTGCCCGGTTTGGTTTATGGTTGCACACCTCGTCAACGGGGATCAATTTCCAAACACCCCGTTGTGCACGCCTGGCACGAAAAAGGCACCATCGACGGAACATCAACCATCCGACCGGTCCCACTCCCCTACCCCTTTCTGTGACCCGCATCACCCTAAAGGGGTCTCGTTTGGGCCCCGGTTGATTATGTTTCGTTTTGCTGCCCGTTTCGTGGCGCTAGTTTTATTCCATTTTTTCTCCTCCTGTTGCTGTTGGCTGCTCGGGGTTTGGTTAGTTTCTACGAACACAGCGGGACACTCGCGAAAGCCACGGGGTACGTTATTTATCTCACAAACTTGCCTTAGTGTGTGTGTGAGTTAAGGGGTTTTTTTCTTCTCCCTCGTAAACCCCTTTCTGTTAGTGTCTCCTCCCGAGAAAGAAAGCGACATACAAAAAAAAGGTAAACCAGACCCCGGCAGAGAAGGTAGCAGCTTTTGGCCCAGTTTTGCCCCTTGTGCTTACATCGCTTGTGTCTTGTGCGGGGTTGATAAAAGATCAGCCAAATAAGGACCACTTTTGCGATTGAAATCGCTCGCACGGTTAAGGTGGAACCGCTGCCGTGAAGAACTAACCAGCAAAAAAACAAAAAAAAACCGGTGGCAACAGCATGAATGTTCTCAGGCAGGTCCGTCGAGGGGCTGGTGCCAGGACGATAGATGACGTAAGATCTTACGGTGGAGAATTAAATTTTCATGCCTCACTTACACGGCGGGAATGACTTTTCAGTGTGAAAGCCCCGACAGTACACCAACCAAGCCCCGACGCCATTATACGGCCAACTACCAATCTACCGGGAGGTCAAGAGGAGGAGACCAGGAAGTTTTCCGGGTTGAGGATTCCGGCAGCGAGTTTTTCGGTCCTTTCCGCCCTGTAGCCTCGAAACACGCCTCCACACGCCAGGGTATCTCCAGTGCTTCTAGCAAGAACCTACGCTCCGGTACGTAATCATGATCCTGCCTAGAGTACATACCCAACCCCGGACCCCGTGCTGACGATGACGATGATGATGATGATGATGTGTGAATGTGGCGCTCACCGTTGCTAACAAACCGTGTGGCGAATGGCGGCGGGACGGACAAATTCATTTCCTTCCAGCCGAATGCTGTTCGACTTGCTCGAAACACACGCTGCGGTCTTTACTGCAAGTCGCTGCTCATCAGCTCCATGGCAGAAGGCACCAAACCCCGGGGTGGCCCTGGCAAACGATAGGGACCGCTACGGCCGAACCGGGTTACACCCCGAGGACAGCAACACCCCTTCCCCTTCTCTCCCTTTTCCCCTCCCCATTCCCATCCACCCTTCCCCCTTTTTCGGTAGTGGTGTTCCACTACTCTCCGGTGCGCCTAGTAATCGTGCACCGGCTGCACACAGAGTCGGTTGCTGCTGCTGCTGCTGCTGCTGCTGAGCCAGTCCGTTGCCTTCCTGTTGCAAAAAAGGTGTGATGAAAAATGTGTGATAAATATAAGCTGACTGCCATTTGATATCGATCGCATGCAGCGCTCCGTGCTCGGTCGCGAAAGCGGCTACGAGTTAATTAATCCCGCCTAAAAGTCATAATGAAAATTCCACATACTTGCTCGCTCATGTATATGTATGGCCAGGAACGCTCGTGATGGAATTTGTTCACAGCGCGGCGCTATTTTTTAAATCGCGCCTTAAAGTGTACCCGATGCTTTGTACCGCACATGGTGAATGCTTTTGCCACCAACGCTTCCCTGTTGTTATTGATTTTGGAGCAAAGTTTTCAAATTCCAGGTTTTCCAGTGTTTATGTTTGCATGTTCTTTTCGCCTGATGCACGGAGTTGGTATTTAGGCCTTATGAACGTAGCAGTTCATTAAAAGTCATTTTAACATAATTTATAGTAATACACATAATTTCTCCATTTCCAATGTGGAGGTCAAAACAATGAAGAAACGTTGGCCTGATATGGAATGTACAGAAGTTCCTCAGATGAATGTCATCGGGGAATTTTATCCAGTAGTTCATGATTAGAAGATGTAGAAAAAAACATTAAAGAACTTCAAATCCGGAGCACATGGAATACTCATTTTCTGAGGAACTGAAGAAGTTTGACCAAAATAAGTAATTCTGAAGATATTGGAACAGTCGTGATAATATGCGATTTGGGTTCCTCATATATTTCCAAACATTGTCTTGAAGATGGAGTGCCTTAATAATAATATTTCTTACTTTAGATTATTATTAATTTCTTTACAGTTGCTTAACTTTCCTTATCAAATCCAATTTTTTCTTTAAAGTTTTGACTTTAGCGCCTCTCTGCAACGACAATTGCTCGTTTGTATTCACGTTCTTCTCTTACTTCTCAACGAAATAGATATCAATATCTACGAAATTGGTGTTTTAAAGGAGATTTATTTCAAGTGCCAAGGGAATACCCTTCTAGTAACAAATTTCTTATAAATTGTAATGTTTGTTATAAATTATGTGGAAATCTCCATACATTCCTTATTCCAACCTTGAAACACATTACAAAAATAAACATCATTCTTATTGATTAAAATTCTTGAAAAAGAATTGCCTGTATGCTATTTTAGACGTCAATCCAACCGAATGAAACGTCGCAAAGTCAAACTAATTCCGCCTGTAAGTCAACTAAAAAAATGTTTCTCTCAAGCCGAACGAAACCCTCAACCGTGCTTTAAGATTCCAGCTCAACCGAGTGACAGACCCTGTTTTCCTGCTGTAAACTAGCAAAACCTCTTTAAATATACAAGTCCGTTACAACCCCGGTGGCCCAGCCGCACCATTCAAAACATGCTGACGCCAATCATTGGCCAAGATGATACGTCTTAATCATGTTTATACTTTCTGCACCAAACTATTCTTCCTTCACATCCGGTCCCGTGGCGGCACAAGTGATGGTCGGGACGAATCCGGAGCTATAAGAAGCTGCAAAAGGTTCCTTTCCTTTCCATTTGCGCCCGCACCGAATGGTGGCCAGCGGTAAACAAAGATTTGCTTATGAATATCAATATTTGGTTTTGGCTGCTGGGCGGCCACGGCAACCAGGCCGGACCGTGCCGGGATGTGCACAAAGGCCCCGGGATCTTCATCAAAGTTGAGCAGATATTAATTATAAAGCCCGGACCGGTCGATCTCTTCCAAGGCGGCTGCGAAGCCGGCTAGGCTTGGGCACTGAAGTATTCATGACTTGATTAATGCTTGCGGTAGTCGGTGCTACCGTTCTGACCTATTTTAAGCATACAACGTATGGTGTTTTATTGGTCGTAAAGATTTGATTGAAACAACTTGTTAAAAGGCAGCGACAAGGCATTGTATTACAGTTTTATGATTAAACATTGATGCGAGAATCGCTAATGTCTGGTAGGGCTTTGTGAAGAATTCATGTGGTAGAATTCTTAAGTAATTTGTTTTGCTTGTCTGATTGAAATAGTCTCGACATTTTAATCACTATTTCCCATTGTATTTATTCCAAATGCTTTAAAACCAACCTCCACTCGCGGACACTGTTTTCAACTGCTCAACATTTCACCTGGAGTTGCTTTTCCCCGAACATCCCGAAAACCGATAAGCATCGATTGGTGGTACTCCATTAACGAAACCATCAATAAGCCACACCCAGCGATTGGTGCCGAACAGCTTCATTTTCGCGTTTCGACAAACCGACCACTTATACACAGCGGACCGACCGAAACCGTGCCCTTTCTCGTAAGCTGAACCGGTCCGGACTCGGGCGAAACTTATCCCGCCCGAAAGTGCTTACCTAGGGCGCAAAACCTCTCAATTAGCACCTTTTCTTCGGCAAGCCATCCCAGCCATCGGCAGGTCGATAACAAATTTAAGGCCTCTAATCAGTTTGAGCGAACAAATCGATCGGAAATCTCGATAACGAGTTAACCTACTTCGCGCAATCATCCATCCGCTGTCGAGTTGCCGAGTCGCCAGCCAGCCCGGAGGTTCGTTCCAAACCGTTTCCACACCCGGGAAGTTCGCGCGACGTGTGCCGCCCCGGGGAGCCAGACCGGAGCTCTGACCGTGTGGTGATTGGTGAGCAATCCCTCGTCCCGTCCCGGGGCGAACCAGGGAGTGAAAGGATTGCCGGGCGACATTTATCGTGGATACTCAATCAAGATAGGCAAAATGAATCGCTAATGAAACGCTAATGCACTTTGACGACCGATCCGACCGGTAGTCGTCTGGTGCGAGATTCGCGGTGCAAAACCAAAGGCTCGACGGTGGTAAGGGGGAGGGACGGGATGGTAGCGCAAAATGGGAATGCTTGTATAAATTGTGTAATTTATTGTTATTACAAAACCCGGCTGCCGGCGGGTCATTTTGGCCCGGTGCTCTAAAACAAACCAATTAGTCGGACGCTTCCGAACGGTGGTTGGCGAGCGAAGCGAAGCGACACCAGCCAGCGTGGTGATAGTATTTGTGGGTGGGGGGGCGGAATTAGGGCTTGGTAGTGTTGCGGGTGTAAAATTGATTTTATTTCCTTCCAAGGGTTCGATTGGGCTTGCCACTGTGTGGCTAATACGGTTAGCATGGCCGACACTTTCTTCTAGCTTCCTTTTTTTTTTGTTCGTCCCACACCGATTGGATGACTCATTGGTTTCTTGCCTTCTGTGTATCGATTTGTGCTCCTGAAATCCCGGAGTTCGTTCCTCGGAACTCGGCCATTAGAAGCGGCTCGTGTTTTATAAATGTCATTATGACTTGAACTTTTTTTCCTCTTTGCTCTTAGACTATTCCATTTCCTTTTCCATTAATAGTTTTTTGTTTCTCTCTTTGCGGAAAAATATTGCTAAACTTTAAGCACTAAAAATTTAATGTGTTAAAAGTTTTAAGCAAACAAGCTTAAAAATTTCCTGATTTGTATGGAATAAATTATTTCTGATTAAATAAGAAAATCTGAATATCTGGTCACCGAAACTTGAGTGGAAATGCAACATAATTCAACAAATAAAAATAAATCCAAAAGCGGTGTTCTTGTCTCGAAGCGCTTTCACAAACTATTTTAACACGATGGAATACTTCCATCGTAAAGCAAGGACGAAACATTCAGTGTCTGCTTTAAACATTCTGCCAACGTTACTACAGTGGATTGGACATTGGCATATTTTTCTGTTGCTTATTTTTAGCAACCAACTCAACGATTTATGCTTTCCTCTCATTCGGCAACAGTAAAGCCTGCAGGCCATCACAAGTGGCAACAAAACGGAAAGCACTACGAAAGTCCGAACGTTGAATGGGACCCAGCTAGTAGGTGATACGTATACGGGATACAAATCCTTTCCTTCGTTCCGCAGCTAGTGGCGAAAGCGGCAGGGGTTCGGTAAAATTGATAAAAATGATTCGAATAAATTTTTAATGCGATTATAATGTTCGTGCCGCACGGGCAATTGAGTTGTTTCTTTGCTTCCCTTTTTATTGATCCGCAAAGATTGCCTTTAAGCAAGCTGCGGTGATTTAAAAGATGTCCGAACGGTTGCTTTGCTGGTTCGGTTTTTTAGTTTCTATTTTGCTTTAAGATTGATTAGGTAAATACTGGATTACAAGTAAGTAATGGATTGAACATAAATGATATATTAAATGCATTTAAGAAAGTGTAATTTTACAAGAATAAAAAAGGTTTGAATTATAAAATAGAAATCCCCAAGATATGATTTTAAGAAAGTCAGCAAATTTGTTCAAAAGTATATTTGTTTAAAAACTGCATCTATTTATTCGATGACTATCCAAACTACTAACCAGAGAGTAGACTCTGCGCAATGAAAGAACATATTCGTTTAATATTTAAAGATTTTTTGCAATAATTAGTAGATAGTAGTGTTTGTATTTATAAATCAACATTATTTAACGTGTACTATGGTAATAAACAATACTGCTTAATAAATTTTATTTCCATTGTTTATCAAAATAGCGACAATTAAATCAGCTATTTAAGATCAATTCGAAAAGGGTTTGTTAACTTTATCTCTTCTTTTTTTGTTAGAACATTTCAAAGTTCAGCTCATCTAGAATTTGTTCGAATTGATTCGTATTCTTGTTTTGATTTTAAGTGTCTTGTTTCACATAATTTTTTAATATACTTTAGAAGAACTAGAATTCTTGTAAGAGTAAAAATTTAACCAAATGAGGAATTAGTGTTTGAAGATAATAACAAGAGCGACTTGCATTAGGCTTACAATCAAAAAATAAATAATTTACAGCTTTGTGATGTTCTTATACATCTAGCTCGCGTTGCGAAAATATTTAAGGTTCTATTAGTTAAGTCTTTTCATATTGAAAAAATTTCAAATATGTTAAAATAATATGGCCACCTACATTATTGTGTCATTTGTATGTAACTAAAGGCTTGGACATTACATCATAAATTCACTAAATTAAATGTGACCTTCCCTTACAAAAGATACTTCAAATTTTGATTTAAATCCCTTTCTTAAGCTCATTAATCTCCTTCTTAGAAAACAAGCATCTCTTACACGCTGACAATGTACAAACGCCAGATGCAATAATGCACCAAATGGAATGCATCTTATTGTGCCGACCGAGCCACAAAAAACCCCGAAACTCACAAACCGAAAGCAGCAAGCACGAAAGGGATTTTATCGATTTAAAATGTTTTCCAACAGCAAGTCAACCGCTCCAACAAACGATAAAACCGGGATTTCGATTCCTTCCCAAAAGCCGAAAACACGGTACGGTAACAAAATCTATCGAAACAATTGTACCAAATTGTACGAACGCTCTCTCTCGCTGTGTGTTTCTGTTGACATGAATAGAGATTCAAGTTTCATTTCCATTTTCTTCGTCTTCTCTCGGTCACTCGGAAAACATGGCAGAACGAAATCAAACAAGATCGCTACAAAACAAGCGCTAGAGAAGCAACCCGAACACAACACCTTGTAGGGATGAGTTGCTGGTAAGCCCTTGCAGTCACCCGAACCAGAACACACCTCGGCTGGATGGTTGGGGCTACTCGCTAGGCCTGTCGAAATCTGTGCACCTTCACCGGCATCCAAACCGGCCCGGGGTATACATGCAAGTGTGTTGCTGAGGTAGTTTTCTCCCAGAGCTTTTCCGTGTCAAGCACGCCGCAACCACGGCAGCAGCACACCGAGCATACACCGAGCGTCTTAATGATGGTGTCAATGTTTTGTTAAATTTATTCCGACAACGAAATTCGAAAAACACTAGCTCTCGTGTCCGCCTCTGCGCCCCGAAAGTTGCAAAAAGCCCGTGTGCTTTAACTTCTCGGAAAGCAGGGAACCGCTGGCTGGCACCAGTGCATTTGGGGAAGGCGTTTATTTATTGACGTTTCATTTTCTTACGCAAATACTCTCGTGCAAAAGCTTTCGCCGTCCTATACCGATGTCAGGTTGGCTCCTGCACGAGCCAATTTTCTGCTCCGATCCTGTCTCGGTCTCTGGCCCCGGTTGAGTGACATCGTCGTACTTATGGCAATACATGATGTACAAACACTGGCCCGTCACAGGGCCGGGCTGGTTCCTTCGCCAAACCAATCAAGCGGGGTTTCATTTGGGGGGAAACATTCGAGTGTTTCTTTGCTTTATTGTCTTTCCAAATTGAACGTACACGCCTTAGATGGGTGGTAACGCTCCACACCAGACCAGAGAGTCTTCTCGCATCTCTTTAGGGTTGAGGGATGCCTTTGAATGCCAAGGTGCGTACACAAAAATAAATATTATTCTTGTGAATGAGTTCGGCATCCTTATACGTACGACAAATTGCTAACAAATAGATAGACGCCTCAGCCAAATGGATTTTGTGAAGCTCATGTGTGTGTGTACAAGGAACAAAAGGAAACACCAGTTGTTGTTTAATGATAAGAAATTTGTATTTTATTCCATTGCAGGATAAGAATCTTATCAGGCAGCGATGGCAGCTGGCAGGCAAGACATTGCGTACCGTCTAAGATGCGTTCCGGACAACTCTATTGCTTCGGGAGTGGCACTACTGCTAGTGACCTTCAAGCCTGTGTATCCTGCAAAAAAAAAACAACTCCCCAACCCATAAAGTATATGCTTGAGCGTCGAAGGTAAGGGCTGCTACTGCCGGTACTGTACCGATACAATCGATATTCACTCATACCGCACAAAACAACAAGCGTCTGCTGTACCCGAGTTGGGTCCCGTGCAGGCGGAAACAACATTCTCACATATGTACACGATATTGATTGGAGCCAAATTTATGATGTAACATAATCATTTTTCTTCGCTTCCTATTCCCATCATAACGTGGAGCGCTTCGAACTGCCGCCGACGAAAAGCCCGTGCCCAAGTTCGGCATTGAAAGCAAATCTGTTCAAATTTCTTTCGATAGAAAACGATTGGTCGGGCAGAAGGGAAAAGTGAAGAATACGTGGCAGGCGAATACACACACACACACACACACACATACCGAACCGTTTGGGTTCCGTTCCGTTTGGTGATCGTTTTATTTTCACTTAAATTTTACTCCGCTCCAGTGAAAGCATCGCAACCCGGGCTACGGGGGTTTTTTGGATGCTCGGTTATTTATTTGCCGTTCTGCCGGCAAAGTAATTTTTACATCTCCAGCAGCAAGATTGAAATGCGGGGCGCATCAATTGAAGGTGGCTTGAAGTGGCCTACCGGCAGGCAGGAGTACTAGTGGGCATGCGGGTGGGCGAGTGGGCGTTTTCTTTTTACCCGCCTTTTGCCCGGCCAGGATCAGCTTTAAACAGTGTTGAAAAGGGTTGTTAAGCGGCCGGTCGTATGTAAAGCGAAAATATTGATTTTTGTGGGTTTTTTTTTTTTTGTTTGGAAGGAAATGTGTTTTTACTGCTGGGGAGTTGTACTTTTTTGTAGAGCATTGAATTCTATTCAATTTAATTTATGAAGGAAAGGTACAGCGTTTTGAATATTTTTTTCACACAACTGTGTTAACATTTTACGCTTGTTAATTTCTTTTTGCACTGAGAAGGTTTTGGTATTCTGTAAAGTCAAAATGAATCTAACTAATTCTAGAAATAAGAAGAAAATATTTCTAGGCAGCAAAATCCTATTTAGTATTTATTACATAGTTTTGAACAAAACATATAATCCTCCAAAAATATGAGACTAAAGCAATTGTAGCTAGCTTATCTTTTAAGATTAGAAGAATGTCTAAGTTTTCCAAATAATTATTCAATAACACTCCTTGTTAATGACAGCTATTCTGCACTGACACTAGCTTTTTATAACTCATATTATGTCAGTCAGTAAAACTACACTAGGAGAAAAATCTAGAATCAATATAGCAGTCTTGTACACTCTTCTGCGCAGTACTAATATGTCTGGATCTTAACACCGAAACATGAAGTAATTAGAATTGAAATTAGGACATACGCAGCAAAAATATATAAAATTGAAAAGCAATATAAATTATCCCTGCAATTTTCTCTGAAAACCTGCAGATATCAAAATTAATAACTAAATCTGCAACTCCACAAACGTCAATTTCATAATCCAAAGCTGTATGGCATATGTCTAAACTCACCAGTAAAAATTGTCGACAAAAACGATTGAATTGCGACTGACGTTCTACTAACAACTGGTGCGGGCTGTTGCTAGTAACAACATAGAAGATCAAAATCTTCAAGTGCTTTTAGGAGTTGGATGCATTAGAATTTAACACAATATTTCTATGCATAACGCATTGCGTAGAATGTTGAACAATCATTTTTTAGTCTAGTTTCGGGGCGGCCCGGTGGTGTTTTTGGCAACGGCGCCAGTTCCTAACACGACCGGACCGGGTTCAAATCCCATTCGGACCGTCCCCCCGTAGCACGGTCTGACTAGCCTGCTACGTGGTAAAATTAGTCTAATACGGCCAGGCCGTTCTAACATAAAAAAGCACTAGTTTCGTTCAGTAGCGAAGTCTCAAATAGCCTTGATCAATGCCGTAATATATCGTTTGAAGTAACTGAAGATCATTCTAGAATTAGAATTATTCATTACAAACTTAATCCAACTTGATTGGCCTTTCAATGTGTATCGCTGTCTATGAAGTTGGATCTCTCGTAGCTCATTATATACTCCATCATGACACGAATTAGGACATATTTTATACATTCAACTAATGCACATGTTGATTTAAACCTCATCTTAATAAGGACGATTATGATACGACTACTAGAAACACTTTGAAGATAGCAAGCATTCCAGATATTCATTTATTAATGAGACTTATCCTATTTTAGGACTATAGTTTTGGGAAAATATCATTTAACATTAAACTGATGATCTCGGAATGAGTGGAATATCATTAAACATAACCTGTTTGTAGCTTCCACCGAAACCAAACAGTTTTCCTAGGTGGAACTATTGCTTTAGGTGGAACTAAGACACGCTATTTCGGTAACGCTCCCGCAACAGGCATACGACGCTACGTTAACAATGAATGAAGGCGGCACGTGATTTTTGTTATTCCAGCTAACNCTTGTGAGTATGTATGTCTTCTTATTCGTGTGCGTGGGCGTTCGCGGGTGCTTGCTAGTTCCACGACTGTTGATACTTTTTACAAATGTTTTGCCGCTACACGCCTTTAATGCTGCTGCCGAACTTTACCGCTTTGCATATTTGTCCCGCTGCCGGTTGTGATGATGCGTTTTAGTACTAGCCTATTTATACAGTCGACATTAGCGGGATGCCTTTTTGTGTTGCTTTTCGTGTGTGTGTGTGTGTGTTTTTTTTTTAATTTTCCTTTTAGTTGCTCTTCGTTTTTTCTTTTTGTTTTACGTTAACGTTTCGGTTGGGCACTTCTGTTTACTGCTTCCTTTGGCGGGTGGCTTCAGGTGACGGGCCGCACTCAACATGCTGCGCCGCTTCTCATCCGCATCGTTCCGAATAGTCGGCAAACTTTCGTGATTTTGTTTGCCTTCCTTTTTGCTTTCGGTTAGTTCGTCCCTTTTGTGTTTTTTTGTTTTTTTGTTTTTTGTTTTTTTGGGTTTGTGCACGAACGACAGCCAGAGCGTTTACTTTCAAGAACACCAAAACCAGTCTGCTTCTTCCGAGTCCGGTCCAATGTGCTGCTACGATTACTACAACCTTTTGCTGGTGATGCTGATGCTGGTGCGGTGATTGGCTCGCTTCCCTTTACTCTTCGCTGATCGCTGAAGTCTTTCACGTTCCTTCACGGTTTTTGCACCTTTTGCATTAACGCAGCTGCAAATTGCTACCGATCCGAGAGCTTCACACGCGGCACCTTTAGCGAATATGTGATAATAGCGATAGTATGCGGTTTTTAGCGGTTGTAGTGATTGGTGGTTGGTAATGGTAGCGGTAGTAGTTGTAGTAGCAGTAGCAGTATCAGTAGTAGTAGTAGTTGTAGCAGTAGTATTCACATGAGACCGGGGAACAAACAACAAACTTATGATTTGAACAACTAAATACGACGACGACGACAACAACGACGACGAGCACGACGACGACGACAACGACGATGACGATAACACACCCGTATCCTTGTTCCACGTTTCTTTCTCTGAAGTCAAAACAGTCCCAACCGGATCTAGGAACCTCTGCTACGGCATGCGAGTCCCGACGGTCCTCGACATCGACCACGATGACGACGACGACGACGAGCAGCGCCGAGGACGCTCGCCAGCTGAGCGCTTGAGTGCGATCTTATGCTAGGTGGGCGCTCCGACGCCACCCACAACACACGCGAGTCCCGTGGGTGACTGAAGAACTGTGAGCGACCCTTCGGAACGGTACGGACGTTCGCTGAGCCTAATCGTTCCTTCAACGCACTTTCATTCCGCACCTATTTACAGCCGGGTGGACCGTTGTGTGTAAGATTAGGTTTAGAGATTAGGTTAAAGGTAAGTTAGGAAAACCAGAAAAAAGGAAACATGTTTTGCTTGTTTGTGTGATTGTGAAGTAAGGGAAATTGTTCAAAATATTTATGTAAAATATTGTTAACGACAATATAGTAAACAACTACATAGATTAAATGCTAATCTTGAACAAGTGTCATTAGTGACACGTTCGGAAAGTGTACCGTGACGTCACCAGTGTGCAAGAAACCGGCTAGAATTCGCTGTTCGAGCGTGTGTCGAAGCGAACGGCAGTCACTCGCAGGCGCTTGTACACAAACCTTCGGAACACTCACCGGACTGAGCTGTAATTCCAGTGTGCACCCATTCGGCGCAAGCGNACGAGCACGACGACGACGACAACGACGATGACGATAACACACCCGTATCCTTGTTCCACGTTTCTTTCTCTGAAGTCAAAACAGTCCCAACCGGATCTAGGAACCTCTGCTACGGCATGCGAGTCCCGACGGTCCTCGACATCGACCACGATGACGACGACGACGACGAGCAGCGCCGAGGACGCTCGCCAGCTGAGCGCTTGAGTGCGATCTTATGCTAGGTGGGCGCTCCGACGCCACCCACAACACACGCGAGTCCCGTGGGTGACTGAAGAACTGTGAGCGACCCTTCGGAACGGTACGGACGTTCGCTGAGCCTAATCGTTCCTTCAACGCACTTTCATTCCGCACCTATTTACAGCCGGGTGGACCGTTGTGTGTAAGATTAGGTTTAGAGATTAGGTTAAAGGTAAGTTAGGAAAACCAGAAAAAAAGGAAACATTTTTTGTTTGTTTGTGTGATTGTGAAGTAAGGGAAATTGTGCAAAATATTTATGTAAAATATTGTTAACGACAATATAGTGCACAACTACATTGATTAAATGCTAATCTTGAACAAGTGTCATTAGTGACACGTTCGGAAAGTGTACCGTGACGTCACCAGTGTGCAAGAAACCGGCTAGAATTCGCTGTTCGAGTGTGTGTCGAAGCGAACGGCAGTCACTCGCAGGCGCTTGTACACAAACCTTCGGAACACTCACCGGACTGAGCTGTAATTCCAGTGTGCACCCATTCGGCGCAAGCGTTCTCGACCATCATCGAGTGAGCGCTCACTCATTCCGTCACTCACTTTCTTTCCCCACACTGCCGGGCGCTCACTGCACTCGCGTACCAATCACATGGTGAACGAGTGACGGGCTCTC
This sequence comes from Anopheles rivulorum, assembly GCA_018908115.1. Classification (NCBI taxonomy): domain Eukaryota; kingdom Metazoa; phylum Arthropoda; class Insecta; order Diptera; family Culicidae; genus Anopheles; species Anopheles rivulorum. The sequence goes on from CM032178.1 coordinate 23,559,062, forward strand.
ACACATCGTACTGAGTGTACTGGTGAGTGGGTTTTTTTTTTGTTGGCGTTATTCCATTCGCGTTTGGGAACAAAAACCCTACAGAAAAGGGATGTACCAATACTAATACTACTACTACCACTACAAATACCACCGCAAATGGGGCTAAACAGAAAGAAGACGTTTGAACCAGTTTGCTCGTTTTGTCGTTTTGCACACCCAGCGTACGAATCTGTCTGTTTCGCACGGTACGGTTATCTTTGTGCTTTGGAGTTTTTACTTATCTTACTCTTGAACCGCTCGACTCGTGCTCGTGCCCTGCAAGCATCCGCTATAAACTACAGCTGACTAAGTCGTGTCACTGGGCGAAAATGATGAATTGTACATGAAATCGGCAAGATCGGGTTGAAACCCGAGTGTACAGGCAAAGTGTTTTTGGTTTAAATTTGGCCGAAACTAAAGCTATGTTTAGTGCGAAAAATCGATAGCCGTTCCGAATGCTTGAGGAAGATTTTGAAGCAAAATAACAGCTTCAACTTACAATTTCGTTTAGTAATGTAATATATTTCGGTTTATTATTTTACAACACAACTATCATCAATTAGACTATTTTCTCGTTCCTTATTAGATAAACTCCATATAATGATCATTTAAAAATGAAATCACCCTTTATTCCCCAATTCCGACCAACTTGTTCCCATATCTCATAACTACTTTTTGTTCCATTCGAAACCAAATAAAGAAAAAAAACACTCACACAATCTGCCACTGGGATGTATTCTTTTAGCATTTTTTGCTTCATGTTCGCATTCCACTCAACAGGCAAGCGAGAATGCATGAAAACTCGACTCCCAGCAGCATATGGCGTACAGCAGCAGCAGCAGTAGCAGCAGCAACAGTGTTTCGGCAGCATGTGTTGAACTGTTAAATTATAATAAACTTGAAATTAAATGGGCTAATGTTATCTCTTTTTTTTCTTCTCTCCCTCTCTCCTTTTCCATTCTACCATCTGTGCGTGCATCCCTTCCGCCCTTGCGAGCGTGTTGGAGCGATGGTTTAGATTTGCAATTATGATAAGAAGGATTTCGTGAGGGAAGTTATAAAGCGAAGAACCCTGCTCAACGGAAACGACAGCGGACTCACTTTGTTTCTTACCAGTCTTCGTTTTTTTTTTGTTCTCGCCCCTTTTCTGGTGTGTGTGTGTGTGTGTGTGTGTTTGCCCATTCACTTTCGACCGCTTTCTCCCATGTTTGCGTGAAAATATCTTTTTCATATTCACTTTAATCCTTTAGTCAGACCTTTTTTTTTGCTTTGGAGCAGGAGCACTAGCGGGCTATTGGGGTTGTTTCTCGTGAGCAGCGAGACGCGGGCAGTCCTCAAGCTCAAGAAAGTCTGTATACTCTGGATCTTTACGGCATATCTGTTTAGGGGCTATATTCCTTCAGTATCCTTTTCGTGTCAGTTTTTTTTTCGTGTACACTCACTCTCTCTCTCGCCCCTAATGCATACAATATCAACTTGTCGTTTTTCATGTCTTTTTTATCTTCTTTTATTTCTTCATGCTCTTCTTCTTCTTCTTTTTTTCTGGAACCTCTTTGTAACCGGCCTAGGATTACACTACAACCAAAATTTAAAAAAAATCGCTACAGCTGAGCCGGTGTAGAGCGGGTTGCGTGTAGTGTCCACCATCCGTAAGCTGCCATTCGTAATATTCGCATTTTACTCGCTGTTTGTACGGGAGGTATGAAATTTCTTTCCCCAAAAAAAAAAATATACGTAGGCAAATAGACCAGTAATCGGTTGGGAATCGCTTACTTAGCATCGGGTTTTGTCGAGTCGAGGAGCTTGCTGGGGTTTTCGTTTTTGTATTCTGCTCCCCTTTTTTTTCATTAATCGCACCGTTTGATTTTCATCCATCGCTTCGCATAATGATTTACAATCGCCCCGAGGAAGGTGAGATTATGGAAAACTTATTCTTTGCCATTGGCTGCACCACGTTCAACCTCGCACCGCGCGTCCCCGTTGATTCACTCGTCAATCGTTTCCTTCTTATAATCGTTATATCGTATTTTTCTCATTCATTTCCGTCCACCGCACCAGGGCACCGTGCCAGACCGTTGCCTAGATCGGATGGAAATGAGAAGGAGAGGAAAAGTATGCGTATATAGAACTGGATTCAGTGTACGTTTCCTTTTCGGAGGAGAATAGGTTTTGGGAATAACGATAAGTGTTTTCCTACACTCGAGGGTGAATGGAAAAGTGCCACAGGCTCGTTAGAGTTCGTACGGCTAATTAACACCAAATTTTTTTGCACTAGTACTGAGTCTGTAATATTGCACTCACTTTTTTATACATTTGCTCCAAATTTACTCATAACTTTATTTCCATTTTCAAACTAAAAGTTTACCTCAACAAAAAAGGAGCAAAAGCAACTTTACATTCCTGCCATTCCACTTGCAAGGAAGCCACAGCCGGTAAGGTGTTCTCATAACATCTCACCATCGCGGCAATAATGCCGAAGCGAAGATTTTCGTCGATGTCTTTTCCCATCCCCAACCACGGAATGAAGTGATGAAAGCTTGAACGAAACCCATCACGAAGTGATCGTGGCGGCGGCAAGGTAACACCGGAGTACCCGGGAGCACTGCAAGACTGATGAGTCTTGAAGTGCTGAGATGAGGAAGATGTGGAAGAAGAAGAAGAAAAAGAATAAGAAGAAGAAGCCAAAAAAAAGCCATCGCCATCGTAAGGACGTAACATCTCGATATCGGAAAATGAGGAAAAGTCGCTATTGATGACTTTTCCATCCTTCCCAACCCCCATCCTTAAATCATACAAGCGGAGAAGGGGAAGGTAGGACAGGTGGTCGGGATGGATACACCGTTGCTCAAGGATGGCAAAGGAACCCATTTGAAAATAAATCAAAAAGCGACTCGCTGCTTCCAGCGGCGGTGATTCGACTCATTTCAATTGATGACGCTAGTTACACAACGGGGACCACCCGGTAGCGGTGGAATCGATCACGGAATGATTCGTTTCGTTTTATTTGGAAATGCGAACGGATGGAACAGCAGCCTAGATCTCCCCTCCCCCCTCCCCCGCCCCAAAAACCCACCCCACTAAATTGTGCACACAAGTTTGTAACGGGCTGGCGAAGGTAAGGAAACTTTACCGGAGGGCGGCCATGTTTGGTTGGCATCGGGAAAATACCTTTGGATAGCTGTGTTTGAAGTGTGCCTTTCGCCAGCACTATCCACGACGCGGTTCCAATATTAGGCAAACGTTTGATGAGGCAAACGCTGGCCTGCGAGCGTTTTGCAAACAATTATTTGCGGCTACCATCCCGGCTGATGGTTCTCTTTGAAATGGGAAAAGCTTTGCTGGAAATTTTAAATTATTGATTCTTACATTCAAATCGAACTAAACAAAAAAAAAGCATCCAAAAGTTATCAAACTGTAAGTAAAGAATTTACCAGCTGAAGGAATGCCACGGTAAAGTAATTTTTTAAACGTTTAATAAATTATGCAATTAAACCATGCTTGAAATACACACGAACTGCTGCTGCATGCAACAGCAGGAAGCGAAGGTAGTAAATAAAAAAGGAAACAAATTTCACCTTCACTGTACCAAAAAACGCCATCCAGCACCATACGGGACAAGCAGCAGGTGATGCTGCTGTCAGGATGCTTCTCTCCGACAACGACAACTGTTTGGTTAAATCGACTAAAAACCAACGGTCGCTCATAAAATGTAGAACGTCCTAACCATTCACTTAGCCCTTCGCCGCTTAGGACCAGCGGGATCTGCCTGTTTCTTTTGTCAATGTTGTTTTGTTTTGTTTTTGTACTCTCCCTCTCTCTCACACACACACACAAACACTCTGTTTCTCTTTATTTGGTCAAAAGTCACTCATTTCCCTTTGGCCAAGTGTAGGTACGATGCATCAGCATGTCCGTTTGGAGGGAAATAAAGCCATTTGTCTGTAAGCTGGTAAATGGAAATTGCTCGGACCGCTTCCATAAACAAACCCGACGCGGAATCCCGTGCACCGGAGACATAAAAAAAACCCCTTTCCTTCCCTCCAATCACCCCGCGGAAAATTCCCGGCAGCTCCACAACCCTAGCACGTAAGCATTCGCCGTGCCGTGGCGGTGTACGTTCGCATCCATCTAGCAGTGAATGTTTTCCCAGCTCATTCCGGCCAAGCTTGTGCTGTGTTCTCGCTGCATAGGTAAGCGGTGAGCGTGTGAGTAACTGCGTGGATGCATTGGCCAGTAAAGAATAGCGCTGGCGTACGTAAAAAAAAAAGCAAACGACACGGAAAACCCATCACTACGGCCCACGTGACACGCCGAGGCCGTGGACAACAATCTCGGCCGGAGCTGTGTTTCACTGGCTCTATGTGTGTGTGCCATGGGGAGGATGGAAAGGGGGTGGCTTTTTATGTTTAATCAACAAACAAAAACTAAAAGGAGACAAACATGGTTCATACATGTCCTGAATCAAGAAAGGTTACCCGGTCACTTTGCCGATCCCACCATGGCAACAGTGTCACAGAAAAAGGTACCAACGATGGTGGAAAACAGTACAAGCCCAGTATTGCTATTTGATTGGAAAATCGGCGTCATCGGAGACCTAGGTTTTGTTTTTTTGTATTCCATTTTCCAATTCGGATTCTTTCGATAAACTGCACTGTATTGTACGAAAATAATTACAGACGGAGTATGATTGGTCATTTACTATTTTCTTGCTTAGCGTTTGAAGATATACGTACTATAACAGCTTTTTAAGGTCATTTTTGTGGTTTGTAGAACGATTTTAATTGTTTTATACTTTATTGACAATATTTATGAAAAAAATACGTTAAAGATATTAAATTCTTTGCGGGATTTTTTCTTGGAGCGGTCGAAGAAACAAACAAATATTCGGGTCGCTCTGCGGTTTTATTTTCAAGCAACATCGTCAACACATAAACAAAGAATTTTGAGAAAATGTACATAATTCTACTACAGAATTATTTGAATTTTTAAACTTCAGTTAGTCACTTAAGGAACTACCATGGCTTGAGACCAACTGTTTATTGTATTTCTGGTCAAGGTTCATACATGATGGATTCTTATTACGCACGACAGGATCCGAAGTTGATTTTCAACGTGACGGTTTATTACTTGGTCTTATGTGTGGCTTTTTACTTTGGATTTGTTCACTTTAACATCTAATGCATTGTTTTTGTTGTGTCCGATTAGATTCAAGAATTGGATTAAGTTTTAAAATAATTATTGATTTGTTTACTGTCATGTAGGCAACATTTTCCAGATGAACAACTTTATTCCAGAAGTAAATTAGAGCAAAGACGAAGATGTACACATTTAAATACAAAAACGCACACATAAAAACGTAGATTTCAGCTCTATCATTTTCAGTATTTTTTGTCTTCTGTCATTTAGGATTTTGTAGCGAATTTTCTAGAAACATTTCGAAATTTTATCGTATTATCACAAGTTTAACACTGTTGACAATTGTTTGTAAAGTGTTTTACAGTGTAAAAATAAAAGAAATATTCGTTGCACGCTATTTACCCTCTTATTGGATCAACCCCCTCCCCACCCCCCCACCCCCCCTGGACTCACCGCTTGCACACGAACGATGCCAGCCAGCGAAATAAGAATTCACCCTTTCACAGGTGCAATGAACTGGAACGATTGTTTTCCCTACCTATCGACGCGAATTAATTTCTCATAAATGACATTTCAATGCCATGAATTTTCAGCCGAGATTTTCCACGTTTCGTACCAATGCCATCATTTCGCTCGTTTGCTCATGAAATTTGATTAACAGTAAAGGACAAAAAAAACTGGCCGCAGCAGCAGCAGCAGTAAAACAAAAAGTTATAAAAAATAAGAAAGAATCGGGGTAGTTTCACTCTATTATGATGATAACCGCGTGTATGATAATGTTGGTAGAATTTCCATACCCTAATTGGGTGGTTTTTCTCCCAACTGATGCAAAGGGGGGGTTTGGTGAGGGGTTTTTGTAGTCGAAAAAAAACCCTCTCTCTCTCACACACACACACACAGCCAACATGGATGCAAAACGGTGTGGGCCAACGTTAGTGGTGATGGTTTGGCGTAGCGAAAACAAAACCTCCAAACTAACACACATACACACAAAAAAGTCCGATAATTTATACGACATGACACACAATTGCAGAAACATATCAATTTTTCACACTCCTCACACTGTTGTTGGTGGTTTTTTGGGGGGGGTGGAAGAAGGGAGAAAGCAGGGGGGATCACGTTTATCTCATTGAACGTTCCACGTACGGTTTTGCGTTTGCTGCATCTGTGGATGGACGATGTCACTAAATAATTATTTTAATATTAATTTTTGACATTATATTCATCATGGACCGGTGGCGTCAACCAGCGAGGCGGTGTTGTTTCAATGGTTAAAAATGGTAGCATGTGTGCCTTTTTTTTTTTTGGTTTTTTAGCCATACGATTGTTTCGTTCCATCTTCCGGTTCGTTCGGTTCGAGCCCGTTTCAAGCCACCGTTTAGTTTGTGTGAGAGTCATTTAAAGTGAAATTGTGTTTAATTAACGTGTACAAGCACTCTAACAAACTGACTGGCCTGGATGCTGGAGCGAATGCATATAGAGCACCGTGACACACTGTGTTTTTTTTGTGCTGCTTTTCATGCCAAGCTAGCTTAGTAAAATGTTAATTAATCTCTCTTTACAAAAAAACACACTCACATTATTCAATCAATTATTATGATGTGCTCTTTTAACAATTGAAAAGAGTAGTGAACAATGCAAATAGAAATCCAATTAATCCTTTCACATCACGAACGATTCATTTTTATGGTTGCAAATTAAACAAACAAAAACATTGCTGTGTTTGGTTAATCTTTCAACCGTTCGTCTTTTGCGATCGGCACCATTGATAGTTGGGTGTGTGGCTATGTCTTGTACGGTACATAATTCATCCGCCTGGGGGTAAACGCTGTTGGGGAAGGTCCTCATTGCATATAGCCAACCGGCGCTGATGGGCAGTTATGATACATGCACCTTCGAAAGTTTGCATACACTTTCTAACCGAACCCCTTGTGCTTCTTCACCAACGATAACAACCAGGTGTGGTGGCCGTAACTTCCAATGGCTCAACCATTACCCGCGGAAACCCCCATACACGAGCGTTCTCAGTAGCTTAACTAGAGGTTTGGAACAACCACGTGTATGTGCAGGAGTGGGTTTTTTTGTTTTGTTGTTTTGGCACACAGGTAAACGAAGGCTTTTAAATTTGCCAAACTCGGTAACATGCCGTGCATGATGTGTTTATCCTTCTAGCGATGTGTCCGTTTTCGGCCTTCGCGCGCACACATTCGCGTTCGCACCGTTTCGTTCGGCAAACCGAAAAACCACACCGAAATATGTACCGCTGATAACATTTGACCGCATAAATTACCGGGTCGGCGTATATTTTTCGGTAGTAAATTACGCTGCTATCGCAAATTGAAACTCACGTGCGCACCGTGGCCACGCAAATGGATGTCGTAGATGAAGATTGCAGTTTTGAAAAATTGCTTTATTATTTACTACCACGGGCCACATGGCCACGTGTCTGTTGGGCCGTACCGAAAGGGAGGGGGGGGGGGGGGTACGCGCTAATGGACGAAGGCGAAACATTTTGCTGTTGGTGGAAATGTTGTTTCTTTTAACACGCCACGGCAGGCAGACAGGCGGTGTCGTAAAGCTATATCCGCCCGCTAATGTTTTGCTGCTTTGTAATGGATTTCGGTGCATTTTCGGTGGTGGCGAATGTTAGCACTTCGATTAGCAATAAGCTTTTTGTTAATGATTTATACCGATGGAAACATTAGTGACCAAACCCAAACAAAATTTTAATGAGAATATAGAGTTTTTTAATTGTTTTCCTAATAGTAAATAATTCTTCAACGAAAAGGGACAAATAGAAGAAATTCTCCCAAACATAATTTAATGTTTCGGACAAGAGAAACTACTTCTTCTATAGTCATTTTTTTTTTGTCATAAATTTTACTTGTATTTAATAATGTTCTAAAAATTGCTCGTATTGGAACCTTCAACTCTCTCTTTAGACAGTCTAACCACCGATAAGTACACATTTAAAGACAACATTCCACCTAATGTCTTCCCTCTTGCAGCTTTTGCTGATCATTTGTCAATGAGTGTAACCTTTTTTTTTATCGGCCAGTTGCTCGTCTCATCCAGAAACTTCTGCCCGGAGTCATCATCGTGCGCGGGCGATCCATCTTGATTAAACTCGTTCCATAATTGTTTTCAATTTCATCAGCCGCACGAAAGAAAAGAAGAAAAAAAAAACGAGCCAAAAAATCTGCTGCACGGTTTAACCTAAAAAACAAGGCGATTCAAAAGTGGCAAAGGCCTAAGCATCGAGTGGGAAAAAATGAATAAACACAGCATTCTGACTTTCCAAAAACGGCCTACACATCCTACACACGCCCGGAATCAATGCCGGAATGAGAAGGATTGAAGGAGAAAAGAAAAAAAAACCCTCCGATCTCATCCGATTGTTGTTTTGGTACAGCTAGTCGAAGAGAATAGAGAGAAAGAGAGAGAGAGAGAGAGAGAGAGAGAGAGAGAGAGAGAAAGAGAGAGAAAAAGCGCAAGCCACCCGGAAAATACTTGACTGTGATAAATTAATGTTATCTCCCGAGCACGAAAAGGATTTTTTCCGTGTTGTTGTTGTTGTTGTGTGGGGCAACGAACTTAACTCTTTCCGTACACAAGCGCGTGCATGATGGTACGTCATGTTGGGCAGCGTCATAAACAGCGCCTTGCTGATGAACGGTCGACGAAACGGTTGGGGATGAAAAAAGGCTTAAGATCACCGTTGGGAAAGTTGCTTTAATATCGTTTAAAAGGAAAAAAAACAATGCTAAATAGTAAAGAATAGATCAATGGTAACGGAATGTCTTGACTAAAGTTTCTTACAATAAAATAATATAAACGAATTTCAAAAAATCTATTCATTAAAATGAATTGCTTTTTTTCTATTTGTATTTTCCGAATTTCCCCATGTAGTTACTTAAAAAAGTATAAAATTTCATCATAAATCGTAGTTTTTTTTTTTTCAATAGCTGTTCTTCAAAAGCCAGTCAAAACTGTTCTTCAAAAGCCAGTCGAAAAAGCATTCGCCAACTGGCTTTTAAATGAGATGCGAACACGTGTCTACCCGCATCTCCATCAGCAAGCTTTGTTCCAGTGCGCACAGCACTGCAACAAAGCTACGGCCGCAACCCAAAAAAGCACGCAGCATGCGAGCTAAAACCGTTTGCCCCATTTTGCCAGCACCGATCGGCGTGTCCGGCTGTAAGCCTAATAAATTTGAACGCGCTTTCGAGCATGGCACATTACCATGGAAGCCTTCAGGGTGACGTGCGTCTTCTCGCTTTCATGTTGCACCCCCGATACGCAACGGAGGAGTTGCGTTTGCGGAGCTAGGAAAAATATCAATCAATACGCCTGGCTGTACGGACGGTTAGCGTTTCACTTGTAAAGCGGCTTTGATGGATTTTGTCGGCAAACGATAGCAAACCATTTTCGGCGAGGCTATTTCACCGCACTGTCAGCTTAAATCAGCCATGCTGCCGTGCAAAATCAAGCGGAACGGACGATTCGAACAAGCGCGCTTGGGATGAAATTGTGCGTCTCCGTGTGCTGCTGTGGTCGATGGTATCATAATGATAAGTTTTAAACGTTTAATAAATAAAAATTACAGCTAATAAACTGTTTCTATTTTCCTATCATTTATTCTTATCGTTGATGGTAGATAAATTTTAAAAAAATATGTTTGCTTGTAAAAAATTTAAGCCAGCCGGATGAATCAACAAAGCACATTGCTGTGCAAAATAATCTTAATTTGTGATGGTAATGTAAAATAGTTTCAATCTTAATTTCCGCACACCTGGCATCAGCATTCGTGTAAATTTTATCCTCAAACTGCATCGGCAGACGCAGATGCTCTTGCAGTTCCGTTCCGCCTGTGGCATGTGGCATGTGGCCCGAGCGACTCCTTCTTTGCATACATTCGGTCCTGGGCCGATGCACACGACCGAGCAGACGTTCGATAGTGGTTCTCATCGGTAGATTTACATTCAATATATGCACAATTCGCCGATACCGTTCATGGAGCGGAAAATAGCAAAAACGCATTTTCTGCTTGTCTGTTACCTCGCTCGCCAGGAACGCCGGTTTTGTTATTTTTCGCAATCGATGCGCCTGTAAAACTGGTACCCCTCCTCCCTTCCTCCCCCATCGTTCCCCCCATACCCCCCCCTTCCCCCCCCCCCCCCCCCCCCCCCCCCCCCCCCCCCCCCCCCCCCCCCCCCCCCCCCCCCCCCCCCCCCCCCCCCGCCTCCCTTCAACTTGCACCACTTACAGCAACGGTTCGATGTTTTCCCTGATCGAGGTGCCCGTCGTCCTATTACCCAGGGCGCTTCCTTAGCACCGGTTCGCCTATTGACTTCCACACAATGGCATTCGAGCCGTGGCGTTGCCTGAAGGTTCGGATGCCACTAGGTACTAGAAGCATTCATTGCAATCTCGAAATCTCGTCGACTGCATTCGCTATCGTTATCATTCGTCAGCAGGCTAGTAACGGGGATGCTGGATGCTGGTGGTAGTGGTGGATCAGTAGTGGGTGTAGTGCGGTGGATCATCAGCTCGAGTGAACACTCTCGCAGACCACCGGCAAAACTCTGTGGCACGAGGAGCGCAGCGGCGGTGGCAAGAAATGGAACCAACAACATCACAACACAATGGATGACAACGCATCAGCACGAACGAGTCACTGCCGACATTGAACAACCACCAATCGGCTGCAGTTTTGCATAAATATGAGACCCGACCATGGCGCACACCAGGGAGGGGAGGTGGGTTGGATGGGTGGGTATTGGTAGTAGGACGTAATTTTCCAGATTGATGCATGATTAAGTAGACAATGATATATTTTTTCCGGCCACCGAACATCATTTTTACACAAATTGTGCTAGGTTGCGATACTGGGAACACACACAGCAACAACAAACAAAAAAAAAGATTGAAGCGTTGCTTTATGCGAGACATGATTATTATGAATCATTGATTAAAATGTAAGCGCAATGTGATGCGAATGGGATGTACATTATGGTATTTTTATCGGCGTATAGATCTACTGTACGATGTTGTTAACGGTGGGTGTAATGCAAAAAAGTAGTACACATTTAACACGATTTAGGGATTGTGTCGTACAACTGGTATCTCTTTACGAGTGGATGTGAATTATGGATGATTGAAACAGTTTAGAAGAAACTTTTATTATCAGCAAATGCATCTACATCTGCTTGTTTGGTTTGAGATAAGCAACTGACTATTTATTGTGTGCTGTTTAGATCTAACACGAGATCAAAAGGCGGAAAATAGCTAAAAGACTTGATAACTATCGCTGACCGGTCGAATCATTCATCTATGGAATGATGGTACTTGATGACTTGAATGAGTTGTTCTGCAACTTGTTACGCACTCTTTCACCTGATAAAAGGTGGTTTCATACGATTCCATACACATAAGAAATGTTTGGTCCTATATCGGCAAAAGTGTTTTGAAGAAGCAGCTAGGTATGATAACCATCTTATATAAAACTCATACGCTTTCCGTAAAAAGCGGAAATTCAACGGTAACTTAGCTTCAAGCAAGCTCAATATTAGACTAAGATGCTTCTTCACACAACATAGGTGATCAAGATCTACCAGGCGTCTCCACTGATCATTAACAAGTACCAGGCGTCTCCACTGATTATTAAAAAGTACCAGGCGCCTCCATTTAATGATTTGTCCATACGGTGAATAAATTTATTATTTAATTGGACTGTTTATGTTTAAATTTTCACTGATTTGTATTAAAACAAGGGATTAAGGGACCTTTATTCAAGCACCTTTATTATTCTTTTTGGAAAAAATAGCATTTGTTTATCAAAATGTCCTACTTTTGATTTTACGAAACATTTATTTTATTTCAAAAATCCAGTGGCTGTTCGATGCCCCTTCGCAAAAAATTCACATTCCAGCAGCTGTGCAAGCACAATGTACTAATTTTTAACCTCACCGAATGCTAACGAAATTAAATGGCCCAAACGGGGAAGAAGAAAACTCAGCACACTTTTTCAATAATACCGGAACGGAAAGAAACAACAATCGATTTGCTGCGGAGTGAACTCGATCCAGTTCAAATAGCGCGCATAGCTCGAAGACATTCGCTGTCTAATGTGAAAGGAAATTGTGTATTATTAAGAATGTTGGACCATTGCCAGCAAATCTCTATTCTGGTGCCATTTTCTTCGACGCTTCGACAGGCGGCAAAATGTGTGCCATTCAGCCACAAAACCGAGAGCGCGGATGAGGGTGNTTTTCAATAATACCGGAACGGAAAGAAACAACAATCGATTTGCTGCGGAGTGAACTCGATCCAGTTCAAATAGCGCGCATAGCTCGAAGACATTCGCTGTCTAATGTGAAAGGAAATTGTGTATTATTAAGAATGTTGGACCATTGCCAGCAAATCTCTATTCTGGTGCCATTTTCTTCGACGCTTCGACAGGCGGCAAAATGTGTGCCATTCAGCCACAAAACCGAGAGCGCGGATGAGGGTGGCGCATCGGAAGGAATAGCACATTAGGGAGCTCCTGCTTGTTTGGGGGTGATAGGGGGGATGGGGCGAAGTGTTGATAGAAAGAAACGATTATCCTAGGCACCAGATGACGTACATAAATATAAGCTGTGGCCTTCCCCCCAGCTTGCGTATGGGGACAACGTTGGGAATGAAGCGCTGCGTTCCGTATGTATGTTGTGGAATTTTGTTGCGAGCTTGAAAAACGATTCTCTTGGTCTTTCCCCACACACAAACACACACACGGAACTTTAAATTGCACTGAAAGGAAAAAGGGAAACCGAGTGACTGAGCAAGGGGAACGCTTTGTTTGAGATCAGCCGAAAAATATTTCAAATTGGAAAAATCGCTCCTGACGCATGGGACAGCAAATAGTTCGCTCGGCTTCGAAATGAAGCCCAATACACACACACACGGTAGCACTCGCAACGTGGTGCCATCCTGTGAAATCGTTGATTTCGTTGGTCTACCGGTCTCGGTTATGGACCGCCCGGACAGCACACATCGAACCCTCGCACTGCGGCGTCCGTGGACCTTCGGGTCGGATCTTTTATCCTACGTGGGCTGCCTGTTGTGGGCGACCCATGCCATGCACATTTCATACACTGAAGCTCATTTCTCATGAATAAACATATCTTGCGCTCGGCAGAGCGCTCATAAATGCAGCCCGTGCTGGAGCGCCCCAACCGAAGGGGCAGCCTATCTGAAATGCATGAAATGCTCGGCTAACCTCTGGAACTGGCAGCAGCAGCAGCAGCAGCATTTGCTCTCGTACTGTATCATCCCGTGCCGCCGGAAGCCACCCATCCCAGAAGGATGCATGGGCCGATCCAAGCAGCAGCTACCTAGAAAATGGGGGCCATTTTCTTCATGGCCGTACGGACGCTCGTGGACGACGCGGATCGGTGGTGCAGTGTTGATAGTGACAAAGCCGACATAAGCTACGGCATATCATAAATGCCAGGATGGATATTGATTTTAATACGGCAATAGCTTATCTCACTCATGCTTGACACCTTCTTTTTTCGTGTCCATAGTGCACGAAACAACCCAGGCGTNAAAAATATTTCAAATTGGAAAAATCGCTCCTGACGCATGGGACAGCAAATAGTTCGCTCGGCTTCGAAATGAAGCCCAATACACACACACACGGTAGCACTCGCAACGTGGTGCCATCCTGTGAAATCGTTGATTTCGTTGGTCTACCGGTCTCGGTTATGGACCGCCCGGACAGCACACATCGAACCCTCGCACTGCGGCGTCCGTGGACCTTCGGGTCGGATCTTTTATCCTACGTGGGCTGCCTGTTGTGGGCGACCCATGCCATGCACATTTCATACACTGAAGCTCATTTCTCATGAATAAACATATCTTGCGCTCGGCAGAGCGCTCATAAATGCAGCCCGTGCTGGAGCGCCCCAACCGAAGGGGCAGCCTATCTGAAATGCATGAAATGCTCGGCTAACCTCTGGAACTGGCAGCAGTAGCATTTGCTCTCGTACTGTATCATCCCGTGCCGCCGGAAGCCACCCATCCCACAAGGATGCATGGGCCGATCCAAGCAGCAGCTACCTAGAAAATGGGGGCCATTTTCTTCATGGCCGTACGGACGCTCGTGGACGACGCGGATCGGTGGTGGAGTGTTGATAGTGACAAAGCCGACATAAGCTACGGCATATCATAAATGCCAGGATGGATATTGATTTTAATACGGCAATAGCTTATCTCACTCATGCTTGACACCTTCTTTTTTCGTGTCCATAGTGCACGAAACAATCCAGGCGTTGGGATGCGCCTGGGCCACGGTTTGGATTGCTTTCCTTGGCAGATCGTTAAATCTAAATTGTGAAACACGCAAATGCGTGTCGTGTTGAAATTTGATACCGCAAGTACGGTGCCCAAGCTCGCGTGTTAATTGTTGTCGTTCAACTCAGCGCTCCTGGTGGAACGAGAATGATACATGATCGGGGTAAGATGTGACAGGCCATTCAAAAGTTTACCTGTTAAACGGTTGGAAATAGAACGAAGGTAACGAGCTACCAGCTAAACCCAAGCGACAGAAGAAAAAAAAATAGCTTAACAAAAACGTAAAAAACAAATTACGTACGACGGCCCCTAAGCAGCCCCTTTTCTTGATTATGCTCGAAGGAATGCCTGCGGACAAGATTAATGGGTTCCCGCTTTACTTCGAAGAAATTAACACATTTTGGTCGTTGCGTTCAGGTCGGCCGCCCGCTCGACATTCCATAAATTTAACGCACACGCCAACACAACCCTTTTGCTCACTAGCACATACGTGCAATGCAACCGGGCTTCGTCGTCGGTGCGGCGGCCAGTTGCGATATTGTCTGCTACTTTCAATGGTAACTTTAGCCCAGGCCGTTTTGTTGGCAATTGTCGACTTGCTGGTAAAAGGGGAGAACCCTGTCTGGCAGGTGTAAGTGTATCGTAAGGGAGGCAAGGTTTCGATAAACCACACCACGCTTCGTCAGGCGTAATGGCGATTAATGAGCAGTGTTTAGTGGTGAGTAAATCTTGCGCTAAGGAGTGTAAGCAATAAATAAAATGCTCAGCGCGCAAGAAATTTCGTGAAAGATATGTGAGCAGTAACAGGGCTATTGACTGTTGAAGCGAGCGAAAACATCTTTCTAGCAATGACAGTTAATGGTGTTACCTTCATGTGAAACAATAATCCTTCGCACGTGTCAAAACTTTTTAAATTTATTCTTGTTCAGTATGCAAGGCAACCATCACTGTGCTCGTGTGAGCATTTTATTGCTCTCCTTTTGTAATAATGAAGGTGAAATTTATACGCTTTGCATGAACGAGTACGGTGGCTTTCTAATTCCTTTTTCTTCGAACCATTCGAGATCCTTTACTGTACGAATCATTTCGGCATATTTGTTGTTGTCTTAAATAACAGTGATGAAGTCATAAATTTGGTGAATTCTTAGGCAAAAGATGTTGTGTTGCTGTCACGGGTGAATCTATTTTACATTTTGCTGTAGATAGAAGGGAAAAAATGTGATTGTGCAAAGAATTTGAATTTAAATACCTTTATCATTAACTACCTTATGCGCATAGAAACCTTGCTAACTGTCAAAATGACAGCTACGAAGTGTCTGTTATACGAAAACTTATTATACGAAAACAGAAAATTAAGAATTCTTAATCATTTAAAATTCAAACCACTTTAAAATGGATGAAATTTAAAATACTTTACAAAATAAGCAAAAAGTGTAATTATTTAATAATACCGTGGTTGTAGTCGTTGAATGTTCATAATAAATAAATTGTGTTTAATGAGATTTGATTCTTAAATTACAGGATTCTTTGAAAAACACAAAACAAACTCATTAGCCAGCTTTATAAACAACAGATCTTACACATAACCTTAAACACTTAAAACTATTCCACAGTTTAGCAAAGCAAATAATCTCATCGGCGAAATCATTTCGTATGCAGCACACCTCCATTTCCACAAAATAGAACATTTGATGTACGGAAGCATTAGCAGCACTTGTAATGCCGCACGAATGCTGCCCGAGGACGACACAATATTCGTATTCAATTAACATAATTGCAATTAATTAAGCAAGCTGCTTGCAGCATCGAGCGGCCCCTGGTATCTTGTGGCAGGACTTATACATAATCGATCTGGGCAAGACTGTGATCACTGCGTACGTGTGTGTGTGTGTGTGGCAACTGCACAGCGTGTGAGTGTGGTTTCTTCGATACAAGCACGACAGTGCTTGTTCGGATAGAGTTTAGGGCCCAAACCCATTTCAGCAAAGGCACAGTGTTTCGAGAGGGAAGCTGTTCGACAAGCAGCAGCTTCTGTACGCTGGTGAGAACATGTCACATGCGGTGCAATTGAAATGCTAACCAAGCCATCGATCACGCTGTGGACGATGGACGGATGTACTGCTCGGTTGCTGCTACAACTGTGAATACCGTGTGTATCATTTTCAACGGAAATAGACAAGTTTAAAGTATTCGCGTGCGAAACGTCGAATAACTTTAATTTCCGCTTAAACCTCTTATCTTTAATTAGGGAGAGAAATGAGTGGTTGATTTTAAATTTTGAAATCTTAAATATTTTAATAAATTAAACTTATCTAATCAAAGGTTACTGCATCTATTTTAGTTTCAAAATGATTAAATTGCGGTTAAGAAAATTTCTTAACCATGAAGCAAGAAGTATATTCTCTATAATCGATTGTAAGCAGTAACCCAGGTTCGTATCCTGGTCACGGCACCAAGGGTGGCCCGGTGGTGTATTTGACAACGGCGCTAGATTCCTAACACGACCGGACCGGGTTCAAATCCCATTCGGACCCGTCCCCCCGTAGCACGGTCTGACTAGCCTGCTACGTGGTAAAATTAGTCTAATACGGCCACAGGCCGTTCTAACATAATTAAAAAAAAATCGATTATAATTACACCAAGGCAAAACTAAACTAAACAACTATGATCATTAAGCACCCGGGAGGTGGCAAATCGTAAGCTACACGATGAAAGCTGTGCGCCTTGCATGCGAACCTCTGTGTCAGTAAGCTACTGCGAGCGATTTCCGGCTTGCTTTACGTTGCTTGATTTATTGTACTCATCGTGGCGTACTTTTTTATGATCTTACCGAACACCATCCGGCAACCTGAGACCTGTTACATCTAATGACCTGTCGGTCACGGAAACAGGTACACGACTGGCTCGCGGATACGAACCAGAGTTCGCCCCTTCGCCAAACTCGCCAAACCTCCATGGCCATGGATGCACGTCCACGAGGGTCGCGTCACATTGGCAATCGCGGCGAAAGCAGCGATGTGACGTTGCTGCTTAGCAGGTGGGCAGCAACCGTTCGACCGTTCACTCGAACGCATGGTTCATTAACATAAAATTTCCATTTTGCCTTTCTGGCTGGGCGATGCGCGATTGTCTTTTTGGGGTCGCCACGATGTTTCGCCGTTTTCCCCCCCCAAACGGCCCTTATTTGCCGGCCAAACGAGCTTATGGCGTTTGTTTCGTATGCGTATTTCCTCACCGCGTTACAATCATTAGGGAAAATAATCAGTTGTGACAATGGTACAAAAAACGGACTTAAAGGAATGAAATAGCCTTATTTCCATAGAAATCGGTTCGTTTTGATGAGAGAGTTTTAAATATGCCTTTCCTTTTTATTATGTAAAAGTTGCTGAGTACCTTGGAGGTGTTTCAATAATAAAATTTCTTTAGCGTTCACACCACATTTATGTCAATGAGCATATTTTGTAAATATTATAAGCACAATTTAGCTTATCATCTCACGCACCACATCGACGCATTCGCTAATCAACAGCAACAACAATCCTCCGAGGCACGCAACGTGCAATTTGCTGTTAAATTGATCACTTTACCTGCGCTTTATGAAATGAAATCGGCTACAATCGGTTCCAGCGACACTTATCCGCCCAATCTACGGCCGGAATGCTCGTAAAGCCCAAGCAAAACCAAAAAAAACCAAAATCATGATAATCGTTGAATTTTCTCTTCCAGTTTTGCAGCATCTCCCGGCAACACGACCATCAACCCGACCCGAAATGACTAAACGCGTATTGTGCGGTACGCGAGCAGCTTAGTACACTTTTGCACCCGGGGTTTTTGTTGCGAACAAAGCGCCAAGTAACAAAACCGTTCCCCCCAAAAACATGGTCGACAGTTTGACTTTTACGCTTCCGCGCATTGGGAAACCCGCGTTCGGGTGGTTTGCTTTTTTTTTTTTTTTGTTTGTCACCATAAAAACCCCAGCCTGAAAACGGATGGTCTGAAAGGAAGTGAACATATTTACGACATCGACACAAAATAGAAATACCTTTAACGGCTTGAAGAAGCCATAATCTTCAAATTCACGCATTCGACGCATCAACAAGCGAGCCAGCCGCGGCGTCTCACGGCCCCATCCGATATGATGCGTCAAATGAACGAACGAACGATCGAAATGTCATAAATATGGTACGGTTTCGGCACGGTTTTTCCATGCTGCAGCTTTACGACTTTAGTGGCATTAGGCCATGTCTTTCCAGCCCTATTACCCAGGGCCGAGACGACCGGGTGTGTGTCGTACGGGAAGTGGATTCACTTTTCATTGAAAATCGTACTTTGCGAGTACGACCGGCAAAGTTTCTGTTCCACCGTAACATTAGACCTCCATCCAACAACCAAAAAAAAACCCACACACACACACACACACACCAGGAAGTTTGCTCTTACGCTCCCCTTGCGTAACATTATGGTAAATGGCACGGCGAGCCACGTAAAGGCTGTCGCTGGCCCGGGCCCTGTTTTATGGTGCGATAAAAGAACCGCTTCGGAAATTTACACGCTCAAAGCAATGATTTTATTGCGACACAAACGAGATGTAAAGTCAGCGATCACAATTCACCACCAGCGAACGTGTTCCATATCCCCTTTTGCAACGGGGCCATCCTCCCACACCGTTCCCTACCCTTGGTGCAAGGGGGTTGAGCCGTTTTTAACACCGCGTTTTACGATGCAGCTACAGTTTAATTCGGATGACATAATTAATAATTGTTCCCAAGCATAATGACACTGTCTCCACAAAGCGGGCAAACCTGGTATGTACTCGGTAGTGGCACACACAGGAACATAATTTTGTATTGTAAGTGGGATTTTTTCCCTTTTTTTTTTGTACTCTTATCACATAACAAAAAGCTTCCACGGCAGCACTGGTGGTTCGATTTGGCGTTAATTAAGACATTTCTTACATTCAGATTCAGAAGTAATTTCCTTTTTTGTTTTCTCCCCAACCCAACCAAGATAAGAAACTCTCAAGCATACTTGCTCGGTGCGGCGAGTTGTTTGACACAGCGACTTTGTTTCATAATTAATGCATTCACCCAAGCCCATGCCCATGATTAAAGCCCATCTGTCCCCGGCGGCCATTTGCTTGTCATACCATTTTCGCTTTGATGATGCAGTCTAGCATGAACTTCCAAGGGTTTTTTTTATTCTGTGGTAGATATTCACCACAGTTCGCCTTGGATGCATTACACTCTCTCTCTCTCTCTCTCTCTCTCTCTCTCTCTCTCTTCACTGCCAGCTGTGTTTGAGGTGGCCTCAAAATCAGTTTACTGAGCTTGAAATCTTCTTAAAAGTTCCGTGTACCAAGCTCGCTTTTTTGTGTTTAATTTCTTGCCGTTCCAACTTCTCTGTCTACCACCGTGTTCATGACGAAGTTACAGCACTTTGAACCAGTGTCACCGGGCGTAAGGGCTCCAGCGTGGTGAAATTAGTTTTCACCAAGGTGTACGGCAACGAAGCGGAGGATCCCAAAAATTTATTTTACCTTTCTGAATGTTTAATATGACGCCGGGTGAATCTGCATGCAGTTTCCTTTTGATGCAACTGCTTTACCGGTTCCATCTATTTTTTCTTTTCTTTTTAACCCCGAGTTCCTTCCTTGTTCGGTAGAGAAAGGTTGGATAATCTGGGAAACCGTGTCCTTTTGCTCGGCACAAAGTTTTCCAACTTTTCATTATGAGTTACGGCGGAAGGTTCAACCGACCGGTAGACCTACATTTGCTGTGCATTTTAATGCTGGCTGTAAATCAGGCCTTGCGACTTCAGGTTTGCTTTACGCTTGGTGTTGCCGGTTGTTGGAAAATATTTCAATTGGAATATGTTTTTTGTGGTTGTTAAATGTTTAATAAATTATTCCCAGGCACACCCAATAGAAGGTCAAAATAAATGTCTTATTATTGGGCAAAACAAATGGTAAAATTTGCAACACAAGTACCCAACTGAGACAGTACTGAAAACAGGATCATTTTCCCATTTTTTCTCTCTCTACAGTAAAACGAAAAGAAAAAAAGCAACAAAAACATTCCTTCCATCTCGCGTAATGAGTCAATGTACAGTGTGACAATTTAATTTAATGAATATTTAAAGAACCATCCACTTGCCCATTCGGTGTCAGCCTTCCAATTGAACTTTAAGCCTCCGGTTGATGGAGCTAAAGTACCATTCAAACAAAATCGTTTCGCACGGCGTGATATCAGCGCCGCAGTTCACATTTCGGGACGACAACGGCCGGTATCAAATAACTCTCACCTCACCCTACCCATAATGGGGGGGGGGAGCACGGCCATCCCAATCTCCGTCCAACCGATCCCACACGCACACTGTCCAACTGTCCATCTTTTGCTAGGCGAGAACCGATTCTTCCGATATAATAAACTCTCAAGGGCTTACAAAGTACGGTTTCGGGTACTTCAG
>CM032178.1:23585281-23602157 GCA_018908115.1 Anopheles rivulorum
AAAACCAATCTACCGGAGTGGCTCGTGAGCCAGGTGACGAATCGTTTTCGAGGAGGAAGGGACAAAATTTCTAAAAAGCTATTCCCATAAACCGTCAACTCAACTTGCAAAACCTTGCCCGAACACTTCCAGGGTGATGATATGGTGGAGATATTTCCACACACATACACACAGATCGTGAACAGCTGGTCAGCACGTTCTTGACGCCGTTCGTCCGGCCAGCAAAATGCAACACAACATAACAATACCATTAAAATGCTTGCAACCGATGGAGGCGCCCAGTACTTCAGCGTGACCGAGAATGATGGGATGGTGGTGGATCGTGAGTACTTTTCGACACACGGTCGGGCGTTACGGGAATTGTACAACCGCAGGGTGAAGGTACAGGAGGGGGGGGGGGGGTGACAAAATACGATTTTACGAATGACTCACCAATAATTTGTCGTGAAGGTTGATCCACACACACAAACTGCAACTGCAAAAAGGTAATCGGTCACCGACAAAAAGCCGAAACCGAGCAGCCCGGCTGCATACGAACACGGGCAGCAAAGAGAGAGAGAGCGAATGACGACCAGTCCAGACGGTACAATAAATTTTGCCAACTTGGGGAACAACCCAATTTATAAAAGCTGTGAACGATTGATACAAATGTGGGTTTTATGAAAATTAGGGAACATTATTTAAAAAGCGGCAAACAATAACGACAACAAGCTCAACAGTGACATCCGGGCGAAATGCAACCGAATTGAAAATGGACGTTATTGTTTCGTGTAGCAACAGAAGAGAGAGAGAGAGAGAGAGAGAGAGAGAAAAAGAAAGAAAGAAATTGGTTTCACATCTGTCGCATGTGGTGTGCTTGAAAAATAGTGCTCCATGGGTTTCCAGATCGTCTCCTTCTGGTTGCACGTCTCCTGTGCATCATGGCACACGACTGCGCTGTGTGGAGAAGGGTGCTGGGCTGGCTGAAAGCTGGGCATTGTTTGGTGGTTTGTGGATTTGAAAAATGTTGCACCGTGTTCGAAAAGGGTTGCACACCCTTACCCAGGTGGTTGGGCCAGTTAATGGCCCAATCGAGCAGCACGATAATGCGCTAACGTGCGTTCCCCGCTCACAGTAGTGGTTCCACACGTCGGTCGTTCGCGTCCCGTTTTTGTCGTCGCTTGCGCGAGATGAAATACATATCCTACATTCGACAGCAAAAGGCTGGAACCCTCACCCCCCCCCCCTCCCTCCCCCATCCGAGATGGGCACACGTTTGGCAACGGCCAGCCCGGTCAGTACGGTCGGGCCCGGTGTGCTAGACCGTGAAAAATACGGAACAGAAACGTGCGCCATATTGACCGGTACCATGAGGTTGACCGGCAACCTAGTTGACGTGTTTATATTTCAAATCCACGTGTAAGCATTTGTTTAATTTATTGTTCCCGAGCTAAACGAGCCATTTTCCGCCCGGCAGCATTCGTAACGATCTGCAAACATGCAGGACACTCTCGTCTGAGTGTGTGGAGCTGTGAGTTTGTGTTGTGGAGTTTCCGGTTAAACCTTTATCTGAACAGTTGTGCCTTGTTGCGATAAGGGGAAATGTGATGTGAATTTTGTTTTGATTTTCTATTTAAACCAGCGCAATGGGTAATGGGGATGGAATTTTTAATTTTTTAACTCATAATTAAAGGAATTAATTTTTTTTTTGTATTTTAAAAAGCATAATGAGGGAGAAATAATAAGAAATAATAATAAATTGACTAAAATTTAAAAACTTTCTCATTGAATTTTCTTTTTTTTTACTGAAAGTTTATGCAGCAGAACTTTGATTATGCGGACATCTTCGAGCTGATCAAATCACCTGGTAATTCGAATTTTAATAAATAAACGGTGATTTATTCAGTAAAAGCAAGTAAAAATCATCATGATNCTAGCATAAAATTGGGCGCTAGTGTAGGCTGTTCCAGTGATGGACATTACGAGAGAAACAATAAAAAATTGTGTGCTGCTTAGTTAGTACTTGAAACCAACGTCCATCCAACATCAGGCCCCTGGGCGGGACGGTCCAAGCACAGCATCACCTTCGGGCAATTGAACCGGCCTGGTTCGGTCAGCAGCCGTAAAGCAGCCACCGTACTACCCAAGGGTATCCCGGTTTAGAGTCAATTAGGCTCAGCATCGGTGTAAGTGATATGGGAACGGAAGCCGCAAGGAATCCGGTTACAGTGCACCATTACGTTATTATGAGCTAAATTTAGAGCAGCCATCGATCGATGGAAGAGATGGAATCTTTGCCTTATGCTTTTTTGTACGCCAAGATGGACGATGAAGCATTTTGTGAGTTCCTTAGGATTTTCTTGAAGACTTGAGGGAAGGAAAAATGCATTAAAATCAAGTATTTTCTAAGCAGAATTCCAAGTTTACATACACAAATCAACCATCTCTCAACCATTTCCATCACCGATGTGCATTACCTTATCTTTCAGCGTTGTATTGTCCACATCAAGCAGAAGATGTGACGTTTATAAGACACCCAATGTCCTTCGCCACACATAGAACCTGACGTGCCAAATATTCGGATGATTCCAGTTTTTCCTATCCATTTACAGTTAACAGCACAAAGAAACGCTTTACGGAGCGAAAAAAGTCATGTTTAGAATGAGAACACCTCCTTCCTACTTAATGTGCAGGCTGCGAACTCCACGTTCGCCTGCAAACGACAACAGAGCAGTACCCCGGTTAGTTGTGTTTTGCCAATTTTCCCAAGAAAACTATCAACCCCGGCACTATTGTCGACCATTTACTAATCCCGACAATCGTGCTCCCCCGTGCAGGTGCTGCTTTTAAGGGTTGGGATTAGATATGAACTTTCCACTCTCCGGGGTCTGGTAAAATAGGTTGTAGAAAAAAACGAAAAGACATGCGACAACCTGCATCCTGTAAGCCAAGGATGGCTAAAAACAAAAATAAAAAGAGAAGTCCCCAGTAACGATAAAAAGCTCCGACGTCTTTAGTGCGCTGGCAAGAAAGGCGCACACTACAAGTCCCTAAGTCGGTACCGACTGCAACACCTAAGTGCAGCTAGTGACCGTGGTGGCTTGTGGTTTTTCCTTCGTTACAGTGCAGCAAAGCACTTTAGCAAGTGAACACGGTAGCCGCACGGTTGCAGCATTAGTAACGCAAATGGGTTCCAACAACGGACGACAATCACACAACAAACCGCACACAAACCGCCCACTACCGAGCCGGGGTAGTACTGGTTCATTTCCCGTTTGACCGGCAACCCGAAAAAGGAATAGTGGTGGGTGGTGGATGAGGGTTGGTTTGATAAAATCCTATTTAAATATTTCCATAATGGAATAAATGATAACGGTTATTGCCCGTCGTTATCCGCCACGAAACTAAAGCGCCCGGGATGGTACCGCCGATGTGTGCCGATGGCTTTCTGCCGGGATGTGGTGAAAATCTTGGCCAAAGTCACAAACATTTTGCGGTGCCCCGGTTGTACTGCTTCCAGGGCTTCCAGGGCTTCCAGGCTAATGGGTTGGGCTGGGTTTTTGGCTACTGGCGCACTGCTTTCCTGCTCCGTGCTGCAAGGTATATGTAGTTTCAAGCATTGGAATTAAAGCAAATAAAAGTAAAGTAGTACAAATTACAAAACGTTGGCCACGTTGAAACGTGGCACCAGGTTTCTGCTCGCTTACTTTTATGCAGGCAAGTGTTCGGTGAACCAGGAAATGAGAAGAGATAAATTTCAACGGTAAGATTTGGTTTGCTCGTATTTTCGAAACATAAAAATAAACATCTTTCATGCAGTATTGTTGGCCCTGTTTACTGCTCTGTAGGTACAGTTTTTTATTGCAAATTTTGCATTACATATTATGCATTTTATACAAAATTTAAATATTATTATTCAAGTCATATTTTTTGTCTTTTTCGAAAGCACTTTAATTTTTTTTAAACTTTCATGCTGCAAGTTTCTAAAAGATTTTTTAAAAATGTTCAAGAAAACATACAATTTTATCGTAAAATACTGTAAGCTTCTTAAAAAGCGCGAAAAACTAAAACAAACCAAAAAAGATATAAAGCTTTAACTTCTCAAATCAGTCAGAAGCATCACCGCACTGCATACCATACCATTGAAAGAAGGAAAAAAAGAAACACACACACACACACACACACACACACACACACACAAAGAGCCCAAATCCAATCATTGCCCAACAGGGAAAAGGTGTGTGCTTCTTGGGAGATTTTACTAATGGCTTTTGGGGCATTTGTCACTACTTCATCCCGCCTGTACGGCAGGAAGGATCAACTAAACAGCCGCACACACACACACACTCACGCAGTTCGCACACATGTCTATCGGTGCTGGGAAATAAAACTGGCCAGAACATGGGTGGCTAACACGTGGCACAGCACACGCCTGCTGCAAACACAACGCACTACCTAACTCCTCTCCCACTCCACCCCCAACCCCCACCAACCCTCCCACAGTCCGGGGGCAAAAGTCTTCCGCCGGTCTCAGTGCCGTGGAGCCCTTGTGTGTAACACTCTCACAACAGTAAATGCTAAGGAAACATAAATTATGTAACACCCACACAGAAAATCCGATTGAAGCACGGATACTTGCCTTCGGCATTGGCATCAATTTCCGGCCACACGAACCTTACATGGCGCACTCGTGTACTTTCAGAGGTGGCGGGGGGGGGGGGGGGGTAAGGAGGACCCCGTGAATATTTCAAGTCAACCCACATGCAAAGCCCCATCGCATCATGGCCATCACTTGTATCCCTTTCACCTCCCACAAACCCCACTCCCCGGCTGGTCCCGGTTTCCCCGGTTTTGGTCGGCACTGTCTGGCCGAGCGGTCCACAAATAATGGCAGATGCGGCCGATCGGCCGGGAATCGGTTGCTTTTGATCGAAATGTGACTAATTGGCGCGTTCACTGGCGCTGTACAGTAGTTCCCGCCCTTGGCGTGGCTGTATTATTCATCATAGTGGAAAATGCAAAAACCGCACCGCATGATTTAATATTTGAACATATCTAAAAGCGCGAAAAACCTTCGGCTAGGGGAAAACCGAAGCAGCTCAATAATGCAGCAACAATGTTACACTTTTCATCATGCGTTTTGCTAGGCGCGTTTCGGTGAAGCGTTGCTGCTTCTTCATCGCTTTTGTAAAGCAGCCGACCTCGTCGTTACTTCCCATTCCCTCCTAGTCGGGGCAGAGCCGAAGCAGACACACAAGCACCGTTTCGGAAAGTAACTCGTAAATCGATCAACATTTGCACACAACCACATCCAACGGGCTAGCCAGCCAGCCAGCCAGCTAGCCAGCCAAGCCAAGAGCAATCGTTCTGGGAAGGTTTTCCAATTTATCCTAGTCTGTCACTGGTGGAAAATGGAACGGTGATGTAAAAGGCACGCGTACACCAACACGACAGAAGAAGATGAAGGACAGCACTTTGCTGCGAGATGAGATTTTCTTGGGCGTTTTTTTTTTGTTTTTGTTTTCCCCCTTTTGTAATAGAACTGCCACAAGTACAGGCTTTAGCGAATGCTTTAACTTATCAGCCACACCAGTTTCTCATTTGTACGTTGTCTGAAAGTTAAAGATTGTTTATTTGCCAACCCTGACATATTAATCTCCTCATTCTGTGACTAAACTTTTACCAGTAATCGAACAGGATGATTAGGAAGCAAAACTACCTTACTGCTAAACTTATAGTGGATACTTTGCAAAAACACGCACATTTTCGCTATTTTCTACCATCAGACTGCTAGCCCACTAACGGGCAAGTCCCAACGAAACAGAGCGAAGCTTCTCCACTGGTGTACCACTGTACCGCGTACGGTCATGCGCACTCACCCTGCAGGCCTGACTGGTAGAACCACTCAGCATGGTGAGTGTGGTGCCAAAAAGTGGGAGGGGGTTATGCTACATTTACAAACGCGCGAGTACCGTATGTAAAACTCACTTGTAAACCGTGAGTACCGCGTTCCCCTGCTTTGTGAGTGCGCTGAGCGCTGGGGAAACAGCTTTGAGTGAGTGCGCTGAGTTGCTAACCCGTCAGTGAGCGCTTTCGCTCGCAGGAGCAACGCTGAGTGCCCCGTTTGTTGAGGGGCACACATTTTCGTCCTTCCGTGAGCTCACCATCATTGAGAGTTCTTTCGTACCTTAACCTTAACGTTACAACAATCCCCCACCGGCAAATGGGATCGCACATCTTGAAGGACGTTCGATGGTGAGTGCAAGATGATGCCACCGGTTTTTGAGAGCGACCGTGCACGACCGTAGCGAAGATGCTCACCGTGCCGTGCGGCTTTAATGTTTACCCGTAACTTTGCTACACGTAATTATTACCTTATCAATCATGGTACGATAAAAAAGCGGAAACTTTTCATCTTTTAATGCCCATCAAACCGGACGAAAAATGCACTGAGCGAAACTTTGCCAAAACCCCAGCCAAGCTGAAAGCAAATTTTATTCATTGTCTTTTTCTTTTACGAGACGAGTGGTGACGGCAGCCGATTGTGCTGCCGCTGGTGGGTGGAATTTTGTGTTTCGGATTATTACACTTTACAGCAACTGTTCGGCAACTGTCGTAACGCTGACGGCTGTTTAAAAATTTCAACACGTGATCCCTAAAGAGCGCCCGGGACAAAAGTGACACTTATTTCAGTATTTTAAGAAATAAAGCATAGATTTACATTTTTATTATGTTCTTTAAATATTCAAAAAAATAATACTATTGATTGTCTATAAGATCAATTAAATATCTTTTTCATCAACAAATTAAAATCTTTTATTAATTATTACTTCAAAATAATTACTTTTTTTTTATTTATTTTTTACTTAAAATTTATCTCTAACAAAAAAAAAGTCAAAATCTAACAGCTTTACATACGTTTTCAAATTTTCACTTTTAATACTTATTTTTAATAATCACGTACCTTTCTTTTCAAGCACCAAAAAAAAAGCAGCTCAAAACAATTCTTTCACCAAATACAATGTTCCCCCACACGGGGTGTGTATGTCAATCTCACGGCAGCAAAATGTGCCAACGCTTCTCCCATCCGGTCGCACCGGCACGCTGTTAAAAGTGTTATAAACCATCCTTATTAGCATTACTAAGTGGTGACCACAAATCAACCATCCCGCCCGACGGCTGGATGTCGGCCAATTAAACGCATCACATATTAGCGGTTGCGAGAACCGTATGAACGATGTGTAACCTGGGGTGAAACCTCACACCCGGGAGCGGAAGGCGATAAAGTAAATTATTAATGTAGAAACTCATCAAACGCAAAACGCGTGCAAAGTGTTGATTTTCCACCGTTCCCTTCCGGTGCAACCGGTTCCACTGTTCGTGCAAACGATTGCTACCTGTCATTAGCCTTCGTCGACATCGTCTACGGGGTAGGACAAATTCCCAAGTGCGCCTGTAATTCTCTGACCATGATTACCACGCACGAGATGATCCGGCGAGTTGGGAGGTTGGGAAACAATATATATATTGGCAACTTTTCACGTTTCTTTCGGTGTCCGCCCATCCCGTTCGACCCCAAACCGTGATGCCATCAACAACCGGGCGCCTCCATTCGCGTCCGAAACGGCAAAGAAGTCGACGAATAAAACAAAACCAAAGAATGAAGGAACATGGGCGATGGGCCGGGTCTCGGTTGCTCGGTGGACGCAAGAAAAATGAGATAATTTCCCCCGATAACAAAACCAAGACATCCTAAATGGTTATCCACAGCAGCTGGCAGGGAACCAAAAGAAAAAACCCAAAGGCTTCCCCCGGTCTACCCCGGTTGTGCGCCTTCCGCCTAAAAAACCAACCTGCCTTAACCGCATGCCTAAACATAAATAATCCAATCAAAGATATAAATTACTTCCCATTACCGCTGGCATATTTCATTTTCAAAATTAATTGA
Source organism: Anopheles rivulorum (assembly GCA_018908115.1). Lineage (NCBI taxonomy): Eukaryota > Metazoa > Arthropoda > Insecta > Diptera > Culicidae > Anopheles > Anopheles rivulorum. Next base: position 23,593,209 of record CM032178.1, read on the forward strand.
AGCTCATGGTGTTGAATCGTATGCAGGCCAGGAATTCGCACATACACACACACACACACATACATACACAGAGTGATGCCACCAAGAAGCGGCAACTAGCAAAACATTTGCCCACTGTTGGGGGGGAGGGGAGGGGGCCGATTGGGTGTGTTCCTCCCGGGCGAAATTACCAGGGTGCCTCGGGTGCTTCGGGCATGGCGGAGGCCTGACACGCACAACGATCAGCCCATTCTGTTGTGCCCTTTGTCCCGTCCCGTACGGTAGCTTTACGGGAGAATATGGGCCCGAAAGTTAACCGCAATCTTTCTGACACATCATCTGCAAGGTAAACAGATGAACACCGCTTCACCATTCCTTCACACTTATCGGAAGGCACGGTCGCTCCAAGCAGCCGACAAATCCTTTTATTTCCTCTCTCCGAGGCCTGTTTGCAATTAATCACCGATTCACGAAATTACGAATGGTGCAGAAACATAGAGAGCAAGATAAATAAAACATATTGGTAGCTTAAGCTACCAACGCGTAGCGATTTAATGCTACTAAGATACTAAGAGAAAACCTTCAAAACTTGTGCCGAGCTTTAGCGCAGTATTTTGTACAATCTTTGCCGTTTTGTACAAAACAAAAATACAAACAAAATGCTTTTTAGCATCGAAGTAACGAGCACACCCGAATCCAACATAATAATGACATCTGAGGTTAGTAAATTCTCTAATCAAATAAGACTACACCGCACGGCATTACATGCCCGCGCACCATCTGCTGCCCTAACCTGTGCCGTGTGCTTTTGCCGGTACGTTAAGATATAAACTACCGGAATATAATGGCCCAAGCGGTTACGGTTACGGCTACGTCCATGCTGACCACTTCTTCCTTTGTGGTCTGCTTTCTTTCTTCCCTGATATATGGGCCAGCGGTCGCTTTGCCACCGTGTACTGTCACCGTGGGGCTTTGCGCACAACGGTTAGCGAGCAGTTTGCTTTTGTTCCACCTTTTTTTGCTTCTGCTATCGTATCGTTTCATCAGCAACGAGGGTTTTCTTTCGCATGCGAAAGAGTTGGTGCTGGTGGTGGTACACACAAGATTGAGAATCTTCCATTATCTGCTCACCAGTGCGACCGGTGGCCAACCCGGGAAGTCTCTGTGTATTCAAGACGTTCGTCGTCGTCGCTTCGTCGTCGTACATGCAACACGCGCTGGTACTTCTTTCCAAAGGGGAAAACCCGCAAACAGCTTTTGCTCAAATGGAACTGAATCTTGTACACACACACACACTCACACACATACACCAATTACCCAGAAGAAGAAAAAAATAATACATTACAGGCACTTCTTTTCCAGTAACGCCTTTCAAACACGTATCACCCCCAGTAACGATGAAGGAAACAAAACAAAACATCGTATCGGTAGCATGCAGCATGTGCAGCTTTTCCACTACGATCAGCGACACAACCGGATCCCCCAAACTACTGCCAAGCGTTATTTTAATGTGCAGCAAAGTGCTTTCAATGCCGCAGACAGACCGTTTGGCCGATTATCTTCGGGGTTGGCACGAAAATTGGAAACTAAACATGCTCATTGGTAGTCGTCGGTAGCGAATGGGTTCGCTGTTTTGCTTTTTCGTTCTTGCTATTTTAGTTTCTTTATAACGCATACGTGCAATGCCGGGCCGATCCTGTTACCAAGCTTAAGAAAGTAAGTATAAAATTAAGTATCGCCTTTAATTGGAATATTAAACCATTAGGTATTTTTAGACAACTGTAGAATGTTCTAACTATTATATGTTATGTTAGAGGCCAAATTTAACAAACCAATAATATGTCCAATAATAAAGAATATGCTATAACAAGTGCTATAAACTAGCTGCCATAAGTTTCATGATTGTGTAATACACATTATTATGGTTGGTTTAACAGAGATACTAAGAGGGTTTAAATCGCAAGCCATCAAGTTTTACTTGATTTTTGTCCATCAACTGTTATTTTAATGTGAATATGTTTCAAAAATCTTCAGTTCTGTCGATAAAGTTGATATTTATGACTAAAATTCTATTCATAATTCGGTTTGAAATTTGATCAGTAATCAGTAAACAAAAATTAAGAGGATGAAAGATTACAATAGCCTATCCTTGTTTAGTGATTGCATATCTTAGTTATTCAGTAATAAGGATCAATTGTGAGTTGTTTTATTTTTATATTCAATCCTATTATTACATTCTATTATTATCTTTTATTACGTCCCTAAATTGATCCGTTTTTAATGATTATTATTAACTATTCAATTTTAGAAATCATTTTTTAATCATTCGTCCAATATTGTTTGCTGATGGTGTTAATTACAAGTATTTAATTATTGGAATTATTCACTAGTTTATTAATTTTTGAGTATAATTCTTGTGATACTCCGTCTAAAATTGATCATTAAATATTAGTATTTTATATCTTCTGCCATAATTTAGAGACCGTTTTTTTCTAAGATATTTGGTACTGTGGATCAATTATCAGTTTATTATTTCTTGGTCACTTAGCGTACAAGAAATTTACATTAAACTAAATATTTTAGATAATTTTTACCTGCGTGGTTGATAAACTTTTTGTCTATATGTGATAAATAACAACCGCTCACAATTTTCGATCGATTGTTCCATGCAAACAGTGTACTACTTTACTAAATTTTCTCTTCCCGTTGCACGTACGCTAAGGTTCCATTCTGACTTTTTTTTACAACAACTGGCGGAGGAAGTAGCGAACAGCAGCTAATTGGTAATACCGAAGCAATGGCATGTTGAACAGCTAAGTAGGAGACTAATTCCGGTCCAGGGGGCTTGCAGCAACAAAACCAAAAACAAACGAGCTCATTGCTCGTTGCAGCACCCAACGCAACCCGATAGCATCGCGCCGGTTGTTGGCCAAAGGCCCCTTAAGTTCACTCACCACCCTGTACGCACCACCAACAGCAAGGGGGGAGGGAGGGAAGGACTGGAAATGGGGTGAGGTGGGAGAAGCTAAAAACCCGTTAAATGTTTCGCTCTCGTCTGTCGCCGAAGCCGAAGGAAGCCGGGAGCTTTTAATGATGACCTGCCTCCACCGGCAAACAATGCGAGAAAGATTGTCTCGAGTGGCCTGTAACATCTGTGTCTCGTCTAATGAGGAAAGTATTTTCTTAATTACGTAATAATACTATTTTTGGTTTTGGTTCCGTGCTGGGGGCGACCGGAACTTGTCGCCTTCTGTTAGTGCTCTAGCGAGCGTCGCGCAACGTCTCGGTCGGTCGGTCGGAGCACGGGAAGTCACCGGCACCTTTTCCGTCCGGGTGGGCTCCGTTGGATGACCGAAAGGGAAGAAGAAAAGGAAAAGGACTGGGGGTTGACGGTGTGTAGCCTGCGGTGTCTAAAACGCCAGGATAAATGACAATCACAGCTGCCGGAGTGGAAGTAACCGATGCTGAAGTCGGACATGCCATCTTGCGACCAAAAACCGTACCAAAACTGGCAATTCCATGGCAGTTTGAGAGGGGGAACACCAGAATGTTAATGCGCTACGAACATCCAGCAAATGACATTTTGCCTAATTTCCAGCAAAGAATTCATAGACTTCCAACCTCAAGATGAATGTAAATGAGGTTGGCGGTGGGGCATGGCGGTGGGTTGGATGGTGCCCCATTGGCACGGAAAACTGCACAACGCACTGACGTTCGGCGAGACGGCTTGGTCCAAGTCGTAAGAAATTGTCAATTCAATCCCTTCGCCTACGGCACGGACATCAAGACGGGCGACCCGATGCAGACCGAGCCCAATGGCTGTGCCCGACACTGACACTCGATTTCCGGGTGAGTTTATTTTAAAAGTGCCCAGTTGGGCGTAACGTTATCAACGTGCATTTTGCTGACAAGTTTATTAAAATCCCTTTGCCAGTGCCAGAGTGGCATCGGGCACACATGCCACTGCAAATCTTTGACATCAAGCTCACAAGGTCTATTTGGGGGGAAGTTTTGCATCTGCCATGCATGGGCTTTATTGATCACGTTTTTTTTTGGTGGTGGAATACGAGTTCTTGGCCCGATCGTGTCTGAAATGTTTATGAATGTTTGGTACCATTGTAAACCACAAAATGTCTTTTAATCTAATTTTAATGTTTCATTAAATCTTATCAAAGTTACAACCAAACCTCATTGTGGATACTCGTTTCAATATGTCTTCCTTGCGTTTTCTATCGCATTGAAAATTCTTAGGAGGAAACTTTGGATATTAATCAACGACCTCGCTCAAGTGGTCCGGTGGCCACCAGACTTCCAGAAGCTTTCACTCAAACTCATTACCCAACGTTAAAGGCACGTCACGATGGTCCAGTTCCATCATCTTGGACAAAGTTTTGTATTGCACCAGGTCCTCCACCTCCTTCCTTTAGTTCCTTCCTCCCGCGTAACTTCCAATTTCCCAAAGCCCCTATCCCCTAAAATAGGTGATCCGTCTTCACCGATCTTCTAAGCTTCCGGTGTCTTACGCAATCACACTCCTGCCACTAAACAAACTATGGTGGATACCACACACACACATACAGAGAGAGAGGAAAAAACCGTCTTCTTCTCCTGCTTTATCTTCCGTGGACACACTTACACGTCGCGTGTGCTCCGAAATAACCTCAGCGCCATCGGGCGAGGGCCTCCAGCGAAGTCCCTTACATTAATCAAGATTACACTTGTCCTGTTTCGTCTTCGCATCATCCACGCGGGCTGGGGAGTCTCGCATACGCCTAATCCGCTCGTTTGGGCGCCACCGCCGTGTGCAAAAGTGCAGTAAGTAAGTTCCGCCCTCAGATCGGATCGCTCGTCGGTCGCTTGATAAATATGTCAACTGACTTCTTGCTGAGCCGCGCTGGCATTCTTGCCTGCATGTCAACCGACCGCCACTGTCACCCCCTCCGTGTGGCATACGCATACACACACAGTGGGGCGCAAACATAAATCTCGGGTCATGTGCTGTTTGCTCCACCGAAGAAAGCGGTAAAATATTACGATCGATTCTAAAATTTCGCCCCACGTTTTTGTCAGCCAGAGCCAAAACGGGGTTTGGTTGCTTGTAATGCTTTTCTTTTTTTAAGAGAGTACCAAGAATGGTTCACGGCATGCGAGACGTGTGTCGGAGCTGACCTGGACGCCCGTTACGTAATGGAGACATGCGTCCCAAGTACTTCAGTTGACACACAGAATCAGAACTCATCTACGCCGCCAGCGTCGTGTGCTCCATGCGGGAGAAGACACACACACACACCAAAAAAAAAAAAGGGAAAAGCTCCCAACCCCCAAAGCATGCAAGCGACATAAAGAATGAAATAAGGAACAGCCCACTAGTATCTGGTCGGGAGCGGAAACTTTCAATCGTGTAACTGTCTCGGTTTGAGCGATTTATGGATCGCTATAATTAAACGACTTGCAATCTAACCAGCTCGTGGGTGCAAGCGTCGTACAGGGGAGGCAGGGACCGGCCGCTTCTCATTGGGTGTTGATTTTACGCATCGTTTACCGCACCGGGCGATACCGCAAACAAACATCCTGCTGTATGGGTAACCGAGGGCAAAGAAAAAACACCCCGACGCTTGAAATCCTTATAAAAGCACTCGCAGCAGACGAACAAACGCTCCACCCGGAGGAGTGCGTGCAGTGTTTCGGCTGTATTTTAAGCTCATCCTCCGTGCTTGGCGCGCTGTGCTTCACAAAACTTCCTCCTTACCATTGCCGTTCTCAAGTATAGCCCTGAATCAATCTTGATTTAATTAGAAAAATCACTTCAAACTCGGACCAACCCCAACAAAACGTTACGCTTCGTACCCGCTTTATGGCGAGAAAGAAACGGTTCGAAGCGAGCCACACTGGCTGAAACGCACCCAAATGCTGATGGCCCCAGGCACAACAATCAACAGAAGAAAAAACAAACTCCATTAACGAATCCGACGAACAAACGTTCCCCCATACTTTGAGGGGACCTTTAGAACCCTTGGTGGTGGCGTTGGAAAATCGGTGAAAGGGTTTTGGGGCGGATAGTGCCACGGCAAGCAAGCGCTAAGCACTTGTACAACGCCAACGTTGCTAATAATAATGAAATAATCCCCTTTTGCGCCTCGAAATCGTCACTACCCCGACACGAGTGCCTTGCTGGCAGGCCAACAGGCGAAATCTCGACTAGATTTGCCAAAATAAACTTAACTCACTATAAGTTGTTTTTTTTTGCTTTGCAAAAACCCCCGGCTTCACAACCTAGAAGGTGACTTCCGTCGTCGTGCCTCCCAGCGGCATGGCTTCGTGAACTCATCGGAACAAACCGGCCCTGAAGGATTACGGCATTTCCTTCTCGCCCGTTCCCGGCTGTCCTCTTGACGCGAAGGTTTGTGCGAGAAATTTTTATGAGCTCATAATAGTTGTTATATTATGGAAATATAATGAATGCTAATCTGGCGTTGGCTTTAATTTGTTGAACTTCAATTATTCAGCCTGCCCTTGAGTGTGTTTCGTGTACTGTACTTTCTCTCTCTCTCTCTCTTTCTTTCTCTTTCTTTGCGTTTTGCTTATTTGTTTGGCACAGTTCTCCGATGCGGTCGCTTCCAGACGGATGTCAGCTAATCCGGAAAATGAGTGTGAGAGAGAAAGAGAGAGAGAGAGAGAGAGAGTGGGATTTTGGATGTTCTTCATCGGTAAAAACAGTAACTAAGATATTATTTATTCAAGCTCTCCAACATGGGTTGCAGGTTGCCGTTCTCGGAAAGCTGTTTTTGGCGTAACCTAGAATTAGTTCCCCCAGTGGGGGGAGGGGGGGGGAGCAAAAGCTTTAAACAGAACGGTCACAACAAAATGTGACAACCCAAGCTTAAGAGCAAGAAAGCCCCGATGGATACCTGAAGATTTCGCTTCCTGAGGTTCAGGTTTTTGCTAAAATTAATGTAAAACTTAATAAATCTGACTCGATTTAAACGAATTTTCCATCAATTTTTAATATCAGTTGTCTTTATTCGAATTGAGTTTACTTTGTGCTCGAATAAATTATTAGCACTTTCATTTTTAGGTGATCAAATAAGGATGTGTTAATAAAGCTATGGATAAATTTGTTGAATTTATTCAACAATCCGATTGGTAATCAAATTGTGTCTGCAAAATATGCAATAATGATACAATATTGATTAAGTTCTTAGTATGTAGAAAAAGAGCCATAACTAATCAATGACAGATGAAAAGGATCAAAAATAGTTTATCGCAAATACAAATAAAATATAAATATCCTACTTCCCTAGAAATTAATTTCCTAAAAACTAGTTTTGAGATACACAGCTTAAGTTGAATGTTAAGAGGATATACACTAACAAGCTATGAAAACTTACATTTTTTAGATATTTTTAAAGAGAATCTAGCTTAAACCTTGGTTTAAACACATTCAAGAGATTTTAAGAAAAATGTTTATGCAATTTTAGACAATTTAATAGAGTGCATAAAATCACCACCAAAATACGACCAGGAAATGTCTCGTGAACATAAAACTCACTTCAGTCCTATCGAGACTATAAATACGGTGAAAATTCGCCATAAATAAATGGACTAAATTTAAAAAAAAAACTTTTTTAATATTAATTTTATAATTGTCATGTTACAATAGAAAAAGAATATACACAAAATGAGGCTTCATGGCATAAATATAGTTCAAAGAATCATATGGCTAAAGAGCAAATAAATGTAATCAATTGAAATTATATCAAAGCTTTACCAAACATCATGTGGGTGCAATTTTACAAGCTTAAACCCTTTTCCTGTCATGTAATAATTGTTTGATGTATTGATATTTTCGAAATACTCTGGCCTGGCCATTCTATCGAGAATTTTAAAAAAGTGTATTGGTGTTTTAACCACAGCTTTTTTGCCGATCTTTCGTACAACATTTATTGCATTGCAACATCAAAGTGCTGCTTGTTAATACTGATTTATACACGCTTATTCGCGTTTTGCTAAGCCCAAGCGTTACCCTATCGTTTTAATGGTGGGGCATTAATTTAGCTAACATTACTAGAAACCATTCGATAGGATAATGTTGGGCCCACTGGAATGCGCGTCCAACGGTGGTCCAATATTTCTTTTTATTCGAAGCGAGCTTTTAATTTATGTTGCATGCAGATGCGTGTTTCACCCATTGTTTCTATCATCCGATCTGGCAGTGATTTAGCACATCTTTCCGTATGTACACACCGAGCACCGGCCACCGAGGATACATTAGGGCCAATTATGATGCACTCGTTGAGCTATGGCGCAATAAACTATCCGTCCGCTATTTGATGACGCTTGGCGACAAAAGGCAGCGTGTCCAGCGCAGCTATTTGGGGCCGAATGGGTTTGCGCCTGCACCAATGTATCTGTCTTTCTGGCGATAATAAAGCAACCATTCATCCCTGCATTTTCGCACCGTCGGTCGGTGACGTTAACCGAACCGACGCGGCACGCTTCTTGAAGCTGCCCGGTTACATATTCATGAGCTTGGTTGGTGGTTTGGCCCATGTCTTCGTATTTATTAGCGCAGCGACACCCGTGCCAGTGGCGTGCCGGGGCCGTTTCTGAAGGCCTCCGCTCGGGTTTTGGAAGATAATCAATGAAACATCATAAAACATGGATTCCATTCCGGCTTTGTGATGGACAACTTGGCCAAACAGTGCGTGTATTTATATGTAAATTCTCGCTGTGTTTTGATAAACATCCAACCTGGGGAAGATGGGGAATGCCAGGGATACAGTGACCGGACCGGCGTTGGCCGTATCACAGCAGGAATGTTGGCAGCAGGGTTGCCGTTTCGTCTGGTTTGCCGGTAATTTCTGCGCAGCTCCCTTTTCTGCTGGGATGATTAATTATGTTTTGCGCGGCCCGCCTGCCTGCCCGCCTTGACGGCCGGATGTGCCGATCCACGGGCAACTAACCCACTCG
>CM032178.1:23602168-23623208 GCA_018908115.1 Anopheles rivulorum
CTGGTTTGCCGGTAATTTCTGCGCAGCTCCCTTTTCTGCTGGGATGATTAATTATGTTTTGCGCGGCCCGCCTGCCTGCCCGCCTTGACGGCCGGATGTGCCGATCCACGGGCAACTAACCCACTCGGCACACTCCATCACCCCCCCCCCCCTTCTAGCGCGTGAAAAGCTCCCCGTTGGGCTTTATTTCCGTCTCAATGATTAATATCATTGCCATGCCTGGCGGATGGTAGGCGCCCTCGTTTACTCGTTTTGCTGATGGGAAGGGCGGCCACGGCACTATCTGCAAGTTGTGGCAGGTCTGCTTATGCCCGACGCGTTGGAATGTTAATTTCGATTCACTAACGCCATCAGCGATGGGCGCCATGATCAAAGAGAATGTTCATTAATGCTCCCGCCCGCATCGTACCGTCGTGACGCACGCAACATGCGCATACGCCGTCCGTCCGGCCGGCATTCACGTTGTAATCGTAAAATGGAATACCTTCGAGGGGTTCCTTGTTTCACAACATTTTAGCCGAATGGGGCTGGGGCGGATTCCTCCCCCCCCCCCCCCACCAAAAAGCACCCAAAACGGTTTGGTGCACTGCCAGTGCCACAAAGTCCAATGAACCATAGATGGCAGGCAGGCCACAGTTACTACACAGTTAAATGCGATCAAACGCAGCGCATGTAAGGGTGCGTTTTGCATTCTACATAGTATATCGCCATACCATCCACCATTAACTGAGCACAGCAGCACACGTGCATCCGAAATTTTCTCCCCAATGACTAAATCACTGTGCACACACTCCTGCGGCAGACTCATGTCATTTTTTTCGTTCCATCCGTCATTTTACATTCCCAGGTCGGTTTTATTGCAATGCTCCTCGAACAACAACAACAACAACAACAAACGAAAAAAAAAACCCCACCAACAAAACAAACAGGAGAACACTTCGCTCCCAACGTTTGCCATTAATTCGGTGAAACGTTGCGAGAAAAGTGCGCCAACATCAAGTGTGCAATTGAAATTATTTTTCATTCATGTCTTCTGAACTAAACATTTTAAATTGGAAAGGGAACAGCACGGAAACGCTTTCGCTGCTGGTGGTTGTGTGTCTGGTTTTTTTTTGCACTTATTCAGCTCGTTTTTTTCTCTCTCTCGTTGCTGCTACTGCACTTTTCCTACATTTTTGCAAAAGGTACTCAGGGAATCGTGCTTTCGCAAGTGGGTTGGTATGATTTCTGGGTGGTTTTTTTTTTCTTTCTTCTACACTGCCTACACATTATGAATCTAAAAGAAGCAAAAAAGATAGAAAGAGAGAGAGAAAGAGAGAGATAGAAAAATGTGTGTGGTGCACCAGCATCCAGCCTGGTTTGGTGCAAGCGCAAACTCTTTCGCACCATAAATGAACCACTCGCGGAGTTTTAATTTGGCTCGTGAATTTTGCTGCGGAATGGAGAAAAATCCCCGTGAAGTGCACGTGAACCGGCGTACATCAACAACTGCCACTGTTTGGGAATGTGAGGGGGGGGGGGGGGAGGGNGAGATAGAAAAATGTGTGTGGTGCACCAGCATCCAGCCTGGTTTGGTGCAAGCGCAAACTCTTTCGCACCATAAATGAACCACTCGCGGAGTTTTAATTTGGCTCGTGAATTTTGCTGCGGAATGGAGAAAAATCCCCGTGAAGTGCACGTGAACCGGCGTACATCAACAACTGCCACTGTTTGGGAATGTGAGGGGGGGGGGGGGTAGGGTTTGCAAAAAACTGCATTTTTACATCGTGCAGCTGCGCACACACATACACACACGTGCTATGGGAATTGTACGCTTTTTTGTGTTATTTTCGTTGGTAAAAGGAACAAACCAGGTGCCAAATCATACAAATTTGTATTTTTTATTTCATTTTATCAAGCAACTGTTTTTAATGGTTTGAATTTCTGCATGCGAAACTTGCGATTTTATGGCAATATTTTACGACTTTTCACAAATATTTGTTCCATTCGTTTTGATTTTTTGAGCTGATTCCAACTTTATCTCCAAGACTCGTTCATATATCAAGCTATGCAATATCTATTTCATTTCATTAGAGAACCTATCACATATGAAGCGGATATGCAATCCCTGTAAACATTATTGAACCACTTTTGTATTGATCGAACAAGTCTTCACATATACTCTACCTAATTGTTGAAGCCCAAATGTGTTCAATTGCAAGGTAGGAACTCTCGAAACATGATCCTATCGAAGTATTTTTTTGAAAGATGCAAATATTTCTTCCTTTTACAGGGTTTTTGAGCTCAACCGGTTTCTGGAGTGATTTTTGAATTATTATCATGTTTTTAGTTATTGTGTTGATGTTGTTATGGATTCTTTTAGAAACTTTCTTTCTAGAATATTACAAATTTGGAGATACTTCTTTTCAATACAGTAATTCAAAACTGAAATCGTACTGTTTTAACCATTTCTAAAATCTTTTCATGTTGAAGTGGACCATGTAAACGTGGATGTGAACCTTTCCTTCATTCTTTTTGGTTTTCTTTCAGTTAGAATCAATCCCTAACTGAACATAAATCAAAAAATTGAAAAGATTCCACATCTACCTGAGCATGTTGGAATTCAACTTGAAAAAATCCAGAATCGATTCCAAATATCAGAATTGAATATGAAATATCTGCAAGAGAACACCAAGTCCTCCATAAATCTAAAATTTTAATGTTAGGTAGCAAATGAATTTAAAATCAGTAAGACAAACCGTATTGAATAGGAATCAATCAAGTTGTAAAGTATTGAGAGGTACTTTAAAAATCTAAATACAAAGAATTTTATAGCACACAGCTCTTTAGATGACAGATCTCATCAATTTCAGATCATTTTATAAGAATCTCAGAGTTTTCACAACAGATAAATATTATTTTCACGTTTTTTCACAATTTTAAACTCTTTCATCTAAAGCAATCGCTTGCAAAGAGAAAAGCACAATTGATTGAAATGCGTTTTCAACATCTCTTTTGTACTGCAAACCAAAAACCATGTGATGTAATCCGACATTCAAGCATCCCCATCATACATCTATCTTATTTCTTGCCAATGCATCCTCGGTTCGGGTCCGATGAAACGTAACTGGTTTAAAATTATCTCCTTCAATACATCTTGCAAGAGCGCTCGGTTTGTGGTATGTGTTTTTGCGATTCAATGACAGCAGAAGGAGCAAAAAAAAAGATAAATAACTAATAACTAACATTCTTGCCGCTCTGCACCACTGATTTCTCATTGAATGTTTGCCCCGGGAAACTCTTTTTCCCAGGCTCTATCCTTCTCTTTTCCATTTTCTCTCTCGCTCACTCTCTTTCTCTCTCTTATACCGATTTATCCGACCCAACTATTAATGTTGAACCGAACTTTTCGTTCTAACCGATTTCGCCCTGACCTCGTAAAGAATTTGAAAAGCAATTCATAACAATACAACTTTTCCGCTTGCCAAAGTTGGAAAAAGTCATTTTTTACACTTAATGCCGTTTCGGATGCCGCGCTACACTTCTGCAACGTTTTAATCATTGCGTTTTGTGTACGATCGGTGCTCATTTCCAGGTTTTCTCGTCCTTTCTTGTTGTTTCTTTTTTGCTATTTTTGTTATACTTTTTTTTGTTTTTTTTTTCCTCTGGCTGCTTCCATTAAGCAAAGTATCAGATACCAAAATCCAGCCCGTACCTCTTCCCTTCCTTCTCTCCTTTTTCTCTCTCCCTTCCTTTCCCCTTTTAGCGCAGGGGGAGACAGTTGCAGACCGCCGGGAGCATCCACGAACACTTCGCCGAACAATGGACGCCGAAAATGCTTATGCCAGTGGTAAATATTGATTGGAAAACTTTGCCCGTGCCATATTTCGTGCCAAGTTTATTCAATCAAAGAGCAGAGAAAAACTACCACCAAGATTTGTGTGGGAAGAAATAATTATTTTTTAAACGTATCTACCGCAATATCGTCCTGCTTTCTGTCGAGGCAATAGTTGGAAGTAGAATGAAAAACAAAAAACTATGAGAATATAATAAATCAAGACAAAAAACAATGGCGTGTGTGTGTGTGTGTGTGCACATTAAACAAAAGCTCATCACACAAAAAGTGTTCTCATAAACCTATATAACTATCAAATAAAATGCTCTTTCATTTAACTTACTCGTGAAACCCAGTTTTCAAGCATAACACAAGTGAAGCAATCGAACCCACCACACCCCAGCAGTAGTTGCCATTCAATCGTCATAAATCATTCTAACGCATTCGTCAAACATGGATTTTAATCTGGTTATTAATTAAAGTGACACTTTTCAACATCAGCTGCACAGTGTATGTTGTGAGTGGGTTTTGTTGATTTAATGACTATTTTCCCCGCCCTCTAATGATGGGTGAATCTCTCTAATCCCTTCCAATGCACACACGAATCCGATGCCGGATAATCGTGTGGACGGGTCCGAATCAGTGCCAGTGCCAAATGAATCTTGCATTCCTATTGACAACACCAATCGATGGTTCATCGAACACCGGGTAACAGGTTGCTAATGACATGCAGCATATGCTGCATTGACGTGCAGAGGGTGTACTTCGCGCCTTAATGATATGATCGTTAAGACTATCGTCGGATTAGTCACCTAACCGAAGTTTCCGGTTTCGGGCGTTTCGTTGCGTTTTTATCTAATTGAACCAGCGAAGCTTGCATAGAACATTTGCGTAATAAATTACACGCCAGCGCTTTAAAGCGGCTGATGCTTTTGCTAAGCTGAAACAGTTGTTTAACCGAATGCTAAAGGAATCCTTTTAGGAGTGGAGCTAGTGTTTAACGCTTTTCATCTACTGTTTGGTGTAGAAGCATACTTGCCTTACCACTTCCAATCAAGCTCTAATACCTTCTAAATCCTTCAACATGACCAACATGATGCAGGTGTATGAGTGGGTGTGTTTTTTTTTTATTCCTCCACTCAAATAGTGCTTTCGTCCATCGCTCATGTCCATGTCACCCGGAGAGGTGACAGACAATCTTTGTCGGCTTCAAACCAAACACCAAAAAAAAATCTGACTACATCCGACACATTACATAATTTGCAACCATAAACATCAATTTGTGTACCCAATCCATTTCCTTCCCCATGGGAGAATAATCAAAATCTCATTTCCGCACCACCTTCCGTCTGGCGAGAGACGCAGCCAATGCCTCCCGCCTCTGGTCTAGTGTGATGCCATAAAAATTGGTAAAATGTGAGGCAAAAAAGAGAGAGAGAGAGAGAGAGAGAGAGAGAGAGAGAGAATAGAATTGCTTCCCTGCCACCAGTGCTGCTGTCACTGGCAGGATCATCGTGCGCGAGCGCTTCACGGCAATGTCTGGCTGATGATATTTCCAACGATCATTACCCTGGAACGATCGTTCATCTATTACAGTCGTGCCGCAGCATACATACCGCCAACATGGAGCAACGACAGCTACTGCTCGTTAATCTACCCGCTGACAAAAAGCTTTATAACGCTGCCACCACGAAACCATTTGGCCGAATGGTCCAATCCACTCGAGCAACCGGCTGGCAGGCCGGCAGCCACCCTGATACTTGTCGTCGAATATCACTAAACACTTCGACCGGCACAGCGAGGAAAGTGCCGCACCGTCTAAGCATCGGAATGCATCCCGGAATGTGAACGCGAACGAGCGCACCGTTCCTACCTAAAAACATAACCCCCCCCNCTCGTTAATCTACCCGCTGACAAAAAGCTTTATAACGCTGCCACCACGAAACCATTTGGCCGAATGGTCCAATCCACTCGAGCAACCGGCTGGCAGGCCGGCAGCCACCCTGATACTTGTCGTCGAATATCACTAAACACTTCGACCGGCACAGCGAGGAAAGTGCCGCACCGTCTAAGCATCGGAATGCATCCCGGAATGTGAACGCGAACGAGCGCACCGTTCCTACCTAAAAACATAACCCCCCCCTCCCTAACTGTCGTACCGTGCCGTCCCGCACAAAAACAACGCGATGCTGCGGGCACTACGGGCACACTAGCCATCCCGTGCCATGAGCCCGAAATGCTTCGGCAAAAAGAACTATTTTTGCATCATAAATCAAAACAGCAACGATACATCACATCGTGATACACTTTTGGTCCCGAGATTGCCCATCAGTCCCATGTGAGCGGAAGTGCCATCTTCCCTTTTATACCTTCACCCACCAAAACCGCCCTTTCCACCACCACAACGTACCCACCAAGGGGTCGGTACAGGAGTGGTGAACAAAAGAGTTGCAGTTATTAATCATAATATACACCCAGCCCGAATGTATTCCGAAAGCAATTTTTAATGTCTTCGTGCCCGCTGCCACCGGTCTGACTGATGCTTCCGGCTGAGCCAAGTCAAACGTCGGCCTGTCCCATGTTTTCTGGCATGTTGTTTTTTTTTTGTTTTATCTTTGCTGCACGATGCATTTGTGACGATTGTTGCGATTGTAGCAGTTGCGCGTGGTACCGTGGACTACGCGATAGGAGTACGCTTGTACTACACAAGTGATTGCCATTTCGTGCGCGTTGCACAGATAACGTTTGTTGGCAGTACAAAAGGATGCAGGTGGATGCAACGGTACACGGCGGGCGGTAGCACATTCGCCTCCCGGGAGCCATGTTTTGCAGCGAAAGTGAATTGAATGCAGCACCAAAATCATGAACCACCGCGCACAAGCTGCGTTGTATGGCACCGAAGGACCATACCGTTAACTTTGTGAAGCGAAGTCGTAACAGGGGGTTTTTTTTTCAATGTACGACAAATGATTGCTTTATTCAGTTCAAATAACAAAAAAAAAACATTTCATCCTCTCCAGAACATGCGTAATTTATTGTCTGATTTTAATTTTGGAAATGTCTTCTCTGATGTCCATATTAAAAGGTAGCAGAAATTTCCTTTTCTTTTCTTTAATACACCACAAAATGAAATGGTTTCAAGTTCCTGTTGCATTGTGTTACCCAGCGAGTGCCAATGTGTGACAATATTTATTGGTTTGACTTTAAAAATTTGTCTATAAACGGGTTTATCGATAAAAAGTCTATTGATTTCTGTTTAGCGCGTGTTTACGCCTGCATGTATGCAATACGTAATACGAATTGTGGCCCATTTGGAGCTGATTCGTCGATTTTAGCAAAGGATCGAGAACAGAGCTGCATAAATACTCCTTCGACTGGAAAAAAATGAAGTTAAATTTAGAGAACATTCAAAATTCTGTACAATGATCATTGCTTTTTATTATTTTCACATAATTAATAAAAATAAATAAAAAAAAACGGTATCTAGAAAATGAGATTTATCAATCGAATTTTATTAGGCCTTTAAACAAATTAATTTTATCTAACTTCGATTTTATTTTCTACTTCAAAATAATTAATAATTTCTTTCGGTTGATTACTGTTTCATTGGAAATTGTGCCTGAATATTTGTTCCGATACGAGCAATTTTATTTCCTATGTAATCATGATTGCCTACTCACAGGCGCTAACATGAAATACGATACAAGTTGAGGTAACTCGAGGTTCAATAAGTATTAAAATAACGTTAATTTTAACACTCGTAGTAATGTTATGTTCTCTTTTTAAATTTTAATAATTGATTTATTTTCAATCCAATTGTTTATTCAAAATTTGCTTAAAATTAAATAAAGGAAAACGTGTCTTCGTAATCTTCCACTCAATTAAATCAGAAACATTCGTACCTTTTGTCTTGCTTGAATTATTCAGAACTAGATAATCAGTCCCTCAAAGCATAATGGCTTTTAACACACCAGAAGACACTCGTGAACATAATGAAATCTAGTCTGCAAAAGGAACAACCCAGTAGTTGGTTGTGCTAACCATTACGCCTTACCATTATCAAGAACCGAAAACATTACATCTTACAACAATAACGACATGAACAAAAACAGCATCAACATTCTTGCACGCACTACAAAATTCAATTACACGTTACCGAATACAGTAACCATAATGCAACACTCACATGCCGGAACTTATCTTCTCACAATGAAATACTTTGCCACATTCATCATATTGTGCCCCACAGCACAGCACACAAAATGTTGCTGCACACAAATCGCCCGTTTGTCCGGCATTCTTTCTCCATTTCATGCTGTTCCGATCTCGTGCAAAACAGTAGTAAAGGGAAAAATTATTTGTACCATAGTTGCTTCACCAGTTCTTACCAGATAGTATGTTCGGTTCCGGTTGCATAGCCATGCTACTTCCCACATCGGGAAATGGGTTAGTGAAAGAGGGGGGTGGGATACGTACACACACACACACACACACATACAAACGAAAGAGAAGAAGAAAAAGAAAGGCTCCAACCTCTTGCTGTACCGGGTTCCTTCGCGTTGTCTTTGCCCGTTACTGACAGGACAGGTCTTCAGGCCGATACATTCAGCCGAGATAAAAACCAGAACGGAAAAGCCATAATCCAAGCGTGGAGAAATTATTGCACTTTCAGAATTATGATTTATATCAACATCGCACACACACACACACCCACACCCGGCCCATTCCAACTAAGAAAAAAAAAGGCGAAGGGCGAAGGAGCGTAGGACATTGTTCGCATGTTCGCCCGATCTTGTCATGCGTCCCGGACTGGTCGCGCACATTCGCACTCGCAAAGCGCACGCAAATTGCACTGTCTATTTATTTATGGGCCAGGAAAGTTGCTCAATTGTTGCTTGCGCCGCGTGCAGCCAGCGTCAGGTTTTGGTTTCTAGCACTCGACAGCTCGACACCCTCACACCCCAATTGGACACCCTGGGCACGAGTGGGCATATCATGTTTGAGGGATATAAATTCTTGTCCCACCTGCCTGCTCGAGCTGCCATAAACCGGGCACTTTCGGAATTCTTGGTGAAAAGTTTTGCCACCACCACCGAAGGGCGACCATTAGTGTCCCCCACCCCCCACCCGGGGAAGGGGGGGGAGGGAAGAGAGAGGAAGAAACGCGGCGTGCGAGCTGATGAATATCTTGCCGGCACGTGAAATTCATTTCCATCAGGTGTACTAAGTTGAAAAATTATGGAAACAACCACCTCAACCCACACCGGACCGGACGAATGGAGGGAGGGGGCACATTTGGCATCCCTTACGGGTAACGATAAATCGGATCGGCCCGACCGTGTGCCCCACACCGTCCATTTGGCCCAACCGGGGGGCCATTACATTTGGGCGGCATCAAGCGTGGCTTAAGGCATGCCACTTCCACCTGTGTGCATCGACACTCGGTCTTGCACAGTTGCATTCGCCTTTTTACGAGTTGGCTTCATTTTTCACGCTTCCTTCTCCATTCCGACCAGCCCACCCAGGACCACCGGTTACCGGCATGATTCATTATGAAACAACGTAACACACCGGACAAAACGAAATACTTTTCATTGCTGCCCGGGGCTGATTTACCCGCTCGTTGACCTTTCGATGCACGCGTTGCATTTTGTTTTATTTTTTTGTTTTTCATTTTTTTCATTTTGCTTCGTGTTGGCTGCAATTATTTCTGTGCAATTTCGTTCCGCAATTAAACTTGGCACGGTCCGCAGCAAAGTACTGCCCCAAAACGGTAGTCATACTTATAATAATAAAAATAATAATCAATCGCTGGAATTTATTGCCACTCGTGCGACTAAAATTTACGATCGATTGAATCGAATCAATTAATCAATTAATAAATTATGGAATGTTTGGTACTTTGGAGGTTAACAAAAAACAAAAAAAAAACAGACCCAACTCGGCTATGGGCTATGGAAATCGTTTGTAGTGCGCTGCTTGGGACATTGTAGCCAGGTCACAGCCAGGTGCAAGGGAAATTAATCATAAGAAACATTTTCTGTCACTTTTTTTAAGGAACGAAGATCTATTGTTTGGTTGATGTGAGAGAAGTAGTATAAAGAAAATTATATAGGACAATCAGAGCAGAAAAAACTTAAATTTAAACAATGTTTCAAAGGAGAATCTCTCGTAATACAAATTGAGTGGTTCCTAACATAACTTTATATTAAACAGATAGAAATGAAAAATTTTGGATAGATAAGAAAGATAAAAATTTGTATAAAATATTTAAAAAGCGCATTTTGAATGAATTTGCACACATTTTTCACATAACACCATTGTTCACATTATTATGAAGAAAAAAATGTGAAATTTAATCAATTACTTTAAGTTATATCAGAATATATTTCGAAGCATTTTTGTTTAACATTATTCTATCGGGCTTGGCCCGAGTCAAGCAATGAACAAGATGTGAAGTAAAATTTCTTAAAATTATTTAGGTATTAAAATATGACGAAAGAAAAGTTACATGAGTTTAATCGTGCCTGTTATGAACTGAAGAACTATTGTTTAGCTCAACTACTAATTTTCGTATTCTTAGCATACTACATAAAACTGAGAATGTGTATTAATTTACTATTTTTTTTATATATATTTTCATAAAAGTAATGATAAAAAATATGAAGTATAAGCGATTCCTGTAAACAATGTGTGTTTTAGATTTTGATTTATAAATCCTTACTCGATTCATTTCGTCACAAAACCCCTAACAAGAACAAATGACATTTGGATTGCCTAACTTTAGCCGTAACAAATATTCTACGAGATCGATAGTTAAGCCTGCATAATTTTCATAAACAAATGAGTTCGTTTCGTAACTATCTTTCATAAAAAGAGCTTAATGTTTATTCACGAATAATTCATATCTAAATAAGTAAACTTAGAGCGTAAAATAGAAGCAGTAGAAGAAACAGCAATCAAGAAGTAGTTCAGCTCTTCCAACTATTGAGAAGAAAAGGATACATCTTAAGAAACTTTACTTTTATTAAAAAATAGTGATAAAACAGGTGAAATTAAGGTGGAAATCCCATCACCCTTCAGAACATAATGATGTTTTCAAAAGTGAAGCGACAATTACAGTGAAGCAAGCATCAACGAATCTAAGCGATAATATATCAATCATCACATACATTAACACAAACTTCGCTGGCTACTTTAACTTTCAGGACGTTTCCAGGACCAAGATTCCAGGACCCCCGAAAACCCACCAAACCTTCTCCATTACCAAATGGCATGGCGCTGCATGCGGTTAACCGTGAAAACGCATCATCGCAAACGCGACCCACGGCTGCAACTGATGCACTCGGGACAAAACTATCGCCATCCCCGCCGGCTGGAAAACCGCTTGTATCGAATTATTCGTTACTTTGTTAGCAGCAGCAGCAGCACCGACGGACGTGTGCCGTCGTCGTTCGCCCACCTTTTCGGGCGACTCGTGATTACGCATCGACCGCAAAACATTTGTGCCCATGTTACGGGACATTTGTGCGGCGCTTGCCACGCCCCGTGCCGGTGTTGCACACAAAAACAAAACCGCATCTCAGCTTTTGCTAAAGCGTGGTACATTTGCGCACAACCTACGGCCTACGCCACGCCGCACGCATTACATGCCATAGTAGTCATGCAATTTTTGGTTTCGGTGGTTTGCATCTGGTTTGTACGGTGCGTTGAATTGTCTGTCTTTTTTTATTAGAAACATGTTTCACCTCAAAAATCCCCACCCACAGCTCCGTTTCGTACGGTGGTTTTGTTTTGCAACTAATGTAACATTATACGAGCTTAAATGGTACGACCCGAAAGGTACGGCTTTCAGCAATCGGCTTTCCATACATTTTCACCAGTTTCTCAGCTTTCTCTGGTTTTCGCAATTCCAGAAACAAATAAAAAAAACAATCCAAACACACACACACACACACAAAATAGCTCATGTCATATCGTTCGCTGGTGCGACGTGTCATAACGTGATCGTGTGATTGTAAAACATGAAAACATCAACAAACAAATCCAAAAAAAAAAGCGACCGATTTCCCAGGACACTTTTACTTTCGCTTTTCGCACAACACCACCCAAGATGCTCATGAAACGGAAGCATAAAAATCACCATTACCACGGGTGAGGCGGAGACAGGCCGAAAAGCAAGCAAAAGAAGTAAAACAACCAAAAACCTTAATCGAATGCATTCCCAAATCAACTGTGGAGCGGTGTTTTCCCTTTTTTTTTTTTTGTTTTGAGGGAGCCTTCGAGATTCCCTCTTGGGTATTCGCCTTGGCCTGATGGCGTTATGGGCTGTTTGTGGAAGCAAGGCTGGACACAACGTAAAACAGCAAGTTACTTTACCGTGTTCGTACTGCTTTCCTTGTGTCACCCCCACGGGCACCACAGTGCTGGGACGTAAATCATTTTCCAGCGTATAAATCTTTACACAACGACATAAACAATTTATGGCCAGGCTCGGGCACGGGCCGGGTTTCTTTTTGCCGCTGGTCACTGACAGGGATGACACGTACGTACGTACGTACCGGCTGACCGTGCTGGTAATATGCTACCGAGGTGTGCCCAAGAAATGGGCCTAACACTCACACACACACACATAAGTGCCTCCCCTTAACCTACCACCCCCCCCCCCCCCCCCCCCCCCCCCCCCCCCCCCCCCCCCCCCGAACCCCCCATCGGCGCAAAACATTAAATAAAAGAAATGAATTCTTATGTTGTAATGTGCAGGACTGGCTTTTGTTGCAGGCTGGCCGGAAACACGAGAGCGTGACTGATGTGCTTGTGTTTCATTGCATGTCATTCCCTTAAATGCTACACACACGATATCGGTTTACAAAAGTCTCTTTATGAAAATCTTATCGCGTCCCTTTACTACCTGTATCAAACCGTATTCGGTTCCTTGGAAGCTAACAAAAAAAAAGCAGAAGTGTGAGTGGGTTTTTGTATCTTTTGCCATTTTTTTCCCCCTCAAGAATAGTCTAAATGTATTTTTTATACAATCACGGGTTATGCTTGTCCTACCATTAGACACAATGTTTTTTGGAGTTTGATCTGGACAAAAACATAATATAAAATATGCTTTCGTTAGTCAATCAGTAGCGGACCATTTGGTTTAGTGATGAGGAGATCGTATTTTGACACGACTGTACCGATACCAAATCTCAATTGGATAGTTACTGAGGTATGTGGGACTCTACATATTGCTATTGATAAATAAAAGGAATAAAAACTTAAATGACACGAAAAGTCCTCTGAAGTTCTAGTACCACAGTGAAGAACACATTACTGGATAGAATTACATTGTTGATGCCCAGAAGTGAGTACACCGACAATAGAGGATCGAATCTCATCTGAACAACGACAGGAATAGTACAAAAGAACTCATGGACTGCACGAATACATTGTTCGAATAAGTTTCGTAATTAATTAATCTTAAATCATACTTCAGTTTTAGTTCATGTTTGCTCATAACAAACTACACTAGAAAAAAAATAATTCCTCTTTGTTAGTCAATTATTAGACATTAGATTTAAATACTATCCACAGAAAAAATGCAAATGAAAAATCGTTCAAAGTACCTAAGATTCTATTTTAAAAAAATAGGAATCAGATACAGAAAAATCACGTTACGAAAACTCAACTAAAAAATTTGGGCTGACCAAATCATTTGTAGCATTTGAATCTTATTGCACAAAAATAGTAACCAAAAGAAATGAGTACCAAGTTTATGTTCAGTATTCATTAACAATTAGAGTAATACTTTACAATAACAAAAATATGGCATAAATAAACAAATTCCAAACTGCAATAAAATCGACTCAAATGGTTTAATAATTACACAGAAAAAACAAAACTAGAACTAAGGAGAGTATTATAAAGAATTGTTAAAGTAAAAGGATTATTAAAAAACAAAAGAAAATCAAAATTAAGTTACAATACACTCAAATTGTTGTTTTATTTAATGCTGTTTGTCTCAAGTCATGAGAATTCGAATTTGACTTCAGTTTAATCCATAACACTGTCACGATTTCAAACAGAATACTATACAATTCTTGAAACTATTCATGTTTTAAAGTTTCAAACTAACCTCCATTGCAAGTGTTATGGTAAATTTTTAGAAATTCATTTAATTCCGGAACAATTTTTATAGGTTTAAGTTACCTGTACAATGTTGATAATGAAAGTGATTTGCAAAAAGGGTTCTGAAAACAGTTTTGTACATAAATCATTATGACAATATTCTCTTCATAACATTAACCTAGAAAGCTGTTTCATTTCAACATTATCCCATACACTGTGTCGATTACACCCTGAACCTCTCTCGGGACAGGCGCCTCCTAAATTCCTTCCCTTTTTCGGGACACACACACACACATGTGCTTGCGTTACGCATTAACATGATAAAAAGGTTGGCACTTAATGCCGCCGAGACACGGCGAGCAGCAAGCAGGCCCAACCTGTCCCAACGTTATACATTCCGTGCACATTTGCCACCGGTCAATCGTACGCGCACACATTTCCATCTGCATGCATATAAGAACGACATGATTTCCATGTCAATTTCACTGTTTCCCCGAAAAGCGCTCGGTTCTGTTTCAAATGAACCCCCCCTCCCCCAAACCCCCTGCCACGCGTCGTATCGTTCCCCTTTCCCTGCCATCCTCCAGGGGTTGAAGGTTAAGGGAGCACAGGCCATTTACAAAAAAAAAATAGCACCTGAAGCCGATCACAACCGAAAACAATGTGAATCCATCCCTCAACAACAGCAACAACAACAACAACAACGAAAAACCCTCCCTGCCGGAGGGCTTCCAAGTGGCATAATTCATTTCAAAGCATTTTACGTCCTTTCGATCATTCAGCTTCGAAGCCGTTTCGACGGCACGCAGAAGGCACGTTACATACGGATCATGCAGTGAACTGCAAAACAAACAGAGAAAAAAAAAGAACACAACAACTGAAGCTGACATCTGTCCGCTGGTTCCCTTTCCCTTCTTCTTCCCCTTTTTCCCACCCCCTTCTTGCCCTCCCAAGGGATCCTTTTCCCTTGTTCGTGTGGGGGATGAATGTTGTTCGTCTCCATTCTGCCGGCACCGAATGCGCGCCACCTTAGCGATCTCGGTCCACAGTCGGTGTCGGAGCATGTTCCGAGCCAGCTTTCAGGGCCTGGCCAGTGCCCACCCACGGTGGTGGTGGGATTTTGTAGAATAAATGTTATTCGCTTGATGTTAATATGTAAACAGGATTGTTCGACCAAAAGCACAGCCACCTACCAACCGTGGCGTACCGAGGCGAACCTTTTGGTGAAACCGGCAAGCAAAAGCCTCCCAGAGAGAGAGAGGCCAGAAACCCCATTTTCGTGGCGCTATTGTTAGTGATAGCTCATCCAGCGTAAAGCGCGCATTTTCTTTTTCCCGTGCAACCCGACGAGCGCCGGCCGAATGAAATGTCCCGTTCGCCAACCGGGACCAAAGGGCTCCAAGATTTATGGGGCGCCCACCGCAGGCTGGGGAGCCGGAGGGGCTGATGGGAGGCAGCAAGTGTGCCGAAGCAACCGTGTAACCGACGGTTGCTTTCCAGCAAACATTAAAAAAAAAACCCCTAAATGTGTGCCGATGTGCGGCCTACGCTCGCATCACATCACTTCATGCATAAAGTTTGAGGCATCGTCGGTACGGCAAATGGTGTACGAACGCATGCAGAAGATGAGTACGCATATTCGTCGGGACATTTTGTGAACCATTTTTGGGCCTGTGTTTCACCATGCTCTTTTTTTCTTCTCAGTTTTGCCCTTTCTCTCTTTCGACCATTGTTGTTGTTTGACGCACGGCAAACCAGAACGCGGGCGATCCAGCATAAATGGATCGTGCCGCGCCACTTGCCAAAACGAAATGCGCCTAAAATGGTTGGAAATAAAGCATCGCTTTGCAACTCGAAAGCAACAGAAGAAGAAAAAAACACAAGCACAACACGCTACACGCTAAACTTTTCAAATTGAATAATGAATAAGAAAAATTGAAACACAAATCAAAGTCCAACCTCCATTTCACTCGACATGATGATGGATGAATGTGTGGCATTCGGAGCGGAGCGAAAGAAATGTTTAAATTCATATCCCGAAAATCCCCCTCCGAAATTCGGCGTTCGATACGTTGGATGTGTTTTCCATTTTTTTGTTCGTTTCTTTTCGTTCTCATGTGTGATTTTTCTTTTTGTCTTCCTTTCTATATTTCACCAAATGCAAAACAACGATCTGTCGTGTTACAGCAGCGAGTGTTTGTATGATTCATACTGAGCTTAGAATGAATTGTGTAAAACGGGAGGATTTGATGTGCAAAAAGGGAAGATTTAAAAGATGGCGTTCCAATGGGATCCAAAGTAAGAGTCCATTTACATTTACCACCGACCACAAAATGTTGCAACCATGAAGAGTTATTGTGCATGGGAAGGAAATTTGTTATGTGCGTCATGTTCGCTTCTAATGATGCTGGGATTTATTTTTATTTTCTCTTTTAACAAAAACTTGATGAATACGAATATTTATATTTAATTTTCCTGTTACAAAAAAGGGCAATTTAATACTTTTTCATGGTCTGTCATAACTTTTTTCATAACTTTTTATAACAAAAAATAAATCAATCGAATTGAGCTGTAAATAGGCTGAAAGTATTGCGAAAAGCCGTCATAATAAATTATAATTTTAAATAAATAAAAATTTAATCAAATATTTCGAATTCAAATCAAGCAGGCACTAGATAAAAATAAAACACAAGCAGATTAACATAAAAAATAACAAAAAACAATGGAAATAAACATGAGAATATGTCATCAAAAGTAACAAAAAACAATGGAAATAAACATGAGAATATGTCACAAAAAGTAACAAAACACAATGGAGACAAACATGAGAATATGTCATCTAGTAGAATATGACAAATGAAGAAACTAGGAAAAGTGTTAATAATGACCATCCTGTACCTTCTTTTTATTGCTCAGATGAAGTCTCTCAAGTCGAGAACGAAGAACATTTGTTAAATCAACTTGACTTTATTCAATAATTATGATAATTTAACAAAACGAAAGATATTTATTTCTTATTATAGTTCCCAATAACTGTATTTATATTCATTTTGGCTGCGTAATATATTTTACATTTTTCTATACATAAGGATTCATAAATTTTATTTGATTTACTATCTTTAATCTTTCTTCAAACTATTATCATTACAAAAAATACGCATAAGAATCCCAATAGCCACCCTTTTAGCACTCCATCAACAGCAGTATAACGTTAAGCAGCTGCTAGCCATTTAAATAATCAGCGCACACAATTAAACCATCAGCCATGCTATGCATATGCATATCCCGGGCAAGTAAGACATTATGCGTAAACCGAGGTACCTTAAGACATGCGTTTTTGTTCTTTTACCGAATAACGTCCCGATAGCGCATCGCCGCTACTTAATTCATCAAAGCAAATATCTCGCATCTTACATGCGGTCTCACACTTGTAAATATCCCGGGCACGTTTCGAAACGGATGGCTATCGTTGGGGGTTAGGGCAGTATATCTTTTACAACTACCAACCACATCAGACCCATTCGTCGATGTAATCCAACACCCATTTGCTAAGCCCCTTTTGTACGGGGGTAACTTTGTTGAAAAGCACGCACACGCACACATGCACCAGTGCCGGTGTTAGTCATAGCGAAGTTAATTATAATGCATGCATTTAATTACATACGGTTGCTGGTACGGCTGAAGACGATTCCTTCACGTCAAGCGCAACGTCACTCAGTGCCGAAACCCGACGGCGCTTCTGTTTGACTTCGCTAAATAAGACTTCAATAAAATTTATTCATACATATACTTTCATCCCTCTGGCATGCACCAACCCCCTCTCTCCACCCACAAAGGGGCAAGATTTGTGCGGGGAAGAAGAATAATAATCCCAACCAAACAAACACAGTGCCAGCAGCCGCCTAGCGCAGCTAGCGATGCACCGTGCGAGCAGAAATCAAGATCAAACTTTTGTTTAATTTACATTTCCCAGCATATTTCATCCGTCAAGATGCTAATTAAATATTCATACCCGCATGCACGAAATGCAAAACGCATCGAATCGTGCCACTTGCACCATCATCGCTTTTTACATCTGAAGTTGCTGGAACCGTTGCCTGCACCAGCCGTACGGTACGTACCATTGTAGCTTTCGCTAGCAGATGTCTGCCAGAGCTGGCAGAATATATTGATGCACCCGTGCACCTCTATCAGTGGCAAGCAAGATCTGGATTTTGCGCCACTCTCAATCCCGCATCCCACAAAAACTCTCAATAGATCAACGCTTCGTCGATGCATTGGGTCCTGTCAAATCCAATTCCGTACGGCAAAAATATCGTGCAGAAAGATTGGGGAGGGCATGCTTCAAAAATTAACTATCAGCATGTATTCATTATTTGTGCAGCCACATCCATGCAGTACTCGTGATGGGTCGGATCGGATGAATTTGCTCAATCGTAATACCTTTCCTCAATATCCGAATCCGGTGTTGCATAAGCCAATTAGTTAAGAGTTGCAGAAAAGGGGTGAAAAGTTATTGACTTAGTGGTGATAGTCATAGTGGTGATGTACGGTGTGAATGTACGTTATCGTCGGATCGGTTTGTAATGTAAAAAAGATGTGTATAATGTTTGAAAAATGAGTTGCTTTAAATGAAAATAGAAAAAGTAATGTGAAAATAATAAAAAATAACATTAAACAACATGTAAAACGATGTACAGAAAATGGTAAGAAATCATAAAGGTATACAATACATATATAAAGAGAAGTGTAAAAACACTAAACAAAAACGGAAAAAAACCAATTTAAACAAAGTGCTAAACCTGAAAGTGACTCAATTCGAAAAGAAAATACAATAAAAAAGTTTAAAAACAAGAAAAACAAACCGAACAAACCAGCAAACACTCAAAATAGTAGTAATCAGTTAATATGATTCCACAGTTTCAAAGTTAATAGAAATAGAAAAAAACATATTAAAATATGAAAAAAGTACAAAGGGCTTGCAAAACTATTTGAAACATATAAACAACATATAAACAGAGAAAAGTAAACATACAAAATCAGAAAAAGAAAACAAACAACGCTTAAAATAAAGTGCCAAATATGTAATAGACTCAGTTCGAAATGAAAATACATAGAAAATACATAAAACCAGAAAAAACAAACGTAAGGAAACAAACAGACACTCAAAGCAATAGGAATTAGTTGATGTGTTTCCACAGCTTTAAAGTTAATAGAAATAGAAAAATTAAAAACAAAACATAAAAATAACATAACACATGCAAAACGATGTATAAATCACATAAACAACATATCAAAAGAGAAGTGTAACAACAGAAAACCAGAGAAAGAAATCAACTTCGCTGAAAAAACAATCGAAACATGAAAGTGACTCAATTTAACAAAATACAACGAAAAGACATAAAATCAGAAAAAAAACATACATAAAAATTCAAAAATAATCTCAAAACAATAGGAATTAGTTAATGTGCTTCCACAGCTCCACCACTCACTCACTCAATCTTCATCAAAGACCCACTTGAAGACCACGCCTAATTGCAACCCGCGCCACAACTTAATAACCTTTCTCCGACTACACCCAAGGGCTCATTAGCGTGCCTATCCGTCCTGTGCAATAGCTTGGGCAATGATGAAGAAATTGAAATAAATTTCAGGTTTGCCTATCACCATAATTGGACGACTAATAACACCGCCAACCAGGCGTCTCTATGCTCCCAAGGGGGAGCAATTTACAAAAAAAAAAAACACACACACACACACACAAATCTCTAGCCTTTGCCGGATACCATTCACCGCCGAAACCCATAAAAGAACAATGCCAGTGCCGAAAAATTCCACATCGGGCCCACCCCCCCACCTCACGGGCCCAGGATGTGTCTGCCAGCCATCAATTTTGCTCCGAAAAAGCAACAATTAGCTATAAATGTTTCCATAGTTTCCACAGTTTAATTTTATTTAAATGGCATTTTTCCTTCCGCTGGCTGGCAAGGCCAGCCAGCAACACCGGGACAAACAATTTCCATTCGGCGGGCGGGTCCCGGGCCAAAAATATGGCCTTCCAATTCAAGCCAAGACCGGCGTGCCGGTACTCACAGCACAGCCTAGCGTAGTCTGTTGCTTACCAGTCGTTATTTCTAACCGAACAAAAGGATGAGCACGCCCGGTTTTTTCGCCCCATTCAATCCCCAGCAATGGGAAGTGCCCCATTTCGGAAACGGGAAACACCGGGAGTTGCCCCGAGAAAAAAAGAATAACGCATCATCGAGCAGGATGGAACGCAGGGGGGGGAGAGGGAGAAGGGCAAGCGAACGGTACACTTGGCAAACCGTTGGCCAACTTTTCACCATCAATTTGAAAAACAAACTGGACACAAACTGGTGCCTGTGCCTAAGAGTGGAAAATCGTGCTTCGTGCACCACGCCAAACACGCCCCTGGAGAAGCGGCAGAAGCTGAACGGGAAACTATTGCCGCCAGCCTATGGGCTGGGGACAAAATACTATCCCACCCTGGAAGCACCCTGTTACAGTGGCCAAAACTTGTTCCCGGTGGTAGGTTTGTGAGGGGATGAAAGTTTTCTTCATTGTCCTTGTGTTCCCGAACTGCCTGATGGCCACATATACACCCACACCCGTGTCGGCCCTTTTCCTCTAAACGGTGTCTCTATTTTAGATTTTCGTTTGTTTGTGTGTGTGTATTTTTTTTCCTTCTCTCTCTCTCTTTCCCTTCATTTTCTCTTTTGTCTGCCGTTGCTCCCCGAAGCGTAGCTCATGCCGGAAAAATTGAATATTTATTACGTCACATATGGCGCTGGTTGTACCGGTTTTGGTTGGCTACAGTTATCCGAACAATTTATTACACTTTTTCATCACCTTGCCAAAATTTCTCCGGCCCAGCATCAGCCGCAAAAGGCCCGTCCACGGCACTTTTTTTTAGTTGGCACAAGCTGGCTGCCCATTCCGAAATGATTCATTCATCCGGTTTGACCGCTGGACCAAAGGAACAAGGAAAGAAAGACAGAAAAAATACCAGAAGCACGCTCGGTCCCATTCGCAAACGGATGGAAAGAATTCTTAAAACTGCCCGCACAAATATGTCACTCGTTGTTTGTT
>CM032178.1:23632542-23695133 GCA_018908115.1 Anopheles rivulorum
AAGTGTAACAACAGAAAACCAGAGAAAGAAATCAACTTCGCTGAAAAAACAATCGAAACATGAAAGTGACTCAATTTAACAAAATACAACGAAAAGACATAAAATCAGAAAAACATACATAAAAATTCAAAACTAATCTCAAAACAATAGGAATTAGTTAATGTGCTTCCACAGCTCCACCACTCACTCGCTCAATCTTCATCAAAGACCCACTTGAAGACCACACCTAATTGCAACCCGCGCCACAACTTAATAACCTTTCTCCGACTAAACCCAAGGGCTCATTAGCGTGCCTATCCGTCCTGTGCAATAGCTTGGGCAATGATGAAGAAATTGAAATAAATTTCAGGTTTGCCTATCACCATAATTGGACGACTAATAACACCGCCAACCAGGCGTCTCTATGCTCCCAAGGGGGAGCAATTTACAAAAAAAAAAAACACACACACACACACACAAATCTCTAGCCTTTGCCGGATACCATTCACCGCCGAAACCCATAAAAGAACAATGCCAGTGCCGAAAAATTCCACATCGGGCCCACCCCCCCACCTCACGGGCCCAGGATGTGTCTGCCAGCCATCAATTTTGCTCCGAAAAAGCAACAATTAGCTATAAATGTTTCCATAGTTTCCACAGTTTAATTTTATTTAAATGGCATTTTTCCTTCCGCTGGCCGGCAAGGCCAGCCAGCAACACCGGGACAAACAATTTCCATTCGGCGGGCGGGTCCCGGGCCAAAAATATGGCCTTCCCATTCAAGCCAAGACCGGCGTGCCGGTACTCACAGCACAGCCTAGCGTAGTCTGTTGCTTACCAGTCGTTATTTCTAACCGAACAAAAGGATGAGCACGCCCGGTTTTTTCGCCCCATTCAACCCCCAGCAATGGGAAGTGCCCCATTTCGGAAACGGGAAACACCGGGAGTTGCCCCGAGAAAAAAAGAATAACGCATCATCGAGCAGGATGGAACGCAGGGGAGGGAGCGGTGGAGAAAGGGAGAAGGGCAAGCGAACGGTACACTTGGCAAACCGTTGGCCAACTTTTCACCATCAATTTGAAAAACAAACTGGACACAAACTGGTGCCTGTGCCTAAGAGTGGAAAATCGTGCTTCGTGCACCACGCCAAACACGCCCCTGGAGAAGCGGCAGAAGCTGAACGGGAAACTATTGCCGCCAGCCTATGGGCTGGGGACAAAATACTATCCCACCCTGGGAGCACCCTGTTACAGTGGCCAAAACTTGTACCTGGTGGTGGGTTTGTGAGGGGATGAAAGTTTTCTTCATTGTCCTTGTGTTCCCGAACTGCCTGATGGCCACATATACACCCACACCCGTGTCGGCCCTTTTCCTCTAAACGGTGTCTCTATTTTAGATTTTCGTTTGTTTGTGTGTGTGTGTATTTTTTTTTCCTTCTCTCTTTCTCTCCCTTCATTTTCTCTTTTGTCTGCCGTTGCTCCCCGAAGCGTAGCTCATGCCGGAAAAATTGAATATTTATTACGTCACATATGGCGCTGGTTGTACCGGTTTTGGTTGGCTACAGTTATCCGAACAATTTATTACACTTTTTCATCACCTTGCCAAAATTTCTCCGGCCCAGCATCAGCCGCAAAAGGCCCGTCCACGGCACTTTTTTTTAGTTGGCACAAGCTGGCTGCCCATTCCGAAATTATTCATTCATCCGGTTTGACCGCTGGACCAAAGGAACAAGGAAAGAAAGAAAGAAAAAATACCAGAAGCACGCTCGGTCCCATTCGCAAACGGATGGAAAGAATTCTTAAAACTGCCCGCACAAATATGTCACTCGTTGTTTGTTCCCACTTCCGGGCCAAACGCTGGCCGATACCGATCCGGCCGGTGGGTGCTGTTGTACCTTTTTGGCTAGAGTTGTTACCGATTTGTAATAAATTAATGGCCATAATTGTATGCGCCCACAGCGCCGGAGCTCGTAGTCGTGCAGTACATCTAACTCGCATGGAAATCGCATCGTTTGCTGTCGTAAAACCGAGGGACAAATAGATTTAATGGCTTAAGTTTTCCACTTTATTAGTGTGTGTTTATTGCTTTTGCGAATGTGTTGCCAAAAATAGAATTGAAGAAGTGTAAAAAAAAGAAATAATTTATCTAAACGTCATTTTTATACTTAAATCCCTTAATTCAGCCGAACAAACAATTGAACAAACCATCAGCACCGCCAATTTATTCGCAATTCTTAAAGGTGTTTGCATTAGTTCCATAAACACCCGGTACAAACACCTGGCCAGCAATTTCGGCAGGTGAAGAAAATTGATTTTAAATGGTGCAGCTTACGGCTTAGCTTGCAAGCCACTAAATTGAAACCCATATCGCTACATCTACCAGCGCTCAGCGACGAGCGTGTGGCACAAATTATCGAGTATCCCATCGGATTTTATTAATTATCAATTAATTACGCTTTTTAACATTCGAGTGTGTGTGTGTGTGTGTGTGTGTGTGCTTGTAACCTTGTATGGTGGATATGGAGAGGGGTGGAACATGTGTCAGGATTAGACACATCTACCGAAAAACCCCCCCCCAAACAACAGCAACAGCCCGGCCAACCGGACCCAACCTACCACCCAACAAAACGGGGGAGGATAATGAAATGCTTAATGTTATTATGATAATGTGCACATCGAGCTACTAGCTGCCACCACTAGTTTCTAGCTCGTTGTCCCCCATCCTCAAAGTCCGTGCACACACACAGCGCACATACAGAGCGGCAAACCCATCGCTAAGCACGCCAAAATCCCTAAAGCGTCACAAATGTTAATATGATGCAGCACGGCTGGAGCACAACATAGGTGGAGAGGGGGTGAAGTGTGGCCAGTGTGAAAGGGAGAGGGAGAGACAAAGGGGTTGGGATGTAAACGCTACGGCGGGCATGTGGTTCGGGGTCCGTAGCAGAGTCCTTAAATCCTAGATAATCCTTCAACTCCATTTAAGAACGTTGGCCGGAAAGTGTGTATTCTCTCCCTTTCTCTCTCTCTCTCTCTCTCTCTCTCTCTCTCTCTCTTTCTCTCTCTCTGTGAGTGCGTAGAAGCATAGCATAGCTCATTAATTTCTTCCTTTCCAACAGCTGGAAGTATCAAGTAAACAATCATCTTCTTCAACGTTGCGTTTTGTTCTGCAAATCTGCAAAAGCAGAATGATGTCCTAGCGAATGTGCTTGCTCAGCGCGGTGTAAAAATAACATTTCATTTAGTATATTCAGACAAGTCTTTCTTTTTTTCTGTCCCAGATTGTGCCGATCTTTGTGCAGAAAATGGTTTTAAATGTAATTTAGTCTTTGTTCGATATTTTAATATCCTACAAAACGCTTCAGTTACTTAAGAGTTCAAGAAAGAACCTGGTAAAGATTCTGAAGGATGTTTTTTATTTTAAATTACGGAAGTATTCTTGAAACTAGTAAGGAACATCAGAATTCTGTTGTAGTTTGTCCTTTACAATACTTCTTTGCTAGTTCATTTATTAATATGTTTACAGATCAAGACAAAAGTGTTCATTCCTCAGCAATGATGGGACTGGAAAGGACAAAATTATATGCTAAATATTTAATATTAAAGCAATATCAAACAACTTGTTTTGTTAATTGATTTCCAATTTTCAACCGATTGATAAAGCCTTTAAGTTTACAATCTGGTTCTAATTTATGTTTCTTGATTGGATTTTTGCTAACATCTTTTCCATGTGCAAGCAGAAATATAGACTAGAGAGCTGTAGAGACCAATGGGGTTTATTCGTAAAAGAGGAATATTTAGGATTCATGAAGATCCATGTCGCTTCTCGTCATTTTTCACCTCGTACTAAAGAGTCCCATCCAAGATACCAAATTCAAGGGCATTTTGATGTTCTTCTCCAATAAACCAAACCATATCCTGGCATATGATGTTGGCTTACTTTATTTTTCTGTTCTGCTAATGCTTCTATAGCTGCCAGAGGTTGATGATTTCCTCAGAAAAATTTAATTGCCACTAAGACCACGTACCTTTTATTTCTCTATCGTTCACTCCAATTATTACTTAGCTTTTTTAGTCATTAATCGACTATTTCATCCATCATGTAAACATTACTTGTTTACGGATGCCCTATTTGGCAGATATCATATAAAAACTCCACCAAACTGCTTGTTGAGTTAGATTATACTCAGATTTGTTTCTAAGGATCACCTTTTGGGATCTTCATGTGCAGATGGATAGAGA
Source organism: Anopheles rivulorum (assembly GCA_018908115.1). Taxonomy (NCBI): domain Eukaryota; kingdom Metazoa; phylum Arthropoda; class Insecta; order Diptera; family Culicidae; genus Anopheles; species Anopheles rivulorum. The sequence continues at coordinate 23,636,763 of CM032178.1, forward strand.
ACTTATTACAGCAACTAGATCTTTTTGGGTTCTATTGTACTGTGGAATAGACTACGATAAGCTGTACCACATAATTATAAAGACACCAGAAAATCCAACTCGTGAAGTCTTTTCAGATAGCCCGAAATATTTTTTTTTTTTTTTTTTTTTTAGTATGTTAGAACGGAACAGGCCGTATTAGACTAATTTTACCACGTAGCAGGCTAGTCAGACCATGCTACGGGGGGACGGTCCGAATGGGATTTGAACCCGGTCCGGTCGTGTTAGGAACTGGCGCCGTTGCCAAATACACCACCGGGCTGCCCCAGCCCGAAATAAATGATTGAGTAAAAATGACGCTTGTTCGTCATCAGTTCCAAGAACTTCTGCAGAAGGCCAGGACCGTCAAGTGTGATCATCAAACACAAAAGAGAGAAGTAAATATCTTCACAAAATGAGTATAAAACTTTGACCAGAATCTTCTAAAACAAGCAACTTATTTAGAATCATGAAACCATCCAATTATACTTCGTATTGATGTCGATTTACCACTAACATCACCCTACCATTATGGTTGCGGTAAACCATCGTACACAAATATAATATACTGACGATCGTATCGATTTGTAATTCACTGTAAGTATAGCACCCATCCGTGCTATTGTGCCAGGGTGCCGAATCGACTCCCACACACACACATACACACACACATAAACACTGGACGGCACAGAGAAAAACAAACGGTTTGCCCGTACATTCACCGCAACACAGCACACAATCTTGATATTTGAGCCCTCGCAATATTGTATGCCCTCTTTTTAATGAACAAAGGCCTCTCTTTCCCTGTTCCAACCTGTTCCATATCCCGGTGGTGTGTGACCAATACTGCCCGCCCAATGGCCGATGTGACCAGTCGGTAACAGTAAACGAAATGTGCAATGTTTGGCGAAACATAATAGACTTCCTGATGTGATACCGGGCCGGGTAGCCCTGATGTTGTGCGAGTATTAAACTCGACTGCTAACTACCGGGACCCAGTAGCCAGTAGCTGAACGCTTGCCAGCCTGCCAGCCAGCCAGCCATTGCCCGGAATGATTACTCTGCTTGGTGCTTCCTGTTTGTTCCACTCCCTGGACCGGGGCCCATTCATCAATAAAAGGAACCTCCGCAACCGGCGCGCCACTCGTCGCCACTTTGGGAAGAAGAATGTATTGGCAAAATGAGAACTATATTTTCAAAACGATTTGCATGAATTATGCTACACTCAAACGGCTCAAAACCCAACCTCCCCCCCCCCTCCCCAACCCCGAAACTTGAAAACCATTCGTTACAGTCCTTCCATCGCGTGTTGCGCCCCATTCCAGTCCCAATGGAGCGGTCTCCTCCAAACCGGTTCGACAAATAATTTTCTTCATCGCAACAAAACTTTTCCCATGGCAATTGTTTCCCGGCGCCCTCTTGCTGGCACTCTCCCCTATAAAAGAACGGTGAGAGGGGAAGAAGGTGGCAAAAAGGGACAAGGCACACCGATCGTAGGCGTCGGCCGTGGTACCGAGCTAACCTGACCAGCCGAACCGAACCGAACCGGTCGGCAGTGGTAGTGGCTTTTTCGTTTTAAATGGTCTATTGAGAATTAATTTACAGTAATATAATGCCAATGTTGGTAGAGCATAATTAAATGATAACATAACAATCATAATAATGCATTGCCGGTACCGAGCGCGTACCGTTGCAGCTGAGAACCGGCGCACCGATAGCGCAACGCTTTTCGAGGTCCGAAAGTGGCCCAACCAAGTGGAACAACAAACGGCTTGCATTGTGTGGCCACATCATGCCCGTGTGTGCTGCTGTTGCTGTACTATGGTTTGCTGTTTTGACAGCTACTGGCTGAGCAGGTTGGCAAAATTTCCGCTGCATGCAGCGATCGCTTTGCGCGTGTGTGTGTGTGTGTGCGGCTGTTGTTTTGGGTGGGTTTTGCGCGCTTCAATATTGGGATCCACAATCCGAAGGAAGACAATCTCGCAACCCGTATCTCGCAACATGATGCATGAGACTATGCATGGGAACGTTAATCTCCCAATCCCAATAAGCGTACACATCCTTCGATCGATTGCCGAAACCGGAAATACGATGCATGTCCACGGTGCCCCGGGGCCTATTATCGAGTCTTTGACCGGGGAATGGTATTGTGGTCGGCAATACTGGCCTCGGCGTACGTACGCTTCCCGGTACATGTGTCTTGGCCAGCCGGTCGCGCGTCTTCGAATGGAGCAATAATTTTATAATTGTTTTTAAAGCTTTCGCATTATAATTTATTATTAATTACAGCACATTATTGCCGATGATTTACGACCGTTTCGCCCCGGAGGGGATGGAATGACTTGTTTGGGAGGTGGAAAATTTGCCTATCAGACGGACACACACGCACTGGCGCGAGATTCTTAGCACACCTTTGTGGGACGGCAAAACGGCAATTATGGTGATCCTGGAGAAATTTTGGCTCTGCTCATGACAATAATAACAACAGCCCTTGCATAATCACAATCGCGCGCTGCCACGTGTGTCATATGGGCGGTCACACACACACACACACAGCAAACGGACCGGGTCTGGGATTTTGCGATATGCAATCTACAATCTGTTACGGGTCTTCATTTGAATTTGTTCCCTTCATGCGATATAATGGCAAGTTTGGAGTTAATGCACGTAATATACATATACTGATGTTATTATACGAATACGTTTCACTAAAAATCATTTTCAAAATAGATAACATAAACGAAATACCAATTATTCATTTAGTTCAAAATCGTCAATAGTTATTCTTCGGTTCTATTAAACTTGTTAGTGATAAAGATCCGTAACATCACTTGAAAACTATTTCGATAATTGAATTAGCAGATATATAAGGATCTCCTATTCTGGAGCACAGCATCCAAGGTCTTAGATATTAAGACCAAGTGAAACTGACCAAATCTCTAGAAGTGTCGTCCGGAGATCTAGTGATCCAATATCCTTTATTGCAACATGGATACAGTAAAATGAAGTTAGAGAATTCATATCACTGTACACAAACTCGAATGTGACGAGCAATTCCATCGGTTATTGTGTTCTTAAGGATGTGAAGGGTTGTCTTGAATGTAGACGTCTATTGCAGCTCTTTTCAAACAGAAGAATTGTATGTTAAAGCACCTCAAAGGTCATTCCTTCCTCTTCAAACAAGCATTGGAATACAAAGCTGGACTTCATCATCATTTTCTGGAGATAGACGAGGTGCCTTTTACCATGCTCTATTCACTATTTTACCAAGGTATTTTTCATCAAGATTTTCAATGTGTACAAGCTATTGAAGAACATTGGCTATTTCACTAACTACATCTTCATTATTTTCTCTTATAAATTCCAGTGGTCAGCAAAACTGTTCCGCTAGCTTCAAAAATTTTATCTTATGTTAGTTTCTATGATCAACTGCTGTGAACAAATTGGTACAAACATACAAGTCTCCACAGATACTAAGAAGATCCAAAGATTCTTGAACAAAAAACGAGCTTTTTTACATATGTTGATACTAATAATACTCTTAACAAGATCTTTATATTTATAAATAATTTGTACGAATTGTATAACTAAAGGAAAAACTCCCTTCAAACCTAACACACCCACAAGTTTGCCAACCACTGGCAAATAATTTACCAAAGCTGGGATAGAATTGATGTGCCGTTTTGTTTTCATCCCAAATTAATTATATCCACAATCACCTTACGGTCCACAGTCCCACTGCATCCCAAACACAAAGTTCTACGGGTGACGCTTTGAAATGAAATGTTCTCTCATCCGAATCGATCGCATTCGGTCCCGATAAGACCTCTATCCAGGGACTCGGGGGCTGAGCATTACGGCGAGAGTTGAAAGTTGTGCAGCGACAATCGTGATCTACTTTTGATTGGCTCTTTAATTACGATCGCTTATCAATGCTTACTCAGTGTCCTAGGCTCCCGGTGAGTGGGGTTTTTCGCTTTAGAAACCTCACCACGGTGAACCGGCAAACAATCGCTTCTGCCAGTGACGTCAGTATCGGATTCGGGAAAGGATGCCCACCTAGGCCAAAAGCCGTGGTACAATGTAATTTCTGCAGTCGTAACTCAGTCAAAGTTATTCTTTGTGACAGTTTTTTATCGTAAATAAATATATTTACAGATTTTACGTTCACTTATTTCTTAGCTTCTCTCTTATTTGTTCTTCCTTTGCAAGAAAAAAATTATATTAGATTTTGTTATATCTTAAATAAATGTATAAGAATTCTGTTATATAATTTTTTTACAAAAAAAAAATGCTACTCACGTTATCTATCTACATTAAATACTATTTCGATACAGATTATATCAAAACGTTCTAGACTGAAAGATGAATTTAAGCTGCTGAACACTCTGGACAGGATAAAAGAAACTCTGCTGGAAGCAATTGATTTCATAGGAACTTTAAAATATACTCCAATTAAAATTGATTGATATTGTTTCTAACCGTTCCACCCCATTTTCTTGTTTCATGTCTACTTAAGCTTATTAAAAAGTTGGACAAAGAACATAAATAAGTGAAACAAAGCAGAGCACATTCTTGTTCCACAATATTTCTACATAAATTCAATTAATAGTAAGCTTCTCACGATTATGTACAACGATACCCACAGTTTTCGTAAATTGATCTGCTTAGTGGACTTAAGAAGAAAGTAATTTACATTAACAAAATTGAATTCAATTTACAAAAATGATAAATGGCTGCACGGAAATCGGTCGCTTACAATCAGAGTTAACATTAATAATAATAAGATTGATATTTTATTTTTATGACAAAAACTTATGATAAAAAACCGAAAAAAATGTTTGTTTTCATAACACAAATTTTCTTCATTGTAATTTGTCTTCATAATCAATTGCCTCTTTGGCTTGCTGTTTCTTTCTCTATCTTCATGTGTTATATCGTTCTCCTATTCCTTCTGCTAATCATTCGTAAACATTTAGTTGTTTTTAAAAACTTTTAGGAATTTCACGCGTAACTTTGAAGAACTGCATAACATGTTCGATGGATTGTTTATTTCACATGTTTTATTTATTGTATATTAAGTGCTGTTTTTTATCAGATTCGCCTAATGCCAAGAAGCTGATTTGAAACTGATGTCCAATATAATTTCATCACGCTTCAATTTCTTAAAAAAGTGTTAATCATTTTAAATGTTTTGCTATAATTCATTTGTGATATCAGTATGTGTTTTAAGTAATTCTTCCAAAAGCTCTAATTGTAATGAATGGGCTTCACACAAAGCCAATTTCGTCCTCCACATCACAAACACTCAAATATCTTACCAGAGCTGCCTGTTGAGCGCTGCTTTCACTTCGACACCCGCGGCAGAACACTTGGACACTTGGACAATCGGCATGCAACAGCCATAGCATAGCCCGTTCGATTGGTCCTAGCGAAACGAATGATGAGAGCATCGACCCCACACTACACCGTACGGGATGTATTCATCGTCGTTCTGCCTCGTCAACGATGTCAATGATAAAATCCACTCCCGACAAGTGAACACCGGCGAGGCAGGCAAAGACCACCGTCACCGTCACTGTTGAGCGGTCCACGCCAGGGGTTACCGTTTAATTCGTAATCATTTTCCGGCCCGAGACCAAGATCAACTCAACGGAGATACCTCACCGGCGGTCGCTTTCTCTCTCGTGGGTAAATTGGGTCCTTTTTGGTACGAAGCTGGGGCAGACACACGGCCGGCATACAGAAAGGTTGCGAAAAGAAAATGAAATCGGTTGATAATTCCATTCATGTCTCGAGGTTGTTGCTGGTTCGGTGTAGTTCAGTCCACTTCTCGTGGCCGATTCTCGCTTTCGGTACTGTACTGCTATTTCTTATCGTTTTTCTTTTTGGACCCTGGCTCGGATGGTTCGAAATGGAGCAACATTTTTGCAACAAAACTGCAAATCGAACAACAAAAACCACAAACAAACGAACAACAACACACACACACAGAAATGGCCAGGCACTGTACCAGTTCCCACCAGTGTGCCGAAACGGAAACAGATAAATAAAATTAAATATTCAAGATACCGAGCCGGGAGATGTGTTTTTAAGCAGCAGATCATAACTTTCCCACTCACTTTCGCCGGGACCGTTGCCGGAGTATCCTTGACAGTTTCTTTCGAATATTTTTCCATTTTTTTTGGGGGCTCTTTTGCTGTTTCCTTTGCCGGGCAGTACGGAATATTGATAAGCGCGCGATGGACGCTGCTGGGTCCGGGGGAACGCGCTCCAGGATTGCAAGAGCGAATAATAATGGATTCCGGTCGGGATTTCGTATCGGCCCTTTTTTTTCCATGCCAGACCTGCTGTGCTGTGTTGGTTGAGATGGTAGGAACCGGAAGGAACCGTTTTTACGTGATTGCTCCGACTGACGGATTATTGAGTGGACGGTTTGCGTCCTTCAAGCCGATGGATTAACTCTTTTCGACCAATTTGAATTGGCAGTGAATAGGTGGTTATGCGATTTTGTGATCATGAAGGATACGATGATGATGCCGTTGATGGTGGGACTAATCAAGATTTGAATTTCTTCAATGCTGCTTCTTTATGTTCATATTACGGTTGGATGTTTGCAGTTACTTAGCGAGGATGTTCGTATAAATAAGGCATGAACGAACTTATACTGGAAATGGTGGTACATTATTGTACTGTTAATGTAATAATTTCCGTTACAGCTCAAAGTCTGGTTAAAAATATTCAAACATCGGGAGTAACTATCCACCTACGGCCGAATAAATCAATGAAAGCCAGCCATTGGTTATTTATATTAATATATTTTTATTTCTATTCTAATTCATCCCTGTCCCTAATTCATGTGTATTCAGTGAATTATTTAAAAATCCAAACGGATTTTCGTGGAAGTTGTATTCCCAAATTCATCGCATAACACAGGCAAGCACCACGTGCTTGTAGCGTAGACAACAACCTTACGAACGCTCAATAGGTGGCGCTGCCGTCGGGAAGCTAAACCACACTGGGTATTGAGGAAATTTAAAGGACATTCTAAAGGTTTAACATAACTTATGCAACATATTCAGATCGTTTCTGATTTTTGGTTGGAAATTTACAGTCATATTAGAAAATCTGCAATCAAAAAGAATTGATGAAATTAAAATTTCTGAAATTCCATTCCAATCCATCATTCCCGAACGACCGTGTTCTTCTTCTTTGTTCGACTTCACCCGAAGTTTGACAGCACATGTCAAGCATTTTTATTTGCACTCTCTCTCTCTCTCTCGTGACGTTTGTGTTTGTGTGGAGCATTCACGGATGCTGGTGGTGCTGCTGAAAATACAAAAGTGTTTTATTGATAAACCGAGCAAAGAATCTGTCCAAAAAGTGTTTCCAAACGTGTGAGGTAATGTTTAGTTCTAAAATTAAACAAAAACATGACACCGATCGTGTAGTTACCGGTGCAAATGAGGCACCAGCTTCGTGGTACAAATGCCTGTCACGGACTCGCCCAGTTTTTTGCGTCCTTCCTCTCTGCCCCTCGCATGAATTCGTCATTCNACCTGCTGTGCTGTGTTGGTTGAGATGGTAGGAACCGGAAGGAACCGTTTTTACGTGATTGCTCCGACTGACGGATTATTGAGTGGACGGTTTGCGTCCTTCAAGCCGATGGATTAACTCTTTTCGACCAATTTGAATTGGCAGTGAATAGGTGGTTATGCGATTTTGTGATCATGAAGGATACGATGATGATGCCGTTGATGGTGGGACTAATCAAGATTTGAATTTCTTCAATGCTGCTTCTTTATGTTCATATTACGGTTGGATGTTTGCAGTTACTTAGCGAGGATGTTCGTATAAATAAGGCATGAACGAACTTATACTGGAAATGGTGGTACATTATTGTACTGTTAATGTAATAATTTCCGTTACAGCTCAAAGTCTGGTTAAAAATATTCAAACATCGGGAGTAACTATCCACCTACGGCCGAATAAATCAATGAAAGCCAGCCATTGGTTTTTTTTTTTTTTTATTTATGTTAGAACGGAACAGGCCGTATTAGACTAATTTTACCACGTAGCAGGCTAGTCAGACCATGCTACGGGGGGACGGTCCGAATGGGATTTGAACCCGGTCCGGTCGTGTTCGGGACCTAGCGCCGTTGCCAAATACACCACCGGGCCGCCCCCATTGGTTATTTATATTAATATATTTTTATTTCTATTCTGATTCATACCTGTCTCTAATTCATGTGCATTCGGTGAATTATTTAGAAGTTCAAACGGATTTTCGTGGAAGTTGTATTCCCAAATTCATCGCATAACACAGGCAAGCACCACGTGCTTGTAGCGTAGACAACAACCTTACAAACGCTCAATAGGTGGCGCTGCCGTCGGGAAGCTAAACCACACTGGGTATTGAGGAAATTTAAAGGTCATTCTTACGGTTTAACATAACTTATGCAACATATTCAGATCGTTTCTGATTTTTGCTTGGAAATTTACAATCATATTAGAAATTATTAAATCAAACAGAATTAATGAAATTGAAATTTCTGAAATTCCAATCCAATTCATCATTCCCGAAAGACCGTGTTCTTCTTCTTTGTTCGACTTCACCCAAAGTTTGACAGCACATGTCAAGCATTTTTATTTGCACTCTCTCTCTCTCGTGACGTTTGTGTTTGTGTGGAACATTCACGGATGCTGGTGGTGCTGCTGAAAATACAAAAGTGCTTTATTGATAAACCGAGCAAAAAATCTGCCCAAAAAGTGTTTCTAAACGTGTGAGGTAATGTTTAGTTCTAAAATTAAACAAAAACATGACACCGATCGTGTAGTTACCGGTGCAAATGAGGCACCAGCTTCGTGGTACAAATGCCTGTCACGGACTCGCCCAGTTTTTTGCGTCCTTCCTCTCTGCCCCTCGCATGAATTCGTCATTCCACTGTGGTGCAAATAGCAGGAAAAAAATCAACCCCCGCCGTGTAGTGGATGAGTAAAGCAAAGGGCATTTGTTGATGATGACTCGTGCAACATCACTGATAAACGAGAGCGAAAACGCAAGGGGGAAATATGAAGCTACAGAGAACTGCGAACACGCATCGTCCACTTCCCGGTCCAATGATTATTTGGTTTACAGTGCACCCCTGCACCGTTTCCGTTGATTAACATTCTTTTCATTCTTCACACGCGCTCCCGTCCCATTGCAGGTTGGCACACTGTGCGTGGCGCATCGTACACGAAGCAAACGATCAACGCATTCACCAGCGAAGAGATGCGTTAGCCCAGGAAGACTGCAGATGAAATTGGCCCCATTTGCACCGTCACCATTATAGCGACAACACACTAACCGCAAGCAAAACAATGGCCCGCCAACTGAATCCAAATCAGCAGAAGATCGCCGAAAAGCTGATCATCTTGAATGATCGAGGCGTGGGCATTCTGACGCGCATCTACAACATCAAGAAGGCATGCGGCGACACCAAATCCAAGCCCGGCTTCCTGTCGGAAAAGTCGCTCGAATCGTCCATCAAGTTCATCGTGAAGCGCTTCCCAAACATCGACATCAAGGGGCTGACCGCGATCGCGAGCATCAAGTCGGAGATTATCAAGTCGCTTTCGCTGTACTACTACACGTTCGTCGATCTGCTCGACTTTAAGGACAATGTGTGTGAAATCCTCACCACGATGGATGCGCTCCAGATCCATCTGGACATAACGCTGAACTTCGAGCTGACGAAAAACTACCTCGACCTGGTGACGACGTACGTGTCGCTGATGATATTGCTGTCCCGCGTGGAGGATCGCAAAGCCGTGCTCGGGTTGTTTAATGCCGCGTACGAGATGCAGCACAGCCAAAGCGATCAAGCGTTTCCACGGCTCGGCCAGATGATCATCGACTACGATATGCCGATCAAGAAGATGGCGGAAGAGTTCATACCGCACCACAAGTTGCTGTCGAGCGCGATCAATTCGTTAACGAAGATTTACTCGATGCGCAACCTTAGTGCGGAGAAGTGGCGCGAACTGCAGGTGCTGAGCCTTATTGGTACGCCCGCGATGCTGCTGAAGGCGACCAAAACGGATACGATGTCGTGCGAGTACATATCGCTCGAAACGCTCGACCGGTGGGTGATCTTTGGGCTGATGCTGCATCATCAGGCCCTCATGACGCAAGGGTTGGTGAGCAATATGTGGATTTCGGCGCTTGACTCGAGCTGGGTCGTGGCGTTGTTCCGCGATGAGGTGATCTACATCCACCAGTACATTCAGACCAATTTCGAGGGCATAAAGGGATACGGAAAGCGCATTTCGGAGGTGAAAGAATGCTACAATCAGGCCATTCAGAAGGCGGCCCTGTTGCATCGCGAACGGCGCAAATTCCTACGCACGGCTTTGAAGGAGCTAGCACTCATCATGACCGATCAGCCGGGTCTGCTCGGTCCGAAGGCGCTGCTCGTGTTCATCGGATTGTGCTACGCGCGTGACGAAATCCTCTGGCTGTTGCGCCACAACGATAATCCACCGGTTGTGAAAAGCAAGGGCAAATCGACCGAAGATCTGGTGGACAGACACTTGCCCGAACTGTTGTTCCACATGGAGGAGCTGCGTGCGCTGGTGCGCAAGTACAGCCAGGTGATGCAGCGCTACTACGTGCAGTATCTGTCCGGGTACGATGCGATCGATCTGAACTACCGGATGCAGCAGCTGCAGATGTGCCCGGAGGACGAAAGCATCATCCTGTCGTCGCTGTACAAAACGGCCACCAGCCTGTCGGTGAAGCAGGTGGAAGACAACGAGGTGTTCGATTTCCGCGCCTTCCGGCTGGACTGGTTCCGGCTGCAAACGTTCATGAGCGCCAAATCGGCCGTACGCATTGCCGACTTTCCCGATCTGGCCCGGCTGCTCGACTCGATGGTGTTCCACTCGAAGATGGTCGACTTTCTGGACGAATCGCTGGTGGAAACGTCCGATCTGTCCATCTTCTGCTTCTACAACAAGATGTTCGAGGACCAGTTTCACATGTGTCTGGAGTTTCCGGCCCAAAACCGGTACATCATCGCGTTTCCGCTGATTTGCAGCCACTTCCAGAACTGTACGCACGAGATGTGCCCGGAGGAGCGGCATCACATACGCGAACGGTCGCTCTCGGTGGTGAACATGTTTCTGGACGAGATGGCCAAAGAGGCAAAGAACATCATTACGACGATCTGCGACGAGCAGTGCATGATGGCGGACGCGCTACTACCGAAGCACTGCGCAAAGATCCTATCGGCTGCTGCGAACCGCAAGAAGAAGGACAAAAACAAGAAGCACATGGACGATATCCGACGGCCGGGCGATGAAAGTTACCGCAAGACGCGTGAGCTGCTCACCACGATGGATAAGCTGCACATGGCGCTGACGGAGCTGTGCTATGCGATCAACTATTGCCCGACGGTCAACGTGTGGGAGTACGCATTCGCACCGCGGGAATATCTGTGTCAGCATCTGGAGACACGCTTTTCGCGCGCCCTTGTCGGGATGGTCATGTACAGCCCGGATACGTCGGAGATTGCAAAACCCTCGGAGCTGCTAGCATCCGTGCGGGCGTACATGAACGTGCTGCAAACGGTGGAGAACTACGTCCATATCGATATCACGCGCGTCTTCAACAACTGCTTGCTGCAGCAGACCCAGCCTCAGGATAGCCACGGGGAGAAAACGATTGCGGCCCTCTACAACACCTGGTACTCGGACGCGCTGCTGCGGAAAGTGAGCGGCGGGAACATTGTGTTTTCGCTGAACCAAAAGGCCTTCGTATCGATCTCGCCCGAGGGCTACATTCCGTTCAATCCGGAGGAATTTTCCGACTTTAACGAGCTGCGCGCGCTGGCGGAACTGATCGGTCCGTACGGTATAAAGCTGCTGAACGAATCGCTCATGTGGCACATTGCCAACCAGGTGCAGGAGCTGAAGCGCTTGGTCGTGCAGAACAAGGAGGTGCTGATGATTCTGCGCAGCAACTTCGATAAGCCGGAGATCATGAAGGAACAGTTCAAGCGGCTGCAGCAGGTCGACAATCTGTTGCAGCGCATGACGATCATTGGCGTGATCTTAAGCTTCCGCCAGCTGGCACAGGAAGCGCTGGTGGATGTGCTGGAGCAGCGCGTACCGTTCCTGCTCTCATCGATCAAGGACTTCCAGGAGCATGTGCCGGGTGGCGATCCGCTGAAAACCGTGTCGGAGATGGCATCGGCGGCCGGTTTGAAGTGCAAGGTGGATCCCGCACTGTCGAACGCACTGAAGGCACAAAAGTCCGAGCCGGACGAGGGCGACCATCTGAACATCTGTCTGCTGATGGTGTTCGTCGCGGTAAGCATTCCAAAGTTGGCCAAAAATGAAAACTCTTTCTACCGGGCGTCACTGGAAGCGCATACGAACAACACGCACTGCATGGCGGTGGCGATCAACAACATCTTCGGCGCCATGTTTACCATCTGCGGGCAGAACGATATCGAGGATCGGATGAAGGAGTTCCTGGCGCTCGCTAGCTCGTCGCTGCTTCGGCTCGGTCAGGAATCGGACAAGGAAGCGATCAAGAACCGGGAATCGATCTATCTGCTGCTGGATCAGATTGTGCAGGAGTCACCGTTCCTCACGATGGATCTGCTAGAATCCTGCTTCCCTTACGCGCTCATCCGTAACGCTTATCATGCCGTGTACAAGCAGGAACAGCTGATGCATTGAAAGGCTTCCTATTTTTTTTTTTTTGTTTCGATCCCTCCGATGTGACCAAAATTTCTCGCTCGTAGGATTTGTCCTTCTCTCTCTTTATCTATATTTCTTCCTGAATCATTCGGTACGACGATACGGTATTTTGATTCACATTTATTTATTGCATTCAGTGTGGGAACACGTGCGCTTTTCCATAAGGATGCATTTATTTAGAGCAATTAGGGACAAACAAAACGAAACACATGTTCTGTATCGACGAAACTTGGCCGTACGTGGCTCCCCAGTAGCTTCATTGCCTGTGCTACAAATTACACTCATAAGGGAAAAGCATTTAATCGTAAAGTTGGGAAAATGAACATTCAGCAAACATTACATATTGTAATTCGTCATTTGGCAATATTTCTTATTTCGAATATGAAATAAACTCGCTAGTTATAGCTTATTAATATAAAACTAAGTGCTTCGTTCGATTGTGGCGACATCAAAACTTTGATGATAGTTAGTTCGGTAAGTTGAACCTTTAACAATGAATTCTCTCCCTGTTTCTGAAGCCTTTTATATTGGGAAATATTCTACTCATACAACATATCATCGTACAGAAAACAATTCACCAGCCGCATGCATCTCTACGTTGTATTTTTTTAAAAAGACACGTTACCTTCGTTAAATCTTTTTTCGTTGAGTTGTGTGTCCATGATATGCGTTTGTTTTTTCTTGCAATTGTGTAAATACTATGCAAATTGTATTATAAAACAATCAAAACACAATTTGAGAAATGTTTTCAACTCATTAAAATGTGTGAAACATGTTTAGTTCGATATTATAAAATTTGTTTATGTCTCAATATTTTTGCTTCTACTGCTTGCTGTCAAGCGAGTTGACCGCATACCGTCCCGAAAGCCGCTAACTGTCAATCAAGTCATACCAAAACATTACCGCAGTAAAGTGGTTGTTACGTGAAGATTCAATCAAGCTGTGCCGAGTCGGGTGAAATTGTACATGAAAACGTGCTCGTACCGGACCTCCGTTAAGATACGTCCCTGCGCTAGTCATTAGTGATGCGGATTAGCTCACATCATTGACATACGCCCACTGCTAGGATAGGATTAAAACACAAGAAATGGTACGATGGAAACACCGGGCTGGTTCGCACCTTAAAAACGCCCCATATCGGTTGACCTATTTTTAGCGGAGCATGGTTCTATAATTAGTGCTAAATTAATAGCTTCCTCGATGCATTCGGGACATGCGTTAGCCGGCATGTCTGGGGTTGAAGCGCTTCTTAATGAACATAGTTCCAGCCGATGTTAATTGGATGCTCGATACCTTTCCAGGCACTGCTTGGCGCACAACTGGTTATCACGCTAATCATGGTAAGCGTGATACAGAAGCTGAGTCCACACTTTTCGCTAGCCAAATGGATACTCTGCTCCACGGGGCTAACGCGCTACCTGCACCCGACCGATGACGAGCTGCGAAAGATGTCCGGTGTGCCGCGGGAAAAGCCCAAAGGCAAAAAGGACAAACGGAACGGGCACCACCAAGCGAATGGTGAACGATCGACGACGTTTCACATTCCGCGCAGTCTGGACATACGGTTAGACTCGATTCCGATCACACCGTACGATATTGTACATTTACGCTTCTACACCGAATACCAGTGGTTGGTCGATTTTAGTTTATACTCCGTCATCGTTTATGCCACCTCCGAGGTACGAATGCGACAATGGTTTTCCATGCGAACGTGCAACTAATGCGTGTTCTTCCATTTTTCCTTTTTTAGGTTTACCATTTCTTCTATCCGCTGAAGGAGGAAGTCAATCTCAGCATGCTATGGTGCCTTTTGGTTGTGTTTTTCGCCTTGTATCCTTTTCAAGATCATTCGATTATTTGTACATGTTTCTTTTCTATTGAATAACTTATGCTTATGTGTGTAATGAAATGTTCCTTAACGAGATCATCCATACAGCAAACTGCTTGCCTCCCTTACGGTGCAATACTTTAAAAGTGAGGAATCGATCGGTGAACGATCGACCTGCATCGTCACGGGACTAGCTTACCTGGTGATCGCGATGATCATTCTGGTCGTGCCAGAGCACATACTGGAGGTGGATCTGGATAAGGCATATCACAGCTTCAACACTAGTGCGTCAAGTTTCCTCGAGGGACAGGGGCTTAATTCCTCGTAAGTTTAATTTCGTTTGCTTGTGGTGGGCCGGAGAAGAATAATAATATTTCTTTCCTTTGCAAGTGGTCCTGCTTCGAAGATTGTGGTAAAGTTCTTCATTGCTGTTAGCTGTGGCATTCTAGGTGCTCTGTTCACCTTCCCTGGGTTGCGTATGGCACGCATGCACTGGGATTCATTGAAGTACGTCGCTTTTTAAGGTCGTAGTGATGATTTATTAACGAAAGATGTTGGTTTTTGTAGGTTTTGTAACGATCGTCTATGGTTGAAGCTGTTGCTTAACGTTAGCTTCGCGATGCCATTCCTGTTGGTTATCATGTGGATCAAACCTCTCGCTCGGGATTATCTTACGGCACGCGTTTTCTCTGGCATGAGCTCACCAATGTAAGGATAGCTCCATTCATACAGTACGAACGGATATTTATTTCTATTTATTTTGCCTTTCCAGCCTATCGACGGAAGCATTCGAAACGATCCGTCTCGGTGCGGTGGTGATCGCGGTCATTCTGCGCTTCCTACTGATGCCCGTCTACCTGCAGGCCTACCTCAACCTTGCG
Organism: Anopheles rivulorum; assembly: GCA_018908115.1. Taxonomy (NCBI): domain Eukaryota; kingdom Metazoa; phylum Arthropoda; class Insecta; order Diptera; family Culicidae; genus Anopheles; species Anopheles rivulorum. The sequence continues at coordinate 23,652,240 of CM032178.1, forward strand.
CACGACCGTGTGGAGGAGCAAAAGAAGGAAGCGGGTCGCATAACGAACGTAGAGCTGCAGAAGAAAATATCATCCATCTTCTACTACCTATGTGTCGTCACGCTGCAGTATGTGGCACCCATCCTGATGTGTTTCTTCTTTGCGCTCATGTACAAAACGCTCGGCGAGTACACGTGGAGCGGTATGCTCAACCAGTCCCTACCACTGGACGAGTGTTCCGCCGATCTGGAGTACGAGAAGGCATTGCTTGCGTCGATGGCCAACGAACGGGCCGCTGTTGAAGCGAGCGAATTTCAATCCATAACGCCGGAGGAAGGTGAACCGCTGGCGGTGGAAGACAACATACTCACCACTGCCCAAAGCTTCCAGCTGTCGCTGCAAAGTCTAAAGTCCGTGTTCACCAAAGATGTGTACCGTGGGTTGTTCGGGTTCGCCACGTGGTGGAGCTGCTTCATCTGGTTCGCTGCCACCTCGCTCGGCATGGTTTATCAGTCGTACTTTACCAAATCGTGAGTGGTTCTCACACACCAATCCATCGTCCCTTTTTGCCGCGTGTGTTCGGAAGTGTGTAGCGATGTAAATAGCGATCGAGAAAGAATACCGATACCACCACCACCACCAAGACCAGCACCATACATCCCCATACACCCCTTCATTTCGCCGTCGATCCATTTTTGCGCCGGAACGGAATGCATTTCCATTCCGACGGTGCAGTGCGTGCATTTCTTCTAATCGAAGATTAGTGTTTAATATTTGCCCATTTGTGCATAAATTGTTCGCTTTTTATTTTTGCTTTGGTTTTACATCTTTACGTCTTGTAACAGCCCAAAGCGCACAGTATGTAGTGGTTTTTGTTTCTAGATTTATAATTTATTTCCACGTTTTGTCGTTCCCCAATCGCTTCGTCCTTAAGTGAGTGAAACCAGAGAATGAATTATTATAGCGAGACAGAAAAAAGTAGATAAGATTTCACAGAAAACTGTCAATAAAGAAAAACACACACATTTTACTCTAAAACCAAAATGGTTGCCATTTTCGTACAGAATCAAAGAAATATATATATTTATATATATATCGGCCAATGATTATCATGACGAAGCTAGTTTAAATTAGAATGTTCATCAATGCGTTCGTTCCAATGTTCTCATCAACGACAACTGTAGAGAAACACGTGCTATTAGATACGCGCGTAGGTAGAACTGTTGCGATGCGGCCCTATTTCCCCCCCACCTACCAAGGCGCCCTATAGAATGAGATCAGTTCTTATGTCCCTTGTGCGTTCTAGCGTTTTCTGTCTCGTTTCGCATAGCAGCATGAAACACATTGTGCATCTTCGGTTGCGATGACGATCTTTCTAGAATCCTTTTGAGGGGTTCCGACCGTCGATCCGATGGGGACGCGATCATTAAGGCATTCCGTCACTATTTCCGTCACTAGCCGTGTCTGTCTGCGCATGTGATATAACCAACGGAATACTATTTTAAGCGTTCGTGCCGCGCGTTCGACCGGTTTAGTCGACAGTTGGACACCGAAGCGGACAGGACAGTTGCGACAAGTGCGATCAGTTCGCGGTGAAACGGTGTGTGAAGCACGTGCACGACGGTTAACATTTATCTCTCTTTACACAGCACGGCAACGAACGAGTAAGTGCAGGTAAGTCCTTGGCGAGAAAAAAACAGAAGGATTCGTTACAGTGAAATGATTGTAAAAGGTCATCTTAGTAAAGGAATGTTTCCTTGCAAATAAAGGCGCGCTGACGCATTCCGTTTCCGACAGCTGGATAATTTTACTCGGAAGCTTACCTGTGCGACCCAGATGTGGGTCTAAAAATAGTTTTTCTCCCGAAATGTGTTGCGTGAATGTGCCGGAACAGTTTCTTTTCATACCGTGATCCGTTTTGTCCTTATAATTCTGGTAATTTATTCCCTTTTTCGATTTTCTTTCATTTCACCGGTTTGTTGCTAGACCATGGCAAAGACACCGGCTGTCGGTATAGATCTTGGCACCACCTACTCGTGCGTCGGTGTGTTCCAGCACGGCAAGGTGGACATCATCGCGAACGATCAGGGCAACCGGACCACCCCGTCCTATGTGGCGTTCACCGACACGGAACGGTTGATTGGGGACGCTGCCAAGAATCAGGTGGCCATGAACCCGAACAACACCATCTTTGGTAGGTTGCGATCGCATGCTGCGTGCGTTTATCGAAGGTAAAATTCAAATGTTTGCCGTCTCTCGATTCCCCCTGCAGATGCAAAGCGCTTGATCGGTCGTAAGTTTGAAGATGCAACCGTACAGAGCGACATGAAGCACTGGCCGTTCGAGGTGATCAGCGATGGGGGCAAACCGAAGCTGCAGGTGGAGTACAAGGGCGAGAAGAAGTCCTTCTTCCCGGAGGAAGTGTCGTCGATGGTGCTGACCAAGATGAAGGAAACGGCCGAAGCGTACCTTGGCAAAAGTATCGCGAACGCGGTCATTACGGTACCGGCATACTTTAACGATTCGCAGCGCCAGGCGACGAAGGATGCTGGCGCGATCGCCGGCTTGAATGTGNGTGCGACCCAGATGTGGGTCTAAAAATAGTTTTTCTCCCGAAATGTGTTGCGTGAATGTGCCGGAACAGTTTCTTTTCATACCGTGATCCGTTTTGTCCTTATAATTCTGGTTATTTATTCCCTTATTTCGATTTTCTTTCATTTCGCCGGCCCACGCTAGAAAATGGCAAAGACACCGGCTGTCGGTATAGATCTTGGCACCACCTACTCGTGCGTCGGTGTGTTCCAGCACGGCAAGGTGGACATCATCGCGAACGATCAGGGCAACCGGACCACCCCGTCCTATGTGGCGTTCACCGACACGGAACGGTTGATTGGGGACGCTGCCAAGAATCAGGTGGCCATGAACCCGAACAACACCATCTTTGGTAGGTTGCGATCGCATGCTGCGTGCGTTTAGCGAAGGCGAAATTCAAACGTTTGCCCTCTCTCATTGAAATGATTCTCCCTGCAGATGCAAAGCGCTTGATCGGTCGTAAGTTTGAAGATGCAACCGTACAGAGCGACATGAAGCACTGGCCGTTCGAGGTGATCAGCGATGGGGGCAAACCGAAGCTGCAGGTGGAGTACAAGGGCGAGAAGAAGTCCTTCTTCCCGGAGGAAGTGTCGTCGATGGTGCTGACCAAGATGAAGGAAACGGCCGAAGCGTACCTTGGCAAAAGTATCGCGAACGCGGTCATTACGGTACCGGCATACTTTAACGATTCGCAGCGCCAGGCGACGAAGGATGCTGGCGCGATCGCCGGCTTGAATGTGTTGCGCATCATCAACGAACCAACCGCCGCGGCCATCGCGTACGGGCTGGACAAGAAGGGTTCGGGCGAGCGCAACGTGCTGATCTTCGATCTCGGCGGCGGCACGTTCGATGTGTCGATCCTCACGATCGAGGATGGCATCTTTGAGGTAAAGTCCACGGCCGGTGACACACATCTGGGTGGGGAGGACTTTGACAACCGCATGGTGTCCCACTTTGTCGAGGAGTTTAAGCGCAAACACAAGAAGGACATTACGAGCAACAAGCGTGCGCTGCGCCGATTGCGTACCGCTTGCGAGCGGGCAAAGCGCACACTGTCCGCATCGACCCAGGCCAGCATTGAGATTGATTCGCTGTTTGAGGGTATCGATTTCTACACCTCCATCACGCGGGCACGCTTCGAGGAGCTTAACTCGGATCTGTTCCGCGACACGATGGAACCGGTGTCGAAGGCACTGCGCGACGCGAAGATGGACAAGGCGAGCATACACGACATCGTGCTGGTCGGTGGCTCGACCCGCATTCCCAAGGTGCAGAAGCTGCTGCAGGACTTCTTCAACGGTAAGGAGCTGAACAAGTCGATCAATCCGGACGAAGCGGTTGCGTACGGTGCTGCCGTGCAGGCCGCGATCCTGCAGGGTGACACCTCGGAAGCGGTGCAGGATCTGCTGCTGCTGGACGTGACGCCACTGTCGCTCGGCATCGAGACGGCCGGCGGCGTGATGACGGTGCTGATCAAGCGCAACACCACCATACCGACGAAGCAGACGCAAACGTTTACCACCTACTCGGACAACCAGCCGGGCGTGCTGATCCAGGTGTTCGAGGGCGAGCGGGCGATGACGAAGGACAACAATCTGCTCGGCAAGTTCGAGCTGAGCGGCATACCGCCGGCACCGCGCGGTGTACCGCAGATCGAGGTCACGTTCGATATCGATGCGAACGGCATCATGNTCGCTCGGCATCGAGACGGCCGGCGGCGTGATGACGGTGCTGATCAAGCGCAACACCACCATACCGACGAAGCAGACGCAAACGTTTACCACCTACTCGGACAACCAGCCGGGCGTGCTGATCCAGGTGTTCGAGGGCGAGCGGGCGATGACGAAGGACAACAATCTGCTCGGCAAGTTCGAGCTGAGCGGCATACCGCCGGCACCGCGCGGTGTACCGCAGATCGAGGTCACGTTCGATATCGATGCGAACGGCATCATGAACGTGTCGGCGATCGAGAAGTCGACCAACAAGGAGAACCGCATCACGATCACGAACGATAAGGGCCGGCTCAGCAAGGAGGACATCGACCGGATGGTGAACGAGGCGGAGAAGTTCCGGAACGAGGACGAGAAGCAGCGGGAAAAGATTACCGCCAAGAATGCGCTCGAGGCGTACTGCTTCAACATGAAGTCGACGATGGAGGATGCGAACATTAAGGATAAGGTGCCGGACGCGGACAAAACGCTCATCATGGACAAGTGCAATGCGACGATCGCCTGGCTGGACGGTAACCAAACGGCCGAGAAGGAAGAGTTCGAGCACAAGCAGAAGGAGCTGGAAGCGGTATGCAATCCCATCATCCAGAAGCTGTACCAGGGTGCGGGTGGCGGTATGCCGGGCGGCGGTATGCCGGGTGGCGGTATGCCCGGGGCGGGTGCTGGGGCACCACCCACTTCCGGCGCTGGTCCAACGATAGAGGAGGTGGACTAAGAGAGTGCCAACTTCTCCACTCTTCTTCCTTAGCGGGCACGACCACCTCACAATGTAGGGAGGTGTAGGGCTTGCGCCATTTTTTCGGCTTGCTGTGACTTTATGTACCCCATCATATAGCTGGATAATCAGTCCTGCTTGCGTGCACGGTGGGAGGGGGGGGGGGGCGCGTTCCAAATGGGATTTTGGGATCACTCTCGCTGTGTGGAACTGGTGCCGTTGCCAAATATACCACCGGATCCGGCCCTAGGGCCTCCACCGGGTGGGGTTGGGCAACAGTTGGGTGTGATTGTCAACAAAAAAAACCTAGAAAAAAAAGAGAGAGAAAGAAGAAAAACACAACACTTTTAAACAAAAAAATCATTTTATTCCTTCCGTTTTGTATCCGATTTCGACAACAATTACTGCGTTGCATCGCCTGCTTCCTGTTGGTGAGGAGTTTGTTTTTTTTACTGTTTTATTTTCTACTCCTATTTCTTACTGGTTTTTGGGATTTTTACTTTTAGCTGACTGTTTTGTTGTGTGTTTTTTGTTTTTTTTTTATTTTACTTGTTTTGTTCCTTTTCATCCACTCCAGCATGTTTTCGCACATTTTCGTACAGCGGGAAGGTTTTCGGTTTCTTCTTTCCCTCTCTCCTTTCTTTGATTAGTACGTTTGCCCAGGTGTGTATGTTTGCTTGCGGGTAAACAAGAGCACCATACAACAAAACACTGCAAAAGCGCGGCGCTCCGCAATTTGCGTCAACACGCGTGGCCACACAGACACAGCGAAGCTTTGCTTTCCATACAGACGAGGCGTTTTTGTTTTGTTTTGTTTCATTTTGCACAAGCGGTTAGAAAGCACTGGCAGCAATCTGGTAGCGTTGTTTTGTTTTGTTTTGTTTTGTGTGTATTGCACTGTTTAAACTTTAACCTTCCCATGGGATCGTACTGTTCCATCCGAGTGGGAAAGGCGCGAAAGCATTTGCACGATACGTGCCAACACCGAAACGGAAGGCAAGCGCTTCGATTCCGCAATCGGCATCGGGCCACATTTGTTGCACACCTTCGTACCAAATCCGGTCACGTTTTGTTTGATTCGTTCTCATTTGCTTAATGGTTTTAATCGTTTGCAAGCGTGTTGTTGCTTCTGTTTTGTTCATTTTCATTTTTGCTTCCCGCCTGGTGCTTCTGGCCGATCCTTACGCGATCCAAAGTTCTTCCTCAATCGATTGCCTCATCTATAGATATATCAGTCTATTTTCAATATTAAAGTTATAATATCAATGCATCTGACGTGTATAGAAAGAGGGTAATCATCGTCTAGCTTCACCAGCTACATCTCGCACACTACACCTCGTTTCGTAACGGTTGGGTAAATGTTTTTTTTTTGTTTTGTTTTTGCAAGAACCAATTTAAAACATTAAAGACAATCTCGTTTGTTTGTTGTTTCTTTTTTTTTTGTTTTGTTTTGTTTGGTTAGCTTCTTTCGCTTTGCTTAATTTATCTTCTCGCGACAGGAAACAAACAACTTAAATCAACTGTTTTGTTTATCCTAATTAAAAATATGCTACAATTTGTCAACATGCTGAAACTGCCAGCTTGGATGCAAAAGTAGAGGGGAAGAGTTCGGTAATGTTCACGCCTAAATATTTAACATTTTTTGTACATACGGAAGAATCTGATGCCAAAGGTTCGATACTAGAAGGAAAGCTGCGGTTTTTGTTTTTGTTTCATACGTATTGGTTGTTTTTTTAATCATTCATTATTCATTCTTTTTAAACGAAACATTCAAGCACTGGTAACGTTGCTACATTCGCCGGTAAGTTCAGTAGTTGGTGACTTTGCATACAACTATTATCAATTCCGATGTACTAATCATATTGATCAAAAGAAGGAAATGTCAATAGAAAAGAACGAGAGTTGATTTTATGTTTTTTTTTCATTAATCATTTTGTATAACAATTAATGATCAAAATTAGGTGCACTGAGAAAGGTTTAAGCCTGTTAGTATGTGTGTTCGATTATCACTGTCACACAAACTTCATTAAGGAATAGTATCTGTCGCTTAGCGTTAGTGTACGTATTTTGCTGTCACGCAAACGTCATTGAGGAGCTGTCACTAGCTGTCACTTTGACATTAAACTAACAGTTTTAAAGCTGTTATTCGTGAAGATTCCGAACTAGAAATAAACACTATTATTAGCGTTTAGGTAAATTATCAACAAAGACACTGGAGTAGTTGATTGAAATGAATTCATGTTATCACCGCAGTCAGCTGCTCATAATGAGTTAAAGAAGCTGAATGAAATCTCTATCAAAATCTCACATCATTGAGAACGCGAGGACGTTATTGGTAACACTTTCGTAATGAAAAAAGATCAATTTCTCGATCGCTCGAGGTTGCTGGGTGACCCTAAAACAGAAATCTAAAACATAGGAGTGCAGGCTTAAAGCTTTCCCAGTAAAGCAAATGCCAACGTTTGGTGAAAATGAACGTGAGACCTAAATATGTTGTCGCACACCTGGTAAAACGATACAAACTAGTCTGGCACACGCTAGTTGGCCACACTACACATTGCCCGATTTCATTCCACGAAACGTCATTAACGCATCAAGGTAACAAAGGTACGCCTTACATGTACACGCTACACGCTACACTTTTGTATAAAGTAATGGTATTTTTTGTAGTTTTTAGAATAATGTCTTAATCAATTCATTCAACGCACGTTCGATCCGCGTCGAGCTGACCCGTCGTCTCGCTGTATCATCCTTGCCAGCTGCAGTGGCCATGTGTGCGTGTGGGTGAGTGAGTTAGTGACTTGGGGTGTGTTTGTGTGTATGTGTGTGTATATTTAGAGCCTTTTTAGTACTCGACCTCACACACTGCCCGCCACGCCGCACCAACATACCGGATCCTGAGAATCTTATCGAATTTTTAATTTGCCTAAGGCTCTGAGCACGAACAATCCGTTGATGTTTATTACTTGCTTAATATTAATACAACATTTAAGTCAACATGAACATGTGCTAAAGTTACTGGGTTTTTTTGTTGGGTTTCTCTTTTTGTTTTTGCTGCTTGTTTGCTCTGTTACAGGGTTCGTCCACCTACGGTCCGGTACGGTACGCACACGCTAAGCACGCTTGGGCATCCCGTCCGTCTGTCTGTCTGTGGCCTAATTGGTTTTTTAGTTTGAATTGGTTTAGCCACCCGCAGTTTGATTTTGTGTTTGTTGTTTTATTTTTATGTTTTCCCTACGCAACACCCTGGTCAGTTTTGTTTTTTTTTTTGCACCCTGCACTGCACTACATAAAAAGACTAGTATTAAACGGGTTTTTTTTTGGTTTTTAAATTTAATTCTGTGAATCAAAAAAGTTTCGCGTTTGCTTTAAGGTTTTGCGCGTGCTTTAACTCGGAGATTATTTTAAAGTTCGGAACCGTAATATCGCAAATCGAAATCGTTGTTACAAAAAAACGCGCATTACAAACAGGGGTTTGGAATGAACTGTTGACAAACGGAAAACCATTAGGCGCACCGTTTCGTGTGTGCGCGTTCTGGTCGGAACGCTACTACTGCATAACTTGTTTGTTGGGCTGTTTGCAACATTAGTAAGAACAATACCACTTGGAATATAGTGTATATGTGTGTGTGTTTTTTTGTTAGTGGGTGTGTATGTGTGTGTGTGTGTTTTTTGTTTGTTTGTTTCTTTAAACTATCCTGCTAGCTATTAAGAGAGCAAAAATGGGCTTCAATGTGCTGGCCGTTGAACCGCTAGGCAGACAAAAGGATGGGCGCTACTGCACGCTGCTGCAATGGCTGTTCTCCAATCGGTAGTTCATAAGAATGATGTTACAACGAATGTTGCTTCCACGCACACAAACATGCGGTTTTTTTGTTTTGTTGCTGAGGCCGTTTCATTATACTGTGCTACGTCCCTACGGCTACACCTCTGGCTGGAGAGCCTACTGATCGCGGATCGCTGAAACGATCACTACGAAGCTGTAGTGTAACTTATCAATAATTATCACAAAAATCGTATGGATATAACAGAGAGAGAGAGAGAGAGAGGGAGGGAGAGAAAGAGAGCGTTAAATTTACTGACCACTTAAACCTCCATCTTGAGTGTGTACTTAGGTGTTTCTTTTTACTAAACGTTTACCATTTAAAATTAATAGCTTTAAAACGTGTTATTGCTTTTCCTGTTCGTCGTTCACTCGATACATGCCCGCAATTTATCAAACATATATACCCCTCCCCAAACGCAAGCAACTAAATGCACTAAAGGTAACGTATTGCGTAAATGAACGTCCTTCATCTTTCGGTTGGTGCTCCAGCATTTCATTGGAAACTGTCAGTTTGGTTCGACTACCGGGACTAAGGTCCCAACAATTTCGGTTTAAGTTTTCCCGCACCGTTGGACCATTATTAGTGGCAAGGCGAGTAGTAATGAAGTTCCAATCCCGTGGCCACGAACTGTGCTGTACCATTCCATTCTCACCGGTTGTCTTGTTCTTCCGTCCGTTCGGTAATTTTTGTTTCTGTTTTTTTTTTGTTTTTCTGTTTTCACTTATCGGTCTAAAAAGGTTGTCCCTAAAATGGCTTTCCGCTATATAACATTTGCCTATAATCACGGCAATCCCTTTGCCCTTGGCCAAGTGTGGGCCCCTACTATTTCAACAGCTCGGTCGAGCTGCACGGTCCATCGAAGCATCCGCCCGTACTATCGCTCACCGAACGTTGGCTAAGGTTTGGCGAGAACTGCAAACAAAAGAGTGGGAAAAGCAAATGATTAGCGAATGCCCTTTGGCTAACACGCCGGAAACGGCGGAACTCCCAGGACACGAATAGCCGACTACCTCCTGTGTTTCGTCCACCGACGGTAGTATGTCGTCGACGGAGTTCGGCGTCATCGGGCTGGGTGTGGTCAGTATCGGTTTGTTCATAGGGCACGATATCACATCACCGATGATGATGTTCGGTTTGATCTTCTGCAACTGCTGCTGCTCCTGGAGCCGGGCCAGGTGGCGCTTCATCTCCTGCCGCAGCTCCTTCTGCTGGATCTCCTGCTCGAACCGGCGCATACTGTAGCTCCGCACGGATGAGCTCGTACTGTGCACGGAAGCTAGACTTGGTCTTCGGGAACCTGNGCGGTGCTGCTGCTACCCGCCGCATTCCCGATGCCGGTCCCATCCATGTCCCTGCCGTGCACGTTCACGCTCGACGCGTGGTTTCCGCTGCCGATCAGCGCGGTGGCTTTGCAAAACTTGGAAAACAACTTATTGTGCGTTCTGAGCGACGGTATGTCCAGGTAGAGCAGCTGCTTCTGGTGCTCCAGCTGGCGCTCGAGATATTTGGTCATATTGTCGTCGCTCAGATAGCTGCTGGGGTGCTGGGAATCGGTACTAGTGGATTTACTATTTCTAATTGCAGATATGTGACATGATACAAGCAATATGGCGGCAGATCGGGCCGCACCTGTACGGGAGGTCGAGACCAGGACCCCCTTGGAGCCGTGCAGCGGCGCACTGGACGGTCGCCGATTGCCATAGGAACCGATGGAACCGCTCGAGCGCTGGCTGGAACGAGATGACGGTCTTGCCGACTGTATTGTCAATGGTATCCCTGCGATGGACACGCGAACGTTGTGGCCCAACACCGATGACGAATGCCACAGTCGTTTCCGGCCGGTTTTGGGGGCAGTGCGGTGATATGGGAAGAATAGTTTCGCGGTTTGTTTGTTTGACAGTTTTACACCATCCGTTTTTGCCGTACCGGGGCGTTTTCATGGGCACCGTGATGTGTAAGTGTGTATTTTTTTTTTTTTTTTAGCGCAAATAAACATGGTCAGCATGAAATGGAGAGAAAGAGAGATAAATAGAGAGATAGACAGCCAGCACGGAAATAAATGCGTACAATGTATTGAAGGGGTCAATGAAATGCTACATAGGGAGGGGCAACTTAAATTACATAAAACTCGTTGCGGTGGAACGGTGTTGTACAGCGTTTCAGGGTGTTGAAATAAATAAAAGGTAAAGTGCTAATGGTGTGAAAAACAATTTTTCTCTTCTGTTTCTTAAGTGTAGACCTAGAAAGATCACTAAATTGTACACGCTACCAGGCGCCTCCATTGAATCTGTCTTGTGGTACTAAAGGTTTCCTTTCGTTTGGCTATTATAAATGAAAACTTTTGCAAAACTGCTTCAAATTTCGAAATAAATTATAACACATAAATGGCTGCCTTCAAAGTACTTGGTTCTAAAATTTCGAAGTACTTTGTTCTAAAATGAAAGATCACATAGTTTTACACGGTACTAGGCGTCTCCATCTGTTCCGACTGTTAATGATTTTGCTTTTTTTTCTCATTTTTGTTATCACTGACAAGTGACATCAATTGCACAACAACTCAAATTATCGACATAAGCAATAGCATAAAAAAATTCTAAGTATTTCTATCGCTTAAATTTAGGCCATGAAAGATCATTAAGTTTTACGCGCCACCAGGCGCCTCCATCAATTTCATCTTGCACTGCGACTGTTGTTTTGTTGATTTTTTTTCTGGTGTTTGCTCTTTTTTATCAATTATAAGTGATACCATTTGTATGAAGAAAAAAAAAACTACTCAAATTAGCGAAACAAGCGACAACACAAAAACGTGCCTACTGTTTCAACATGCAGCAAAACTATTCCTATCGGTTTTTATTGCGTTTTGTTTTAATATTCAAGACCAAACTGTTCAACCACACTACAGCGAACTAGCTGACCCCGTATCGTTTGTGTTTAAAGTTGAAATGTCATACGGTACGCCAGCAAAAGGCGTTGGATAGAGTGGATAAGATACGAGAGAAGAAGAGGAAAAAAAACTCACAAACACACACGCAAACAAACCAATGTTTTAGAAGACAATCGAAAAAGCAACCACCGCCGGAGAATACTGCACACTGAAGCAGAACTGCCGGAAATGGAATCCGAAAATAACAAACAACGGAAAGAAAGAAAAACACACGCGCCACTAGCACTACCGTGGCAGTCCAAGGTCTTGCGAATTGGCAAGACAAGCGAAAGCCATAAGGAAGAATATGTCACCAAAAAGGGTGGGGGAGGGGGGATGAGGGGGAAGGAAAAGAAATAGAAAGTAGGAAAGGCAGCCATCGGGGGGGGGAACAGGGGAGTTGGTGGGAAGTGGAGGGGAAGAAAGCGAAACGAAACCGCCTGACACGGACAAATGATAAAAATAGCCCGGGAAACCGGAACACCGAGAGAATATCTAGAATCGCCAGCAAAAAAACGCCCGGCCCCGGTGCTGGCATACCGTACCTGTATCACTGGAAAAGAGTATCGGCGGTGCGAGGTTCGCATCACCGAAATGCCTAGGTCGTGGATATTTTGTTTTGCTAAATAAATGCAGCACCATGCAAATGAGCCCCGCCAGCACGGCAATGCCGCTCGTGACTCCGAACAGTGTCGGAAGATCCGCAGTTATGGAGGCCATGTCTGTGAAGTAGATTAAAATGTTAAACGATTGATGCGGATGGGCCGGGAACGCCTGCAACGCCGCGCCTGCACACTGTGGTGGTCTGTGCCGTTCTTCCCGTATGGCCGGGTAACAGCTGTTAAGCCTTGTGGATTATGGTTAGTTTACTATTGTTCTACGATTATTCTTCCTTTCCTTTTTGGATTTGTTTTCCCTTTTCTCTCTTTTTTTTTTCTTTTGGCTATCATAAGGCTATCCCGGTGGCATCGTTTGGGTCACTGCCAGCTTCTCTCAATTCGTTGATACGGAACCTGTGTTCGGTCTATCCCTGCTATTGGTCAGCACCACCAGGGTGAACGTAAATCGAACTATTATCGTCGGCTGCCCTGCTTGCCGCAGCAAACGGTTGCATTTTCCGTTAGCATAAATCAAACAATGAATATCTCGCGGAAGCTTCCTCGCATGACGTACGGGTCGAACAAGATAGTGTGATGGTTAAATGATGGGTACTATTCGGTTGTTTGGGGTTGATTTTTTACAAAAAATGCTAAAAAATAGAATGTAAGAGCGAAAACTTTGGGTAATTTTCATAAATAGTTCGATGTAGGTAATTAAACAATACAAAACAAATATTATTTTCTCATTGTTACCAGAGAGTATTTTGAGAAGAGAAAAAGAAATGTAAAAAATCATATTTTTTTTACTTTTTACATACTTTTGGAATGCTTTTGCATACATACTACACGAATAATTGTTAAGCAAATAACAAATGAGTGTTTTCTATTTTCTTTTTTTAGATTATTGTATGCTCCTGTTTATTTCTTTGCTTTCAACTCCAATTAATGCGCTCTTTTCAAGTCAAAATATGCCCAGGTGGAGGTCTGACTCTTAGTTGATTTATTAAATCAAACCAATTTCGCTTTAACAATTTAAATTTGTTTTAATAAAACGCTATCAATTATTACTGAAATTAAATATTCGTTATTGATTCTTAATTCTTGTCAAAACTTCAAGCCTCTACTACGTTTGTTTTCCCTGTCCCTGCTTTACTCAAAAGACCTTTCAAATCAACAAGATGTTGGAGCATGTAGGCTTCTAAGTATACAAACATTTTATTCTTGATTTGTATGTTACTATATAAAGTCATTAGTTTCTTCCCTTTATTCCATGGTTATGAGAGAAAATCACGAAATACTTTAGAGTTTTATTTTTGTAACATTAACCAATCAATTAGAGGATCGTTTGATGCAATTCTGTAATTTTATTATTGTTCTTTATGTACAATTAAATTAATTACAGTTTATGATCTATTCAAACCCTAACGAAATATATTGTTGTATCAAATTAAAGAAAAGAGTAAAATTCATCAGATATTTTATTGAATTAACTAATATCTTTACTGTAATGAGCGCCACTGTGTACAACTTAAGCCTCACTAAACCTACAAAATGCTATAAAAAATCAAAACACTCAATGTTGATTAAATCAAAGATGCAATTAGGTAAACTACTGGCCCTGAAATATAAATGAAACAAAGTACTTTTTTTTGCTGCATCGACATTTATCAACATGCTACTGATAACAATAATCTCTCCCTGTACGGCCTTGTGCAAGAATACAGTCAACCGACATTGCATGTCAACACGCTACTGTTGCTAAGTTTTTCCCTGCACTTGCCTAATGACAGTGTGCGCTTACACAAACCACCGCGTTGATGGCGCGTTGCGGCAGCTGCCGGTCTTTGCTGCTGACCGTTTCGTGAAACCCAACTTACCTTGTGTGCAGAAGACACGTTTCGTTGGCTTCGAGTAGCTAACGGAGTGGAAACCGGGCGCACATTGACAGATGGCATTGTGGACGATCTGCATGCACAGCGCATGCTCATCGTTGTAGATGCAGGTTTGATCGTAGAAGCATTGTTCCCCAAGTTTTTTGGCTAATGGTTTTTGTGGGGATGGAAGAATAAAATATATAGATTATTTGGAAACCGTTTCTTTCGTATTTCGAAACGAGCACATTTCACACCAGTGATCGACACCAAATCAAACAATTTGTACATTTGCCATACACTTTAACAATGCAGATTTCGATTCTATTTTCTCTCTGCAATAAGGTGTAATGGTAAACGTTGTTTGGTTTGGTGTTCGCAAAGCTTTGCTCGCATGTTTGGTGGCTACCGTTCATCAAATCAAACGAAACACGATACGCCCGGAAATGGCATTCGCACACCAATGACGTGAAGACATTTCTAGCATTTGTTTGCCGACTTAAAATGGGTCGGAACGTTCCATTGCGAGTGTTTTCTTGCCCGTTTTTTCTTTTTTTTCTTTTTGTTTTGTTTCACAAATCGTGGATAATTTGAGAATTTGGCTGGCCTTGAGCCAAACCGTACGTTTCGTCCGTCGGTCAACTGACCGCCGGTGGTCAGTGGTCAAGCGAAAACCATCTGACGAAACGGCAAACGGTACCGACCGACCGGTGCAAAAGGAAAGGAAAATGGAACAGGAAGCACCGGAAACGTTGGCATTTCCGTGGGTCTTTGCGTGCCGAGTGCCACCGGCAACCGAACGACGAACGAGCTGTAGCGGCGTGGCCGTGGGAAAACTTACGCTTGGCACATCCTTTCAGTATTCCAATCAGCACGACGTAATCTTTCTCGCAGCTGCAGGTGTTGGTTGTAGGATCACAGTACACGTGATGTAGCTTGGCGTGGCACGTAAACTCGCACGGTGCCCCCACGTACATGCCTTTCGCTGTAACGAAGCCAAAACAAACGAGGTGCGAAGTGCGGATCAATTAATCGTAACGCGCCATCGTTTTGATTGCGCTGCTGGTTTTGATCTGATCGATGGAGTGAAAATTGCGATTTACTTTGGTAAGATGTTGGAGCATGTAAGCTGCGGTAAAGGCGATGGGTGATAAATTTTAGAAGGAGCGAAATCGAAAAAAAAAGGGGTCACATAAACATCTTGAGCAATGATTTAGCTTATGCATAATTTATAAGAAATTTAAAAAAATGCATGTAAAGTGGTAAAATAAAAACATATTCCCATTTTTTCTTACACGGAAATGAAAGCTTGGCAAACAGAAACCCCTCAAAGAAAAAGATATCGAAACATTGCCAACAAAGCGTTTACACTGTACCGCCATAATTTACGTTTTTATTATCTTTGTCACGTGGCGTCCACCGGTGTGAGCGTCCCACGGTCCAAAAAGCGCCACGCTGGAGCGTTGCCAACAGCATGTAAGAAGCGTGGCACACAAATTTGGGTCAACTATATTACCAACCGTAGCCGGACTATTACCGATCTAATGTTGTCACTTCGAATTCTGTCACTGTGGCCATTACTTCACTTGGGGCGGCGGGCATGCTGGCATTGTGGATGTGTGCGCTTCATAACATGGGCGTGGGCGACATTTAAAATTCAAATGGATTGTTGGCGTGTGCCAAAACTTGCCAAAAGACCGTACCTGATGGGTCTTAGACGATCTTGCATAATTTTCTGCCCAGTGAAGTACATCATATTGATTTATGATTTGTACAACAAAATAAAGCACAAAAACAAAAACAACACACTTTTTATCACTCTGCTGAATAACAACACTCAACACACAATGCATTAAATCGGTGTGTCGATCGTGTTCGCGCCCACTAAATAACCCTTCCACCGTGTATGCCGTGCGGTGGGACTGCTTCAACACGGTTGCGGACAGCATTAAACATTTAACTAATGTACATCCTGTTTAGCTGACAACGTGCTTGTTCGCTTAATGAGTGACTAACCGCAACAGCAAAACGGCTGTGCTGCCCGGGAAGCGATTGCCACGGGGCGCACAACACGCCACCAATAAAAGGCAATCATTAAAACGATCAAAACACGATAAGGCATACCGGACGATGGGACCCCGTTTGGACAATGCTCACTTCCCCCCCTCCCCCCACCCCACATTGGAAAACCGGAGAGGGGGGAGGGGGGGTTGGGAGTTTATAATCGTATCGCGTTCAAATGGCGTGACAACATGGAAAGTTAAATCCTCACGAGAGTTTGCCCCGTTGTTACGGTTGACATCCGGTCGAATACGCTCACGCCTATTTTGCTCTCTTTTTGCTCACTCTCACGCATATATTGGGTTACGGCCTTTTTATGTTTGTTTGTGTTTTTACACGGAAGTTTTAGTAATCTTTCTTTTACGGAGATTTTTACAGATTTGCGGAAGCTTACATTTGTTTGGTTACATTTTAATATTAAAATAACATATTTATTAATTTTTTTTTTGTTTTGGACGGTAAAACGGCTAGGTAGTGTATCTTACATATTTTAATGCATCCATGTTTTGTATATAGTTCTTAACCATATGAAGATAAAAAGCAATTTAAAAAAAATCGTAAAACAAAAGCAACAGTGTTAATTTCATTCAGTAAAACTTAAAACAAGTCCTGTTTTAAATTTATAACGATCATTAAAAGCTATTTTTAAGAATATTCTTGACCACTTGAACATTTAAAAATAAATAGTAACAACTTTTAGACCACATTATTAATAGGATTTTATTAATTTAATCAAAGTTATTTTAAAAATGGACAAAAAAAGTAAAAAAGAGCGATGAAATCGGTTATCGGACCGCATCGGTCATACACTCAGGAGATACGAACTCGAAAACAAGACATTCGGCGAACAAGGGGATGTATCAAAACCATTCAACGTAACCAAATATTCTACCTAGTATTTTAGTGTTACCGCTGCGCAGTGAATCTAACCGGAAGAAACGAAAATTAGATTATTTATTCGTCATCTTGCGGATAAAGGATCACAAGTGCCCGAGCCTTATTGGATTTGTAACAAACGCAATTTTCTTTCGACTGTACCGGGAAAGTACTCGTCACACGTCTGTAGAACGAGCATCGGGAAACCTTGCTGCCGGCAAGCTTGACATGCGTTCGGCTAACCATCGAACCACCAGCACACAAAATCCGTGGAATGGAACGTGAAACTAATTCGAAAAAAAAAATAGAAGCCGAACACATCACTAGCAGAATATTTTAGAACTAGATTTGTTCTTAGTATTTGGCTTCGGCTCTTTATCAAAAGTAGGTTCCACATCGGTTTTCCAAAAAATGACATGAATTACTTGATTAATAAGCTAACAAGGAGCTTATCTTTCTTCAGATCTTTCAGCTTACAGATTGATTTTGCAAGAATTTTCATATTGTATGAGCTTTAGCTGTCTCCAAAATAAACATATTTTAACCAAATATCATCCATTCAAGTCCATGGTCAAAACCCCTTTCCTTTCTATTTTAATAATTTGAGTAACACAGCATACTTTGTGATGTTTATAAATACAATTTAAAATTGTAAAACATAACATAAAAAAATATAAATTCTATACGATCTTATTACTCATTAATTCATTATCAATAGGGACTGATCAGCTGATCAGCCGATCAACTTACCCGATTTATTGTTCACTATATCGTACTCATCCACGTAGTCGTCGAAGTAGTCGTCATCCTCGTCGTCCAACGGTGGCGCCACCAGCTCCGGCAACGGGCGCGCTTTCACCGCGTGCGAGTTGATCGCCTTGGTGCCGGTGTGCGTTTCGATCGCGAGCGTCACCGGCAGCATCTTGATGAACACGTACGACAGATACAGCAGCGCAAAGGACGACCGGCGCAGGATGCGGTTTTTGTACTTATCGCTAATGAGGGTGTAGATGATCTTATGGTACAGGAGGTGTTTCTGCTTTTGGTGCTGCTTCACTGTACATCCCCAGACACTGTCGGGGAAGAAACTCACTATCATCTTTGATGTGTTACACCAGTATCGGCATTGCGTGACGGGAGACTCATTTAACAACGCATGCAATCGTAGGCGGTGACTGATGGTGCGAGGCTCCACCGTAGCAAACGGCACCGGTCCGTTTCACTGCACTGACGGTAGATAGTTGGTGGTGTTGGTGTCTGCTGATGCTGCGTGTACGTGTGTGTATGTGTGTGTGCACTTTTGCGCAAGCAATTTTTGCGTACCCGCACACGCAATCGCATCACGCTGTNAGAAAGCGAAACGAAACCGCCTGACACGGACAAATGATAAAAATAGCCCGGGAAACCGGAACACCGAGAGAATATCTAGAATCGCCAGCAAAAAAAACGCCCGGCCCCGGTGCCGGCATACCGTACCTGTATCACTGGAAAAGAGTATCGGCGGTGCGAGGTTCGCATCACCGAAATGCCTAGGTCGTGGATATTTTGTTTTGCTAAATAAATGCAGCACCATGCAAATGAGCCCCGCCAGCACGGCAATGCCGCTCGTGACACCGAACAGTGTCGGAAGATCCGCAGTTATGGAGGCCATGTCTGTGAAGTAGATTAAAATGTTAAACGATTGATGCGGATGGGCCGGGAACCTGCAACGCCGCGCCTGCACACTGTGGTGGTCTGTGGTCCGTTCTTCCCATATGGCCGGGTAACAGCTGTTAAGCCTTGTGGATTATGGTTAGTTTACTATTGTTCTACGATTATTCTTCCTTTCGTTTTGCATTTGTTTTCCCTTTTCTCTCTTTTTTTTTTTCTTTTGGCTATCATAAGGCTATCCCGGTGGCATCGTTTGGGTCACTGCCAGCTTGTGTCAATTCGTTGGTACGGAACCTGTGTTCGGTCTATCCTTGCTATTGGTCAGCATCACCAGGGCGGACGTAAATCGAACTATTATCGTCGGCTGTCCTGCTTGCCGCAGCAAACGGTTGCATTTTCCGTTAGCATAAATCAAACAATGAATATCGCGCGGAAGCTTCCTCGCATGACGTACGGGTCGAACAAGATAGTGTGATGGTTAAATGATGGGTAATATTCGGTTGTTTGGGGTTGAATTTTTACAAAAAATGCTAAAAAATAGTATGTAAGTGCGAAAACTTTGGGTAATTTTCATAAATAGTTCGATGGAGGTAATTAAACAATACAAAACAAATATTATTTTCTCATTGTTACGAGTGAGTATTTTGAAAAGAGAAAAAGAAATGTAAAAAATCATATTTTTTTACTTTTTACATACTTTTGGATACTTTTGGAATTGTTAAGCAAATAACAAATGTGTATGTTCTAATTTTCTTTTTATGATTATTGCATACTCCTGTTTATTTCTTTGCTTTGAAGTCCAATTAATGCGCTCTTTACAAGTCAAAATATGCCCAGGTTGAGGTCAAGCTCTTAGTTGATTTATTAAATCGAACCAATTTCGCTTTAACCTTTTATATTTGTTTTAATAAAACATTATCAATTATTACTGAAATTAAATTTTCATTTTTGATTCTTAATTCATGTCAAAACTTCAAGCCTCTACTACGTGTGTAAAGACTTTGTTTTTCCTGTCCCTGCTTTACTCAAAAGACCTTTCAAATCAACAACATGTTAGCAGGTAGGTTTCTAAGTACATTTTACTGTTGAATTGTTTGTTAGTATATAAAATCATGGGTTTCTTCCCTTTATTCCATGGTTATGAAAAATAATCTCGAAATACTTTAGAATTTTATTTTTGTAACATTAACCAAGCAATTTATCAGATATTTTATTGAATTAACTAATATCTTTACTGTAATGATCGCCACTGTGTACAACTTAAGCCTCACTAAACATACAAAAAGGTACTAAACATCAAGCCATTTAATTTTGATTAAATCAAAGATGCAATTAGGTAAACTACTGGCCCTGAAATATAAATGAAACAAAGTGCTTTTTTTTTGCTGCATCCACATTTATCAACATGCTGCTGATAACAATAATCTCCCCCTGTACGGCCTTGTGCACGAATACAGTCAACCGCCATTGCATGTCAACACGCTAGTGTTGCTAAGTTTTTCCCTGCACTTGCCTAATGACACTGTGCGCTTACACAAACCACCGCGTTGATGGCGCGTTGCGGCAGCTGCCGGTCTTTGCTGCTGACCGTTTCGTGAAACCCAACTTACCTTGTGTGCAGAAGACACGTTTCGTTGGCTTCGAGTAGCTAACGGAGTGGAAACCGGGCGCACATTGACAGATGGCATTGTGGACGATCTGCATGCACAGCGCATGCTCATCGTTGTAGATGCAGGTTTGATCGTAGAAGCATTGTTCCCCAAGTTTTTTGGCTAATGGTTTTTGTGGGGATGGAGGAATAAAATATATAGATTATTTGGAAACCGTTTCTTTCGTATTTCGAAACGAGCACATTTCACACCAGTGATCGACACCAAATCAAACAATTTGTGCATTTGCCATACACTTTAGCAATGCAGATTTCGATTCTATTTTCTCTCTGCAATAAGGTGTAATGGTACACGTTGTTTGGTTTGGTGTTCGCAAAGCTTTGCTGGCATGTTTGGTGGCTACCGTTCATCAAATCAAACGTAACACGATACGCCCGGAAATGGCATTCGCACACCAATGACGTGAAGACATTTCTAGCATTTGTTTGCCGACTTAAAATGGGTCGGAACGTTCCATTGCGAGTGTTTTCTTGGCCGTTTTTTCTTTTTTTTTGTTTTGTTTTGTTTCACAAATCGTGGATAATTTGAGAATTTGGCTGGCCTTGAGCCAAACCGTACGTTTCGTCCGTCGGTCAACTGACCGCCGGTGGTCAGTGGTCAAGCGAAAACCATCTGACGAAACGGCAAACGGTAAGACCGGTACCGACCGACCGGTGCAAAAGGAAAAGAAAATGGAACAGGAAGCACCGGAAACGTTGGCATTTCCGTGGGTCTTTGCGTGCCGAGTGCCACCGGCAACCGAACGACGAACGAGCTGTAGCGGCGTGGCCGTGGGAAAACTTACGCTTGGCACATCCTTTCAGTATTCCAATCAGCACGACGTAATCTTTCTCGCAGCTGCAGGTGTTGGTTGTAGGATCACAGTACACGTGATGTAGCTTGGCGTGGCACGTAAACTCGCACGGTGCCCCCACGTACATGCCTTTCGCTGTAACGAAGCCAAAACAAACGAGGTGCGAAGTGCGGATCAATTAATCGTAACGCGTACCATCGTTTTGATTGCGCTGCTGGTTTTGATCAGATCGATGGAGTGAAAATTGCGATTTACTTTGCTAAGATGTCGGAGCATGTAAGCTGCGATAAAGGCGATGGGTGATACATTTTAGATGGAGCGAAATCGAAAAAATATTGAGTCACATAAACAACTGGAGCGATGATTTAGCTTATGCATAATTTATAGGAAATTTAAAAAAAATGCATGTAAAGTGGTAAAATAAAAACATATTCCCATTTTTTCTTACACGGAAATGAAAGCTTGGCAAACAGAAACCCCTCAAAGAAAAAGATATCGAAACATTGCCAACAAAGCGTTTACACTGTACCGCCATAATTTACGTTTTTATTATCTTTGTCACGTGGCGTCCACCGGTGTGAGCGTCCCACGGTCCAAAAAGCGCCACGCTGGAGCGTTGCCAACAGCATGTAAGAAGCGTGGCACACATATTTGGGTCAACTATATTACCAACCGTAGCCGGACTATTACCGATCTAATGTTGTCACTTCGAATTCTGTCACTGTGGCCATTACTTCACTGGGGCGGCGGGCATGCTGGCATTGTGGGTGTGTGCGCCTCATAACATGGGCGTGGGCGACATTTAAAATTCAAATGGATTGTTGGCGTGTGCCAAAACTTGCCAAAAGACCGTACCTGATGGGTCTTAGACGATCTTGCATAATTTTCTGCCCAGTGAAGTACATCATATTGATTTATGATTTGTACAACAAAATAAAGCACAAAAACAAAAACAACACACCTTTTATCACTCTGCCGAACAACAACGCTCAACACACAATGCATTAAATCGGTGTGTCGATCGTGTTCGCGCCCACTAAATAACCCTTCCACCGTGTATGCCGTGCGGTGGAACTGCTTTAACACGGTTGCGGACAGCATTAAACATTTAACTAATGTACATCCTGTTTAGCTGACAACGTGCTTGTTCGCTTAATGAGTGACTAACCGCAACAGCAAAACGGCTGTGCTGCCCGGGAAGCGATTGCCACGGGGCGCACAACACGCCACCAATAAAAGGCAATCATTAAAACGATCAAAACACGATAAGGCATACCGGACGATGGGACCCCGTTTGGACAATGCTCACCTCCCCCCTCCTCCCACCCCACATTGGAAAACCGGGAGGGGTTGGGAGTTTATAATCGTATCGCGTTCAAATGGCGTGACAACATGGAAAGTTGAATCCTCACGAGAGTTTGCCCCGTTGATACGGTTGACATCCGGTCGAATAAGCTCACGCCTGTTTTGCTCTCTTTTTGCTCACTCTCACGCATATATTGGGTTACGGCCTTTTTATGTTTGTTTGTGTTTTTACACGGAAGTTTTAGTAATCTTTCTTTTACGGAGATTTTTACAGATTTGCGGAAGCTTACATTTGTTTGGTTACATTTTAATTTTTTTTTTATTTATTTCATTTAATTATGACGGCTTAATGCATGAATTTAATTTAATTATAATGGCTTTTAATGCATGACAATAACCCTGTATATAGTTCTTAACCATATGAAGATAAAAAGCAATTTAAAAAAATCGTAAATAAAAGCAAAAGTTTTCATGTTATTCAGTAAAACTTAAAAAAGTCCTGATTTTAATTTAAAAAGATCATTAAAAGCAATTTTTTAAAATATTCTTGACCACTTAAACATAAAAAAAATAAATATTCACGATTTTTAGACCACATTATTAAAAGGATTTTATTAATTTAATCAAAGTTATTTTAAAAATGCACAAAAAAAAAGAAAAAAAAAGCGTTAAAATCGGTTATCGGACCGCATCGGTCATACACTCAGGAGATACGAACTCGAAAACAAGACATTCGGCGAACAAGGGGATGTATCAAAACCATTCAACGTAACCAAATATTCTACCTAGTATTCTAGTGTTACCGCTGCGCAGTGAATCTAACCGGAAGAAACGAAAATTAGATTATTTATTCGTCATCTTGCGGATAAAGGATCACAAGTGCCCGAGCCTTATTGGATTTGTAACAAACGCAATTTTCTTTCGACTGTACCGGGAAAGTACTCGTCACACGTCTGCAGAACGAACATCGGGAAACCTTGCTGCCGGCAAGCTTGACATGCGTTCGGCTAACCATCGAACCACCAGCACACAAAATCCGTGGAATGGAACGTGAAACTAATTCGAAAAAAAAATAGAAGCCGAACACATCACTAGCAGAATATTTTAGAACTAGAATTGTTCTTAGTAATTGGCTTCGGCTCTTTATCAAAAGTAGGTTCCACATCGGTTTTCCCAAAAATGATATGAATTACTAAGTTAATAAGCTAACAAGCAGCTTATCTTTCTTCAGATCTTTCAGCTTACAGATTGATTTTGCAAGAATTCTCATATTGTATGAGCTTTAGCTGTCTCGAAAATAGACATAATTTAACCAAATATCATCCGTTCAAGTCCATGGTCAAAACACCTTTCCTTTCTATTTTAATAATTTGAGTAACACAGAATACTTTGTGATGTTTATAAATACAATTTAAAATTGTAAAACATAACATAAAAAATATCAATTCTATAGTATCTTAATACTCATTAATTCATTAGCAATAGGGACTGATGAGCTGATCAGCCGATCAACTTACCCGATTTATTGTTCACTATATCGTACTCATCCACGTAGTCGTCGAAGTAGTCGTCATCCTCGTCGTCCAACGGTGGCGCCACCAGCTCCGGCAACGGGCGCGCTTTCACCGCGTGCGAGTTGATCGCCTTGGTGCCGGTGTGCGTTTCGATCGCGAGCGTCACCGGCAGCATCTTGATGAACACGTACGACAGATACAGCAGCGCAAAGGACGACCGGCGCAGGATGCGGTTTTTGTACTTATCGCTAATGAGGGTGTAGATGATCTTATGGTACAGGAGGTGTTTCTGCTTTTGGTGCTGCTTCACTGTACATCCCCAGACACTGTCGGGGAAGAAACTCACTATCATCTTTGATGTGTTACACCAGTATCGGCATTGCGTGACGGGAGACTCATTTAACAACGCATGCAATCGTAGGCGGTGACTGATGGTGCGAGGCTCCACCGTAGCAAACGGCACCGGTCCGTTTCACTGCACTGACGGTAGATAGTTGGTGGTGTTGGTGTCTGCTGATGCTGCGTGTACGTGTGTGTATGTGTGTGTGCACTTTTGCGCAAGCAATTTTTGCGTACCCGCACACGCAATCGCATCACGCTGTTCACATGGTTCGCCGTAATCGCATCTGCAGCAAGCAGGCAGTTGGGAAAAGACAAAAGANCTTTGATGTGTTACACCAGTATCGGCATTGCGTGACGGGAGACTCATTTAACAACGCATGCAATCGTAGGCGGTGACTGATGGTGCGAGGCTCCACCGTAGCAAACGGCACCGGTCCGTTTCACTGCACTGACGGTAGATAGTTGGTGGTGTTGGTGTCTGCTGATGCTGCGTGTACGTGTGTGTATGTGTGTGTGCACTTTTGCGCAAGCAATTTTTGCGTACCCGCACACGCAATCGCATCACGCTGTTCACATGGTTCGCCGTAATCGCATCTGCAGCAAGCAGGCAGTTGGGAAAAGACAAAAGAAAACGTTCAGAAGATGTTAGCACTCACTTGTCCGCACACAAAAGTTAATGAAAAGCGCGAATATAACGATCAAATAACTATCCTAAGCATTGATTGTTACAGTTCCAAAAATATTCCTAACTCTTCTGGGTCGGAAAAGTTCATCAGTAACTCGCAAGGCACAGGTACACTTCCTGGACCACAATATTCACACGAAATTAATTAATGTCTTGTTCGGCATCCACACCGAAACTGCAGCGATAGCATCTTTATACTTTTGCTGGGCCAGACCTGCTTTACCGTATGCAAATGCTGCCTGCTTCACTCCCGAGGCACACTCATTAGTTTATGGCCCATCACGCACCTTCGCGCGCTCATGACCGGTCCTGAGATTAAACACTTAATTATAATCCACCTCACGCTACGTTACGGTCGGTTCATGCCTGCCAGCCACGTAGCTTACTCATCACTCCCGCCTAAGCAAGATACCCTTTATCCGGCAAATAGTTAGAGCTCCGGCACTCGCTCGCCCGGAAGCGAAAAGCCTAAGGTCACCGGCAAACACGGAGATAGGAAAAGCGAAATGAAGTATTTCCTTCCCGTTGCATCCAATCTTGGCCTAACGTAGTTAGTGCCAGCGGAAGAGACACACGACACACTCACACACATACACACACACACACCCACACATGGAGGCATTCAACTACACAAGAAACAACAATCAGCTTTCCCCAATAAGTCGCTCGCTGACCTACATTGCACGGTCCACGGTACGGAGTGCTTCCGGTTTTCTTTTTTCCGGCATTGTCCCCCGGTATCGTCGGTACGCTGCCCACGGCAAAAGCGGTCGCCTCATCAACAGGAGGGCACACGACCTATTGCCCTCCTCGGGCACGGGTGGTCGAACAGGCCCAAAACGGGCGTTAAATTGCCGACGTATTTATACAGCTTTCTTCTTCTGTTCTGGGACATTCTCCAGAATTTGTTGGGGCCGGCCAGACACGACTAGCTCAGGCTTAGGTCAGGAGCAACAAGACTTCTTGTGCTGGAAGTGCTCCAACAAAACGAGCCGAACCGTGGCCCATTTTTGATAGCATAGAGCAACCCCACGCTGGACCTGGACTCGAATGTTGCTATGTCCGTTTTGCAGATAAGGACTTACGCCATTTCCCACACGGACTGGCACCCCCGGAAAGGGTGAACGTTAGGGGATAACAAAGGTGTACCGCAAAGGCCGAAAATAAAGTGAAATCGGCATCGGCCAGCCCGCCTGCTTACGTCAGTCTTGGTTTTTGGTGAAGTGAAGCCAAACTCGCTATATTTACCACCTGTACCAGTACTGTCGTGTGCCGCTTTATCGAAGCGGTCGATTTAGATCAAGGGTTCGCCGTGTTGCTGTATCATGGAAGCCGGTATGTTATACACTTTTTCCCCATTTTCTTTCCTTCTTACTCCAGAATATTATTCCCTCCTTCCCGGAAGGTTACGGAGCAGAGTGGATCTCACTATCGTTCTCACTATCTCCGGCACTCTCTTCGGTAGGCTCTCCGGTAGCCTATCAGTCGCTCTGGCCCATTACACTCGGATGGTTCGCACTGCACATGCCCAACCAGATGCTCAGAGTTGCATTGTGCTGCTCTCGCATCGCCGCTAGGGAATTCGTACACGACGGGCTGATGGGCTGGGGAGTGATGGAACGGTGAAGCAAAATGGAGCAGGCTAGTTGGCAGCAAAAATGGGTAAACGCACACACACACACAATGCCCTCCTGAAAGGATCATTCGTTTTCTTTTCCAATGGTTGTGTATGTGTGTGTGTGGTTTTTTTGTCTTTCTGGCCCGTTTTTTTTTGCATGTGCAGTGACCCCAAATTCGATGGGACACATTTTAAAATGATTAGAACCTCCGCTTCTTCATCAATCGGTGGCAAAAGCGCATTACATAATGCAAAAATGCCATAACGTTCGAGACGAGACGGCAGCACACGTAAAAAAGTTCTTCGGGGGTCGCATGTGTCCCGTGTCAAGTATATGCCGCCTTAAGGCGACAATGAAAGCTTGCTTGGCAGCTTGCTCGTGTGGGATTACCATTTCGGTAATCTATTAAGCCGATTTTTGTTTTGTTTTGGGAGCAAAAAGGCGATTTTGATACCTGTCCAGCTTTTTGGGCAGGATTTAGTCGGCCCAAACATAAGTCGCTTTCGATGAAGTGTTCGAAAAGGTGACGTGAGAAGGCTTAAAAGCATGTTCTTTTATATTTCTATCACTCACTAGAAATTCTTCTTTTGCACAAAGATTGTTTTGTTTTTTGCATTTTATATGAATTTCAGTATTTGAATATCAAATTTGTTGCATCCCTTTCTTTTCAGATAAAAAAAAAACGATGGCGAACAAGTCTCAGTCACGTAGTCCATTATCGTCGGGCAGCAAGGTGTAATCGATTTTACGAGCACCGTATCAATTCGCACAGAGCTGTCTTATCCACCACGAAATGGTCCATTCACTCACACTCAACTACACCGTTGGTGCTGCTGGTGCTGCTGCTGCTACACCTACACAACATCATCCCTTCCAGCGATCACATCACAAACCCCTCTTGCGCCCATCTCTCCTATTTGCCCCCCTCCCTCCCACAATCCGCTGCAATCGCTGCTCCTGGACATTACATAAATCGATCATCACACTTTCAGAAGGAGCCGCAAGCATTCGAACGTATCTGCTAACGCATACAGACGAGCGACGGTGCCCGCCGAGGCAACAACTCGCCAACCACACACAACTCGTACGGATAATTTCATACCCGAAGAAAAAAAAATTTAACAACCGATACGGTGATCGGGCCTTTTTTTTTTGTTTTCGTCTTCACTGACATTTTCCATTTCCCGCACGACGGCCTGAAATGCTTTTCGTCCATTCGTTCGTCCAAATAAACTTTACTTTCGAAGAGCACACACTATCGGCACATAGACGGATGCGTAAATGCGCTAGCGTGTGTGTGTGCGTGCTTATGTGTGTGCGTGGTCGTGCGTTTGTATGCGTAGATCTGCTTCACCTTTCGCACAAGTGTGAAGTCGGGTTTTTGTTCCTCATTTTCCCAGCACTGTTTGTTCCGACAATTTAACAAAACCGGAAAATGTCACACACCAATCACTCTGTCTGCCTGCCGTGGCCATTTTTCGGTCCATTTCTTCATAGTGCGTTTTTTTTCTCCCTTTTTCGCTCCTTCTTCTGCTAGTTCTTATCCACACTTCACTTCCTGTTTACGGAGAAGCGAGAACACAAGCGAGAAAATGGATGGAGAACAGGGTATGGTGAACTTTTACTTTTTAACCACGAAATGGGTGAAACTGGACAATCTCCTCTGTATCTTCTGCTGCTGCTGGGTCGCAGCGGTGCGCGCAAACAGTTCCGAAGTGCAACGAAGCCGAAACGCAACGAAAGAAAAAAAAAACCGTGGCCGATGCTATGGCAGTATAGCAGTTGGTAGCACTTTTGTGGTGCCTTCTGTTATTTCCACCGCAAACAAAAAAAAAACTATTTGCCAGTGGCAGGAAACAGTGTGTATGCGAAAGTGCCCCCAGCGTCGGCTGGTGCTGGTGCTGCTTGAAAAGTGGTACAACGTGAACTGACTGTGGCTGAGATGGGCCTCCCTGCCGTGCGATAAAGTTTTCCCTCGCTCAGCCGTAGCATTCGCTCCATTCTCACTCATTCGCTGTGAGGACGTTTGACGTGCTTTCGCTCACAAACTCATCTCACCCGTTGCTTACTACTAGGGGAAGGAAATTAAATGGATGTCCGCGGGTGAATGGTACGGCTTATTATCATCGCAAATGACATGTGTGTGTGTGTGTGTGTGTGTGTGTGTTTCGGTGTTTGTTTGCAAACTGTCACACACAGTCGTGGACAAACAAAATGTAACTTGGGCGAATAGATTGCTCACGGTGCGTTGGTACGAAACAATGGCACGCCGCGATTGTTGTGCCGCGTGTTTGCTTCCTAGCAGGCAAACGATGGCCGGCCTCGCTGAAGTGGCCGTCCCTTTCCGGGCCGTTGTGTGGCCCCCTCGACCGTGTTTACCGTGTTGGGCGATAGTGCGAGATGGAGATAACGTTACCGCTTGACTGGCAGAAGCGCACAGCAGAGCACGAGGAGCATAATAACAATAAATTAGCAGGCTGGTCCACCAGGCGCCACATATCGGTTTCATGTAAATAACGCTAACGTCAGATGTAATAGGATAGTGCGAAACGTGCGCCATGTGCGAAAAGCATACATGCAGGCGCACGTACACGAACCGGTATGCCCAGCCGCGCAACCGAGCGGGACAGGGCATTATAAATAAAACAGCAGTTTCATGCTTTTTGTTTTGTTTTGTTGTTTTCTTTCTTCGTCTGCTTTCTAAATGTTGACATACGCAAGCTGGAGAGTGCGCTTGCAAAAGGGATAATCGAGCGATTTGTTTGCTGTGTGTTTTGGTTTATTTATTTGTTCCGTTACAATCGCAGTCTATTTGCAGTGATAAAATAGGCAAATATAAAAAAAACTCTTGCGTGATTGATTAGCGTATGTTTAAACATTTATTTAAACTGTATCTTAATTTAAATAACATCACAAACATACAGCTATGGAATGGACACATTTATTCGAAGATGTTATATTTAATCGAAATATTGTCCAGATGTCTTAAACTTATTATTTAAAATATTTAAAATTTTATAATTCAAATTTTAAAATCAACACGGTCTAATAAACGCAAAAGATGTAGTTTTGGAGCGATTCATAATAGAAATGTTTAGTACATCATTGAAGCGTTGAGCTTCCTTTAAGCTTTCCTTTAGCTCTATTTAAAAGCTTTTGAAGGAAGCTTGTATGAAAGTTAGCAGCATATGATGCTTTCCGTTGAATTCGAATGTATGTGTGCGTGCAACATAATTTTGCTTGTGATATTATGTTGTTAGAGCTTTCAGTTAAGTAAAAAAATAAATGTATTTTTTGTTTGTTTGTCACTAGTAATATCATACAAAAATTCCTGAAATTCAAACTATCTCAGTTGTAGATATGGATCAAATGAACTCAAATAAACATGAAATGAAACATGTTTTTGGGTGGGCAATATATTAATTTACATTTGTTTCATAAAAATAAAAACAATTTTACAAAGCTCTTTTAGTGGTTTTGGTGAAAAAGATTTGCTGTTTTGCGTCTGAATACAATAAGAATTAAAACGTATTAATTGTGTTGAAAGAAGGTACTTCAATCATATACTACTTGTCTAACTAGATTAAGTTTTCTTTTAATGGATGACAAAATGGCGGATTTGTTAGATTTCCCTCTGTTATGTTTGACAATTTGGTTTTTGCCTGTATAAAAGAGAATACGATTTATTGGAAAAAAAATCTATTTAAAGTAAGTTGATATTGTGTAAAGAATATCTGGTCAAAATTTCAAGCCAATTGGTATTGGGAAGTTTTTGAGAATACCTGAGTAACGATTTGTAAAACGTCATTATGAAAGATATTCGTTCTAACGCTTAACGTTAAGCTCGTTTCCTTTTCAAATAAATGCAAGTAATTAAACATTTTTTGTGTAAAAGTAAATAACCTTTAACTAACATTTTCATATGAGTAAAGAGTTGTGAATATTCCTGAGTAATACACAGTTCATCAGCTCCTAGTACCTAACTCTACAAATATTAACACAACTCTGCTCTTACACGAAAATGCAAAAAACTCGCAACATAGCAATGGAATCACCTTCTACGAAATGAAGTATGCAAACTTTTCCTCACAACACAGAGCTCTTACTCGGTGCCCATTTATTGAATGCCGCAAGTCGCACAGTTTTCGTTACTTCCCGCCAGTTCGGGTTAAATAGCTGAACTAATTACGAACGTTACCCATTTCAAAGTACGTTTGCGCAAATTGTGCTTAGCTTGTAGTAGTTGCTCTTGTGCAACAATTCACATCACGCTAACGTTGTACGGTTAAAGCGCTAAGATGAAAACCTTGTCACAAGAACGCACCGGGAACTGTGATGTTTCTTGTGAGTTTCTTTCGGTAAGCGTTCTCGCGCGTCGCGTGTAGAAAGCAGCGGTACACCACAACGAGTCGCCAAGCTGGAGCAACCGGTAGCAGGGGCAGTAGTGACAGCAGTAGCACACGGTTGGGCCCTCCTGCCCTGGAAAACACAGCATTTTAATTAAGGTTTAAATAAAATATGAGATAATTATGGTGGAAGAAGGTATGTTTGCACTGCCTAGAATATGTGTTAATATCACTGCTGCCTGCCTATTGGTGGGAGGCCCCGTATTCTCACTCATCACCTCTGTGTGTGTGTGTGTGTGTGTGTGAAAAAATAAGCAAAAAAAAACAAGTACCACACCGCAAATGTACTGATAGACGGCGTTCAATGAGTTAGTTTGCGCACCGGCAGCAGCTTAAGTAGCAGGCACGATAGGCTCTTCCTTCTCATATCGCTTACCGGCACTTTTCATGGCGCTGGCTCATGAAAAGAAACAAGGTAATAAGGACACATCGCCGGGTAAACAATTTCAGGGTGCGCAACAAAACGACCTTTCGCCTCGGCATCAACATCGTCAGGCGCGCCTCGCCACGCACAGACTGTTCCGACTGTTCAGCCTGATCCGTAAAAGAAGCTTCCCGATGCCCGAGTGCCGACCGGGGCAGTGCTTACGTTTCGTTACGCTCGGAGTAAGCGTGCCCATCCTATCTACATATACATTGTGGCGTTTATCATATGTATCCGATTTCCTGTGGCTATTTTTTTCCACCCATCTCCGCCTTCCCTCTTGCCTGGTTTTCCGTTTTCAGCACGTCAAGCGAGCAGACATACACACCTGGTAGAAGGTGCACCACACCACACGGGTACGGTTCGCATATCTGCTTCTTGCTTTGTGTCCCAGAATGTGCCCAGCAACGAGACTGCTTTCGGCGGTGAGTACATTTGCAGGGTACCTCCTGCGGTACCTGCGAAGGCACTCCCCAAAACCAACCACCACCCTTCCCTTCCCTCCCCCTACCATCCCTGCCCTTCCCTCTCCTTCCCACTGTTACGACCGTTCAGCCGTGATGTATCAGGGAAGCATTTATAAATAAAACCCATTCAGTCGGCACTAATATGGATACATTTACAGGAGGTTCATGGTCCTATGATGTGAGGCAACGGTGATACAAACAACAACAATAACAACAACAAAACCACACACACACACACACATGTAGTGTTCGTGCATGTACCCCGGCACACGCCGACACTCCTGGGTCGCGCTGGATGTGAGGGCCCAGCGTTCCGGCGTTCACCTAACCGGATTAATAGCGCCCCGGCAGTGTGCAGGTAGCTAGAAAAGTATGCTTTGATATTATTATTTGGAGCATAAAATGATGCTCTTTGAAATTAAAACTACATGCCTGGAAACACTCATCGGCACCGACTGTCGCCGGTGCCGTTGCGTTTGCTTTTGCGCTCCCCGGCACGGCAGCGACCGGGCGACTCCATCGATAAAAAAACCGTCGCACCGTTCCAAACCGGCCCGGGTTTATCAACCATCCGAGTAGGCTTTTTTCGCTTTACTTCACCGTGTCATCGGCAGTGAGCAAGTTAAATGATATTTAAGCGTGTGATTTATTTAGTTTCTTTTTTCGTTTCGCAATGATTAAATCGTTTAACGCGCAAATCACGCGCGAGATATGTGAACACACCACGTGGTGAGTATGGAAAATAACATACGCACCGGTTAAGGGTGGTGAGAAGATGTATTTAATGTGTTTAATTGAGTGTTATTTACCAACGAATTTATTGCGCGTTCGTTTGATGCGAAAGGCGTTAATTGCAGCAATAAAAATTAATTTGAAATTAAAACATGTATTTTAAGATCAATTTATTCGCACAAAACCAAAAATCTAATTTTTGTTTTGAATAAGAATTAAAAAATATATCTTTGTTTTAAAATTGCATTCTTACACCAAGTAATGTTGAAACATTTTTTTTTAAGAATGAAACAAAAAACAACACTCTCACCACTACCGCACTAGTGCTATTAATTAAAAGTTAAATTTCACCAATAACCCAAAGTAAAGAAAAGAGTGGGAGGGTGGGAGAGGAGGGGAAAATAATTGAAGGCTCACCCTCGTTCTCTCAAAGGGATTTTGCAACTATTCCAAATTAATCAAGTTTTTCGCATTAAGGAAAAAAATAAAACGCTCACACCTGCTATTGGCACGCGGGCTCACTAGCTGTTTCCCCCGAAACTGCTAGTGCGCGTACACTAGTGGAGCTGTAGCACAGCTGTTTTTTTGTTGTTGGTTGTTTTTTAATTATTTTTCCACCTACCCAGTATTAATCACTGTCATTAAGTTGTTGTTCTTAATTTTGCTGTCAGCACACAAACAATTTCTACTTCGTGTGCGCGCGTGAGAGAGAGCGTTTCGAACTTTTGGTTTAAACTTTTCGTTTTTTTTTTTGCCTTGTTTTTGTATAATAGAGA
Organism: Anopheles rivulorum; assembly: GCA_018908115.1. NCBI lineage: Eukaryota > Metazoa > Arthropoda > Insecta > Diptera > Culicidae > Anopheles > Anopheles rivulorum. The sequence continues at coordinate 23,685,796 of CM032178.1, forward strand.
AAGCGAAAGAGAAAGAGAGACAGAAAGAATGTGTGAGTAAAGATGGAAAATGAATGGAAAGAAAAACGGAAACAAATAATCGAAAACGTCTCACAAAGAGCAGCAAGGTAAGAAAGCTAACAAGGGTATTGAGAAAAATATTAAACCATTACCAAAGTATTACCATTTCTTTATATATATACACATATATATTATGCAGCAACGTCATACTATCGATCAGTGTACTCACACCGTACGCAGACTACAGGTGGCATTTCACGATAGACACGACCACTTTATCGTTCGTTTCGGTAAAACTTTATTGGTATCTAAATATGAATCAACACCCGGCGGGAGCTTGAAGGTGAGCTGTTTGGCTGTTCTGTTTATACTACCCTCCGGAACCGCCATTGCCCAGCATGCCATTCTCCGTGCAGAATGTGCCGCAAGTGAGATGGTCATAAAAAAAACCCCCAGCGAACTGCTGCTGCTGTTCGAGCAAAACTTTTGCCACCGATTTTTGCCACTTTGCTACGATTGCACAAACACGGCACGGTGGCATTCGGGGGCGTACCGGCGTATTTCACAAACAATTCCATCCCACCGCCCTGTTTCGGTTCAATACAGCAAATGTGAATTAATAAAACTTTTAATGATCATGCATGGTTTGTTTGAGGAAGTAATTATAATCGACACTCGCGGCCCACCAGTTTCGCGACTGCAAAACACTGCTCGTATCGTAACAGATTGTGCTTCCCTCGTTCGTTGGTGTGAAATGGTACGGCCACACACACACACACAATGAACGGCAACACGGCGAACCCGGCGAGCTGCTGTTGTTCTTGTATAATTCTTTTCAATTGAGAAAGTATTAAATATGTTTGCTTTTGCTTTCCTTCTAGTCCCATACGCATACAGATGGTGGTGGTGCAGCGAAAAAAAAAAACATCCCCCTTTGGTGTGTTCTTTGAAAATGACACATTCGTGTAAAGTGGAAACTAATGGAAGAAAAACGGATCAAAAATTGTCCACCTCAACCACGCAGCTGTGTGTGTGTGTGGCAATGGTAGAGCGCAACAAGCATACGGCACCACATTAAATCCTGCAAACAAGCGCATAAAGACTGTTGCAGCTTTTCCATCCTTTCTGCCATTTTGCTTCGTGTTGCGTGTCACTTGGTTGCACCCCGTGATTGCAATAATTCATCACAGTCAATTTCGGTACACAGACTGCTCGATCGCATCCACACCCCAGAAAACGCGGGTAACACGTCGTGTAAGGGAATCGGCGCCAGTACCAACGCCATTGCAGTCCATTTTTCCTTTAGTGGCGTCTCACTGCATCTGGCCTTACTAGCGGGCACGGGCTGTGTGCTAAATATATATATATATATATATTGAGCAAATTTTGCCTAACGATATCATTTCCGTGGCATTTTGACAGCGTGTCATATTTACTTTTTGTTATAATTTTCTTTTCTTTTTTTTTGTTGCCACTTTTTATCCCCCCCCCCCCCCCCACCCAGTCTGGCTTGGGTGGGTGGTTTTTTTTGTCATTCTCTTTTGCAGCCGGAAATTGCTCAAACGTGTCTTTACACGCTTTCCCGACCATTGTGATGGAAGATGGGGAACGTTTTTTTTTTCTCCCCTTACCACGCTCACTCTCTCGCTGGCTGGCCAAGAGCTACATACTTCCGTTTTGGTAAAGAGGGAAACATACACACATAAGCTTACTGGTTCATACACGGAGTGTACATCGGCCCGGCTGAGGCTGCATTTTTACCCGATGTTCGCTGTGTGCCACTGGAAGGCAGTTGCCACCATCCATTGCCATCATCTGGAAGGAAGATGGCAAAGTGCTTTTCTGCCAGACACGGTCGAAAGTGTCGTTGAATTGCCTTGGCAGAACGGATTGTTGCACAGCAGCTGTGTGTAGTGGTCGGTGATCGGCTTTGGCGTGCTAAAATGGCAGTGAAACTAGTTGAGTATTTGAGGAACAAAGCAAATGTGGTACACGATAGCAAATGTGGTACACGCACGAGTCATTCCGGTTTGTTGTACGGTTGTGCACATTATCGTGTAAAAAAAAAGCTAACGATGCAAAAAATAAAGCCCACGTAGTACATATCGATGGATATTTTAAGGGTCCATTGGAATGGAACGACGTGCGGAAATGGTGCTCTCCAAGGGCTCTAAAGCCTAAATTAAGATGCATGAAGTATACCGTGAAGCAGTATTTATTTACCATAAACATAAGTAGTACAAGTGAATATCTCTACTTCAAGACAACAAAAAAGTGAATGCGTTTAAACTCTTCATTGAAATGAAGCTATCTATAGTATAATAATATAATAGGGCTGGAAATTGTACACATAATTCTGATTCATTTTGGACCAATGGACATCGGCCGTCGATTGTTTGACTTATCCATAATTTCATAAATTAACCAGAGAAACGTGGAAGCTAACTGCATTAAGACGTTTGTAAATTAATTACTTCATCATGATTTTTTTATTCAAAATTTTGAAAACTACTTTTATAACATGAACTTTGTTTTAAGGATTACTCCAATTTGCTGTATAATAGCAGACCAAAGTTTGAATCAGAAAAAATAAATCTTACATTAAGATGTAAATTTGTTGCAATTCATTGTATGATTTTTGCTCCATTTTTTATCAAGAGTGTCGTCTTAAATTTTTCATTTTTCCATCTTAAGCCATCATAGACCACGTGATAGAGTCAAGACAACAAACTTAACGTTAGTCTCATTATAGTTTCCCTTAACACGAAATGATTCATGCAAACACTGAAGAGAAATCAAAGAAAACGACAACAATTGCTACAATTGCAGTATACATTACGAATGGTCACACCATTTAAAAATATTTAAACAAAACAAAACAAAAATGCTTGCTCGCAAAAAGTTCCATTGTTGCTTAATTTATCCTACTAGCACACAACACTATCCCCACGCAAACAGAACTTTCAGTTGCGGCGAGCAACAAAAAAGAGACAACAGCGATAAACAAAAAAAAACAACAGTAGAAAAAAACATAACAAAACACCAGCAACAACAACAGCAAAAACCACATACACACAAAGTTTTGGCCCCGGACAACTTTTTCTCGCAGTGAGAAATTCGCTAGTCCACGCCGGTATAATTTGCAACACGCTTGGCAATTATAGTCGCGCAAATCCTCTCTTAATGGCTCTCGATGGTGCATGGCATGCCATTGCCCACGGAGTCATATTCTGCACAAAACGAGTGTAAAGCTTTGCTTACTTCGCGTTTTGGGGAGCTATCTTTTTTGTTTTTTTTGGGTGCAAAATTATCGATCCAAGCATTGTAGTGGTGTTTGATGTTCAGCTAATTACTTGGCGCTTCCATCTGGACGATGAAGTTATTGGCGAATTAACGAATTAATGTGTTTGCTTTCATCCTATTTTGCTTGGGAGTTGTGGAATTTCCAAGAAAACATTGTAATAGTTACTGTTACACTGGTTTTAATAACATTCATTTCTTTACCAAAACATAGTCTAAGCAGCGATCGCGTATTCAAGCTGAACGTAAATTCTGCCCAAAAATAATCACCCAATTTGAAGGCCGTTGTCAATATCCGGACGCTCTTCATTCTGGTAACTCAATACAACTTCACCACACCACCAATACACCAACATCCATTAACGTTTTCTTCACCTTTTTTTTCGGTTGCTGTTGTATTGGCCAAGAGCTGGTACTGACGAGACACATTCCACATCTCCCTGGCTAGCGGTTAGCGCTTTTTCGTCGCCGAGCTGATCACTCGGGCAGAAAACTTTTGCAAGTTTTCGGTCCCCTGCTGGAAACACTCCGCGCGGACCCATGGGCAGGTGAGATGGGTGGGTAATTATTTTAATGTCGATTAAATTTTAATTTAACAAATCTAGTGCACGATTACGGTTCGGTACGATTTGATTAGTTTCTTAATTAGTTTTGTTTGTAATCTTATAAAATTGTTTTAAGCATTCTCGGGCGTGTACGCTTGAGCTTTTTCCGGCTTCTTGATTGAGGGTTTTGAGGAGCTTTATTTATAGAGCTACTTTTTATGCGTTTTTCTATGCTTTTAAACCATTTTCTCATGTTTACTTACAAATCCTTCGATATTATTTTTACATTATTTCGTGGAACATTCATTTTTAGCGGTAGAATGTAGGAGATGGAAATTGTGTTATGCTTAAATTTCGGCATTAATATTTAAGCTAGTGTAAACAGCATCCCAGAAAAGTACGGAGAAATGGTACAACTTCAGCGTTTTTCTTTTTTTTTTCTATCTCTCTCTCTCTTTCTCTCTCTTTCTCTGTTCGAAACCACAATTCAATACCCAACTACCAACGTCCAACCGGGAATTGCAGCGCAAATCCTCTTACCAGCGTGAGGCGTGAGTAAAACTCGTTCGAGCGCAAAAATATGTAATCTGCATACTTGCCGCGACCGGATCGTCCCATGATCCTGGAACTCGGTGGCTTTGCCAGTGGAATGTGGCCGCACCGTAGCGTAAAGTGCTGGATTTTGCTGGAAAACCCAGGGTGCGATGTAAAACTATATTTTCGTTACCGATCCCCGATCGTCTGCGGCCGTGTCGACGAATAGTCCGCGGCGACTTTTCGTAGTGTGTGTGTGCTCCACTTCAACAAGTTCTAAAAATCTAAGAACCAACCAAACCGTAGACCCGTGACGTGCATGAAATAGCGTGACATTGGCAACGGATATGGGTTTCCCCTTTTTACGTGGTGGAAATGCAAACGCAACGATATCACTTGGGTGCTTTCTCTTTTCTCCGGTTTCAGGTTCTTCCCACACCGTGATCCCAAATCAGAAAAGTGCATAAGGGAGAACCGAGAAGTTCTCTGTTGTGCAGTGTGTTTCAACTTCACTCTAACTTGATTATCCGATCAAAATCACTATCTAAGCAAATTTTACCACCAACCTCTGATGTTTTGCCTCGGGTTGAGGGTTTTGTTGTTGCTGAAGTTAGCCAACAGTGCATCCAAACGACCGGCCTTACACAGCGCTTCATGGCACTGGAAGGTGAACGTACCCAGCTTTTGTGGTCAAATTCTGGTCAAATTTGTTGTGATATATTATCACCACACTTGTCCCGTCCGTGTGCATTAAATCATTAAAATTGGGCCCTATTTTTATATCAACAACAGTAAATTCTTAAACTATCTTCCATCATCGAACAACCAACACAACATAAAATCAGAAAACACATCTGCATAAGAATTAAACTACCGAGAGTGCAAAACAGGGGGCTCGTTTCTTTCATCTTCGTGGTCCTTTCGTACAGCGACAAGCCGGTAGAAGTTTTGCAAAGTGAAGTAGTAAGTTAAAACCCTGGCCCCAGCAACACTGGCCCTGACGCCATTGTCGGTTGTACGCCGGCGAAAGTTTCCCCGGCTTGACACGACCCGATTTCCTGTTGTCAATCCTTCCGTCTCCTCAAGCCTTGACAGCCCTCCCTTCCCACTTTCCACCCCTTAACCGCCCTTAACATCCTTCCCCACGTGTGCTCGATCCGACCGGTGAATGTGCTGGCTATGTCATCATCGCCAAACGCATCCGGCCCCGGGCGCATTGTAACGCAGCCCAGCACAAACCCCCGACCGACAGTGGGGTTAGGGGTGGTTTTTGTGGTTCTGGCGTACACTAATTTTCCTCCTTTTGTTATTGTAATACACTTGGCAGAATAATAGTCAGCATAAGTTCAAAAGTAGAGACAAGTTTTTCCATTTTAATTGGCTTCCTTTCACAGCACCCGAATTGCAGCAAACACAGCGTCAGCTGGCAACGAGTCTAGATCGGCAACCAGATATATCGGTGTGTGTGTGTGTGGTGTGTGTGTACACCAACGGTTAAGAAGAAGAACCCTGCCACCGGCCTATCGTCATCGGAAAGGGCGCAAAAGGTAGGAAGATCATTCGTTTCCAATGTTTCGAATGCTTCTCGTGCGACGAACCTAGTTGTTGAAGCTAACAGTTCAGATAATCATTTGAACAACCCGGAACTGTTTCTGTCCAACCTCCGGCACGGCCCCATCCGCATCCAAACAAACAAAGTACACTCGACCGAAGCCGGCAGGAAACTTATTGCAGCATCAGCGAACTAAAGAAGGAAGCATCAAGCTACTGGCCTCCCACCGGCAAGCTTCCGGGTGACAATGGGAGTGAAGATTGAATTCAAAGATGCCTTCCCGTTCGGTTTCGAAACCGGCCCAGGGAGGCCTTTGATACGGTTTCGGTCGAGGATGACAGGTGTGGCGTCGAGGCAGGTCGAACCCCGGCTCCCAAAGTCTTGGGTGCCGAGACTCACCGAGAGTATTGTTGTGTGAATTATTAATTAATTAATTAAAATGAGTCTGTTTGATGGCATCTGCTTTGCATGCTAAGGTTCCACACCATGGATCGGATCCGCCCACGGAACAGGTGGAACCGGCTGTTATTGGCTGGGTAAATGGCTGATTCATGATTTTTTACAGCCTCTAAATACCCTCTAATGCCGGGTTACAGTGAGAGCGATAAAAATGAGACTTTTGAAATTAATTGCGTTGCTGCTGGGCGCCGTTTGCTGGAAGGGTGCTAAGGATGCTAATGAACACACGGTGCCGTACAAGCGTGGTTACAAATGAGGGTGTCTGTTTCGATTGACTTTGGAGGAAACGATGGACATGTTTTGCTAATGAAAATTTCCTCCTCATTTATACTTTGTTTATTCAAGCTTTATTTGAGTCAAAGTTTTATTGAACATTTGCATCGTTTTAAAGGGTGTTTGTGTAGAGATTTAAACTATAAATATGGGATGTAAAAGGATTTTTACAGGATTAGGATTTTCGTCATCGTCATTACTGTCGTCATGGAGAATAATGTTTGTATAAGTTTATCTTATATGTCTGTTCTATTTAAAATTACCTGTACTTTATACTTTAAAGATTTTCTCTCGAACAGTTTTTGACTTGAGCTCTTGTAAGTCACCTTGGAAATTTAAACATAGAAAGTGGACTTAATTTTAGCCTTGTGTGAGTTTCTTTTCACATAAACCAATTGCATATTGCTGTTCAACGGTATTATGTATCCTGCGATATTACATGAACTCTCAGAGAGAGTTAAAATAAAATTTAATTCTAATAAAACAATAAATATTGTAGAAAAGATTTTACATTCCCTCATCATTCTTCATCTTACATTGATATTTTAATTCTAATTCAAATTTCTTCTATTGAAACAAATCTTTCAATTTTTCTAAAGTAAAAACATACATCTATAGTAAAAACTAATATTACAACTATACTATAGGTGCAATTAACTTTCATCTTTAGCATTTTTATAAGATTTATTATTTATTATTTCATTATTATTATTAATGTTAATTAATTTCGAAACATAATTTTTTTAAATTAAATATTGAATCTCATTGCTACCCCAAGAGGAAAAACCTCAAGAGATAATGATCTGATAGTTTGGATTTCCTCGTCTAATATTTACTCGCTGGAAAATATTTATTTCAATTATTGTTCTTACAGTTTGACTTTTTCAAGTTGACTAACCTTCTGCTTGATTTGATTTTAATAAAGTTGTATAAAAACGTTTACTCTTTAGAGTTACTCAACTTTGGAGATTGATAAATTTCTTTACGTCATCGCGTTATATTTCGCTAGGCTCTTTTAAAGGATGTAGCTCAGATATGGTAAAAGTTTACTAATCGCTACCGACACTCTCGGCGGACCTAGCTATATCCACTATTTACCAACTCCAGGCCTAGGCATGGCTGGAAAGCGATTCTAAACCAATTAAATTGAAATCCTGTTCTACCCTCATACTGTTTCAGCCATCCAGCCATCTTGCCTCTTGCGTTGCACTTGGGAAAATTTCAAATCCCATCACGCATAATGGTTCGCCGTCACTGTCGTCCCGTTCTGTTGCAGTTTTAATACAAATATATACAATAAAAAAGCAAACGCTGTTGCTGTGTTTCGTGCTGACATAGCAAAAGGATTTTAATTGAACCAAAACATAGCTGATAACATAACAATGCTGTGTTTTTTTGTAGTATAATTTTCTTTCGCTCTCTCTATCTTTCTCTCTCTCTCTCTCTCTCTTTGTAGCTCTTTCCTTATTGGTGCTTGCTATGCCATTGCCAATAGATATTCAATCACTCGCTGTTTCAGTACATTCGATCCAGGTGCAGGTTACGAAACGCCGAGCCGAATGCGAAAATCATTGTACTTCTTTTGTTTTGCGTTCGGAGTTTTTTGTCCCAATCGTTGTGACCTTTCGGAAGTACGGCGAATGAAATCTCAGTACCGTGGCCTGGTAGTATCCTAAATCCTACATCGAAGTGTGCGTAAAAGGTGACGCATGTCATCGATACTTCGACTTTTTTTTTTCGCCCGCCATACGCAAACGTGCGAGAACGCACGAACGAAGTTGGAGCGAGATTGTGGCAAAAGGGCATCGTGAGACGTAAGGCATTTGAGGCGTTTTATCCATTCGTCCGTGTGAGCAAACGGCACGATTGAAAACGCTCGTTCGGTTGAGGATGGGATGGGACAGTATTCCCACCATAAAATACATTGAACAATCGAAACACCTCACGCCCGTCCGGTTGTGACTTGGTTGTGGACATGGTTTTGTCCCATTCGCTCAGGTTCTTTCTATCGGGTGGATGGTTCGTATGCTTCACTCACAACATCACACCATACGTGCAGTACGTACGCCGTAAGTGAAATAAATGTTTCCATTAGTTTGGAAAAATATAGTTACCACCAGTGCCACCAGTGATATTAATGCCCGGTGACAGGCGCCCGGAGTTTTTCGTACCCGGCTGTTGAGAATGGTAGAGGAAGCGACCGAATGGTAGTACTACCCGATGCCAGACGGATGGCCAGAAGTTGACAGATTCATCGTGAAGGCTCGATACGAAACCTCGAAGCAGAGGTAACAAGCAGAAGCAGACGAGCATCATTTGTGTTGGGAAAACGACGGCTCCGAACGGTGCCGTCGGTCGATTGTTGAGCATTTCTAGTTTTCACATATGAAAACTTCATATCTCGGTTTCCGCCAGGGGTTTCCGTTCACTGCACACCGTTGGGCGGGATGATGAGTTTCCAGCGTGCATGCACGGGACAAAATGATGCATACGATCTGCTCGTACAGGCTCGTCCAGGCTCCTGTCACTCTCCTGTGTCGGGATTACGGCTGCCCGGGACTGTGGCGCGCAGGGTTTCAGCACACGAAGGGCAAAAGCATTGTCATGTCCATCAAAATATGGTTAAAGACTTATGCTTCGTCTTGCAACTGGTGGGAGGTCTTTCGTAATGTTGC
>CM032178.1:23748273-23771462 GCA_018908115.1 Anopheles rivulorum
CCCCCGGGATTCGATACGAGACCACCCGGAGCAGTGCTTTGCATTTGTGCAGAGCTCGGTGATGCCTGGCGTCTGGTGGTCTGCTAGGCAACTCCATCAGGAAATCCATTAATGAGCTTCTCCAGCTCACCATTGACACAGTTGTTTAAATTTCCCTTCGAGCAACGGATCTTGGTGCTCTTTGGTGCTTGGTAAAATCGGAACCACCTTTCACCCTTCCACCCACCGGGGTGTGTCACCTTATCAAGCCCTGCGAGCGAAGGTGCTTCTATTCGCTCGTCTTCGCATCGGCAATGAAACTTAGCATAATTCATTCCTTTTCAATTCACCCGAACACCACCCTTCGGGGGATCGGTGTGGGGGTCCTGGACCTGGGGTCTTTGTGGGGGAGAGGGATTGATAAAGAAAAGGAAAAACGAACCACCAGCTACAGTGAAACGATGGGCAAAGGTTACCGTTTCAGCGGTGCGGCGTGTGGTAGTAGTACGCATCGGTATGGGAAGAATATTGATGAGATATGCTAATTGAACATTATGAAGCGACCATTTAACGACCTATGATGCTGATGCTGGATTGGTGCCAAAGTGAGTCGCAACGTACAGGCCGACTCATCCCTGGTTTAGTTATCCTTCCCAATCTTTGCTAGCTCAATGTGCTATTATTGCATGTAACTTTCAAGTGTTTCGACCTTTTGTTGTTGCGTTTTGCATGCCATACAATCCGCATGTGAGTTATATTTAAGCAAACATATAACTATACAACTCTATAATGTTTGCTTATTCTTAGATCAAATAAAACTGCTATAGAGATTTCTGTCAAAGCCGATTGATTACAAAAAATATAAAAAGTGCACTAAATTTCTCATCAAAATTGTGATTCTCATTTGCTTCATTAAAGTTTTTTCAGCGAAATACTAAAATAATGAAGAATGCTTTAAACTATGCAAGTGATAAAAGTTATTCAAACGAATTGTACAAACTACACATTCACCATTGTACTGTCGGGGAAATTTCCAAATAATCGTTTTTGTTAGCATTCCATTGGAATTTTTGTTCCTGACAGCAAGATAAAAGTAGTTGACATCAAACATTTTAATAACATTGGAATTCTACAGAAAATGAAACATTGCTGGAATATAATGAACGATTGTGCTAGTAAGGAAAAAAATGCATTTGTTTCTGCATTCGAATTTTTTAAATGAAATATGATAAATCTTTGTATAAAATGAAGTAAACACATTGTAAATAACTACCGTATCTAAACAGCATAAAATTAATCCTGAATGAAAAGAGAAGAGAAAACAAATAATTTCAGCTACTTTTCATTAGGCGTAATACTAAAACATTGCTAAATAAAAAGGTGAATTTTCCATGAATTATGAAGCAACTTAAATAAATCTATCAAATTTAACTAAAATTGAGGCAATAATATGAATAAACTTGACTCTTTTTTAATTAAATCTATTTTTCTCATAATATAAGTCTCTGAATAATTAAGTTACTGACTTTAGTTGATGGTGGACTTGGTAAAGTTATTAATACTAAGTTGTCGGATATTCAAATCCTTGATATTGTACGATAGGTCAGCCGAGAAGAGATTTGGTCAACGACTCTCGCTATATTAGACCGAACCCAGAGGCATAACATCACGGAACTACTCCACAAAACAGTCATCTGCTTGCCGTCTCATCGCACAAATGACCATTACCTAGGTTTATATTAATTCATTTCATGGGAAAGAAATAATTTATTCTACACACTATCACACAATATAACACAAAAGAATGGTATGAGACAACACAAACTACCAATAGGTTTCGCTTTCATCGAAAGTGACGTTAATCAGCTGTGTGTGAGCTGATACAAAAGAAAACCTCCCCCGTGAAAGATGCCCCGTGTGAATCGAGATGGAAAAAGCGACATCATGGAGATGTCACCGGCACGTCAGCATCCCATCCCCAGGCGCGGATCTAAGCCTTCAATTAGTATAAGCCGCCACTTGTCACGTAGCGAGCGAGACGGGTTCGTTCTCCGGCCCTGAGTGCAATATTGCCTAATGATTTAAGCTTATGTTGGCAGTTTTGTTGAAAATTTAATCAGACACACGGGCCGACCGCACACTAAGCAAGACAAGGCAAGCTACCCGGATAGACCACATTTTCACACGCATACGCCCGAACACGGACGGAGTGTCGCCGTCGTTACCCCAGAATACCGCAACGAAGATGCGAATGATACATCTAGGTTTCAGGATTCGATGAGCGTACCTCACAAACAAGCCAAAACAGTCGGTCGCGACATTGACGAGTTTCAAACAAACTGGATGCGAAACCAAAACGAACGAACCGAATTCCAACCGGTGGCTGCTTATTATTCTGACTTTCTGACATTCAACATCGTCAGCAGCATCATCATCATCATCATCATCTGCAACCGCATCAGTTGCTCCGTGTGTGCCTCTAAAGTCGCGCAACCTGGCGGAAGACTTGGCAAGTTGGTCCCATTATCCCAAGGTCTGTGCCGGGGGCGATAGCTTTCAATATTTTTCCACCCAGTAAAATTCACCATACCGGGATGGGTGAGATCGTGTAGGGTTTAGGGAAAGATGCGGCCAGAGATGAAAAATGCGCAGGTAAAAAAACGGAAAACGCCAAAACAAAGGTCGGCCTTTCTGTTTGTTAAGAGGCTTATGTGGGTAAGGATTTTGCGATATATGTTTGATAGACAAAGTCGCTAGTTGAGTGAATATTTTGTGCGTTCTATGTTCCAAACTTGCTTCCAACCTTACCTGCAAAAATGGGTTTTCGTTTTTGAGGGGGTTCTTGGTTTCCTTATCACTTTCGGTTCCATAAGGGCTAGTGATCCATTAATCTGACCAATGCAAAAACTGGAGAACTGTTTGCCCACGAGAGATTCCGAGTTTTAATGGTGTTTTTTTCTATTTTTTAGAAAGATTACATACACAAAACAATACCATACTTACTATAACATATACCACACCACTTCAAAACAAATACATACAACACACCAAAAAACGGAGGCTCCCTATGCAGATATTCATTATTAGGCAAATATTTTTCCTCACAGCCTTGTTGAAGGGTCTGGCCATGTGTTTGTTGTTGCTGTTTTGCCACACCAATGCCCCAAGTTTTACCCAGTCAAACGCAAGTAAATAATGCACCGGTACCGGCAGCAAAATGCATCATCGCCATCATTCAGCCTCTGCGCATGACGTATTTGATGGGGCAGAAAAAAAACAACGCTATGTAGATTGTAATGTAATATGGGTGGAAGAAGACAGACAAAAAAAATATTCTACCCACACACACACACACACACACACATCAAATTTCATGCAGCCATCAGAACGGGAAGTTATGATGAGGTTGGCATGAGATGAAACTTCACCATATTGCTAGTGTGCGCTGCATCGCCAGCAAAATGTTCGGTGAAATGTTGCTTTTTGTACTTTTGTACCTTATTTTTGTGGGGGGCGAAAAGACTATGAAATTAATACACCTGCTATGGACATGCTCCAATGGTTTTTGGATAACGTTGATAGCTTCCATAATAAATGGAGCGCAATTTTTAACAAAACAAAAATGGCTGAATAAAAAACCTGGAAAGAGCAGCATCAAAACAGCAAGTTTTAGTCAGTCACTGCAATACATGACTTTGTAGTCTAACAGCAGGATCATTCATCGCCCTTTATTCCTTCCGTGTGTTGTTACACAAAATGCAGCAAAGCCATTCCTTTCTTTGCTTCGTTGATCGGATAGCTTACGCCAAAGGTGTTGAAATGAAATACGCGTGAATACGCGTATGTGTATCTAGATTCAAACGATAAAGTTTGCATGCTTTATTGCCCATCCACTGCTGGGGCAGAAACATTCCTTACCATCGTACCAGCAGCAGATAAAACGCAATAAAAACCTTCCCGCCCGAAACACGAAAAGCCGGAAAAGTGTGAAAGAATTCTCAAGATTGTCACCCACCCCGAACCACCCTCCTCCTCCCTCCCTCAGCACCCACCCATTTTGGCGTGTCGTTTGGCGTGTAAGTTTTGCTTGTGCGTGTGTCGCATCGTCAGAACGGCGCTCGCAAGCATGCAAAGTGGATAAATCGGGGAACGAACGAAGCCAGCAAACGAAGCCAGAAGTGTAGAATGAAACAAAAAAAAAATCCTTCTCACAAATGGTGCGCGAATCCTGTCGTAATAGCGCCTCACGAGTGCACAATGACACGGCCACCTCTCCACCTCACTCCAGTAGCCACCAGTGTCCCGTGGCCCGTGCTTTTCCGATCCAATGTCAAAGCATATTATTATTACTTCAGTTTCGTTCCTGTCTCTCTTTTCCACGCTATTTTTTGGTCCTCATTTTAGTGTCGCTTGCTGCACACGTACAGTTCCCTTTTTTTTTGTTTTTTTTTTTTGGTATAAAGTGCTACGTACAGGCCCGCATCCGCATCGGTGAGCGTCCTTACGCGCTTACCCGTGGACACGCATACCAGCATCCGTCGTGTGGCCTTGCTGCTTGTAGTGGTGGTGGTGGTGCGATGAAGTTGCTGTCAAAATTGGGGAACGAGATTGATGTTGATCGGTGATGGTTCCTGACAACCCCCGTGGCCACGCTATGCGTTGTTCCGCTTATGCAATCTACCAGCCAAACAAGGGTGCAAATGTTTGATGTTTAAACACCGGTCTCGCACCACACAAATGCGCTGGCACTGCGCTGTGTGCGTTTCCTTGGGATGACCAAGGGTGACCTAAGAAGGGACATTGCTTCTTGTACTTTGCTTCAATTGTTGTTGTTTTTTTTTCTTTCTTCTGCTCGTCTTTATTGCATGTTAACATAAACGCAGCACGATAATAATAATGCTTTTCACGCCCTTCTTCCTTCGCCGAGCTGAGCGTTAAAAGAGCGATAAAACAAAACGAAAATTGAACAGCGTCCATGCTGGTACGATGATGGAGCTATAAAAGAGTTGACGAAGAAGAAATTTTAATCAAAATATAATCGTTGAATTTTACTACAAACTGATTTTACGCTTAATAATTAATGTTAGAACATTGTCCACCAAAAGACGTAACCATGGTGTACTCAGCGTTTTAAAATATATGCTTTTTATTCATTTATTTAATTATTTATTTATTTTTTTTTTTTATTTTTTTATTTATTTATTTGTTTATATATTTATACTTCGTTATTAACGTAATAAAGATTTTGATTTTTTACTAATAACTAGACTTATAGGACTAATGTAAGACTTATAGTTATAACATAAAAAAAATAAAAAATAGAAATAATCAACATATAATTTCTTCTAGAAAAACGATAAGCCCCCAGAAGGCAATAATATATTCTTGAGAAATTCAAAAATAAATATAAATAAAATATATAAGCTTAAGATACACGGTGGAAATTGTTTGCAGAAAAAAAGCAATGAAAAACTATTTAATGAACAAAAGTCTATAAGAAGTAGAATTAGTTAAGCTACTCAGTTCACAGGTCTTCTTGGCCAATAACTTCCTTATTTGTCAATAGATTTGAAATTTTAACCAGATAATGCTGAGCCCTTAAACTTTGAGAAACTGTTATCAAATGCTGGCTGTAAAACTCTTAATACCTCTTAATACAATTCCTATAGAAACATCTGCTATAGAAGTACAACATAGTTTAGTCGTCTAAACATGTTTCATTATAAGCACTAATTTCCACTTTCTACAGATTTGCCAAAAATTTAAACATAAACATATTCACGAGCGACTAAAACACTCGACAAACACGAGCCTCAGGTACTTGCTTAGGTTCAATTTCAAAGTAATAAAACACACCAAATACTTTTAATGTTTCACGCTGCTACCATAAAACAAAGGCCAAGAGTTTGCCCCAAGATTCTTTAAGGGCAGGTTCTCTTTGTTTCGTTCGTGTTTTTTTACCCCCCCTTTGCCTTTTTTGTAACAGCACATTTTTACACAAGTTTGAAGAAGATGAAGTGCTGTAAACGGGACGGCAAATGGCAAGCAAAAAAAAAAAGAATTACAAAACAAACAAACGCACACAAGCCAAAAGCCCTCGCAGCCCAGCATCAGGCTAATTTATCGCAGCACGCGATTGCGCATTAGTGACGAAATCTTTAATGAATGAGCCATAAATTAAGGATGACCCAGGTTTCCAACCGTCCCGGGGGCCGGGCCACCTAACCTAACCTTACCCAAAAGGTGCATTAGAGTTTCGCCGTTTTAATGGTGTCGGATTTGTCTTACGCTGCTCATCCTTCCAAGGCGTGCCCGTGCAGCCCGTGGAAGTGTTTTAAAACTTGCTTTTATTGGAACTTTAACTGCTCATTACCCCACCCGGCACAACAGCCCGGCCACCGCCATTGCTGTGGAAAACAAATAAATGGTGAAACAAAAAGCAATGACACCGATTCACCGATCGCAATAAACACCCTGGCCGACTGATTAAATGCTCGGCATCGCTCTATTGCTCGGTGCTGCCACAATCCGTCACATCAACGTAACGCCCGTCAGATGTCACCCGTGCCGGTGGTGACACTTTGTTCCCGAAGACACATTAAGCACAAAGATGGCAACATCCCGGTAAGGGATGGATGGACGGCATGCTATATACGGCTTCCCAAACAGTTTCCCAGGGATGCTGGGATGCGAGACAAAAGTGCGCCAACAGCAGGCGACAAAATTGAAATCACGTTGATGTCCTTGCCGCTATCGCCAACGCTGCTCGCAATGGATTCCTGTGTCTTGCTCGGCAGCCGTAAGCAGCAAACCAGTTGAACAAAAACAAAACAAAAAACTACGAAAACCGAAATGAAATAGGCAACGAACAGTTGTGTGATATACATGTACAGCACACGTCCTGTTTGGGTGCCCCGTTCGTTCGCAACCAGCTGGCATAAGACTTTTCACAGCGCGCCAAAGGACGAGCGAACACGAATCATAAATTAGCACACGAACGTGTGTACCATCCGTCTGGGGCGATGGAATTGGGCTGAGTATTGGATTCACTTTTATTAGGTTTTATGCGACTGCTGCCCATGTCCCCAAAGTCCCACCGTGTAACCACAAAGGCGCTCGTGTTAAGTCGAGGTTGGCGAGGCACATATTGCGCGGATTACTGCCGGATAAAGGGACATATTAATCATCCGGATATCGATACTCGTTTGTTGCGATTTGCTGCGTCTCCGGGTCGCTTCCCACCCAGTTGGGCGCACCAAATCGTCCATCAAAAGCCATTGAATGTCGGTGGTATTTGACCCATTTGTTTGCCGTTGTGCTCCCAGCATTTTTATTGGTTTTCGCGTTCTGGATTTGTTGGGGTTGTTTCGTTTTTTGTTTTTGGTTATCTGGATATTCACTGGGCGCGTTGCATCCTTTAGCGCTTTCAAGCACAACAGGTTAGTGGGGGAATGAAGAAATGTTGACGCTCAGAAGCGACTCAACAAAAGTATGTGTTTATTATGCCCATAAAGAGTTATTTTTTGTGTGGAGTAAATCAACCAGGAGATTGAAAATCAAGTGATTTTGTGTAAATTTTGTTTCAAATTTCCCTCTTTTGATTTCATCATCTATTTTACTCTTTTTTCTGGTTTAACTAAATTATAGGAGCTAATCAGTTAAGACCTTATGGGACTTATTAGAGATAGTTATATGATTTTAAGGTTACTCCTTCCAAATTATATTTTTATAAAAGTGTTTGGAACAAACAACATTTTCAACATGGGGACATGTAATAATATGGCTTTTATATAAAAATCTATGACTCTTAAATATTTTTTTATATAAAACTAACATTCTCATAGATATTAAATATCTAACATAACAAAATGAATCGGCTAGTAAGTGAAGCACATAACCAATCACACGACTATTATAAAGCCTATCCAAACCTAACCAGAATAAGAGGAAAATGGTACTTGCATTGCATAAGCATCAAATTTAATAAATAAAATATCTCCTTAATAAATAAATGCAGCTTTTCAAGTCGAACATTAAATATTGGAATAGCTTTATTTAAGTCTAGTCTTTGACAGTAACTAAGATAAGAGGATTACTCAACGGATGTTTTAATTACGAAGAGATGCAAAATTTCTCCTTGCAAAGCAAATTGCATACATTTGGGCGTATAACGAAGGTATTCCTAGTGAACATTACGGCTGGCAAACGAAACGATCTGCATCAAGTGCTGTATTATTCCTTATCTTACCAGAAGCATTCTTTCGTTTTTTACCCATAATTTAAAACAAATGAGAGAAAATTGTTTCAATTATTTTTTTTTCATAATTACAAATCTCATACTAAAATGTGTACAAACAGATGGAATAAGTACTATCTCTCTTCCTATACCTGTATGCCAAGCTTTACTTTTTTAAACTTTCTATCACCTGTTTGTATGCATGTCCAGTTTTTACTTGTACCTTTATTGCGAATCAGCGCTCGCCACTAAACAAACATTTTCCGCAACGTTCTTCTTAGTTCTTAGTTCTCACGAAACAAACGTGAGCCAGACGAACGCAAATTCAATTTCCGCCATACCACAGATTTATTTGCTGAAATAACATTGGCGGAAAAAATTAAGCACAAAGTATTTACCCAAAATATCATTCGCCCGACCCACACAAACTCGGGCACGAATCTTTTTGTCGTTTGTCTATGTTTCCTGCATTTGCACACGGTACACTGCCCAATCGATTGCGCTACGTTTCGATTGTTTAATCGACGGAACCGTAGGAAAGGAGCATCAAGCCATTGCCCGCAGCCCGTCGAAATGTTTGGCAAGGTGGAACGCTGCTCGATCTCGTGAGTGGCACTCGCTTTTTTGTTCGTTCGATTTCCCTAAGCACTGATCGGAACATCGAATGATTTCAGCGGACAGAGCGACACACTGCTCCCAAGGTGAACGGAACGGAAAATAAAAGACTGTTAACCGTCCACCGTGTCGTTTTTTTTTCTTTTTATCCCTCGCCTGCGCTGAAACAACCGCAGATAGGAAGATGTACTTTGGGGAAGGAAAGTGAAGGGATCAAAATATAAGCTTATGCAGCAATTTTTCCGATATTTCGCGAATGGCACGTTCGTCATGATAAAAACGGTCCTTCTATTGTGCTACGTCGTTCGTCGCGCGCGACATGATCCCTCTCGCAGGGATCTCACAAAAAAGAGGAAGTATATAATAGCACACGAAACCGGTAAACCAACCGTACCGCCGGGCAGTTTTTCTTATTGAACCGAAGCCTGTGCGGTTCGGTACGTAGTCCTTCAAACCGCGACCAACGCACGGGTTGCAAGGAAAGCAATTTCATCGCCCTTTGGGTAAACTTACCTTTCGTTTATGTTTTCCTTTTTTTTTCTCGCACCCCAAAACCGGGCAAGAAAGTCTTTTCTTATGCCATGCTTTACTTCTTCCTGGAGCGATTCCTATCTAGCAAGTTAGCAGGAGCAGAAAATCATCATCTAGATTACATTTCACGCTAAAATGGCCCCGATTGTTTAACAATCGATGGAGCCCTTCAGACGGTTTGTCTTGAACGGTTCCTGCTGGTCGGTTAGACATGCTGGACGAAACTTCAATTCATCAAAGCAACCGAACCGTGACTGGAGCGTCCACGTGGTTCAAAAATAATCATTGCGTTGTTGTGATTGACCATGCTTATTAAACATGGTTTAAGTCCCCAACAATACAATCGCGGAAAAGCGAACGATCCATTCAATCGTGCCGTACTTAAGCAATTCTACGGCAGCGGGCATGGCGCGTTACGATAAATGGATCCCAAACGCAATGTTGAAGTTAGTAAAATGTGCCAACTCTTCGTAACGATTTCTCACCCCTAAATTGAATCCCAAGGATTTAACTTTTTTGTTTGAAAAATTAACTGGCGTTGAAATTTTCTTGATCAGCATTTGAAACACGCGATATAGTTCAAACCAGCTTGATTTATAATGCCATTTTGACTAACCATCAAAAGGTCACTTTTGTATTCAAATGGCAAAGTTTTTAAACAAACAAAATGAAAGATGTTATACATTTTGCTTAATCAGCAACATTTTAACGATTTGAAGAATTTTGTTTGCTTCTTTTCATTCTCAACCCCGCACAGCTCCTTACTCAATCTTTCAACATGGCAGCGCAAACGCATCGATCATTTTATCAAGCAGCCGCCATTTAGGTGTAGTGGTGCAAAGCGGCATTGCGCATACACAATATTACCGTTCGAGCGACGTCGCACACCGTTGTACCCGTTGTGCTGTGTGCGGTAGTGTGTGTACCATCTTGCCCTGTCAGTGATTCGCGTTGTCCCGTTTGCCGTACGTAGATGCGAGTGTGTTTTCCCTAGACTCGCTCGCTAGTTTTGTATTATCTTTGTTTTGAGCTACACACGCTTCCCCACATTTCTCTCATTAATCCCGAAAATAGTAGTTTTTTAAACACCATACACATCGGCACACTGGAAAACCGATCAGCAAACTCCAGCTTTCCGGTGAGATACAAACTGTGGGTTCACATTTTTCGGTAGTTTCCCAACATTTTCTTCCGCCTTCGACTGGTGCTCGAGCGGCAGCGTGTGTGACGACGGCGACGGTGGTCGATTTTCTCGAGCTTCGTTTCGATTTTTCACCACCGTCCGCTCACACCTGCACCTGCAACGCAAGGCTTCTCGGTGGCGGGCGTAATGCCAAGAAAGTTCTACGAAACCAGTGATAGTAGCGAAAAGGCACCGCATTTGTGGCTGGACCCTGCACCACGCCAGAGAAAAGCAAGATAATTACAAAGAAAGTGTGACACACTCGGTGTAAAGTGTTTTCGCAGAACATTCAATCCGTAGCCGCAGCGTGTGGCGCACACACCGTACACCAGTGACGCGCAAAATATTAAACGTGATTGTTTCGTGAATGAATTGACGCTAAGCCCCGTCGTCGGTGTAACAAAGCGAATAATAGGCAAGAAAAGTAGGCTGTGATTGACATCGGGAGAAGAGACTGCTTGTGCGACCAAAACCGGTGTACCGCATCCCGTACAGCACACTATCCGAGTCTCTAATCGTGAATGGTGTGACAAGAAAAATGTACCACCACAAACAAAAAGAAAAGAACGCAAAGCCCTGAAGCGAGTGAAGAAACGAAGAAAAAAAAAATGCCGTAGAACATCATTAGAGCAAACGCCAAATCATTGCGCTTCTAAAATTCGGCACATGCACCACACCAAAACCGTGCGGCCATTTCTTGGTGAAATATTTCGTGCGCGCTTGTGTGTGGAAACCGCAACAAAAAAGTACGAGAGTACGTTTTCATCGTTCGCTCGCACTCGCACATCGCTGGCTGCAATCTGGACCCCGCAGCACGCTCCTGCTCTTTCGCACACAGACACAGCCAGCAGCGTTCGGTCTGCTGGTGTGTTGGTTGGCGATGGTATGAAATCGCGGGTTCTCGAGACGGGCCAGATCGAATCGCGCTTTGGCTTCTTTTCTACATTTCGCCGTGTAGCGTGTGCGTTGCGGGAGTGTGTTGTGTTGTTGCGATTTTAACGCGCGTCATACAAAAAGAAGAAGAAGAGGAGAAGAGAAAGAAACACTGTCTCCACATACACACACACACAACCGTGTACACAGTGGCCGCGTGCGGTGGTTTACGGGGTGATAAATGTTTTGTTTCCATTGCCGTCGCGTTCCTTTGCAATGTCGGGCTTTTTGACGTTTCCATAGTGTGTTTGACGGTGTGTTACGGACGAACGTGCGTGTGCGCGCCCGTTCATGTGTGTGTTTGTGTGTGCGTGCACGCGGATTGCCGATCGATTGAATTTTCCTTTCCCGTTTGCCGGTTCCGCTTTGGAATTGAAAAACGGACCAACAACAACAACAAAAAAAACAAGAAAAGAATAAACGAATTGCGCCAGAGCACAGAAAGGACACTCCACTGTCATTTGATTGCAAATCGGTTTTCTTCGGGTAAGTGCATCTCTATCCCTCCCCCCCCATCTTCCTTTATTTTTGTCTTTCATTTCCTGGCATGACATACTATATCTGCCTCGTCTCGGCGCAAAACAAGTCGGCGTCGTAGCAACCAGCGCGTGAACAGTCGCGGTCGGTCCATTCATGCAATAGTGGTTAAAAAGTAAGCACTGTCAATGGCGAACCAAAAAAAAAAGCCACGGGAAGAAAGGCAGACAGCGGAACTTGGAGTTCTGCGGGGAAAATCAATCACAGAAGAAACCACGGCGCGGCGGTGCTTTACAACACAAACCCGCTTGCAAACCAGCACAACCAGCCAGCAGTGTGCTCCCCCCAGCCGGATGTGACGTGTGCCGCGGCACAGTAGGGCCACCAGCCCGTCTCTCTGTGTGTTTGTATGCCAGCGCACTCTGCCAACACATATTTGGAACGAAATCAGTCCGCCGGTCCTTTTTAGTCTGCTCATTCGCAGTTTTCTTCGACTTCGGGGGCCACATCATCTTGCGATGTTGGCTTCACGAGATGGAAGGAAAAAGGGCCTGTCACACACATGCGACCGTCGACGAAATAATCGTTCCGACCCGGGTAGCAGCAGCAGCGGCATCACCACTTGTGACAGTTTTGTTCGGTGATCTCGTATGGCAACCGGTGTGCGACCGTGGTATGTATGTAATGATTGCTGCCACCAATTGGGGTTTTACTTGCGACTCCTCCCGGATGCGGTGCCGATGCCACGCCGAACCGAACCGCTCACTAAATGTCGCCCGTTGTTTTATTTTTTTTTATTTCTTTTATTTTGCCCTGCCGATATTGACCGGAAGGAATGTGACCGGTTTGGGAAAGTCGCTCTCCCATGAGTGTGTGTGTGTGTGTGCGAGTGCTCGTCAGTTGCACTGGTTTGTTTAACTGCTTGTTTTTGTGTTTTTGTTTTTAGGTCCACTTTATAATGGGTATTACACTTTATCGTGCGCTCTGCGGTCACATTGGCGTTCCCTTCCGAACGCTGCGCCAAAAGCAAGGAGGCTGATGCAGATGTGACGATGCACACGAAGAGGAACCGAAGAGCAGAAAGGAAAGGGCACACATGTGTTATCGTAAAACGGTTATCGACGGTTTTTTTGGCCGACGGTCGTAGTGGTAGTAGTAGTGCCTGATGTTTGTTTGGCGTTTTCAGTGCTGCTCCCGATCGGTTGATACCATTTAAATATGGTACGAAACAAATGCACACCACCATGGAAATTGGCCAACTAAATACGACATGGTCTCCTCTCCCTGTCTGGATGAGGCTGGAACCGAGCTGCGATGCAATCGTCTGATTACGGTGCCGGTTCCTTTTTCATTTTGGAATAATTGTGTTGTGTAGCGCAGCGAACAACATCTAACCTGCGCATTCCAAGGATGGGACAATTTTGGCAAAGCGTGCATGTGCGAACCGTACCACGAAATATGTGCAATGCCTTTTGTTCGAATCAATCGCTAAAGTGTGCCATGGAGAGAAATGGCAGTCGATTGTTTTCTCCGCATTATGGTTCTTCCCAGCGAGGATAGGAATCGATCTACCCGGCACACCAACGGCGTACCCCAGGGGGTGTGTGTGTGTACCGGGAAACAGGTTGCACCGAGTGTCAACCGAATGGGCGGCGGACACATTCCATCGACAAACGTGTACGCGCTCTGATGTCCGTCCATTGAGTATTGTATTGATTTTAGAAGCCTCACACGGCCGGAACAGTCTTGTGCGATGCAATATTCCGTACATTGCCGCAGGAAGAGACAGTAGCTGGGGTGAGAAGAGGGATACACGTTCTCTCTGTAAGTGTGTGTGTGTGTATGTTTGTATCCGCCCCTTGTAAGGTTTCCCAATGATTCCCTAGCGCGCGCCGTCGAAACCTCCGGGGGGCTTCTTTCAGGGTTTGGTTTTCTCCAACCATATACCATATCCGGCGCAATAATACCATAAGCTGTGCAGATGCACCTTCGGCGCGATTTGATGATGATCGTCCGTGTGTGTGGCGCTGGGCGCACGATCGATCGAAACGCGGAGAACACAAGTATGTCTGACCAGTGACCAAATCCAGAAACCTGTAACAGAGCAACCCAATCCAGAGCCGAAAGGAGGGGGGAGGGAAGGGGCGAAACGAAGAACGCATGTGTCGTCGGGTGGGTCGCCTGCGCTGTGAAACGTAAGGCGATAAGAGGATTTATTCCCTACTTTTTTTACTTACTTACTTACAGCACATTTGTACCACCCTCTCTTCCATCCACGGGTTACCGCCACCTCGGACGAAGGACGGGTGTGTATAGAGAGTGGCCATTGTCATCACAATCTTGGTGACCGCTGGTAGCATGATGATGGATGCCGTTTGTGTCTTGTGCCCGCCTGATCCACTTTTACGAGGGAAGAAATCTTTCCGCGCTGTTGTTTCAATATGATATCAGCAAAAGACCACACCAACACCAAGCGGGCCAGTTTGCAGCCAGTTTCCTTTTAAATGGTCACAACTTCTGCTGCTGCACGCGGACTGCATACATTTGTGGAGAGAAGACGGTGGAGGCTCTATGCTGCGCGAAGAGAAGATGCATATGCGTCCGGGTTCCCGTTTGTTGCATTGCCTTTGTTTCGTTCGTCGATTGTTTTGTGTGGCCTTTTTTTTTAAAGCCAAATGCTGCCACCACGAGCAAGCGATACGCCTCTCTTAGGAGCGGACCGAGAGTTTCGTTCTTATCGCGTAACACACGACGGATGTCCAGTTTTTTTTGTTACTACTCACCACTCCAAACAGACAGGGCTAAAAAGCAGTGATTGATTCGAGCAAAAAGAAATTTCTGTTTTTACTGAGTTAGTGTGACAACAGTTTTTGTTTTTGTTTATTTAGATGATCATACACATGATCAACAATATTATCGAACAAATAATAATATTTCTTATTGCCGGAATGACCTATTAAATCATGCTTTGCCATAACTGGTTTGCTCAGATCCAGCAAATAGTCAATCGTTTTTGCTGAGAAACAGTTCCAAAACGGGGATCTGGTACCGCTTCAATCGTGCGTGAGCAAATCTTACAATAAAGAAGCGTCTGCTGCTTGTTTATATCGAGTTAAAGCACACCGAAGTAAGTGTTAAGGGCGATCCGAGTACGCACACATGTTATTTGAATATTTTGTCACTATTTTGCTTGCTACTCCAAGATAAGGTTACCGACCTGCTGCTGTTGCTGCCGTCCGTCTATCATGTTTACAAAGCCCATTATCATGCTGTCGCGCGCTACCAGTTGCAACTTTGCCTTTTTTTTTCCTTATCAACAATTTGATCGATAAGTTTTTTTTTCTCTGAGCATGTAAAATCGAACCGATGACAAACGCGCGCGCGCGCAGCCACAAAAATGGTGCGTCATGTCATACATGTGCGTACGCGAAGTACGGGAAATCAAAGCCTTTTATTGTCTGATGTGTTTAGTGTGCGGGGTTGAAAGTGCTGTGTGCTAGTTTGTTGCGTTAGTAAAGGCCGCGATAGGACGGGACGTATCTGCTTGTATCGATGGTGTGGTGTGTAAATCGATGTGTTGTTTGTAATGTTTCGGAGTTTAGTACCGGTAACTGGTGTGGCTTCTTGCTGCTGTCCCGGAATCGAATGTTCGATAAGGTTCGGAACTACTGTTGTCGGTGCTCTTTTGGTTTAGGACACACGAAAAAAGTTGTGTTTTTTTTTATCTGAATTATGTTCTTTTAGGTACCGGACATGGCTCAGTTGAGATTTGAACCCAAACGGAACCATTTTACGAATGTTAATGAGTCATATTAGTTTTTAATCTAAAAAATTATCGTGTTTTTTTAAGACAATTGGGTACAATAACCTAAAAAATTGATAATTTTTTAAAGGATATGTACTTCTCACGTTGAATATAAGTCAATGGGTTTTAATCAATAAACCTCGAATTATGTATTTCGTTTTGCAAAAGTGCATCGCAGTGTGGTGCAGTACTGAGCACAATTGCATTGCGGACCTACCAAAATTGTGGTCATCTCGCACCAGAAGTATCCACGAAAACATCCTCAACCAATGTCGTCCGTTCGACGGGAGAAGGTGGTAACGATCACGATATTATGCTTGCCGGTTGGATCACCATTGCAAATGCAATTGTTGATGTTAACGTTACGTTGTTCTCGGCTTTCCGTCTTCCTTTTATGACGGTTCGTCTTTTTATTCGTCCAGCGTCGTCGTGTTGTTGTTAGCGTCACATTCCACGTAGTGTAGTAGCAACAAGCGAACAACACGGCCCCAGCACCAGTGGCCGAAGGACCGTTTTTGGCCCTTCTCTTTGCTGCAATAACGCATCATTATGCACAGATGTGGTGCAATTTGGTTGTTTTTTTGTTGTTGTTGTTTTGTTTTAAAGATGTTTGCGGTATGCGTAAGCTTTGAATGATTGTGACATTAAGTTGCAATGCGTTTCGATTTATTATGCTCAGCTGTGTGGGGATAGTTTACCTTTTGAAAACAATGTAAATAATAATAAAGTTTAGTATAGTTAATGTACCTTTTTGGAAAATATTTCCTTAAGTCAAATATTTTACAAAAAAAAAGCAATAACAAATGGGAATAATAATCCTTTTTCGTGTATGAAACCTGATATACGCATCCACACACATTACACACATTTGTATGATCATTTGTCGCAATCATGTTCCTTCGTTCGCCATGCCAAATGTTTATGTGTGTGTGTGTGTGTGTGTGTCTGTTTTTTGGCATTGTTTTCATTTCTGTTGCCTTCTTGCTGCCTGCTGCGTACAACTTATTTCGTGTTTGTGTGTGTGTGGCTGCTGCGCTTCTCAGCAGTCGTGATGTGTGTTATCCCCCCATGCGCTTGCCATTCTATACCACCCAACATTGGGCCGGGGAGTGGGGGGGTGGAGGGATTCTGGGCTGGTTGGCAGGCTTGGTTGGTTCGGTTTGGTTCGGTTCTTCAGGTTTTTTTGTTTTTATGATTCTCCGTTCGGTTAGTTCATGTAACGGTATTAACTTGATACCGGCTCAACCACAGGGAAAGCCGCCACACACTTGCTGCGTGCGTTCTTTTAAGTTTTTTTTCACCCTCTTCCCCCTCTCTCCTCCATGTGTTTCTGCATGCAGGGGAGCTTCGGTATGGGGGTCCAGGCGATCAACAGCCCCCCCGGGCCAGCGTCACCAGTTACCAGATCGGCCCTATCGCACATAACTTAACCGATTCCTATCCCCATCCAGTGCACACGGGTTCTGTTGTGTATTTCGTTTTGCAATGAGATAAAAGCAAGAAGAAAAAAAAACCACACACACCCAACTTCAAATCGAGAAACAGAACAACATGCGCGGCATTCGTCGCGACACACAAGCATAGCTGTTCGCCCGGCGGACGGTTATGGTTAGCTGGTGCTTGGTGACATGTGCGAGTTTCGATCGGCCCATGAACGAACCACGGACAGACCTCAGCGCGAGCGTACCACCGCTTTTTTTCTGTCTCGTTACGATGGAGATCCGAACAACAACAACAACAACAAAAAACCATGGCAAAGTTCTCTTATTCAAATAACACGACGGTGTGTTATGCTCAAAGCCGAACTTTTATGGCCTATTATGGTGCGTTATATTTTTATTGCAAATATCTGCGCTTGCCAACGATATATGGATAGTAGTGCGCTACCGTTCGCGCTTTTTTCCGTTCGGTTTGAATGTCGATATCTAAAACGTGTATGTGTGTGTATGGCCGTTTTGTATCGTGTTGTGTTAGGTCCGTGATAGGAATGTATAACAAATTTTAAAAACAAGTAATATGCCCTTTTGTTCGTTATTATTTTATGAAGAAGAAAGTTATTTTGTTTATATGGAATTGCAACGCAGCATCAGTGCGTTCGGTCAAACCATTTTCATTCCTATCAACTATCAAAATAAGAATCTTCAATAACATCAATTTGGTGGAATCGAATGGAACTAATAACATCATCATTGCCATGTGCTCTATTTATGACTGAGGCAACGCTCTATGACGCTTGGAACATTTATCATAAACACGGCTGATCTTCTATGGTGATCTGTCAACTGTCAGTTTTTTTTAACTATTCGAATGAAAACATTTCTAGCTAAACAACTGTTCAAGCCAAATGAACAGAAAAATAATGTAGATAATTTATTATAAAAATCATCTATCTATTATCTAGAAAAGTTGATGTAGTTTTGTTTTTGTAGCATCCCACAACATCCGTTTTCCTTTGACCGTACTTAATTAAAATAAAAATAAAAATTACAACGAAAGTCTTCCATTGTTGCTGTTTTTGTTACGATTATATTCCAATAAATGAATTTATGAAAATAATCTAAAATCAATATGTAATATCAACAATTCTTGGGTTTTCTGTAATTATTATGACATTTGTAGCACATTTACAATTGTAATAGTAAATTGGTCCCTCGTAGCAAGGACTTGATCATCCAGTTATTGGGTAAAAACGTTATGTATCATGACTATCATTTTGAAGTTTTGTTAAAAGAAAGTGTACGATTATTGTGAATGAGGGGTACGTTTAGTCCGATATTTTGTTTATTGTACATGTTTTACGGTGTCTTGTCTTGTGTTTGATAGAGCACTGAGTAAGTCTATCTTGTCGACATAATTTTCCCCAGTGTACACAATATCCCATGCACTTTCAGTAAACGCATCTCAAAACAAGTAAAATGTATGACTATCAAGATGCCGAACAATACAATAAAGTTGATCCAATGTTTCGTACATCATCATGCAGCAAAACAAAAAAACAATTACCGTCGGATATTTGGATCTGATCCATCCAAATCAAGACAAAGCACATATACTCAAACGGGACTGTTACTGCTGTGTGTCTGTATGTGTAATCCTTTTTTGATAAAGAGGTTACGGTTTTATCGATTCGTGAACGTTTCGTTATCATCCGCGAGCGGTTAGATCTCTGTGCGCTTGTTGTGCGGAAACAACTTTTGCTGTATGAATAGTTTTGCAGATGCGCTTGGGGGAAAATCCCATTCTTTACTCATCCAATTTGGACAACTATCCACGATTGTTGTATCGGTTTTGCAATCTTGCTTCCCAGAGAAATTGCCCGTATTAATTCATCACACGTGTACCTTTCGCCTTAATTTATCCCTACATTTATAGCAAATCTAGTGCAATAAGTTACCCCCCCTGGTACATATGGTTGTATGTTGTGTGTGTGTGTGCGCCTGCACGCGCGGTGCGGCATTTGCTTGGAAATTGATTGATGTTTTAATGTGTTGTAGATTAGATACTAATCCAAAAACGTTTCATCCTGTTCCTTCCTATTTTGACACGTACTTTTCTTTCCGTTTTCTTCCAGACGAATTAACCCTCGATCCATCCCAAACAAGCACCATCAGCGGTGGTGGTGTGGAACCGCCGACCCGAATAGAGCAGCCCCCGGGGTGATGGTGTTGGTGGTAGTGTGGAAGTGCTTTAGCCCCTGCTTACAATCGTCAGCCACCCGTAAAATACACCAAAAACAAACCTGCTTAACAAGAAACAAAAAAAAACAAAACAAAACAAAAACCAAGTGCACACACAAACAAACCAAAGTAGAATCGCATAAGTCGAACACACCTAGGATACGGTTTTCTGGCAAAAATCCCTCTCTTGCGCACCAACTTCCCCAACTCCCACAACGAAGGGTAGAAGAACAGGCAGCGGCAGCCGCCGCCGCAGTTCGAAGACGCGCGAAAAGATTCTCAAAACCAGTGGTTGTGGTGTCTGTGTGTAGGACCAAACAGACGGTGAAAACGGATACGGTGCGAAAAACGAAAGTGAAAATGCCTGCCCCCCTTGCCTGATGAGGGATGGAAAGGGGGAAAGGAGGGTAGATTGGTGTGGGTGTTGGTTGTAGGATGGATAGGAATTTAATATTCATCTCGTATCGCCGCATAATTGAATCTCTATCCATTTAGTTGCGCCCGAGCTGCTGTTTGCCTGCCCGCGTTGCTTTATCTTCTGCACGACAGCTCCTTGTACACGGCCTCCATGTACTTCCATGCGTGCTGCCGTCCAGCTTGCTGGATCTCCACCTTCGGAAGAAACACACCTTTATGCTCTCCCTTAAATCACGCACCATCCACACACACACACACACACACACACACATCCTTCATCGCCGGGAAACGCAATCCTCCCGAATGATGTGCTCCTGAGGTTCATGCGAGCACCCTACCGAAAAGTTTCGCTTCCGGACAAAATGTTTGCCATTAAACCCAATTTCGATGCAATTTACCAATTTTCGGTTGTTTTTTTTTTCATTTGGCCTCAGGAGTTCTAGGACTTTACCTGGAGCTCTGCTCTAGGTCCTGGTACCTTCAACTCCCCCCCCCCCCCCCCTTCGGGAAGGATGTAGCTACTTCGTGTAAATCGTTTTTACGACTAAGAACTTCACCCACCCGGTGGTTCGCATATCCGGTGCCGGAAATTTAAAGTGTTTATCTAAACCGGCCAGACACTTCCCGGCAAGCATGCCCGGATGCATGTTGTGTTGTGGTCGAGCGCTAGTACCCACTTGAAGAATTGCCTGGAAGACAAGATGAAAAAATTCTAGCAAAAATAGTAGTCCGACTCCAGGGTTTTTGGGACTCCAGGGTTACTATGTAGATAGTAACTGAAGTTTTCAATTTCTTAAGAAATATCCAAATTGCGCTTAAAATCCAAACAGTGTGTAGTTTGGTTTGATGATATGTTTTCCTCATTTTTGCGCCCTTCACTTCAGCGATAATTTAATCTGCTGATGGTAGGTGATGATGTTTGGAGCGCAATTTTCCGCATCATCAGATTATCTTTCCCCTAGTTTTTTGGGAAGCTAGTGATGAAGGGCCAAATGTCACCGACCGTGTAATGGTGGCATTAATGGGTCTGTGGAAGTTTTTGCGAAGATCCAGCCAAAGTCGGCGACGACATTTCGTCCCCTGTGTCCCCGAATGTTGATGAGCATTTACTATAAAAGCGCGTTTAAACATTTTCAACCGCCCAAAAAAGGGCGCGGCGAGAATGTGCGGATGCCAAGAAAGTAGCAGAGCAACAAAAAAACTAAGAAAAGAAAAACTTTTTTAACCCATCCTTTTGGACGCTGTATAAAGAAAAATCCCTCGTCTAAATCGGGAAAGCTACAACACTTCTTCGACCAATTTAGGCTCGATCTAAAGCTATTGCGCTCCTGTGTCTGCTTTTTTTTCACTGCTGGGAGATCTAGATGGATAGGAGAAGCCAGGAGCTAGATTTACTTTTAATTTATTTAATCTATCTTGGGCGATGACAACCGCTGCACAACTCCCGAAAGGCTTTCGAACAGCAGGCTAGTCCGGAATGTTGTTAAGGGCGTTTTTGCTTTTTGTTTGCCACTTTGTCAAAGGGCCGTTCGCCCTAGTATTTCTAGTAGCATCGGAAAGTGGATGCGGGTGTGTGTGTTTGATACGAAAGGAAGCAGCAAAATTCAAGACGACGTTTCCAAGTCGACTCGTGCGACAAAAAGTCTCGCAGGCACACAACAGCTCGCTCGCAAAAAGGAAGAAGTCACTTTCGCCTATTTTCTGGAGGATGTTTTTAATTAATCAACTTTGGTGTACGGGTCCCCCTTCTTTTTCCGCACTTTTTTAGCGTTGTTTTACTGCTCCGCTGTTGTTTTGCTCGGTAGTATGCGTCGTTTGATGTGTAATTAAAGCAGCAAATCGGCACTCACATAATATAAGCGCGTTACGAAATTCGTTTTTTCCATCTAAAGGATGTGTTTGCGAAATAGCTTCTTGCTCTGTATTATGCATAATGCACACACAGATATGATATCGCAAGTTCTATAGCTGTACGATGCGCTATGCACATTGATAAATGAACGTTGCTGCAACTTGTTGTGTCGTAGTGAAGCTGCCAAGAGCACATCGTCAACTTACGATTCGCTATTTCTATTCAGTTCTCCAGCGTACCAGTTTCAACCAGTTTTCCCATCAGCGTCAGTACTGCTTACCCAAACAGCATTACAAAAAGCAAGAAATCCCCGTAAAGCCCGATACTAGTGATTGTGCCCAACACGGTAGTAGACCAACCACCCGCCCCCCAGTGTGAACGCTTTTCTTATCCAGTGTACAGTGTGTTTAAAAATCCGTCAAAATAACCACCTTCGAAGCAAGCATCATTGAATCCTTCGCCGAAATGGAGGACACCAAAATGGTCAAGATCGGGGACATCAACCTGTCCGATGATCCGGCAGTAACGCTCACCATTCGACTCATCATGCAAGGAAAGGTAGGTTCGTGGGTCGATGACTTTTTTTTCTTCTTTTGCCTGAACATTTCACCGTTTCAGATTCGTTATTCGATCTTATTCTATTTGAAACTTAGACGTTTTGTTTATTATATTTAAGTTAATACACATGTTTTATTTACGTACCTCTGGAAGGAAAAATTAAATTACTGTGGGAAATTGAAGTCATTTCTGTCGAGGAGAGACTAGAAAAAGGCTTCAAGTTGTGGTATAGCCTAATGAAAAAATGGTTTGAGGATGCAAAATTGGTCGTTTTTACAGAAAATATTTATTCTAGTGATATATTGGTGTATTAATATGCCTAACAATGCAGTAAGCAATGCACTCGTTTACGTTATCATTTAAATAAGCTATTAATGCATTAGATAGCAGAGCGGTTGAGGGCGGCTCGGTGGTGTATTTGGAAACGGCGCTAGTCCTTAACACGACCGGACCGGGTTCAAATCCCATTCTGGCCGTCCCCCCGTAGTGAGCACTGACTATGCAACTACGTGGTATCTAATAGTCTAGTAAGCCATTTGATGGCCGGCATGACCTGGTAGGTCGTTAAGCCAAAGAGAGAGAGAATGTCATCAACAAAGGATAAATTTGTTTTATACGAATACGAGGAAGAATGGCTCGAATGTGGTAAATATAAATTTGTGCATTATTTATGTGTTGCTTAGATGTATAACTTATTGTTATTTTTTGAGATTCGGTTGCATCGACCATGAGCGCCGATTCCATAACCGGTAAGCATGCTGCGATTAATTGTTCACGTTAATGATTAAATATTTCATACGTAATTTTTTTCGTTACGCTCACTAAAGATGTCGACAACGAAAACGAACAATTAACAATCGCTTCTCCCAGGATCGCGCAGCAGGAAATTTTGCGAGAAAGTAAGTAATAGCTACCATTTGCTTATG
>CM032178.1:23785200-23872703 GCA_018908115.1 Anopheles rivulorum
TACGCAATCAAAGCGATGCTATCATCGCTTCGATAATTATGTGAATAAGGGTAATTGTGTGTATCTCTCCATGCACATCAAGTACACAGGGGCGGTTCGCGATCACTTGCCCCTCTGCGTTGAAGTTTGA
Organism: Anopheles rivulorum; assembly: GCA_018908115.1. NCBI lineage: Eukaryota > Metazoa > Arthropoda > Insecta > Diptera > Culicidae > Anopheles > Anopheles rivulorum. The sequence continues at coordinate 23,785,331 of CM032178.1, forward strand.
CTGCTTGGGTTGAAAAATCAATGGGAATTATTTCTCTTGATCCCTCATTAGAACATCTTTCACCTCCAAGTTTGCCGATTGCGATTCAATTTGCCTCTCAATAATAAGCTTTTGCTAGATGCGTACACCTTTTTTTTCTTCTCCTTTTCTTAGTGTGATACGTTTACTCGCCGTACGCGTAGAGTAGATATCTCGGTGTGACATTCCTTAATTGCTTATTAGTGCAATATTTTCCGGGATATATTTCTTAACTTCATCAAAGCACCAGTTTCAAGAATAACTCACACTGACGCCCAAACACACACTCATCACAAAATTTATTTATTGTCAACTTCTTCCTGATTGCCGTACTCTCCTCTCGCTCTCATGCATACAACATCCACAAAATGGAGTGGATGTGTTTGGTTTTGTCCTCCCAGTAGCATCAGGCAATTGGGGCGTCCACGCGCGTTGCGATGACTTCCTGCGGCTCTGGTTCGCGGGAATGGGTGTTCCGTTGTTCGTTGTTTATACTTGCCGATTTACGACTACACGCAGCACAGCACCAGAATTTTAAAGTATCCGCGGGCGTGTGTTTGTTGCCGGAACAGGTTTCTTAGAAAAATGGGCTACAGCACCAGAAATGCTGTGGCGTGGCATAGAAGAAGCAAACAAAAAACATGCAGATAAATGTGTGTATTTAAAAAAAAAGGCCAGCAACACGTAAAACATATCAAAGAACGCAGAATGATAATTATATTCGCGGACGCAAACCGCGCCGTTTTTGTTTATAAATATCTACTCAATTAAAAAAAAAAAAACAAGAAACGCACATCAAGGTGTGTACCCGGCGTACTACTGGGAAAATGGGCGAAAGATTGGAGTTTAAGCGAGAAAGCCGTCCGTACTCTGCCGCCGGGCGTGAAGAGAGAAGTGCAAACCGTGAACGGCCAGACGACGACGCTATTCTAAATTTATCCCCCAAAACCGTGCGCGCACCTCCACAACACGCATCGACCGTTTCGGTGAGGTTGGTCGGTGAGGTTGGGCTGACAGAATTTAGCAATAAAATTGTAACATCCCCATACCATTTATTACTCCATCGACGAATATGCGCATAGGTATTTCGTTCATCATGATAAAACCGGGACTTCCATCTTACTCCGAAGGTAAGGTGCCTGTAGGGTTCGTACAGCCCCACTCTGCAGTCCCGTCTGTTATTGAAGGAGAACCATAGATCATCTCTTGTGTGATAAAATTTCACTTTCCGTAATGTGCACCTGCCGAAGTAGATCTGGGTGGGATATTGCTGGGCCGAAATCCGATCACACATCTCTCGCCTGTCATTCATTCGATGATAGCTGGATTTAAGTGCATATAAATATTAACGTTTGGTTTCTTCTCTCTCCGTCTCTGTTTCATTACAGGTAATGAAGAAAATGGAAAATATAACGAAAACACACTTCCTTGGTAAGATTAATATATGTATATCGTCTTCGTCATCGAATTACAAAATAAACAATGTTGGTTCAATGTATCGAAATGTTTTATAACTAAAATGGAACTTTTTAACAAAGAATTAAAATTAGTGAATGCATCGGAAATGGTATCACACTGCTAAAAACATATATTAGAACGCTTGACGTTAAGCGTTGTACTTAATCAAATAGCCTAATAGGTCAATAAGTCAACCAGCTTCCGAATTTTAATTCGAATAGCCTAGCAATCTTACTTCTAGTATTACAAAACAAAAGTAACTTCTTATAATTAATATAACCATTGTTAAATTAAACTAAAACCCCTGAAATGCTAGGTCCTTCATCTGGACGTATTGTATCATATGATCGAATATCGTCAATTTCGATTAAAAAGCCGATGGATGAAAAATCGTAAATTATAGACTAAATAATAAATCAATCATCAGTTACTGATTTAGAATATGCCAATTTTATCTAAGTTTACCATTTATAAATGTTTTAGTTAGAATGTAAATTTTTGGAAATTTTAAATAACATCAAATTACACGTAAAATTAAGAAAAATCCATTCATTGCGTGACATTAAATAATATTATAGAATCCAGTTTCAAGGCCTAAAAATCATTACGCCTTCATCATCATCATCCTCAGGCCTAAAAACACTAACGACTGTCTCTACAACTCAGGAGCGGATGTCACAGCCAGATGGATAAAACTACTCGAATAGTTAGATTAACAGATGGTGTCTATTTTCCTTTGTTTCAATAATGAGGGCCTAAATTGGATTTCCTTTCATTCCTTTTTGCTTACATTGAAAATGTTCGGGAATTTTAAATAAAACAGTTCTATCAATAACTCAACGAGCTTAAAGTTTTTATAATTTCAATATAGAATATTATGGATATACCTGTACAACTTTGTAATAAGCAGTGTTAACGATCAAGTTTTAATGTAATTCCTTAGGCGCTCGTAACACAATAATTTATATACATTGACGCTCCGCCTGACATGGCTCAATATTTACCATCAAAAATATCTTTTTAACGATTCGATTAACTCATTTTTCATTCGCAAACTAATACAATTTATTTTCTCACGCGATCGAATTTGCTGATGGTGTAGTAGCTGATCAGGTGGTCTCAATAATATGTTGCATGTCGTCGGGGTGTATGTTCAACGCTTCCCCGTTTTTTTTTTCCACCCCGTCCCCGACAGCACACCATCTGTCGTGCAATGCAAGAGCGCACGATCACGCCTTTCCTTTCTTGGCGAACCGTTCATACGTGGCCGACTTTATCCCGGGTTGATAAAACCCGTAAAGAAACACCATTTTAAGGTGGCATCATTTTTCTCCGATTCCGTGTAAAACACGACAAATGGGATTTGATTTTGCTTTGCTTCCTCTTTAACACCGCGAGTGCAAGAGAAAGATGCGCATTTTAATTGAACCGAAGGTATTTTTCCACGGTCGGGCAGGGAAGGAGAAGGTGGAAAGGGGAGGGGAGGGGAGAGTGGGAAACTTGTCGATATAATAAGAATGCTGTGGAAAACTGTAAATGATGCCGAGGCGCGTCCCTTTTACCTCGGGATTCCGCTACTGGTTGGTTGTTGGGTGCACTGTAATCATTTTCTTTCCGATACCGTTCTAAGTCACGAATCTCGTTCAAACCGCTAAACCGGTTACAAATTAGCACTGGTGCTCCATTGGTTGGCACTACTGGACATGAGTACCGAAAGATGCTGCTGCTGCTGTAATATCCGTGGCTGATGACCGTGTTGGGAAATGGATAGCGCATGTTTGAAAAACAACATTAATGACGTGGTTCAGAGAGGAAAACCAGTACGATGACGGGTGTACGAATGTGAAAAGCAGGTCAATATGGAAGAAACCGTCTCTTCCTCCTTCTGGACACACGGGGTACGATCTGTACCGGTCAAAGCATATGAAAGCAAATTAATTTCGAGGGCCTGTTTGACATGGGAGAAAAATCGCCAGTCATCGGTCCTCCTCGGTGCTAACATTTTATGGTTATAACTCACTTACCTGTCTCCCTTGCGGATGGATGAGTTCTGTTCTCGTTTAGAGTGAGCAATATGGCGCGACGTTTATGGGAAGGTGGGTTACGGGGTGGAGGTTTAAAGTCGTCCCACTTAGCATGGGTGGCAGCTACCAGTGCAGGCAAGGCGGGCGGGGACCCCCTTTGATTCGCTAGAGTTTATGTTTCACTCCGATAAAAATCGCCCACCGTATCTATATCGCGTCGTTGGACAACAACAGCACGCGGCGTCACGTGCCGTCGGTGTCCTGGTTGGCAAACTTCCGGGCTAACCGAAATCTGACGGACCGTTCGCGGGGTACGAACGTGAAGAGAAAGATGCCGGAGTGATGGGGTGGAGCACATAGAAAAACAAAAACTCTGCGGTCCGCAGGGATTATGGTCGTCGCCCAGAACAACATGGCACAACCACAAACCAGTACACCGAAGGTGCATGTGTCGACAAAATCATCGAAAAAGGGAAAGCACCGGGTTTAGTGGCAGGCCTGCGGAGGGCGTATACGCCTCTTGCTAAATCACCTTTTTTTTCCCCGTGGCCAAAGGACACTCACCGCCGGTGTGTTTTGTAGGCGCGCGCGCGCGTGCCTTCTAAAAGCGGAAGTTTCGTGGAGTCTGCGGAGTGACACAGAACACAATTTTTTCCCATTACCAGACCCAACCAGCCAGCCCAGCCCGCTAAAGGCCTTACGGGTAGAGAAACAGGAGAGCCATAATTCATACTAAATTGTTTGGCTTATTACCGGAGTGAATATTTATGGGGATCGTGTGTCCAACAGGCGAGCGTGTATAGGACGGCAAGGATATACACCGCCATCGTATCAGCAAGCTGTTGTTGCTGTTGCTGGTTTGTGCACACAAGCCTTTGCTTTCGTTTACGCGTGTCCGGGGTTAAGGTTAACGGTCCCTAACTGCTGCTACCTTCCGCGAAACAGGCGCGCGAGTGTTAGATTTGTGCCAGAAAAAGAAAAACAAAAATTAAACCCCTCCGCAAAATAATAAAAACCAAACGACCGCGAAAGGTTTCGCTGAAATGGATGGCAGCCCCTGCTTGCTGGTCCTGTGTTTGGTGGACGAATACCGGAAACAGGCCCGTTGCTTTGCCCGCGCTTGCCAAACTCGATCGTGTCGTCGGATCCTGGTCACGGCACCAACGCTCGTCCGTAGCTCCGAACCTCCCGAGATTATGACGGCGCTGCGCGAATGCGGCGTTGCGTGAAAATTGAAATAAATTTTAACCAACCTGAAGACGCATAAAGTATTCATTCATTTTCTGCGTGTTTTTTGCTTGCACAAAACCTCACAGCAACAACAAAAAAATGGCCACCATTTGAACGCACCGTTTTGGTGGTGCGGCCCGGCTGTTTTGTCGCTTAATGAGCCCAGTAGTGTGATGGTGCAGCACGATGTGTCTGCACTGCCTCACAAAAGGGCGGACTTAGCAGCAGAGGAAGCTGTAAAGAGGCACGTCACGGCGGTTACGGTGCGTTACGCACTCTTTCTCCGTCGAAGGTTTTTGTGGCAATTTGGTATGGGTGTGTGTGTGTTTACATACTTTTTTAAATTTATTACCAAAGTTTAGGTGTATTGTTGTTGGGGGTGAACGATGCCCACCCAGTCAGGTTCCTCCCCCGAGGGGACCGAATGAAGTTATTCCGGTTCGGAAAATTAATCGCGGGAAAAAGGGTTTTCCTGATTAATTCATTCCTAAACCATTTTTGGTTAGTGCCGGCGGGTTATTCGGTTGTTTTTGCTTTTCTTTATCCGATGCGTAAGAGATGAGATAAAAAAATGAACTAATAATTAGTAACGGGGACCCCGTCGTACTGCTGTGGGTAAAACATGTTCCTTTCAGGTTTTGCAGATGTAAGTTGTTATTAAGGTTAATTTATGTAATGCCATTTGTAATTGAAGTTTGCAGAAGAGAATTAAAAAAAAACAAGATTAAATGTAATAAATAATAAATCGGATATATTGAACAACAATTTATCCACAAATTTTCCCATGTCGCGCCCCTGCTGCTGTGTGTAAAATATTCGACAACGAAAGAGTGACCTTTGTTCGGAGAACTTTTGTAATCCACTGTTACACACTGAAAACGAAGCGTTTATGGGCATTTTTTCCTCCTTAAATAATAACTAAACATTAGCTGTGTTTACGTCACTTCGTTGGTTTTTACATGCCCCATAAACAGATAGAATAGGAATAAAACGAACCAAGGGGGGCAAATATATGGATAGAACTTCAAAACTCCGTTAAACGACCTGAAAGTAATGAGAGAAAACAAAATTTACAACGGAAAATGGCCAATTCCTGTGGACATTTTTTGTTGTTGTTTCCACGTTCATTCTTCAGTTACGCCACTCCCGGAGCTTGGAGCGAAACAAAAAATGTTCCATTCCCAACCATGCTTCCGTGTGTTTCCCCTTTTGCGTCGGAGGCACCAGCAACAACACTGTCTTGATATTCGCCGGCGGAAATCCGGAAACGGAAAACGGTTGTGTTCGGTTCACCATTTCGCGACGTAAACGAGTGTAGTTCACGGTGCGGTGATAGGATGCTGGGCAGGCCGAAAGTACCTGAAATTTTGATCCTCCCTTAAGGGGGAGGCGGCAGATGAGGCACCGAAATATGAGGGAAGAGGTGGGGGAATGGACTTGCCCAAAAAAAAAAAAAGCGGATACGCTTGGATAAAAGGGAAAACATTAAATAAACATGAGCATTTGCATAACTGAAAATTAAATAACCGGAGATAAAAGCTGAACCTATACCGACCCTTGTCTTGCTTTCGGCATTTCAGCGTTAGAAAGTTTCACTTGAGCTGAGCGCTTTTTTTGTTTCGTGCTCTCTCTCTCACTCTCTTCTTTATTCTGCCGATTTAAGGAAAATGATTGTGTGTCAAGCAAAAAGTTACATCGCATCGGGGCAGATGCTTTTTTGTTGCTGTTGTTTTTTCCCCTCTCTGTATTAATCTGAGTGTAGACGCTTTATATTAATAGTTCCGTGGGATGCTGGAGTAAGAGTGCCAAGCAGGAAACACCAAGGGCACGTATTTTCTGGTTAATTTAAATCGGATGAGGCTAACAACAAATTAAGTGCATTTAAAATGTCGGTTGGTTGCGTTTTTTTTATCGTTTTTGGTTTTTTGATAATCGATTTCCTTTCGATGTGGGGAAAATTTCTATTTCCGGTGTGATTTAATCCGTAACTATCAAATTTAAATTCATAAGCTGCAGAAAAACTCTATTTGCGTACTGTTTTAAATTGCCATTAACTTTTCAAATGAAATATATTCTAATGGTCGATATACGCTTAATAATGTTGAATGCTTTCTATACTTAAGCAATTAACCAAACAAGATTTGAACAAAAAACTAAATCCCTGACACACCTCTAGCAGAACTGTGCGCCAAATCATACCACTTCTTCGTATAATACGATGCTATTTTCGACCCCTTAGCCAATAGCTCACTTTGTACCGAGACAAAGTATAAGAGCACCTTTGCAAAAGGTGTAGCCAGTCATGCTAGTGTCACGGTTCGTTTGCGGGATGCGAAATAAATGCTGCTTTAGGTTGTGGTTACAGATTAAACCCCGCCTTTTGTTCTACTAGGAAGTAGTTCCTTTGCAAGCTTCAGATTCTATTTTTCTCTCCCTGTGCCAAACACACTACCGAAGTGTGAAAGTGCACTAGAAGACGACTGCATTTGTCCCGTGCATCGTTCGCCTGAGCCACGTTGTATTACATGCGGAACTATGAAAACAATTGCATATGTGTATGCAATTAAAATAAGTGTACCGGACCGAATACACCCGACAGCTGCTGATCCATTTTTAACTTGCTGTTGGTTAGAATTAATGATAGAAGGACGGACCCGCGAGTATGTTTGCTGCTGCTTGGTTGCTGGTGCAATAGTTTGTTCCCAGACTTGAAGATGCGTCTTGATGTTGATATCGTGCTACTTTCTACATAGGTTTGTTCGTAATTAAGTATTGCGAAAATTTTGAACGCATTTAGATACATCAAATGTTTTCGCTTTCTTCATGCCAAAGCTTATGTGAATTTTGCAACTCTTGGAAAGTTGATTTTTGATTCAATTCTCTGCACTGAGTATAAAGTCACTCATGAAGTCACTCATGAGAACTCCTGAGTTAAAACTCTTCATGAGAATTTAAATGAACTCACCTTCTCACCTAATACGATTTAATTCATTACTCTATACTTAATCAGTATGCGGAACACTAAAACATTACGAGAAACAATTACTGTTAATGATTGAATTACAATTACAGCAAGTAATTTCGCTATTGAGCGTTCTAGAATTGCTCAGAATTCTATTTTATACCGCGTAAAATACTCTTCAATGTATCTTTTAATGTTCTTCCATTGCTCTTGGTTTTACGACCATTTTAATGGTTTACTTGACCATTTGACCAGATACTTAAATCCTTCAACATAGATGAACGCGCGATGTTAATGAGATTCGATTCACGAACTTCATTTTTGCTGTGAACCTAGCAACGGGACACGCGATCATCGGATCGCTTAACGTGTTCGTGTATTTTAACCCACTGAGAAGCTTATTTATAATTCGCTTGTTAAAGCGAACACCGCAAAATAAATCTTATTATTAAAATGGACAAAATACATTTGCTCATTTTGTGCCGTTGTTGCCTCATTGTGAGCAACACTGTCCGCTTGTGGTAGAATTCAATTACACCGAAAATCAACGAACGAACGAACAACCGTTTGCAAATGGACATCATTAATAATTTTATGTGCAGCATATGCACACATAGTAAGTATATCGAATTAAATGTTAATTACTTCCTGATTTATTATCTTGCGGTGAATTTTTCGGGTGACTGATACTGTAAAGAATATACGAACGGGGGAAAAATGTAACAAATGATGGTACTACCTTTCTCATTCTGACCTGTACGTAATAGCATATTAATACGCCCATACACACCTTCCATCCCGTCCCGTGGGGGAAATGGTTATAAGCGCAATCCCAAAAAAACGAGTATTAAAAATCACATAAGTTTGCACTAGCGTATATGGATAATTAATCATGCACAAGGTGCCATATGCAACATGTGGGTAATTAAGTTGTTCCGCCCGTTAACACACACACACACACGCACGCCATATCCTACCAAACTGGGCTGGTGGGTTGATTTACTGCAGTTAATCCCACTGTGATCGAGAGCCACCGAACGTCCCGTGTTCGATCATAATTCACGACCCTGCAGAAGAGCCACAACGTCGTGACAAAAGCAATTTGTAGCCCAATAAAATATGCAATTGTTCTAAACATTGTCTTTCTATTGTTTCAAAAGTAATTGCTGTTGTTCATATAGCTTGTAGAGAATGAGTACATGCGTCATTTCATATTATCCCTAAACTGATGTTTACTTTCCATTCTTTCTTTGCTTTTTTTTTTGTTTTTCTTGTACAGGAAGTCGGAAGCATTATCGGAAAAAAGGGAGAGATCGTCAAGCGGTTCAGGGAAGAGGTAAGTACTCGATAAAACCGAAAAAAGCAATTTCATTCTTCACACTGTCGTCACCACACACATGCAGCAGCCATTTTCCCTTACGCTATTGTTTCTCTGCCAGATGATTTACTTCGGTGTTCGGTGTGTTATGTTTTCATTCCATTTCTCCATTTTGTTTCCATCCATTTCTCTCGACTGTTCTGGTACGATCCGATTTTGCATCATCCTTTGCCAAACAACCAACCGTTTGGCCGTTAAAGTAAAGTGCAGAGTTGTGTGAAGTGAAATCGCTCACTCACTCGCTACCGCTCGGAACTTTGGGAAGTTACGAATTTCTTTTCTTCATCGTTCTTCCCGGGCGTACGATCTTATCAAGGAGAGATGACTGTTCGTTGTCCATATGTCACGTTACGAGTATTTCATGTATGATAAGCTTATTTGCGCGGGTGTGCGAAAACATCGATTTTCGTTCTGATTTCAAACGAAGAATGCGCAAAATATTGCTTTGGCTTGCGCCCTATTCAAGATGAACAATCTGAGTTGGAATTCCAACAGGAGTTTCCAGTGTCTTTTACGATAACAAATTCCTTTTCGTGCCAACCTTAAGTTAACTACCTCCTTCAAAATGCTATAAAACGTCCGGTTGTGTTGAAACAAACTTCATAAATTGGCGTTTTACATCGCTGTTTTGCCATTAAAACTCTCCACCAGCCAGACTACCGGTCCGGTTGCGCACTGGTAAAACAAATTAGTTTTGGGAGGGTGGGGTTTAAAAAAAAACAAACAAACTTGTTTAAAACAAACATTCCAGCCAAACACAATTTCCGGGGGTTTTAGATTGTATGCACCTTGTTCGGTAAGCACACCGAAAACGGAAAAAAATGCCACCGCAAGAAGTAGCGCTCTGGTGGACCTAATTAGTGGCCTCATAATTTTGTTCCTGCTTGTCAGCTATCGTTAAAATGGGTATCATTACTGTGTTCGCTGTTGTGCCTTGCGCAAACGACGCTAGCAACGATGGTTCGGTGCGAAAGCCAAATTGGATGGAGAGTCCGCATCCTGCTGCTTCCTTCATTGTTGTCGTCTGGAAGCCCCTTGGCGGGTGGGGATGGTTGTGAGGTGAAGAAAGGTGGCATCTTGTGTTGTCCTTTGCAACCTCCACAACCAACCGGTACGGTCACAAGAACTAGATGAACCCCAGACACTTCGGAATGGATGGTTACCAGCAACGATAGTTAAGCTCATTTGCAATCATCTTTTTCCTGTTTCCGTGGCCGACTCAACTCTCCAACACGATCGAACGCGAGAGACAATAGTCAGGGTGGAATATGTGGAATATTTGTACGGCGGCGGGGGTTGTACACAGAAAGAGTGTGGAATGCGATATGCGTTTTAATGCCTTACGCGACCAAATAGAGGGAAAACAGTCGGCCGAACAATATACCCGTACACGACGGTGTGTAAAGGTATCGTTTTCGTGTATCCTGTTACCAATTGTGAGCAAAGCAAAGAACGCTAATATGGTTTCATACTGCCCGGGTGTTGCCAAAGAACGAAGAACCTAGTTCCCCAGTAGTTAGTTTTTCCCATTGAAAGCGGGAAGCTGAAATAATCCCATTATCGAAATTCCAGGCTTTTTTTTGCTTTCTTCCTTTGCTGGTGTACACCACCTCACACGCGTTGGTTTCCAATTTTCTTCAATGCCCATTGATACGCTTCCGTGTTTCCCTTTTTTGGTTTGGTCTACAAACTATGGTGGGAGGGAAGTATTATTAAAATCTCATACCCAAAACCAACATGTTTGTTTGCTCACGTACCAACACGTTCACCACACTCACCGCATGCGTATCCTGCTGCTGCTGCTGCTGGAAAGCGATGTTTGTTAATGTTCGTGTAGACGTACCGGGACCACCGCGATCGCCTATGGTGCCGCGTGCCTTTTCCATCATTCATTCAATCACGTCCGGAAATGGCGTCGTCGTCGTCGTCGTCGTCGTGCTTGTTACGTCCTTTCGCTGTACGTTCACAACATTCCATCTTCTAGACCGAATGGCGCTTGAGATGATGGAAGATATGCACATTCAAGCGGTTGCGCAAGCGATTGTTTAAATTGAATTGCTGTCAACGATGCAATACAGACATGAATAACAAATGTTTAGCTTGCCGGGGTTATTGCTATAATTGTAATTTAGCTGCTGATAATAGATGTTAATAATGTAAATGAAGAAATAAGTGACTGAAAGTTGAATCGAACTATAGCAGTAACACCATCTCATTGCTCGTTGGTAAGCGCTTCAATGATGGTCGGCATCTTGTTAAACAACATGCTAAAAGGACGAAAAGATGCCAAACAATCATTTTCATCGGCTTAGCACAACCTTCCAATAAATGGCGGTTGGAATTTAAGGCGGAAATCTTTTAAAAATTACGCGCGTCAACCAACGTAACGCGAACGACTTGCGATGAGGGCAGGATCGAAACAGGAACAGACAAAACAAGCGGGGGCGGGAAAAAAAAAACCGGCAGCCCGCTTCTGGCCATGAACTTTTCACCGGAATATAAACATCCGTGTCCGCTTCCCCTCCCGGGCGGGTTGGGGGGGGGGATCGCAGGATCCAGGAGCGATGGGAGGATCGGGTGAACACACAAATGGAAGCGAAGAAAACTTTTGGCCTTTTTAATGCCGCCATGCTCAAGCATGTGATTTGCTGCTGGATATTTTCGACCTCTGCTGTGCTGGTCGTTTAGGTTTCCCTGTTTTTTTTTTTTAAAGCTGTTCTCATCTCCGTTCGTGATACTTTCTGTTTAGTGAGGAGGCTTGTTTGACACCACCACGTCTTTTTTTTTCGCTCTCCACCCAAACGACCACTTGGAGACTACTTCTGCTACTACTACTACTACTACCTGCCTACCGACCGACCTACCTACTACATTGTCGTTTCCGGCATGTCCCGTCCCGAAATCGCCAAATCATAAAGTTTTGTCGTTCCGAAATGTTGTTTAGAGTTTTGTTCGTTCCACTCACTTTCGCTGGAGGCGCCTGGTGGTTATGCTTTCTCTCGTTCTATCGTGCACCGATGAGTAATAAAAGCGCGCTTGCGGCCGTTTTCAGCTTGTTCGATGAGCTTGGTCCCCACCACACACACACACATCATTCCCGGCACTTTAAGTGTTCATAATTAAATAAAGTTTTCTAATTTTTTTTCATTATTCTTTCGCTTTTTTTTCTTCCCCGGTATCATCGGTATCCTGTATACAGTCCGGCGCAAAAATCAACATATCAGACTGCTCGTGCCCGGAACGAATCGTGACGGTGTCCGGATCGAGAAGCGCGATCTACAAAGCCTTTACACTAATCACGAAGAAGTTCGAGGAGGTACGTTGCAAGGACGTTTTAAATTACGTTGCCACGTAAATAGCTTCGCTGTGGAGCGAATGCGCGGGAGTGTATGATAAATTGATTTCTTCTTTCCATTTTCACGTTCACAGTGGTGTTCCCAGTTTCAAGACAATACGAATTCACAGGGCAAACCACAAATTCCAATTCGTCTGATTGTGCCAGCTAGTCAGTGTGGATCGTTGATCGGTAAGTGTCATCGACTGTTGGATTGCCGATACCGACGCTTTATTTCATTTCCATTATATGTTTGGTATTTTCACAGGAAAGGGTGGCTCAAAAATTANAATGCGCGGGAGTGTATGATAAATTGATTTCTTCTTTCCATTTTCACGTTCACAGTGGTGTTCCCAGTTTCAAGACAATACGAATTCACAGGGCAAACCACAAATTCCAATTCGTCTGATTGTGCCAGCTAGTCAGTGTGGATCGTTGATCGGTAAGTGTCATCGACTGTTGGATTGCCGATACCGACGCTTTATTTCATTTCCATTATATGTTTGGTATTTTCACAGGAAAGGGTGGCTCAAAAATTAAAGAAATTCGTGAAATTACCGGCTGCTCGATACAGGTTGCAAGCGAAATGTTGCCAAACTCGACGGAACGCGCCGTTACGCTGAGCGGTTCCGCGGAAGCCATTACGCAATGCATCTATCACATATGCTGTGTCATGCTGGAGGTAAGTAGCTATGGTTGGCCGTTGGATTGACGCTTTTGAAAGAATGGAATGGAATAATCACCAACAAGGACATGTTCATCAAATACTAACTGTGCATACTACAAAACTGTGCGTTATAACTCTTTCAAGAGTCACATCTTTTCGGAATTCGCTAGATGAATCGACTTTTAATTCTTCTTGAACGCGTTTTATTCTGTTGCCCAAGATTGTTTATATGATTCTAAGCTTTCACGTTTGAGTTTTAGGTACTTAAAGAATTAACTCTTTATTTTCAATAGAATTTGTTTCTTCTAAACAAAGTTCCACGTTGTTTCGTTTTTTTTTTTTGCTTAATTTATCAGAACTAAATTCAAATACCCGTGTGTGCTGGCATACCTTTTTCTCTTGTTCAAAGGTACAGTGGCATTTCACAAATTTTGTGCTCCCTTTTGTAGTTTCGTGCTGTGTGGCCAATTTAGAAAACGTCTAATTAGACCCCCCCCCCACACACACACATACACTCACTTACAACCAGCGACATTTGCCACGGCGACTAATGGCGTGCTGTGATCTTTTGCATTGCATTGCCCAACCGGTATATAATGTCGACCCCGTGTCGTCCGTGTAGTCCATCGTCTGATAGTTCCCGGCGTGCGAATGCACACATATTCATGCTGAACGGCAACAATAAATTTTCATTGCAAAAGGGCAACTTGCACTGTGCACTACTTATAATGCGTGCCCCGTGTGTGTGTGTGTGTTTTGTGTTGCGCTGTCATCCAACGAACTACTTTCACGATGATTAATCTTTCCCTGGCGGTGTACGCATGTATATGCGCTAGCGCGGTAGTATGTGCAATGCGTCGTGTCACGGTCCGAATTCATGACCATTATTTTGGGACGCATCATTCTTTCACGGCATGATTGTTAATGGTGGTTTTGCTTTGCGAATTGTTATCTATTCTGTTCGCACACGACTGTGACGAAAAGGTTCACTTCCGCTATTCGGATTGGTCGTTGAATCAAATTCTATTAAACACAAAAATTGCAACAAGTTACTAAAATAAACTACTGAGTGGTACAAAAGTTGTTAATGGTACATAAGAAATAAGGAAACAATTTAAATAAATTTTAATTCGCCACAGTATGGCATTCTTCAAATGAGCAAACGTTACACAGTAAACATTTATTCAATGTTCCATAGATACAAAATAAAGCAGCAGGAATCAAAGCTGTAAACTGAAAAGCCACCAAGCTACATTTCACATTTGTAAGATTTGGAACTTTCTCACCTTCCTTTGCGGGGCAAACCTTTTATAACCAAAAACCGTTAAAATCGCAAATCCGTGGTAAAGAACTCGGCAATACTGTCAACCAAAAAGACGCCATGATCTTTCCGTTTCGTTTGGATGATAATATAAATGACTGTACAGTTTTCTTGCTTGCCAACTTTGCCGTTGAAGAAATGTGTGCAGGATTTTGCTTCGAATGGCATTTGCCAGAGCCACAAAACCCGCCCGCCCGGTCGGTCTGTCTCTATCGTGGGATGGCATGCGCGCGGGACAGGCGGAAGCTTTTCGCAAGCAGAATGAATTGCGCAAACGACTAAAACCCCGGCGGCGGAGAGCAAAAGTGGTCGAAAAATGAACTGCGAATGTGTAAAAGAAATTATTTCTCGATGGATATTTTCGCCCCGTCGGTTTTTCCCTCAGCAATATTTTCCCGCGAGTGGTTGTTCCCGCTCACAGTCACAGTATTCCCGCTTCGTGTGGGCCGTGCTTTGCTGTGTTTGTGTGTGTGGGTGCTTATCACTTGAACGTTTTTAGCCGTTTCCGTGTGCCGCTTCCCGCTTCTGCTTGGGTTCATTTGAAATTTCCTGGATAGACACTTCCATCATCATCGTCCTGGGCGCGCGCGTAGTGGTGTGTAGTGGTTTACTACTTCATTTTCCAGTAGCGAAGCGACCGGCTGTCGGTTTTTCTTAGGAAGGAAACGATTGCGGATGAGAGCACCGGTCTCTCTGTGTGTGTGTGTATGTGTTTGCCTGTTTGTAAGCGAATGGGAAAGAAATAATCCGCTTAGTGTTAACTCGCAATTTATTTAATGAAGTAATTTCGAATGGTGCGGTACGATTATTCGGAGTTCTGCTGGGATGATGCTTGGGCTGTACGACTACGGACGAAACCTCATCCGTCTCTCCACCCATCCATCCCTCTCCTCCCCAGCCAGCGCGCGTTTGCCGCATCATCCAGCTGTAGGAAAACTTTTCAATGATCTTTTGCGTGTAAGCAGAATAGAAATCGGTTCTCCTGCCTCGTGCCTTGGTTTGGCCGTGGAGAAGATAATTAATAATGTAACGATGGATTTTCGGTGATGGCTTTGGCAACAAGCGCGCGCGGGGCAGGTTTGCAGACAACAATGTGCGAACTTTTTTTCTCCATTTTCTTCCATTTTTTTGAGAGGCTTCCGAGCCAAAAACCGATCTCACTTTCCATTAAAAACTAATGGTTATTTTCTTACAATGTTCGGCTGGTCTGGAACGTAGTTTGTTCAGCTTTGTATGTAGAGCAACTGATAAAAATGTGGAACCAATCTACCTTACACATTTTCCCCCTCTCTCTCTTTCTTCTTCTTTCTTTCTCTTCCTTACATACACACACACACACACAAGCCCCGGTTCGCACAAAATCTTTGATAGACGAAGTTCCCGTTCTTGGCACGCTTTTTTTTGTAACACAGCAAAGTGGTTTCACCAATTCCTTAAACCACCTGGCCAATTACCGGTAACGCGCAGAATGAAAAGAAGCGTCGTTAATTATCCCATTTCACTGCCACTAGCTGATTATGAAGTTATAATAACAAATGGGATTTAGGGATTTTTTTTAAGCTTGCGTGTGGGGCAAGCACGTGAATTTGTTCGAGATATAGTTAAGGATTTGCTTTCATTTTTTTTTTTAATTCGAATTTGTGAAACAAATTAATCCCCCAGATATATAGTACCGATCCTTTCCACTGAACGGAACTATTCCACACTAACACACATAATGTCTGATTGAGTACCTTTAAATGTTATTTTTATTTATTTTTAATTATGACGGCATCTTTGCCGTATTGTCACCTTTAAATGTGTATTACACTTTAAATGTGTATTTTAAAACGTTGAAATACACATTTAAAGGTGACAATAGGTCACTGTCACTAGCTGACTTTATATGTGTATTTTAAAACGTTAAAAAGGATTAAAAAGCAAGAAATAAAATTGAAACAACGTGCTAGAACAAGAGGAATTGTAATATTAATTAGTGAATTGATATATTCATTAGCAGGATAGTTATGAAATCCTGTAATTACCGAACTATGAAATGATAACAGTTACGTACAAAAAGCTAATCATTTTTTTGTTAACAAACATCACATTGTGGACACATAATGCTACATGACAGGCGAATGAAATCCAACAAACAAAATCCCATTTGAAAAGGATCAAACGAATCCTTCGTCTGTGATGTTGATTTCTCTACGCATATTCCCCAACCAAGGGGGTATTTGCAATCTGTTAAACAGGTGTAATTTGACTGATAATTCATTGCACCACATACTAAAACCGATAATAACACCCCACCCATTGCTATAGTTTGGCGTGGCCATGCGAACTCCCCCCCCCCCTCCCTCCCCATCGGTTTGTATGCTGACCGAAATGAATACATATTGGTGGTACACCCTTCTCAGCAGGACTAAACCGCACATTTCGTAAATTATTCACATGTTACAGGTGTCGCCTTGTTGAATTGTCACCGCACAGGGCATTAAACCGTAGGGTGAAAAGTAAAGCAAACCAAATAACAAAAACAGAAAGAAGCGGAAACATATTTTTATACGAGAGCCTCCTTTATTAATAAACCAAACGAAGGGGGAAAACTCGCCCATTATTCGCCCCGTTGCGGCCGGCCGCGTTGGGTCACCTAGGGGGGTGGTGGTCGTGGTGGTGGTGGGTTTTGTGATGGAATTTACAGGCACAGTGAAATATTTCAATTTGCAAGATTAGAAAGCTTTTGACCACATTTTGACCGTGGTCCGGGCCAGCGGGCTAGTCAGTAGTCCGAAAAAGGGTGTTATGTGACCTTTAATGTGGTTTGCAGCTGTTACACACATTCATTCAGCTGTGTTTCCTGCATACTTCTACCTCTCGCACCGCGTTAGTCTATTTGTGGATCCAGAAGGTTGTACGGGATGGCGCAAAAACAGAACCAAACGAACCAAAAAAAAAATGGCATAATTAAATTTTGCACTCAACCTGCTTCTATCCACGTCACCCGAATTAACGCTACAACCGGCGGCTGATGGGGTAACAGCTTTTGTTAGTCGGGGCAGCATTCAAATCACAGCAATACTGTTGCCCGGCCCTTTCGCCAAAACCCGGTTTTATCTCGCGCCCAAGTTACGCCCCAGTCTTCGCAGTTGCCAGGTTTCCGCCGTTCGACCAACCCAGGTCCAAAACTAGACGAAAATTTTGACATAACTAACATAAACCGCCCGTCGTCGTCGTCGTCGTGCTTTTGGTGCACAACATCAAATGTGACCGAATGCTGTGCAAGCTGGTACGCGGTGGCCACTAGTTTTGGCTAGCAATCGAATCCCGAGCTGGGCACATAGTTTACGTGCGGAAAGGTGGAAAACGACGTTAATTAATGGGAGGAAAAATCGCAGGACACATTTTACGACCTGGATGATTATGGTGTGTGTGTGTGTAGACCACTTACATTCCACGGGTGTGCACGGAAATCGATCCTCGGTGCACTAACGCCATACCACCAGCCTAATGAAACTGGTGAATAATTAATCACTAATTTTTACCCGTCACCGCTGTAGTAGTCGCCTCCAGCATGCAGGACGTTCATTTGAAATTGCTACTTTTGGTCCTGGCATCTAGTAGTAGGTGCGCACTTCTAACCGTGAGCGTTTCTTTCGGCAATGATACCGCTTGAAGCGTAATGAATCGAATGGAGGAAATCCTGTCCCTTGAATCGAGCTTGCCCGCTGCGTCATATATCACCGACAGTCACAGATGTGAACGCATGATTGGCACTCTTGTTACGTGTAAAAGTAGGCAAGTAATACCGCGGATAAGTGAATGCGCTAACGATGTCCCATTGTTAATTAACATCGCGCAGATACATTCCGTCCGCGCTGCGTGCAATATTTGATATATGTGTTTTTGAGGTGTGTGGAATATACGCGACGAACGGAATATTTTTGACGCTGGGGCGGCGAATTTTATTTTGCTATTCGGTGGAGTTTATGTCGATACGGGGTTGTTTATAATTGAAATTTTACGTCCTTTTTTTTCTTCGAAATTGATTATTTATTCATGCATCAAAATGGATCCCATTGCATTCCACACCTTTTCCATCCGCTGTTGGGTAATATTCGGATTCCATCGCGAAAAAGGAATGGCTCTTTAACCGAAATTCGTTTTTACCGAAGATTTGCATGCTATAGAATAACTTTGCTTTGGGGCGGCTCGGTGGTGTATTTGGAAACGGCGCTAGTCCCTACCACGACAGGACCGGGTTCAAATCCCATCCGGACCGTTCCCCCGTATTGAGCACTGACTATGCAACTACGTGGTATCTAATAGTCTAGTAAGCCATTTGATGGCCGGCATGACCTGGTAGGTCGTTAAGCCAAAGAGAAAAGAGAATAACTTTGCTCTTGATTGTGACCGTTTTTCTCGTATTATGCTGCATCAACTGCTGCAACGTTGGCTGTGTGATCTCTTCACTTAATGTTTGCCACTCGTAGTATAATACTCCCTGCTGGTCCCACCAAACATTGAGAATGTTTCTGATTTATTCAACTTGTGCAACAAAATGACCACTTTTAAACCACGAAAAATAAACTTCCAACAATTTACTTCAACCAGTTCTACACTTCTATCAAAAACATTCACTAAAATGTGTGCTAACTTTCGGGAGCTTCTTTCTTCGCATTAAAATGTCATGAATTCATTCGTGCACCTTATATTATGTCCTTTTCTACAATAAAGTTTTGTTTGTTTGTTAAACAACAAACATTTTATCTGCATTCATATTTTCAATTGTTGGTAAATTGTCTCAACATGATGCGTTCGTATGTAAATTTAGCTTCAATTCGTTTGTAACTCTTCTAAACGAATTTCAAACGCATCAAATCTAAACATGCACATCTAGCTTTGTTGTAACTCAGATGGAAAGCAAACAATAGGAATGCGACCCACAGCAAATATCGATGTGTCGGCATCTAATGAATGCGGTAAGCCCTTACTGTGAGGGAAAGCTCAATCGGAATTCTATTCATCTAATTTTCTTGCAACACACCAAGTGTGCCACTGCACAATGTCCACACGGCCGAACTTGGGTGGGGGGGAGGGGGAAGCACACGACAATAGATTGGATGTCGCTCTAAACCAACATTTCTAATTTTCTTCTTTCTCGTTCCGTTTCCAGTCACCACCGAAGGGTGCCACAATTCCGTACCGGCCAAAGCCACAGGTGAATGGGCCGGTAATAGTGGCTAATGGTCAGGCGTACACCATACAGGGTAACTACGCCGTCCCGGCACAGGAGGTATGTATGCTGTTTTTAATGGAATGATTTACACTATTGTTCGTATTTGTTTTTTGTTTTGTTTTTTGTTTCTCGTAGAGCAATCTCTTTCCATATTTCTCTGTTTTGCAACGCAACGCTCTGTTGTTTGATCTTTCTTTTGGTTTTTTTTTCGTGTTTGCGAAATCATTTTTCACCCGTTCTGATGTGTTCTACCTCACAGAGCGGAGAGCAACTTATTTTAGCAAATATTTCCGTATTGTCTAACTGTACCTAAGCGAAGACATGTTCATTTAGTTAACGCCGCCTTATTATTTGTCTGTTGCTGTTTGTCACCATTTGTTATATGAACTACGTGCCGCTATATCTGCTTTCCGGGGAGGGTTTTTTTTAAATGCCATTATTACAATAAAACTAGTGTATTGCTCACGGTGCAGCTCCTGCTATAATACGATGTGCAATGAACAAACACATAACTACAGCAACCTCGTGTTTCTCGTTGTTCCCGTTGTGTTGTTCTGTTGTTTTACACACATTCTCCCTCCCCCGTACGTTGTCTCTTTTGCTGTCTGGTGCTGTTTTATCTGTTTATGCTAAACTTTACAATTCAGATTTATTTTAGACCCAGAAGCGCCCAGAATCGAATACACCCACTGTTGACTATCTGCAGAGTAATTTAAATTTGTCGCTAATTTCCCCCCAACGGGCTACTCTATATATATGAATGCTTTTCTCTTCACTCAGTAACATAGTGCCAATTGCCATATTTTGCTATATCTCTCTATCTGGTTTTTGTTATGCGTCTTTTCCTACTTTTCCCCCCTTCATATTCTTTAATCGAAACCGTTGCACTTTTTGCATCTTACTTCGTGTTTTTTGGTTTTGTTTTTTTTCCCTTCTGAAATTGCCTTGTTGGATGTGTTAACTTTCCTTCTCAACGGAAACCGATCGATCATCGCTATCCTTTTGCGTCATCATGTGTTTTATTTTTACTCTCTCTCTCTCTCCCTTCTTCAAATATTGTGTGATTATAACCACTCGAGCAAGGAACGTAAAAAAAAACAGACAGTTGTAACCACTGCAAACTACTACTTCACCCGAAAACATTTTTGTACGCACACTATGTCTTTCTATCTGTTTTTGTATCTCTCACTCTCTTTCTCTATCTATCTCTCTATCTACATAACTATCTCATAAATCGTTCGTTTAGACCTGCACAGTATATNCTCTCTCTCTCTCTCCCTTCTTCAAATATTGTGTGATTATAACCACTCGAGCAAGGAACGTAAAAAAAAACAGACAGTTGTAACCACTGCAAACTACTACTTCACCCGAAAACATTTTTGTACGCACACTATGTCTTTCTATCTGTTTTTGTATCTCTCACTCTCTTTCTCTATCTATCTCTCTATCTACATAACTATCTCATAAATCGTTCGTTTAGACCTGCACAGTATATCCACTAGCCATTACCGGTGGCTTGCATGCGGGCATCTCCGGTTTAGCCGATCCATTACTAAAAGGAACACATCTACAGGGAGCGATACCTCCACATCATCTACAACCGATACCTGATGTGAGTTTAATCGTTTTTGATTGGTGCTGATTTTGCCTGGCAGTAACTTACTCTCTCTCTCTCTCTCTTACCCAACCCAAGCAAAATCCTCTCACACCAAACGATCCGCCCCCCGCCCGTTAAAATCTACCTTCCTAACAAACCCTCTGATTTCTTTCACTTCACTACCGTCCATAATTGTCCAGCAGAATTTAATTCCACGGTAACACGTGTCTTCACGTACTCTCGTATCTAACAGTTTCGGTCGGTGGCGTTTGAGTAACATCTGAAACAACAATCCTCTTCCGATTCCCGGCAACCCTGTAATTCTACTGGGCAGCATAATACTGGCAACCGTTCCATCGCTTTGCGAATGATTTCCACCCCTCCCCCATCGCCCCTTCTAATCTTCTAAACACCCCCCCCCCCTCCGCCCTTTGCCACCCATGTGTGTAGATACTTGTTCAATCCGACAGAGAGCGCCATTAATATGAATGAATGTCGTCCCGTCGTATACCGCTCCCTTATTCCCCTGGGTAGCGCCCAACAGAATGCAATTGCTTAGACAGTTTATGTTGGCCCTAGCAAACGTTCTAATATTAATATTTTCTAGTCACTAGCATTAGCTTAGCTGTAGTTCTTTCCCCCCCCCCCCCCTGAACCCCAGCAAATCTCAAGATATGATATGTTCTACTCCACCAAAGCTTTACCTCTGTTTCGTTTCGACCCTTAAGTCAATTGCAAACTAATCCGAATAGCGAAACTATCAAACACAGCAATCCCCTCTTAACGATCCGTCGATCCGATATTGGCTCCAGTTCGAAAGCTCATCGTTATATGCTCCATTGTATATTGTGTCCTTTTTAGTAATGTAGCAACAAGTTCGTATGTTAGTTAGTGCTCTATTGTTGTATTAATGCTTTTGTATATACATGCTAATGTTGCAAGACCACGAATCCATCATTGCTGGTTTATTACACTAATAACACCCATTTTACTGCTAAATTTTTCTTGTTAAAAATGTTCATCGTCTAATGTTCATATATTCTTATAAATCGCATATAATTATTTATTCTTTTACTTTATTTATTTATTTAATTTTTAATATTTATGCACAAATCTTTTAAAAATCTGTTTCGCACCGTATCAACAAATGTTTTTATTATTGCTAATAAATTTCGTTGCTATATTTCATGCTTTAAGTGCACATCTTTAGCATTTCACGAGTGATACACTTTGCACAAAAGACAAAACAAATGTTTAAAAAAATAAGCAACACACACATAAGCGTGTGTCAATAGAAATGATTCGTGTTATTATGTGCACTGTTTTTGTTATTTGGCTGTACCTACATAAATTTCTCCCTCAAGGGGTAGTTTTTGACTGTATAAGAATGGTTGTTAAATGTTATTATACTCGGATCGCCTACCGTAGTTGTCATATCCGATTTAAAATGTTTTATGGATCTTTATTTTTTTAACATGGAAGAGATGTGTTCTGATGTTGATGATTTTGTATGGTGTTGGTTGTTAGTTCAACGTACACAATAATAGAGCGTCTATGCAAAGTTTCCCAATAACTTACTATACTCGAGCAGGAATAACATATACATATATATGCACAAAATAGATTTATGAAAGTAATATAAAACAAACATTTAAAAAACATCCTTGTTTGACTTCCATTGCGAAGTGCTCGTGAAACAACAGTTAACCATTCTGGATCACTCTACGCTTTAATTCTAGGTTTCGGGAATCGCTAAAAATCCGCTTGCAGGTCTAGCAGCACTTGGATTAGCTGGTGCGATTCCCTCCAACACCGGTGGACTCAACCCAACTGGTAAGCATTAAAACATTCTCACTGGCGCACTAAACGGTCGTGAAGTTTTGTACCACTCTAACCGCTAGTCCTGATGTGAATCGCAAGGAACGGCCCCCCGGGAAGCTGGCGGTGGTGCCGTATTGCTATTGTACTAAAGCTAATGCCTTTCAATTTATATCCCACGCAGCTCTCGCCGCATTGGCCGGTTCTCAACTGCGAACCAACAACAACCGCAACGTAGCTCCCGTTCAGTCTCAATCACATGAAATGACCGTGCCAAATGACCTGATAGGTTGCATTATCGGTAAGGGCGGCACCAAGATTGCCGAGATTCGCCAAATTTCCGGCGCCATGATACGCATTTCCAACTGTGAGGAGCGCGACAGCGGCAACACGGATCGAACGATCACCATCACCGGCAATCCGGACTCAGTCGCACTCGCCCAGTATCTGATCAACATGAGGTAGGTGTTCGATTTTTGCCACTTTTCATATACTTAGGTCTATTTTCTATCTAATAATTACTACCGTCACTACCGTTCGACGTTATCCGGCGAGGTTGTTTCGTATTTTAATTTGTTTTTTTTTTTTTTGTGGAGTGATACTGTGTGTCGTTACCTGTTAACTAGCGGTCTCCGCCAACAGTAACGAACAACCCGAAGGCGGAGGAACTCCACCTCACCCTTCTACCGTTGTCTCATCGTGTGCGCTCCTCCTGTGTGCCTTGTGCTAACTCTGTTTCTCTGTCGATTTTCCCACTCTCTGTCCTCCACTTTAGTGTCGTTCAGTTTCGTACCACCAACACAAAATTAAGTTTTAAGTTTTCTACACGCGTTCTTCTACTACTCGACAAAACAAGGATTTCGCTCGCTTGCTTTTGAAACGCATTCACTCAAATATCGATCGAAGGTGTGGTGTCCTTTTGATGTTTGGGACTGCTCATTTTTTGTCTGTGATTTTGCTACATGTGGGGTGTATCTTTTTACATATATCTCTCTCTTTTTTTTTGTTGGTTTCGCTCTGTGCTGATATGTTCTGTTTTATTCTGTTGCATAGGTTAATAGTCCCCAAGTTCCAAGATAATACATCCTGTTTTGTTTCCGCCTTCCTTTGAACGTAAAGACGACGTACGACGACTATCTTCATCTCACAACCAACACCACCGGTTCTTTGCTCTCCATGCTGTGCTACTCCACTAATTATTTATTTTCTCCCCAATTTCCTTCCGAAACCTCCAACTACTTCCACCGAAAGAAATATATCCATTACATTTGCTATCTCAACATCAATCGCGCACCCAAGAGCACCAGCGTTCTGGCGAAATAAATAAATCCTTTTTCAGTATATACCTATACCTCCCCGCACCTTCCCCCCCTTGTCCGTATCTTGTTCGTGATCCATGTGTTACTATTGTGTGGTTCGTCGTTACTGTTCCACCTACCTTGTCTGACTTTCCCCATCCATAATGCTGCACGGCACTGAGTCTGGCGTGTCCGTGAGGTTTTGTGTTTATCTTTCTTTTTTGTTTTTGGTTTTATGCACACTTACCCCCAATCCCCATGTGCTGCTGAACCGTGCCAATCCTTGTCCATGGTGTGTTGAACTTCCCCGAAACAAATCCCGGCGTTTCCGGCTTACGAAGGCGAGAGAGAACACTTCTATCCAATCCACCTAGAAACCAGTGCAACATCCCAACGTACAAACTTCCTGGATTGAGTCTTTCCTTTCTTACTCCACGATAAACAATAAAAACTAATCTACAATCATGTTCCTCCATCTCATTACCATTACTATCATTATTGTTATTAACACACTAATATGATATTAGTGCCCAACTCTCCCAATACTCTATCGCGCACGCGTACACTGTTATGTGGAGCGGTTTAATATCAAACATTTGGTGGAGGTTTGCTTCGCTAACGTAATATTTGTTTGTTTACTGGCATAAAATAGCGATTGATAGCAGTAAATATCTCGTTTTATGCCTCGTTAAAAGCGAATGTGAATGCTATTACACTGCTGGGCAGTACATCTAACCAAAATGTGGCTATAAATTGCATACAATATGCGTAAATTAACAATTTATTTACGGTAACTAATTGTTTTGCAATACGGTTGCTGGTGTTTTTGTCATATTTGTTTTGTATTAGTTCTAAATAATATTAATTTTGTTAATAATGCGTAAGCTAAGAGCAGACGCCCAATTGAGTGTATTTAGCTGCGATATTTTAAATAACTGAAATGATGTTTAATTGCGTGATTTCAATAATTCGTTTCCTACAAAAGAATCAACTGGATTTTTAATTTCCGTAATCAAACGTTGTTTAATATAATGCAAAAAATAAATAATTTTCTTTTATTTTTACTGGAGTGAAAGGCCATTTTTTACTCGCAATTCCTATGATTCATGTATGCAGCATTTACCTTTTTCGCACAGTACCGTACTGTTCCAGCTTATGATTGAGCAATAATGATTAACATTAATAATATAAACTATGATTACTCATGTATTGCGCGCACCGTATTCAATCCATACGCTTTCCAACGCGAGGTTAATTCGTGTGGAACGTCACAATGAAAAATATATCATTAGAAGAAAGCACCTTTACTTGCCCATACTTGCATGTGAGTTATCATTTTTGCAGCTCTGCTGCTTGCGTGTGTTCGTGTGATCGTTCGCATTGATCAACACTTACCAGAGGGAAACGATTAACACGCATTTCTCCATGTGTGTGTGTGGTTTTTTTAACGATTTGACCTTATTTACATACTTATTATTTGAGTATGTTTTAGCAACATTAAACTTACTAATTAAATAGTATAATGCTGCAAACTGACTATAAACAGCATAAAGTTCTCTATAAATTGAACGACAAGCGTTCTGCTTTAAGGTTTCTAATTTAATCAAGAATGAATAAAAGCATCCACCAGTTCCTCTCCAAACCTCGCACTGCTTCGAAGCGATTGCCGTGCCCGCGTGCGCATATCCTGTCGAAAATGCATTCCCTGGCCATTCCTTCCATTACTGCGACGATGTTGGAAGGGCAGCACGTTCGCGATTCCCTTTACATCGTTTGCTAATCATACCGATGCTACTTACTGTCTTTGGTGGACATACGGCACTGCATCCTTAACACAATGCGCTCCATTTACTAACCATTATCCGATAAATGATATCGTACCGTGCATTACAACATCGGTACATACTTACCGGTGTACCAAAACACAAACATCCTCCCGGAACACAAAACCAATCGCCATTATCCTTATACAATCAAACTTCTTCTCCGCTGTCCCGGTTTCAAACATCTTTGTTCTGTGTTTCTATCAAAATAATCTACCAAATGATCCTTCCGTCCGTCCGTCCGTCCGTCCGCCCGCCTCTAAATATCCTTTACACTTTTCTTTTTCTACTCTTTCTCTCTCTCTCTCTCTCTCTCTGTCTCTGTCTCTCTCTCTCTCTCTTCTCAAACCTAACAAACTTCCTCCTTATCCTCCCACAGCGTCGAGCTTCAGAAGGCGAATTTAGGTGATGAAGCAGGTGCCGCAGCTGCGGCCACCGCCCAGGTGACCGGTGTACAGCCGGCCACGGCCGGCATCGTACCGCAATCGGCAGCAGCCACGCTTACCGCGGCGGCATCCGCAGCAGCAGCGGCGGCCGCCAACACCGGCGTTGCCGGTGCGGGCGCGACCGGTGCGAATGCGGCCGCTGCTGCGGCGGCGGTCACTAACCCGCTGGCCACTGCCATACCGTTGGCGCAGCTGCTGGCCAAACCGGGCACGCTAAATGCGCTGAACAGCCTGTCGGCACTCGGCAGCCTGACCGATCTGCTCGGCAATCTGTCCAGTGGGGCCGCCGCGGTAGCACCGATCCAGACGACCGGTGTCAATCGGCCCAAGACCGCGCGTATGCGCTCTCCCAACACCAACAACAGCATGAACGGTGACAGCAGTAAGAAAAGCGAACGCAATAAGTTCAGTCCCTACTAGAGCTAAGGTTGTGCCCTTCCTGGTATCGGTACAGAGAGACACGAAAAACAGGGTCGTTGAGGAGAACCGCGCGTGCGGGAGCCACAACAGCCAGCCAGCAGTAGGCGAGAGGGAAGGCGAGAGGGAGTGAGTGAGGGTTTCTCATAAGGCAAATAAGACAATGTAACGACAGAATTTACACGTTTTCATTTAAGCACCTTGAGGGCATGAGCGCGAAATGGGATGATAAAATGGTAGCAAGCAAGCAATGCTTGTACTACATCTTGCTGCTAGAAGTTAAGTAAGAACTATCTTTCGGTAGGGTAGGTTTAACACCGCAGCGCGCAGGGGTTTCTGCTATTTAGGATGCATTATACTAGGGTCGTCGTCATACACTGTAGTGCTAGTGTAAGTGACTGAGTTGATATATATAAGATAAAAAAAAAGGTCGGTTTTTGATTGAAATGTAAGCGTACACTAGAGATTGCAACAAAAACATCGTACGGCAACACATGCCTACACACGGATCCAGTTTTTAAATGGTTTGTCGAATAAGTTTTAGAAACAGTTCTATAAAAAAAGGCATGATGAACTATATTAGTAAACACTCGTTTTATGCGTTATGTGCGTACGGATCATGGAGGGGTTGAACGAAGATAAACCATAAACCCATGGTTGTAGTTTTTTTTGGTATGAGATTTGGAAAGCGTATAAATCCTCCGGACGCTTTCGAACAGAAATAGGAGGACCTTATTACAATGTTTGGTTTGCTCTAAAGAATCCTTTGAGGATAACGTTTTCCCGGGGCAATCGGTTGTAATTTTTAATATGTTTATTTTAACATAAAACAATACTGCACTGTCCCATGGAAAACATCGTCCTACTAGCAAACAGTTCCCCATAATCGCAAAATGCAAACAAATTGTTTGATACGCATATATTGTTTATTCGTTCAGCTATCGTAGCTTACACTAGTTCTTGATTTTCGCCAACTTAACTTTCCTTTTTGCCAGACAGTGTCGTGTTAAAAGTTTTGTTGTATAAGTAAGATGCAAAAAAGGGCTGTTGTCACCAACTAGAACGGCTATTATTTGTTCTATTTTAATTGTGTTCCGCTTTAAATATTCTACGCCCCTAACGCGTAACGGTCGTGTGGGAAACTACTGTCGATAACATTTGTGCTGTCTCTTTGCGTAACTGTTGCTGTCTGTCCACGGTGCCATTTCTGATCTGGAGAAAGTGGAAAAAGAACGCAAAAGCCAATGGGTATGTGAGACAAAAATACTTGCGCTTGCCAAGCGAAGTTGTTATGTTGTCGCCTAGGACCGATGTTGATGAGCTTTTATTTTTAGACATTAATTCGATAAGGCCTTTTAAAACTTTTTTTCTTCATTACCTCCCTTTTATCAATACTCTTTGTGTGTGTGTGTGTGGCTTGGCTGGAATGTACTCAATCACGAACGTTGTTGCTAGTAAACGTGTTTCGATTTGCTCCCGAGGCGCTTATGTGTATTCATGGGATAATAATATGTTCCATTGAACAAACAATCCGCGAACAAACTGGGAAGCATTATGCATGTGTTGTTGATGCAGTACAGTACAAAAGGCTGTTAGGATGGGCCCTTGGCTACGTTCACAACGATAGGAATAGCATCAAACACACCGTGCAAAACCGACTGCGACATCATCATCCGTTCGCGACATATCCCGGCCCTCGGCCCGGTTGTGATGCATTGCGATGAGAATTACCCCCTTTTTACAAGTGCAGAACTGATTTTGCGATGGATTAATTTTAAACCATCTGCAAATTTGTCATTAGATTCGTTTTTTTTTTGGTTTGTGTTTTTCTTTTTCGCTTTGTTTTAATTCTACATTAGGGTTTGTCTCTTCCTTTGCCATGCTTGCAGAGAGCTGCAACGAGAGTAGCTAAAAATAAGCGGCTTCACGTCCAAATTCGGCTTCTTGGTGCGGGCAATTTGAAGAAGTTTGCATGACGGCGAACATCTTCTGCGTGTCCCCGCGCAATTACGCTTAATCCCAAACATTTAGAAGATCCAGGGTTGGGTACTTTAGCTATGTAGACAGAATAGAAGATGCTTTGCCGTGGGGTGAATGCGGCCTTGGGACGAACGAACAGCCAACCGCCAACCGGAGGACAAATGCCGCTCTCTATCTCCAACCAGTGCAATTCTCTATTGCAGTGTGTTTATCCCCCGGTTGTACGATGAGTGGAGTCAGCAGCAAAAACAACTAAAACGCAATGTTTTATCGTAATTTCGTTCCTCTGTCAACAGGACCCGAGGAGGGCTCTCCCTCCCTGTACGAATGCCTGCGAAATGATTCGAATTTTAATTTCCACATGACTGTGGCTATTTTTAGTGGTGTTAGTATTTGCGTTAGTTACTTTGCACTAAACACACCACATAGTATGGTACACCTTCTCCCCAAGCCTCGCGCGAGTCAGCAGCAATCAGTCAGCCTGTCAAATGTGCAGTAGATTGGTCCCAGCAGAATGTTGTGTTCGATCAAGCACCACAGCGGGTTTGCGTTTGGGAGAAAAAGGGCAGAAACAAGAAGGTGTCACCCATCGCACGCGTCAGTCATCCCTTGAACGCATTGGAATTAAATTTGCACCACCAGATTTGGAACCGTAGTCGCGTCCTATTTTGGGTCCGGTACACGCTGTGTTTCAGATCCGGATCAAATTAACTCTCCTTATAGAGGTGTTGGATGCGTGTGTTTGCACAAGTTTAATGGCCTGCACTTTCGCTTGGATAATTATACCCAAAACACAGTTCTGAGCGCCGTTCGCTGGAATTTGGACGAACTTTGTTACTGCAACTGCACACATCGAGTTTGAGATTGATCGCTCGTTTTGCTCTGATAGATCCTTGTGTCGTAGCCGGTATAAAAGAGCTCGGAGGAAATTGTCCATCTAGCTGTGTGTGTGTGTGTACTTGCCGTGCATTGTTCTGCTTTTGTAAACGTATATTGTTACATGCGCCTGAAGAAGAGGGAAAAAAAATAACCCGCTATTATAGAACATAAAGAGAGATACACGAAGAATCTCGGAAGCTCAGTAAATAAGGTTAATTGTGAATAAATATTAGAGCTTAACTAGGAAGAACTGTTTCGTTTGTCATTAAAAAGTTCTAAATTCTAAATTGATTCGACACGGATGTCGATCTTTCGATCGATTCTTCCAGCGCTTAAATTATGGTCTAAAACAGCAGCATGAATGTTTGATCTTTCGAGCCACATTCAGTTGCTCTTGATTCTTCTTCGTACTTCATATTGTGCTCTAAACCAGTTGTGTCGTTCTTGCAAAACGATTGAGCCAGAGGGATATACTATGTGACCAGTTCTGATTCTGGTCTCGATTGGTTTGTTAAAAGGTAGAATGTATCCTTCTAACACTGTGTATGCACATAGCAAATGCTCGCTTACGAAAGCAGAATTCTGATTAATTGCAATTGAAGTTCGTACCGTGTAAACACATTGTGAGAAGTATCACGAAATAGCGGAATTCCGAGTCTTTACAACAACTGACAGGAGATCTTGAACAAAAAACAAGCAAAAGCCCCAAGGTGTATAGTACAAATATTCTGCCGCTGATTCCATCGGACCGTAAAACACAGCAAGAGAGAGATTTAAATGACATCAGTTTGAGTAGCGTGCTCGGTTTTTTATGTAATATTTTAATTTAGTACAGAGTTTTAATTGCACTGGCAGACGTTGGAGATGTGTACGTACGCTTGCAAGCCCCAAGGTGTGTATAATAGGTAGCCGGGTCAATCGCACTTGAGTGCAAAGAGACTAGCGAGCAGATCGATAATATGAACTTAACATAACTATGCAGGCACAGGCGTAGCCGACAATATTTTAAGATTTTTAAAGTAAAGGTAGGAGATCTTGAGTTAACAAATATTGTGTGGAAGTTTGTTTGGTTTTTTTTAATTAAACATTTAATCTATGCTATCTACATTTTACCTCCCAATGATATGAGATTCGAGGAGAAGGATATCAGAATGGTTAGCCTAACGTAGACGAAACAAAACAAACATAACCGCGAGAAAAACGTATCCATTGTAGTTTAAAATACGAATGTGCTCATGATTAACAGCATTATCAATAATACAGGCTCTTGATTCGCAAATCACCCAATCTTTACCTCCTATACAAACCATAATATTACACACCCACACATACTTACGATTTTATGTGTCTCTTCAATAACCAAAAAAAAAACAACCTCCACACCCCAGATTGAATGTTCTTCGTACGTACAATTGATTAACCCCTGTCAAAGCAGCACTTAAGAAGCAGTAAGAAGACAGACAAACCCGGGGCAAAAAGGTTTGAGAATGGGAAAGGGACACATTTACGTATTATTAGTTCACAAGCCAAAAAGTATATCACACCTCTTGACATTTAGCCTATAGTACTTGTATTACACGCAGCAGTTGTTGTTTAGATACGTTCGATTCTAAAAAAAAAAGCATACATAAATCCAAACACGAAGCCAAGGGATGGGCTCTCGTAGGTTATATGCGGTAAAGATTGAAATGCGATGGAAAAAATAAATAGAAAATAGTCACACCCCTGTCCCAGCAACAACAAATCACACACACTATTATGAAACACACAAACACATGTAGCTCATTGCAAAAGTACAGTTTATTGAAGAGAACGGTTAGAGCAACCGGCATCCTCTTATTAAAGACTTCCAAAACAGTATGTATAATCGAGGCAAGAGGCAAACCTTCATGCGGCAGGAAAACGATTCGAAACGAATAAAGGAATAGATTTTGAGTTAAGTCGAACCAAAATGTGGAAAAGCGTTTGTTTTTTTTTTTAAAATAGCCAGGGTACACAGCTGTATTCTTTATGCAGCTTCTACTTGCATAGAACTCAGATCGGCTAGCAATGTGTAAACGTGTGCTTCTAACCGTGGCATCAATGAGAATCGTTCAAACTAGACTGGCGAACTTTTTGCCCAATTAATTCTCCAAAAACAAAAATTCCATTGCCAATACGGTGGACGTTTAGAGGGAATCCGTTTACGCTTGCTGGCACCGTTGTCTAATCCAATGAGGGTAAAGATTAGTACCACTAATGCAACTCCAATTTCAGCCACCATCGCTTCCATCTACGACACGTCGTCGCGCGTTCGCTTCGCGACGATCCAACGCGGGAACAAATTCGCCTTCTTCAACGAACAAATGGGAAATATCCTACACCACCACCGTCACATCTCCTCATTCAAGTTCCACAATTCCGATCGTTCCGACCACACACCTATTCTTCTACACCACCACCGTGTGCCACTTCTTCTAAAAACCTTTAATAAATGTCCACAAAACAAAGCAAGAAAAAAAAACAGACCAACAGCATCTCTAGCATTATGTGTCCTCCCTTTTGCCCGATATATGTGCGTGTGTGTGTATGTGTGTGTGTGTGTGTGCGCCATATCCGGATGCATCCACCATAAACCATCACTCTCCTTCACGAGACAGAAAGAACAGCAACCAACCACCATTTTAGTCCTGCTGGCAAAACCATCCATCCAAATCGAACCAATTCCTTAATGCAGCACACAGAACAGCAAGCTTGTTTTTCATCATATTTAACCTTCACATTGATCATTGATGGCGTCAAATAACACGCACACGCGCGCGTGCATCCTTTACTACCTTCGCAAGATTAACACCTGATAGCGTCAAAGCGTCTACTACGATTTGTGTGGGTGTGTGTGTGTGTGTGTGTGCGGCATTGCAAATCCACTAACATAGAAGTGTCGTCGCGGTGTGCATTCATCGCGCTCTATTATTCATATATCGATACTAATTTTCAAAAAAGGTTGGCCCCAAAAACACACGTGAAGTTTGTCGTTTGTTTAATTATGTGTATATCTATCCCTTCTTGCGGCAATCAACAAGCGCAGCATTCAACAACCAACATCACTCCACCTAGCCCATCATCATCACTATCAGCAACATCATTCTCATCTGTGCATTTTCCGTGCAAATGTGTCTGGATCCGATCCTGTAAGCTATCCCATCACAATTCCCGTTCCTGTAATGCGGCGTCACCTATCGTTTGCAGTAAACTCAAACCCTTAAAAGTGTAGGATTAAACACAACACAAAGAGAAAACCCATCACCACCAACCGTGACCATCCGATCCATCCCATCGATCTCATACAATTTCGTCCGTGCCGTGCCGTGCATAAATGTTTAAAACATATCACAATTTCATTCACATTCCCTGTCCGAAAATCAAACGTCCCCTTCTGTTTCGCTCGAACAAAAGAAGAACAAAAAGCATTCCAATTTTACTCATCAATGATGAAATTCCATGAATCTGGTACGATCTGGCATTATAGATTACTATTACCCACACTCCACAAAAGAAAAAAACAAGAAATCTGACCAGTGAGGAATGATATTGCAATATGATAATCCTGCACCTGCGTCACTGAAGTCTGTTGAAATTTAAAACAAAAAGTAAAAATTCACCCAAGCCACTCGATAACCACATCTAAACAATCGTCAATATGTGCATTACATTCCAATTAGATAATGATTTATTTCCTATTAAATATCCCACCTCTCGCCGTTGTTGTGCGGCTCGTGTAACGGACGCCTAGCCTTCCAGTGCATTAGTTTGCATGTTTGCTTTTCTAATTCACACCGCCATTTGCAAAGTTCATAATGATCATCATCGGTTGTTCGGCAATGCACGGACGAACTCTCGTTCGTGTCATCTACTACCATCACTAACCTAACGTGCGTGTCTGCGTGTGTGTGTGTGTGTCCGTCCGTCCGTCCGTCCGCATCCATTTTATGTATGTTTTTCTTTTACCATCAATGTGCAAAACAAACAAAATCCGTTTCCTCTTCCCATTTTTATAGCGTCTACCAACAACAACAACAACCACCATCACATCCACCAACCAGTCCAACAGACTATTGAATGTGCCAATAACCAAAAACCAAACCACAAAAACCATCACCACCAACCACCGCCGTACGTCCAAATAGTCCAAATATCACCGTCAAACTAAAAACCAAAAATTGCCATGCAATGAGCACACTAAACCACAGCTCAAACAAATCCTCTCAAAGTAATCATGAACCGAATTCCTCTGGGTAAGAAATTTGTTTATTCATATACTTTTTTTTTCTTCCTTGTCTTTTATTTTTTTGTTCTTTCTATACAACTCGTTCACTTCACTCGTTCTTCATACATTTATAGAGTACTGTTTGTTTCAATTGTTTACTACAGTTATGAATGTTTTTTTATCACCTCTTTTATCTCCTTTATCTTTTATTTTTTTGTTTTCGATAAGTTTTCCTTCACTAGACCTCAGTACGGAACGTAATTTATCTTAATATTTACCGTCTTCATTATCTAGTTTTCGTGTTATCTCTTCCCTTCATTATCATTGTTTTGTTTTGCGGTTTCTTGAACATGTGTTAGAGTGTCCTGTTCCTAGCTTCCTGTTTAGATTTATTCATCCTCTCGCAGCCCTCTAACAATTTATCTTACTTAGTTCTTGATCATGTTTCGGTGCCCTATTGGGCAAGTAATTACCAACCAACCAAAATCATCCCCGATACCTAAAGTTTCATTCGCCGAGCAAACGAATGTTACACCTGCTGCTGCTGGCCCGCCTACACACAGTCTCTGTGCAGTCGTCGTCGTCATAGCCATTTTCTTCTATCTCTAGCCTGTTGCGTGCGTGCCGTGCGTTTGCGTTCCATTTTTCCATCCTACCCCGTAATTCATCTAGACCGCTGCAACATCAGCCATCCTGTAGGGATATTTAGTTTTTTTTTTGCTCGCCCATTCCCCGCCCCTTTTTGCTCTATCGATCAGTTTATTGGTACTCTGTTGTGATTTTTGTTTTTGTCTCTCGTTTTATTCGATTTAGATTTCAATACTTTTTCTTTGCTTTGCGATATGTTTTCATGAAGTGCATAGTTTTTTTTCCTATATTTTAATAATTCTTTTGCAACTTCATTTTCTACTTATAAGCGCTTCTAGGTTTTACTAATTATAAATTTCGAAACCGATATAAGCTGCAATTAAAGTTTGTTGCATCTGGTAAACTTTTATTGCTTTGACATAGCTTAAAAATGAACCTTTTGTGCATATCCTTATATTTTGTTCTATAAACCCGCTTAGCAGTGATTCAATTTGCTTAGTTCGATAGCAAAGTTATTGAAATACTGGAAAGAATTTTTAAGAAAAATCAACTTAAAATATCTAATTCAG
Organism: Anopheles rivulorum; assembly: GCA_018908115.1. NCBI lineage: Eukaryota > Metazoa > Arthropoda > Insecta > Diptera > Culicidae > Anopheles > Anopheles rivulorum. Next base: position 23,820,605 of record CM032178.1, read on the forward strand.
TTTATCTAGTAAACGTCACTAGAATTCCCAACACATGTAAAAGTATTGAAACAAAAACCAAAGAGACGCAAGGTTTTAGTTAGCATTAGCAGTGTTAAATATTTCCACCCATATTTTTCACAATAGTAGCAAAGTTATCAACCTTTTTTTTTGTAATCCGAGATTGATTTAGCTGCTCCATTTCCTAGTTGTAGTATATCAGCGAACCATTTGTTTCACTTTGTTAACATTCACCTCGTGCTATAGTATGCAGTTGATTTAGCGAATAAAGTAATTAAGCTTGCAAATACACCCACACAAACACACACAAATAATCATAGGCTAACAGTGTGTTGTATTTTTTTTAAAATAGATTCGTTTACTCTTATTAGACGTGTTCCGCCCGGCTCTGTACAATCAGTTGTTTTTGAAGTACAATATTTCTCTACCTTATCGAAATAGCTTCACACCTAATTGTGTCACGTTACATGGATGGAACTGCATCTACATCTGATTAATGAAACCAAGTATACAAATATTCGCATTAGTTAGTATACGAACCAATTGTTGAACATTTGAGTGATATATTCAGTACAGTGTACACTGAATGTATGCGCGCGCGCCACCATTAACGAAATATTTGACATTACGTATATAAATACAAAAAAATATATATCATTTTTTCTCTTTTTCTCTTTCTCTCTTTCTGTCTCTCTTTCTCTTCTTTCTATGTTCTCTTTTATCCCTTTTGTGTCCCCGAACTGTTTTTTTNCTGAATGTATGCGCGCGCGCCACCATTAACGAAATATTTGACATTACGTATATAAATACAAAAAAATATATATCATTTTTTCTCTTTTTCTCTTTCTCTCTTTCTGTCTCTCTTTCTCTTCTTTCTATGTTCTCTTTTATCCCTTTTGTGTCCCCGAACTGTTTTTTTTCTCTCTCTTTCTTTTTGTATCCTTTTACCTCTCCAAATACGTGCACCAAAAACTCATGTTTTATCCTGCTTTGACATTATTTGTGTTTTAATTATCAACCATCTATGATCACTTGAAACAAAAAATAATTACAAACAAATAAATCTTGATCCTTTTCTACATCATTGAAAAATAAAACAAACAAACAAAAAACATTCAAAATTTAAAACTTATTCGCCCCCCCCCCGGCAATGAAAAATCAACTCCCATTACACATAAAATCATGCAAAAAAAAACATACACACACACACACACCTCTTTTTCGCAAACGCCACGTATGCTCCCGTTAAACGTTTACTTTCAGAATTTCGATGGAAACTGCCGGAATGCCAATCCCAGGCTATCACTACATCACCCCGAATCACATCGTCAAAGCGCCGATCCATTAAAACTTTCGCTCTCTTCTCCCTCTCAGCTTTAGAAGTGGTGATGGTGGTAGCAATGGCAGCGGCGGCAGCAGCAGCAGCAGTATCCTCCGACCGATGACAACCTCCACGATGGCGGCAGCGGCAGCGGCGGCCAGCGTACGGAACGGCAATGCAGTGGCAGCGGCAGCGGCAGCAGCAGCAGCGGCGGCGGCCGCATCCGGTCCGGGCAATGCGGCTGGCATCGGTTACAACGGCATGACGCCGGCGGTCGGCACGGTTGCCTTTCCCTTTCTGCGCTACGGGCTCAATCTAGATCGGAAGTAATTGCGGCAAACATCACACATAAACAAACACTCATCGGTGGTTGGCCACAGCAGCTCCAGAAGTCTCGAGAAGTGGGAAGAACAGCGAATCGACACCCATCACACAACACTGTAAGGCGAGATCAGGGTGAAACATGATCTACATGAGAGAAAGGACGACACGATTGCATTGAACAAGGGATTAAGGTAATAAGGTATCAACAGCAAAACACGAACCTCTGCTGCATTCAAGTTGATCTTATGAAAGTAAACACAGTCAAGAGGCAGGCACTTTCTTATTATGTTTTAGTACGCGAATAACTATTTGCTACTGCACAGAGGAAGCAATCGCACGTTGGGTGAGATGCCGTTTGTAAAAAAACAAGCAAGAAACAAAAAACCGACTAACAACATTGTGGAAGTTTAACTCAATCAAACTGCGCGGATTGAGCTGCCCTGCTGCGGCGCGTCGCTGTGAGTTATTGCGGGAGATAAACAGAGAGCATAGATGATATCACACATCACATCTAATTCGTATAGTTCAATTATCTTAGTATGTATGGCAGGCATTAATGCAAACTGATTTAGGGTTAGGGTTTTTGTCTTTTGTTTTTATGTAAATGTTTTTTTCTTTAATTTTATTTCTCTCTCTCTTTTCTTTTACTTTTATCGTTTTTTATATATTTTAATTGCCGCCTCAAATGTTTATATGTTGCTCTTAGAACAGAGCATGTTAAAGCAGGCAAGAATTTAATTACATATATTAATCCGGCGCTTTATAAAACGGCATTAGTCTAGGACGGCAAGACAAATCTAAAATAATGAAACAGAAAAACACGTACACACACACACATAGATGTGCGTGTAGTGTGGATAAGCCTCACTGCGGACACAGTGGTGAAATGCACCTTGTAAAAAATGTGGTAAAACTGATGCTTTAACAAAATTTCCCATTTCGGCGCATGCTTTACGGTTGGAATTAGTAGTATACATTGGTTTTGTGGTGGATAGACGATAAAATAGTTAGCCTGTTAGCACGTTTCGGTTTTTCGTTTCGCTCTTTTGTTTTATGTTTGCGCTTTTAGGGAAGGCGCATTTAGGGCGAGAGGAAAAAAAGAGAAGTACAGAAAGACAAAATACACACAACACCGCGCCATCGAAGTGTCGAAGTAGTCAAATAAATCAGCGGTGGTATAGAGTGTTTATTAGAACCAATAGTGACTATCGTCGGTCGGCTCGAATCGAGTGTATTAGGCAACTTGAAACAAAAGGTAACATACACAAAAGGAGCAAAAAAAACAAACGATTTAGGGTGGTGTATGTTTTGCAAAAGCGTTGCTGACCAAAACAAAAGCAAAAACGTGCGTACGCATGTGGGACTATTATTATATATTTTTTTAAAAATCGTATCATACAAACGAGTAAAAAAAAAAGAAGAAAAACCAAGGGTGAAAATGACAGTAAATGTGTATACGAAGATGATTACTCTGTGAACGTGAAAATCTCAAACTACGTGAAAAAACACACACGATGGTATGTGTGAAGAAAGGAGCAAATGATGTGAAAAAGATAAAACAAAAGCAAAAACACTCGGTAATTCAAAAGGGGGGAAAAAACAAACAAGATCGTGAAAAGAAAAGGTAACAAAAGCAAACAAAAACCCATATCGTGTTTAGTAACAAACAAAACAGGAACATATCGTGTGCAATTCGTGTTTTTTTTTCGTTTAATCGCCCCCACTATCAAAAGAACCAGCATCATCACACACAGGAAGCTCTCCATATCGTAAAAGTTAATAGAAAGCGTGGAATATGATTAAAAATGATGCTCGGTTTTGAGACAGTGCGTGTATGTGTGAGAAAAAGTAAAAGAAAATAATGATATTTTCTCACACACACAAAACACACACTTAGGCAAAACAAAAATAAAAACAAAACAAAAAAAAACAAAAGTTAAGTACAACTAAGTAAATTAATTTTAAAACAATTAATTAGCTCGATTACGGATACGGTTTTTTTGTTTTGTTTTCTTTTGTGCATTGCGTTGGTGATCTTTAGTTGTTATCGTTTATACATACAAACACGAGCAACACGAGCAACACGGACAACTGGAAAAGAAACAATTAAAACAAAAAAAAAACAGGATTAGCGTATAACGTAAACGTGTAAGACAAAAAAAGACATTTGTAATAATGTTCAAAGATTGTTAATGTTTTTTTTTCTTTCTTCTAAATATCGGTAATATGATGCCACTAAATTAATAGAACAGAAGGGGCAGAAGAAAAAAGAGCAGAAAAGTAAGGAAAGTACGCAATAACACTGATAAAGTAAGCAACCGGCAACCATTTGCCTTCTTTTTTCACAAACCAAAATGCTCTCTCGTTTTGTTTTAGTTGCTTGTAATTTGAGGAATGATATAGTGATAATACGTGCTTTTTTTATACAGCAAAACAGCAGGGAAGGAACGTTCTTTAACACCGACCCGACCCAGCTGTAAATAAAGGTTAATGTTTTTTTTTTAAACTGTAATTTGTTTGTTTAGTTCTTTTGTTTGATTTTGCTGCAAACACCGTTTTTGGCGAATTAGTACGCAACATATTGTACATTATCCCGTGCAAGCGTGTAGCTAATCATTGTAGTTGATAGCGAGAGAAAGAGAGAAAAAGTGAGAGAAAGCGGACACTGAGAATAGTATTTTGAACGTTAGAGGGAGCTTTTCGCGAAAACTAAACAAAAAAAAACTTAAAATACTTAAGTGAAACGTAAGTGCCAAAAATAAATAAAAAGTAAATAGACATAGCCAGCAAAGGGCGGAAAGGGGAAAAGCAGGGTAGGTGGTAGCGTTGGAACGTGTGGGAACATGAGCACGGGAATCGGATTGCAGCAATCGACTGAATTTCCTTCAGGTTCCCCAGGAAGCATAATCCACCCTTTTGCTCCAAATAAACACCACCTTCCCACAAAACCCGACACATTCGTTATTTCCTTAGGAAAGGCGCCAGCAAAATGAGGGCAATGAGAGGGGGCACCGTAGCTGGCTTTTGTAGCTGGTTGTAATTGTTTGTTTTGTTTTTGTTTTTTTTTTTGCCCTTCTTCTCTCCAGTACCGTTACTCCCGCATATTAGATATAAATGCATTGGTTTGAGATTAGACGAAGTTGTACGTAGGATGGGGCCTGGTTGGTTGGCTGATTTAACAAAATAGTTTAGCAAACGGGGCAGAAGCGCTTGTTACTTTATGCATTCGAATTGAAACCACACCATGTATCTTTATTAGAGCTGTATACACATGTATTGCAACAAAGGAAAAGACATAATTCTATTTGCGTTTTGATGACTCTCTTTCTCGGTGGTCCTTCTTCGATTAATTCGTTACGAGAACAAACAAACAAAAACACACAAACAAGCGGATGTTAAGCATCCCGATGCATCGGTTGGGATTGCATATAAATATACTAGCAAAATAAATAAAGTAGTAGTATGCACACGAACACAGATGATACATCTCTCTGTCTGTGTTGTATCTGCCTGTGTAAGCTGTAGAATGCTACACCGCTCTGCCAGCTAGCAAACAAACAGCGAAAGAGCGAAACAAGAACAGCAAAAGCAAAAGAAGCGACATTCAAAAGGAAGAAGAAAAGCACGATTTAAAAATAATGAAACTAATTATAATAAACGGAAAAGTAAAACAATCAATCAGGGCCGGCACCTGTCGAATTTTCGATGTCTGGAAAACAGGGTTAAACAAAAAAAAAACACAAAAACTTACAGTGTGTGTTACTCCAAAACAGTGTAGAGAGGTAGCGTGTTTGTACCTGTGTGGTGGTGTGTGGTAAAAGCAAACAAGCAAACAAAAAAAAACAGGAAAGCGAAAACACACTGTTAAACTGTCTTTCCGCGTTTCCGCAAGGTGAACCACAATCAGCGCACGCGGGACGATTGCACTATTAGGAGCAGAAATCGGCGGCGGCGTATTAAATATTAGTGTTGGAATAGATTAAAATTATAACAAAGCAAACAAGAAACAAAAGCATAAACATCTATACTAATGTGTTTAGTGCACGCACTTTCTGTCCTCCCTCCCTCCCCTCCGCCCTTCTCATTACCCACTTCTCCTTGTACCCCATTTTTTCCCACGATCAATGGCNCGAACACAGATGATACATCTCTCTGTCTGTGTTGTATCTGCCTGTGTAAGCTGTAGAATGTTACACCGCTCTGCCAGCTAGCAACAAAGAGCGAAAGAGCGAAACAAGAACAGCAAAAGCAAAAGAAGCGACATTCAAAAGGAAGAAGAAAAGCACGATTTAATAATAATGAAACTAATTATAATAAACGGAAAAGTAAAACAATCAATCAGGGCCGGCACCTGTCGAATTTTCGATGTCTGGAAAACAGGGTTAAACAAAAACAAAACACAAAAACTTACAGTGTGTGTTACTCCAAAACAGTGTAGAGAGGTAGCGTGTTTGTACCTGTGTGGTGGTGTGTGGTAAAAGCAAACAAGCAAACAAAAAAAAAAAACAGGAAAGCGAAAACACACTGTTAAACTGTCTTTCCGCGTTTCCGCAAGGTGAACCACAATCAGCGCACGCGGGACGATTGCACTATTAGGAGCAGAAATCGGCGGCGGCGTATTAAATATTAGTGTTGGAATAGATTAAAATTATAACAAAGCAAACAAGAAACAAAAGCATAAACATCTATACTAATGTGTTTAGTGCACGCACTTTCTGTCCTCCCTCCCTCCCCTCCGCCCTTCTCATTACCCACTTCTCCTTGTACCCCATTTTTTCCCACGATCAATGGCTCAAGAGTAGTAGTGAACGAATTTATTTAATGTTGTAATCTTAAACACTAGAAGTCTTATGCCTTGTAATAACCATTTATATAATCATATACATATATTTAGGGCTCGCAATACACGCAGGGAACGTACAGACGTCATCATGCAAGTCTTAAGGTACATCCCTCCCCCTCCACACACAAACACACACACACACACACACACACAAACACGAAAAATCACCCTTTCAAGCGCGTGGCAAATGCAATGGAAGCAAACTTATTTTATAATCTTTGTACACACACATACACACAAGACACGCACACAAAGCATACAACAACAACAACAAAACATGAATGAAGCAACAATAATAAAAACTTTACACGTCAAAAAAAAAGAAGAAAAACTTCAAACATACCTTATCATATCATCTCTCTCATACCATATCCGACGAATTTTTGTATATTATCTATATTACCCCCGGCACATCGGATGACTATATGTATGTGTGTGTGTGTAAGGGCGCGCGCGCGCGTGTTTGTAGAATTTAACAAAACCCAATCAATGCTCCATTCTCCATTTGTTCTAACCTCTCCAGCGCGCACCGTTTTGCTGCTGCACCGGCATATCAAAGCATTGTGCAAATTATGATATAAAGAGACAAAGAAAACTATAACTACATACACACACACATATATGTATGAAATATCGACGATACATTCGGGCGAAACTGATGTTTTTATGCAGGCAGTTGCAGGTGCGTTAGTTTGTAGTTGCCAACAGTTAGTTTTGCGTTTCCGTTGATACGTGGCCCTACAATGCGAAGGAAAGGTTCAATATGTACGTTCATTTTCCTACAAAACAAGCCTTCTTTTTTTTCTTTTTTCTTCTTGTTTTTTGCTAGCTTGTCTAGTATAAAGTACAGCACTCGCTAGTAGTCACTCTTAGTAGTTGCTTCTAAATTGTTAGTTATGCATTCTCTTAACATTTAACCACCAAACATTAGTTGGCGTAGCGGCGGAGAAAGCCTAGTGCGCTTTTAGTACTAGCAGCGTTAAACATCACTTCTAACAATCGGTTCCCCTTACTTCTCTCTAGACGGCTGTAGAGCGATACTCTATTAGTTGCACACAACAGTGACTAATCTGACCGGAAGAATTTAATCGAAAAGCAATATGTGCATATTTAAAAAGAAAAATCCCCAGAGCGTTTATCGTTGACTAGCGGATAAACCATCGATTGAATAGTAATGAATGAAGGGCGCCAAAGAGAAAGAGAGAGAGAGAGAGAGAGACAGACCTTCCCTTTGTGTGGGTAGGGGGTTGGGTAAATTTTCGATAATCGTTCGTTGTTTAATATGCACCAGTTTTATATCCACTCGTGAACACGACGCACACACACACACACACACACACAATTTAAATCATGTAAATGCACCCACAACACAACACAAGGAACATTTGACGTATTAAAACAGAAGATCATTTCTCGGCAAGAAAGAACGTGGTAGAAGATACAGTCAACTAATATTAGTGTATTCCCGATGGTTGCGTTAGCATGACTCTAACACACCGTGTAAGGGAAATGTTGTTCTTGTAATCGACGATAGGCGATTATTTGCCGCTGTTGCTGCTGCTGTTGCTGCTACGGTAGCGCATATCGATGGATGGGGGTGTGTTTGGTGCCAACCAAATCATGTCAATCAATAATCAAGAGCTTTACTCCACTTCCATTTGCGGAAGCGGAAGGATGTGACTTTAAAACAATAGCGAGTTAGATGAAGAGCAAAGTAAAGTTAGAAAGGACATCCGGTTACAGTTGTAGTAGTAGTAGTAGTAGTAGTAGTAGTAATGGCGGTGTAGTGAATGTGATGTATGTGTATCCGTACATAAGGCCACTTGATTAGGTAATGCGACCAAAACCACCGCGTCTAGTGATTGTACTACTCTCGTGTGCGAAGTAGAGATATGCTAACAATGCTTTTCCACACATCACTTTTTGCCATAAATAACAACAAAAAAAGACATAAAAAACAGATAGACAACACAACATCACTAAACACTCAAATTTATCAGCAACCCTCAAAGCAATAGTTTACGAAACATGGAAGCTAGTACGATTACGATTAAGCGCCAATGGAAAGCAGGAAGCCATCAAAACAGCGTCGTATAACTTTCTCTTCCCATCCCATCTCATATCGTGTTTAACAGTTTTCGTTTTTAAATTCACAAACTGTTGATATATAGAGATGTACATGTTTGGGCGTGTGTGTGTGTGCGTGTGTGTTGTCTTCAGAGTAGTAAGAATTAGTAATTATAACAAAAACAAACAAACTAAACATTAGCCAATTTAGTAACGAAACACGCAAAACACACACATGAGCATAGAAGAATGGAAGCAAACTAGCAAACTAAAATCTACATGTTAGAATTATTGAACGTAATGTAACGTAATGCGCATGTGCGTGTGTTTAAAGTGGACACATTCTTAGTTGGTGGATCGGCCAACTAAGTCTCTCACATATGCTGTTGGGTGTAAGGTTTAAGCGCGTAGCAAAACAAGCAAAGCAAACACTGAAAAACACAACAAAACTACTAGCAAACAGGCTAGTACAGGCAGTATCTGCATGCAGAGAGAAAGAGAGTGCCATTTGAAGATAGCAGCAGTAGTAAAAAGACAGTAAAGCATATTAGTGCGCGAATGTGTGTGAGAGTAGAACAGTAGAATGAACAAATTGCCAAACGTAGAAGCAAAGCATACAGACACAAACGGAAACCGATCTAATAATAATAGTACGTGTGTGCTCAGCGCCTTGGGTTTGTGTATTTTTATTGCTACGAAAAGGCGACACAGGATATATAGAGAAGACAACAATAAAAGTGTTAAAGTAATCGACTAAGGGATCAATAACCAAAGAAATTTCATGCAACAACAACAACAACAACAACAAAAAATCATCAACCACACATCAGCCATTACAACACTCACACAAGCACACAAAAAGGAGTAGAAAAAAACACTGGATTTTTTTTTTGAAATTGTTTTCTTTGTTTTGTTAAAAATTTATGTTTTGGTTGATTTTTTATTCAATTTTAGAAATGTTTCAAAATTTATAAACAGCTTTCTGTGTTTTTAAACTTTTTTGAATAGAAAAAAATCTTTTAAAGGTGGTTTGTTTACTTCTTTTATGCAACAGAGATGTAAAGAACAAAATGGAAGAACAAATGTAAACGAATAAATTAGTAGCAAGGACGTGTTTATAAACATTTTTCTTTTGGTGAAAAACACAAACAGATTAGCAACAACATTGACATGCAATTCTAATGCAGAAACCAGAAAACAAAAAGGAAGAAATTATTCACTAGAAACAGAGAAAAAGAGAGAGAGAGAGAGAGAGAGAGAGAGAGAGAAAGAGAGAGAGAGAGAGCGAGAGATACAATACACGCATGATGATTATAAGTGATATATGTGATGAATTTTGTACATTGATTTCGTTTTTTCACTAAAAACGCATAAAGGGCTGTGATTTTAGTGGTAGATGCAACAAAACAAAGAAGGAGAGAAAACAAAACACAAAAGGAAAACGGAAGCGTTGCAAACAAGAGGAAACAAACAAACAAACAACAGATGATGAAAAGTTTAGTGAGAAAAAAAAGAAATGGAAGAATAACACGGCAAGTGTGTTTCGTAAACGCGTAAAACAGCCGGCACTGAAGATGGCCCGGCGGTGCTGGAGGTGCGAATGTGTGTGCGTGTGTATGTGTGTGTACACGTGTGTTTGTGTCGCACGATTGAAGCTAGGTTGATCAATTGATGGTCGAAAGCAGAAGAAAAAAAAACTAAGTGGGAACAAGAGATAAAGGTACAAACGAGAAACAATTGGAAAAAATGTAAGAAAAAACGCACACATACACACACACACTATGCAAAGCAAATAAAACATACACACATAAAATACTAACAAGAAGGCACGAACAACTCTAACCAGAGTTGTAAGAGAAAGTCGTAGTACGATTAGCAAACAGCAGCTGAAAAAAAAGGACAGTTTTCAATCAAACTCTTCTTATTGCTATGTGCCGCCATTGGTAAATGTTTCCACACCCAACTGGACACAGCTTCTCCTTTACATCCCGTTGTTTGATGTGTATGTGCTTCTTTGCAACTGTGCGACAGCACACATCCAAAGACCTTCCATCTTCCTTAAAGCCGTAAAGCCAGCTACTGTCGAGCTTTTGATAGGGGAACAGCTTTGTTTTGTGCGCGGTCCGTGTTTGTGTACGATGCCACCACCATAATCTCTTTTACTATCCATCCTCCTCGAAGAGACGAACACGGCAACAGCCAGAAGAACCACTATTTCCATGGTGCCAAACAAAAACAAAAACAAAAAACAGCCAACACAGATCAGGAACAGCAATAACAACAACAAAAAAAAATGCAAACATCGCGGCTAGAGAGAACAACCGAGCGAGATCGATATCTAAACCACGTCCCTTTATGTGTAAATTACCTTGTATTATTACTAACCAAAACAAAGGCAATATCCGTACGTTTCACTTTCTGCTATTGTGCATGTGCATTTGTTGCTTTTTGCTTGAAATTTTCCTGTTCACACCAACACCATCACCACCACACCGACATAACGGGCTTCCCCACTGTGTAGCCGTGTGGACGACAAACATGTTTGTTAGAATTGTTTACTACGTTTAATAAAAAAAAAACATTCAAAAGAAAATGGAAAAGAAGATGAAGAAGGAAGAAACACACACATAAATAGAAAGTGAAAGGATCACCGTATGAATTCACACATGCTACTTAGCTGTCTCACTTAATCTTTAAAAAAACACTCCCAGAAGGAGGAACAAAATACTGACAGAAACTGTTTAGTTTACGATTCGGTTTTATGAGTAAAGTTTGTAATCCATCCTGTCTTCCAACACGATAAGGCTAACATTTTTTTTGTATTAATCTTTCTAGTAAGTGAAATTGGAGAAAATTTTGTACATCAGTAAAAGCACCAGACATTGGAATCGATAGTCATTCCAGTTTCCAGTTTTGCGTATTTTTTTTTTTTATTTTATTTGTTTGCTATGTTTGGAAGAAAGATAGCAACTAAATGACATGCTTTGCTCAACAAGTTGAACTGAAAGAAGAAAGATGCCATCAGCAAAGAGAAGGAAACACAAAAGACGTGACATGAAAAAAGAGTAAACAAAAACACAAATAAAACAAAAGCGACGAACCTCGTCGGAAAGGGGAAAAAGTGTGTGTATATGTGTGTGCTTTTGGTAGGAATATCATGAAAGTTCGCAATATACTTCTAATTTAGCAGAAAATTCTAATCAGTAAGAGAAAAATAACGTATAACAACAGATAAAGGCAAAGTGACTAGTGAGAGCGCAGTAAAACAAAACATACAAAAAGCGTTTAAATTGGTTTTGTTTGTTTTGCTGAAGATGAATCTGAAATGAAAAGTGGAAAAACGATGAGCTTAAGATCGATTTGTTTTGCCTTTTTTTTGTTTCTACCTTTTTTTTATTCCAAACAATCAAAGCAACAGCAACTTTAAAAGCGAACTCGCGGACCGAAATATGGACACAACTGTTGATCCCATCCCATTGTGCGTACGCGTGTGTAATTGAGACTGATTTAATTTCGAAATTTGTAAAACATTATACGCATAAGAGAGCGCGTGTCTGTGTGTGCGTAGTGCATAATTTCTCACGCTCGATTTGCGAACGCTTTTTGCTGCTGGCATGCGCCAAATGCGCCTACTAAGATTATGTTAAGAACGTTAAGTAAGTTTATTTTAAGAGCGTTAATACTATTATTATTATTATTATTATTATTATCAAAGTGTTTTTATTTGTACTCATAAAGCGTGTTGTAAGGATGTGTGCACCACAGAGTCGCCACAGTTGCTTTAGCTTTAGCTCTGGTGTGGTTATTTCGCTCTCTATTGTTATGTTTTACACATCGTTCGCCCTTTCGCATTGCTATGCCCCGGTTGGTTTTGTACCTTTACTTCAATAAATTCCCTTTTTAATTTAATTGTTGTTGTTGGTATTTCTGTGCGTTTTTGTTTTTTGTTACTTTCAATTGTTTTATCCTTTTGTTTTCAGCTATTTCAGTTTTTTTTCTCTCTCATGAACAATTGGACTTGACCAAGAAGCTCAGCTCGAGGATGTGCAAACAATACTCCGACAACTCAAATGATAATATAGACAAGAAAACAAAACGAGGTTTCATCAGACAAAGCAATTGAGTATCAATACAATTGGGAAGGAGACAAAACAAATTAATTCAACTTCCGACTAATATTCTATAGTGTCCTTGTAATCGGCATTCGTTTTCATCATTTTTGCTTTCTTCTCACAANCCAAGAAGCTCAGCTCGAGGATGTGCAAACAATACTCCGACAACTCAAATGATAATATAGACAAGAAAACAAAACGAGGTTTCATCAGACAAAGCAATTGAGTATCAATACAATTGGGAAGGAGACAAAACAAATTAATTCAACTTCCGACTAATATTCTATAGTGTCCTTGTAATCGGCATTCGTTTTCATCATTTTTGCTTTCTTCTCACAACATCTAAATCTTCCCCCCCCCCCCCCCCCACACACACACACACACACTCACCTCCCCCATACCCCTTCTTCAGATCATAGTATGACTTTCTACAATTTTGTTTAAATATATCTTTAAAAAGATCTAAAACGAAATTTACTGTTTTTCCTCCTCTTTTAGATTATACAAAAAAAATCGAAAGCTAGTGCAAATTTGTAAAAATAAAACAATGAGACGATACAAAAACACACACAAACACAAACATAACTGATGGGGATGGGGAAGAAGAAACGCGCTAAAAAACACGCATATATAAAAACCAAAACAAAAAAAAAACGAAGAAAAAAAAGTGACGAAACCGCAAAGTAAAGAAAGAAAATATTTTGAGTCGATGTCGATGTAATATGATTCATGTCTTGTCATAATTTACAAACAGCAGTAAACAGCAGTAGAAAAAAATGGAGGAAGTAAGTGAAAGAGAAAAGAAGCTTTACATTTAATTAAAATGTTTTATACTTATCATATACAGTTTAGGGCAATTAAAATATAGGGGGAGAATGTGGAAAGGGGTGATGAGGGGTTGGGGGCAGTGAAACCTAGTGTGAAGGGTAGGTGCGCACGGGACGGCAGCGTTTAGTAAAAATGATAAATTAATTATATAGAAATTGAATATATACACATATACAAAAATCTATTAATGAGAAAATTGAAGAAAAAAAAACAACAAGAAACATTAATTATATATATGCAAATTCATGCAAAAAAAAACATAGACCTGAAGTAGCTGCTCAGCAGAATGGAAGGATGGCACACTGTTTGGGACGACGGAGACGGAGGGAAGAAAAGCATTAGTAATATAAAATGGGATAAAAATAACAATGTAAAGGATTGATCAATACTGCACACTTACTGTTCGGAATGGTGGACAAGAACATAGAACAGAAGAACAGAAACGAAAAGGACGTCGGGATAATGCTATAACACTCCCAGAGTAAAAGGTAAACAATAAGATAGAAACAACATCTAGAGCAAACGTTGTCCAAATGGGGAAAAAACAGAAGAAAAAAAACAATTAGAAACAGACAAATAATCGAAACAAGAGAAATAAAACATGAAATAGAAACAAATGCAAACAAACAAACGTCGAAGACCAGCAAAACAAAGCACATAATAGTAGATCAACAATGTAGCGGAGATGAAAACAAAAATGGAACAGGAATATAGCAATTAAACGACAAAGGAGTGCAACAAGAAGTAAAAAAAAAAACGACACGGTACACTCGTGTGTGGAAGTAGATTTTTTTATACACACATACTATTCTTAGCCAAACTACTACTACTAGACGTACATAGGTCGAAACACGTGAAACCATCTGTTTACAGTCAGCCAATGCAAGCTACAAACAAACTAGTAAACAAAAGCAAAAAGGATAAGCAGTCTTTATGGTCAGGAAGAGGGAAGAAATGTGTGTGTAGATGTTTGTTAAACCGTTTTTCAAGCGTTATGTTGCATGTAAAGCGAACCAGAAACGGCAAAGAAACGAGAGAAGCTTTCCATTTCCAACACTTAACACGCATCTCCTTCCACGCACACACACACACACTCAAGCAGATGTTTGAAGTTTGACGTTTGTTTTGTTAATCGAAGCAGGCATCATGTAATCACTTTACCGATTTTGCTACACCTTACACCCCACTTAAACCACACATATATATATATATATATAAATATGTATAAATATATGGAAGCACAGCAAGGTGTAAGCGCAAGAGCGGAAGAGCGAAGGAGGAAAGTGTGTGAAACGTATGATGCACCGAACGAACAAATTAAACCAAAATAAACCGGAATACAGGAATTTTTCAATGTGAAAGTTGTGCCCAAGTTTTGCCCAAGTTTTTTCTATTATGCTGAAAACAACAGACAGACAAACAAACAAACAAACAAACAAAAACAATACAGATATATCAATATATTATCCACTTTACTAACCGTTGTACTGGAAGTAAGCTCTATATACATATAAAGATATAGAAGATATAGAACATATCTATCGCCAACCAACCAAACAAACACAACCGTGAAACATACACAAAAGTCACAAAAGGCCCACTATAAAGTAATGTTGTTTCTGTGCCATCTGAGACAAACCCATGAGCAAGCAAAAGGAAAAGGAACAAGGAAACAAAACATAAAAGTTCATGAATGGTTTTGCACGAAGAAAAGTAATTACACAGATGCAAATTTGCAGAACTCCTCCTTGCCATTGCTTTTTGTGGAGCAAATCAGTCCCCATCGTGGGATCACCTTTCAAACCCGATTTTGTCACCCAGATTTATATTCGCAGGTCTTTTACACTTACACAGCATACGTAAGCGACGGTTTGAAATCCAGTTTTACGCGGCACGTGCAATTAACTGAAGTTGCACTTTGTTTCCAATTTTACACAAATGTTAATTTCCGCACCAACCATACACACGCACAAAGAAAAAAGAAAGCTCCTTAAAACAAACAAAAAAAAACATTTATATGTGTGTGTGTTTACAAAACGAGGTCAGGAAGGTTCATTAAAAGCGTGTGTGTGTGTGTGTTTGTACGGTTTTAAGTGTATTCGTTTTTTGGCACATTTTTTATAAACCATCTACCCAGGAGAAAATTAAATCTAAAATGGCACATTTTGCAGCATTGCTATCGTATTACTTATATTGCACATAATAAGGGCACATCGTACCACCCCCTCCTCCACCCCCACGCCCCCCACCCCCCCCAACGTTCAATCATTGATACACACACACACACACATATGTACTTTTTCATAGTTTTGTGTGATAAAAATGATAGGGATATTGTAAACCCGTTTTCGTAAATGTGATTTGCTTCTCGATGTAATCGTGTGGTTAAGAGATTGTACCTTTTTGTGTCACAATAATGATGCACACATTGCAAAATCCCACATACACACACAAACTCACAAAGCAACATTACATATTCTTCACATTCTGTACATGTGCCAATAATGATGATGCCAAGAAAAAGAATCTTCCGAATAAAGTATAAAACATTCGATGAATGAACAGTCAAAGGAGAACATATTAAACAAAAGCAAACACGGCAACCGCCAATTGTTTGGTATCACCAGCCCCAATAATGCTATATTCATTACGAAACAGGAACAGTGCGCGTTTGAACCATCCCATGTTTAATGTTGGGTTTGGCTTCTATTTACGATTGGTTTAAAGAACGAACGAAAGATGGAGGTTGTTGGGAGAAGAAAAAAAAACACATGAGAAAACAAAAGTTGCGCCAACAAAACACGTAAAATCTGTGTTGTTATAATTACTAGAAAAGAGAGAGAGAAGAACCAATAGAAAATTACAAAACAAAACAAAACACACAAGAAAAAAGCCCATTACTTGTGAACTTTTTGCAAAATCGAAAAGTAACAAAGGAAAGTGAGTGGGTAATAGAAGAAGGAAAGTTAAAACTTTAGTGTCGTAACAAATGAAATTAGGAATGCATGGCAATCATACAAATAGAGCTTCTTTTTTAAATGCAACAACAACAAAAAATACACACACACATTTACATACCGTTTGCGTAGAAAGATGTGTGATGCGAATAGAGCAGCTTAAACAGCAGTAGCAAATTAAAAGGCACAACCAAGGTTAGGGATGCGGGCGTTGGAGTATGGAATGACAGAAACAAACCACACACCGGTAGTAGATCAAAGTAGACCAAACAAAAAAAAAACAAGAGAGTGATGTGGTGTTGCTTTGCTGGTACGTCACATGTGTCACATTGGATGCGAAATGACAGCTCAACCTGACAGGTAAAACGTGCAAGCCCTAGCGTAGTGCTTAGCAACCGGTCAATCGTAGGTAGTGTGCTGAGCGCAGCAATTAGGAACACACGTACGCATTGCTGAAAAGGGGCGTGGTTACTTTACAGTGACGAGACAGTTTTCCGTAGTTATATTTTGTAATTTCCGGCAAGGACAAATTAGCAAAACACACAAATTAAAAAACAAAAAACTAACAAATAGAAAGACAGCTTGTAATCCTGTTCGTGTTTACATACTTAAGTTAGCATATACATTGACTATTGGCAGAAGCAAAAGCGCATGTGTTGCATAATTGCCACCGCAACAACAAACCAATAACACAAGAAAAAAGCAACACAAACGCATATATATAAAAGCAAGTATGTTGCGGTATAATAGAACATGAAGCGGTATAATAGAGCATGCAACACAAACACGATACACAATAGTACCAGCAGCAAATAGCGAACACATAAACAGCATAGGCAAAGAGACAGGGCGACGGTTTTTGCATCTGTAATTGAGCACGTGTTTGTATGAAATATATTTCTATTTTGTATACAGAACATATTGTACCGATATCCTTCGAATACCCGCCATCCGGAGCCCCTTTTCTTGGTGTGCCCAACATTGGCACCATTGTACAGGCGATCCATTGGGGAAGCAGCGGCAGATGCAAGGACAAAACATGTCGTCATTATGTCACATTTGAGCAGACAGAAAACAAAAGAACATGTTTTTTCAGTACCAACTGTGCAAAGGCATTGAGTGGCCAAAATTTGTCAAACGACGACCGACCGAGACGACCGAGCGAGGAAGGGGGAGAGAGCGAGAGACAGAGAGAGAGAGAGAGAGAGAGAGAGAGAGAGAGAGAGAAAGAGAGGAGTGTGTGTAGAGTACCAAATAGACAAATCATTGTGTATCGTTAAATTACGTTCAAATGCAGAAACTAAGCAAAGGGATAAAAAGAGAGAAATAGAGAGAAAGTGAAAGAGCAGAAACACATTTCATTCATCATCTAATGAAGAACACATACAGAACTATGGAAAACGCACTTAATAAAGGAAGGAAACGTAAAAAAAACTAAACACATGTACATTATTTTAAATGATCAATTACGAGCGTAATGCATCTGCAATTATGATCCGAAATTTGTACCAGATCATTTGATCTCTCTGTTATACTGCGAATTCAATGCGTTGAATTGAAATCTTGGTTGGCATTGATCTTGTTGGAAATCTTGAGGGTTAAAAACGATGGTTACTTGGTTCATTGACGAAATTCAATACTCCACAAATATTTAAATTGTCACTTCCCAACAGGCTCTTACTCTTATACATTACGTACCTGCATTACAATATTGAAAGAGACATTTGGTGATGAGCGTATCTACCATAGGCAAAGCATAGAATACCACAAAAGCTGCTTTGTCAGTATCCTTATATTTGATGAAACCTTTAGAGGTTCCGGATGGAACACTCTTTTTATTTCTTTCTTCCTTCTTTCTAGCTGGCGTCAAGGGTTCTTCCTTCGTTCTCGCTGGGTGTCAGAAGCTTCTTCGAGTCCCACCGGGAGGTCCTTTCTTAGTCGGAGTTACTACTGGTGGTTTATGTATTTTTGATTATGACGACTTCTTTGCCGTATTGTCAGCCTTACTTAGGCTGATTAACATACAATTTTCACAAGGCATTTTCCTCTTGTATTTTGCCTTATTCCGGGCATGCTCGGTTCGCTACTTTGATCCCTGTTGAGCTGCTACTGGACTGATTTTGGTACGGATATGTCACCGTTTTTTTTATAGCCGGCTGGACGTATCTCGAACCATCCTAATGTCGCTTCCTTTCTAACTGCTTTCGTTTTGAATTTTGAATTTTATACCCTGCATACATTTTCTTTGTTTCGTTTGTTTCTCCCTAGGTGGCGTTTGTCGCCTGTTCGTGTCCTTGCTAAGTTTATGGCTAACGCATGGCTGTGTCTTGGCTAACCTAGGGTGATCTTTTTACTGCAGTGTATTTCTGGTCACCACAAAAGTACGCGAGTCCTTGTTTGGAGACGCATGGTTAAGCATACAATTAAAATATAGCAGATTGTTTGATATAAACGATGGAATTATTCCCAATGAGACAATATTGTACGAAAGCTGTTATGATATCAGACGAGAGTTAACCCAACACTAACGGCTAGAAGAATTCTAGTGTGTCATATACTGTGAGTTGCTTGCGTATGGCCAAATCTTTTCTTCAGTTCATAACCAATAACGTTTGGACTATTGGTAGCTAGCGATTGATCAGAAACGGCTTGAATCGAAAATCCGAAGAGTTGTTGTGTACGGTTAAAATTTAAAAAAATATCATATTTTCTAATTAAACATTACAAACAAAGCATTAGAACGAAATAGAAATGAAACAAATATTTGGTATGTTTATATCAAGGGTAACAAAAAGATTGCCCAAGACATCAAACTTCTTTATTATTAAACATTTCTTTACTTTGTTTTATTTATGGAACAAAGAGCTACCCGTATTAGACCAACTTTTACGATGAAGTCGGCTAGTCCAATCTTGCTGCGGCGGGACGATCCGAATGGGATTATAAACCGGTCCTTTCGTGTGGAACTGGGGTCATTTCCAAATATATCACAGGACCGCCCCTACATTTCTTTACTTTAATCATGTATTTATGCTTTTACAAATGCAAACACACACCCAACTTGCAACGTTCAAACCGAATGTACAAAGCCCGAAACCAAACAAAAAACAATTATTACGTTGTGCAATGCGCTCTCCTTAATTTATCCATTGCAATCCTCTGCATGAAGCTGCATGTTAGCCAAACTCCCAAACGACTCCCCGCATAAAGGGCATGAGAATGTTCCTTCACGCTGCATTTGGGCCGTAGTCGTTGTGAAGGGGTTTGATTCCAGACTGAAAACGACACAATAGTTTAGATAGTGCCACTGGTACTTGTACCAATTTCCCTTACATCTGAATTGCACGTCGCAGTTCAATAATTTTTGCGTTGGCAGCATCTAGTTGTGCATTGTTTCGATGATTTTCACTTTCTGTTTCTCTATTTTTCTGCTCAAGTTTTATATTCTGAGTAATCGCACCATTCAGCTGCTCTGCTGTTGTTTGCAAATTATCTTTCAACTGTAAAGAAAGGAAGAGTTAGCAACTGGTAGTCTTTGCTTATCATCCTAAACTAACGTACATTTTGAAATTGGTCAGTAAGTTCGGTGTTCTTGAATTCTGTTTGTTGCAATCTTTCCTTAAGATTATCCAATTCCGAACGATACGTCTGCTCCTTCTGCTCTAGCTGCTTAGTCAAATCAAGTTTTTCCGTTGAAATGCTATCCAATTCTAACATAAAGAAAAAAATTCTATCAGCTTAATGAAATAGTTAGTTCGCTTAATATTAGTTTAATTATTGGATTGAAATGTGACAGTTAACATTTCAATATAATGTTTAATAATTTACCTTCTAGTAGTTGACGTGTTTCTTCTGTTTCTTTTTCATTCGTTAATTTCATCTACAAAATAACAATAACAACATAAAATTATTGATAATTCTAAAAAAGAAATAACAAAAATACCTCCTCAACACGATCAGTAAGTTCGGTGTTCTTTAAATCTGTTTGATGCAATTTTTCCTTAAGATTATCCAATTCCGAACGATACGTCTGCTCCTTCTGCTCTAGCTGCTTAGTCAAATCAAGTTTTTCCTTTGCAATGCTACCCAATTCTAAAACAAAGAAAATGTTTCGTTTACTTTATATTACGCATTAATATAATGTTTAACTATTTACCTCCTCTCAATTGAAATAATTCCATCATTTGTTTTTCATTCGTTGCTTTCAGCTACAATAAGAAAGAAAATTATTAAGGAATTGATATAAACTATTTACCACCTATTCAACTTTGTATTCACCTCTTTCAACGACTCTGTAGCAGTTTTAAGCTCTGTTTCAAGCCGGTTTTCTTCATTGCGCTGCTTTTCACGCAATTCTTAACAAAAAGAAGAGAAGAAGAGATTAGCGGGTTACATAGTAATTGTTTCTATTTGCATGTTTCCCAGCATACGAACCTGCATTTAGTCGACCATTTTCGGCCTGCAACGTGGAAAGTTGTCCCTCCATCTGTGATCAAAGTGTAAAAAGTTCATTCTCTGTGCACAAATACTATCATATTATAGTGTATCGCCAATTACGAACCGTTTTAATTCTCTCTGCTTCGAGCGATACTGCACCGGATGTACCGGCAACTGGATCATTATTTTCCTGAAGTAGATCTTTCACGTTTGATGCTACAACACCTCCATCAGCGTGAAATTTAAAAAATAAATTACCAGGACCTATAATAACGAGCAAAAGGAGAAATAATTAGTAAAGTTTCCGTTTGTAATGTAATGCACACATCACAATAAGATAATGACTCACAGCAGCAACATATTTTATCCCATATATAATTCTTCACCGTTGAACAGATCGTTTCGCTGCCTGGCATACTATTTTGCACGTGTTCAAGGACGGATCCAGGCATTACCGCACTAGCCATATTGAACACAGGACACTACGCTTTGCTACATGCAAAAATATTTCTGTGGCAAAAGAACCGACGTGTGAACTGCTGGCAAACAACACTGGAAACCTCGCGTTGATAAATGCAAAAATGTTTGTGTGTCAAACAAGCTGACGTGTACGGTGGCGAGATTTCAGCACATGCGCAAGTGGGTATTTTTCTAAATTATACCAACCAACAGAAACGGTTGTTCAAAATTCCCGTTACCATTGACATCTAACTTGTATGCAAAGGGAGTGTGAAAAAAGTGGTAAGCCTGGTCGTTCTTTAAGAATAAAAAAACATGCAGCAACACGACAGACCCCCTCGTAACAGCATTCGAACCACTCGTTTTAGTAGTTACTTCAAAGGTTTGAAAACTATTTCACGCGGATGCTACGCGTTCGTGTAGTTGTGATAAAATTTCTTAAATATTTTTAAATATTCAAGCTACCATAATAGCAATACACAGGCAC
This sequence comes from Anopheles rivulorum, assembly GCA_018908115.1. NCBI lineage: Eukaryota > Metazoa > Arthropoda > Insecta > Diptera > Culicidae > Anopheles > Anopheles rivulorum. The sequence continues at coordinate 23,842,440 of CM032178.1, forward strand.
CACGTGGTACCCACGTTCCAACGACACACGCAGAAACCGAGTCGCTGGAGCTGCACACCCGAAGGCATACCATAGTATCTTAAAACTGAATGTTATGTTATGCTTGTGGCGACCAGATATACACTGCGATAAATAGATCACCCTAGGTAAGCCAAGACACAACCATGCGTTAGCCATAAACTTAGCAAAGACACGAACAGGCGACAAACGCCACCTAGGGAGAAACAAACAAAACATACAAATTTGTATGCAGAGTAAAGGTGAGGACGAGAACAAAATATTGTTTTCTCCTCTAAGTTTGTTTCTACCAAGGAATGGTTCGAGACACGTCCAGCCGGATATAGAAAAAAAAACGGTGCCATGTCCGTACCAAAATCAGTCCAGTTTCAACTCCGACTAAGGAAGCACCTCCGGGTGGAGCTCGAAGAAGGCTTGTCGCCCCACTAGAAGGAAGGAAAAACCCTTGACACCCAGCTAGAAGGAAGAAAGTAAAAAATAAAACTAAAGTTCCAGCCGGAACCTCGAAATGTTCATTCGGATGGCATTATTAGCGTAAAAACTTAACTCTCTGTAGACACTAACTAAAGATAAGGAAGAGGTGGCACGAACGTGAAAACGAAAAAGTGACAACGGGACACAATAGTCAAATAGATGCTGAGAGTTGTTAAAAGCTACTTGCGCTCTAAGGAAGGGATCATTCTGGCCATAACGCGTCACTCTAAGAGGGATTTGAAGTGGAAGTCTCTCGCGTTAGTGACGGAAAGGAACGTAATGAGATATAGAAGAAGGAAGGATAGGAGTACCAATGGAATTGGACAGAAGTCCAGCAATAAATGAGGATTGAATGTGATAATGACAGGTTTGCAGCGATTCTAGGTCTAATAGGCAACAGCTGGGTAGGGTTAAAAGGGAACAGACACGTTGTGGTAACTCGAAAGAAACCGACGAGTGGAAAATCGCGTTAACTTGTGCTGGACACGCTCGAACTTAGTTAGAGACACCAACTGATGATCAGACTACGCAGTTACTTCTCCTCTAGCTGCCAGACCGATCATATTTTTCTTTCTTAAAATCTCCCTTCACAACAGATTTTCGTAACCTTCACAAGTAACTATTGTTAGTAATACATCCTGTTCGTTCTTTATGAATAAAAAAAAGTAAATTACCATTAAAGTACATCTTCATACTAAAACATATTGGTGTCCATTTATCTTTTTTTAAACAATCAATTCCTTTTTTTCCGTTGATAATGTCGATAAGACCATAGAAATTATCGTAATACACCGACAAATACCTGTTAGTGGCATCGCCCAGTTGTCAAACGTCGCCACACAGTTATTTGGTTGTGCAATGCGCTCTCCTTAATTTATCCATTGCAATCCTCTGCATGAAGCTGCATGTTAGCCAAACTCCCAAACGACGCTCCGCATAAAGGGCATGAGAATGTTCCTTCACGCTGCATTTGGGCCGTAGTCGTTGTGAAGGGATTTGATTCCAGACTGAAAACGACATAATAGTTTAGATAATGCCACTGGTACTTGTACCAATTTCCCTTACATCTGAATTGCACGTCGCAGTTCAATAATTTTTGCGTTGGCAGCATCTAGTTGAGCATGGTTTTGATGATTTTCACTTTCTGTTTCTGTATTTTTCTGCTCAAGTTTTATATTCTGAGTAATCGCACCATTCAGCTGCTCTGCTGTTGTTTGCAAATTATATTTCAACTGTAAAGAAAGGAAGAGTTAGCAACTGGTAGTCTTTGCTTATCATCCAAAACTAACGTACATTTTGAAGTTGGTCAGTAAGTTCGGTGTTCTTGAATTCTGTTTGTTGCAATCTTTCCTTAAGATTATCCAATTCTGAATGATACGTCTTCTTCTTCTGCTCTAGCTGCTTAGTCAAATCAAGTTTTTCCTTTGAAATGGTACGCAAACCTGAAATAATAAAACTATTTCTATTACCTTTCTAGATTAATGTGATTTTTTACGATTTACCTTCCATTTGTTTTTCATTCGTAAATTTCATCTACAATAAGAAAGAAACTTATTATAGAATTAATATAAACCATTTACCACCTATTCAACTATGTATTCACCTCTTTCAACGACTCTGTAGCAGTTGTAAGCTCTACTTCAAGCCGTTTTACTTCTTTTTGTTGCTTTTCGTTCTGTGTTTCCAAATTGGAGGTCAAATCTTGTTTAAGTTTCTGCAAATCTTGCAACTCTTAACAAAAGAAAGAAGAGATAAAAGGGATACACAATCCATGTTTCTATTTGCTTGTTTCCCATACATTCTTACATACGAACCTGCCTTTAGTCGATCATTATCGGCCTTCAGCGTGGAAAGTTCTCCCTCCATCTGTAATCAAAAATGTAATAAACAAGTTTTAGCAAAATTTTCAAATAAATGCTTCTGTAAAACGTACACTACATTGGATATCTATACGTACCTTTGAAAGTATCGATACTTTTTCTTCGAGCCGAATACATTCTGAAAGAGCAAAACATCAATTCAAAGCCTTCGCCGGAAGTAAGCAGAATCGTTTCAAGTGCATACCGTCCAAAAATTTGCTGGCATACTTCTGAAGCAGTTTGTTATCTCTTTCCAACTGTTACAACAGAAGAAATCGATACATAAGAAGGCGTTTAGTAAGATCATACTGCGTATTACGTACACTTTTGATCCTCTTTGCATCGGACGATAAAGATTCGTCATCTTGCGCTGGAACACCGGACGTACTAGCATTTGGGCCCGTATTTCCAACTAGCTGGTCTTTCTGGTTTGAAGCTTTCATTCCAAGATTAAAATCAATCTTCCAATTAAACTTGGAACCTACAATTCGAGCGAGCGAATGAAATGTGCCAAAGGGTAAGCAAATAATATTCATTAAACATTCTGCAATTAAACAGTGCGATAACTCACCGAGTGGATGCATTATAACGTCTACTAATTTGTTAACCTTTTTGGCGATGCCTTTGGAAGGTTTCTTGCGTTTGGGATCCTACGAAATGTGGCATGTAGTGAATGATTCATGCTTAAAAATTTTCACCATTTCGCCTGCTGTTCCCCTTACCTTATCAGATTTAGGTTCTATTGCCTTTTCATCCTCAGCTCCATCGTGATCGTCTTCCTTGTTACCATTTTCGCTTTCACTTTCATCATCTTCAGCAAGGTCGTCATCCTCAGCTTCATCGGCTTGCAGAAAATCTTTCGCATATTCTAGGGCGGTTTCGGCACGCTGCCGTATTCTTTCACTAGCCATGCTAAACACTGAACAGCACGCTTTGCTAAATGCAAAAAATATGTCTGTGGCAAACGAGCAGGCGTTTTAGCTACTGGTAAACAATAAATTCTTTCTATCCGGTGGCGCATGCGCAAACGGGTGTTTTCGGAAAATGTACCTTTAAGCAAATAGCACAACGGTATATTCGACATTCGAAACCGCACCAACAGTGCTGTACCTCATTCTCTATATACTTTGGTATACAAACGTAACGTCAGTTTTTGTGATAAATAAATAAATATTTTAAGCAGCAAAACAACATTAATGAAATACTTTTGTAATTATAATATTGAATAAATAAAAAATCGCATTTTAATTGTATTCGCCGATTTAAGTTTTCGTCTTGAAATGCTCTATAGCTGGAGGCGCCCAGTACTTCAGTAGTTGGACAATATTTAATATTTAGTTAAACTGGTTTTGGAGCAACCCCGATGATGTGGGTAGTATCGTAGCTGGTCTTAAAGATTGCGCAACATTATTTAAAAAACGATGCGGGTATTTCATAAGAAACCAGGAATGTTTTTTGTTTTCCAATTTTAAAAACTCCATCAATAAAAATATAATCAAATAAGAAAATATAAAAATACCTTCCGAATGTTTACAAAAAAAAAATAAAAAAGGTAATAATTTGACACTTTTTTAACATGACTGCTTCTGAGCAGTAATTGAGCAAACCAATCAGCCGTTGGATATCCATAACAGGCGGCTATCTATAAGAAGGAGGCGCCTAATACTTGATTGCAGTGGTGATCAGAGGATAATTCACTATGTCGAACTGAAAGGAAAGAATTTTGGAAACATTTTTAAAAATCGCTATAAAAATGTAACAAAACTTAAATAAGTTTTATTTCTATTTCTGCTGTTTGCCGGTAAAATTTTGCCCTCGTTGAACAACTGTTTTTACTGTTACGGCATACCCAATGTGGCACCTCTGACTGCAACCTGCAGATCAACGGACATCGTTAACGGACCGAATGCTAGTACCATTATCATTATGTTTTCCTTCTCCTTCGATACATTTTCTCCCATCATACCTAGTATTTTTTTAATTAAGTTTCAAAAGTAAAAAATCACTACGTTTCTATCAAAAATAAGACGTTGGTTAAAATGTGTCATCATGCCTCAGATTCAACTGTCCCATATCAATCGAACGAAACGTACGCAACCGGGTTCATTTTTGTACACATTGGCGTATGATTTGTTTCTACTTTCATTTTTATTTCTTTTTATTTCATTAAATACGACACCTTCATTAACGAGACAGCAACATGTTTTTTTTTTTGTGTGTGTGTATGTTTTGTTATGTTTTTTTCTTCTTCGCTCATTTTCATTTGTTTTTTTGTTACGCATATTTGTGTGGTTGTTGTGTTTGTTTTTCTTCCTTGCTTTTGCTTCAGTGATTTCCATTTTGTCTTTAAAATGTCGCAACACAAAGATCATATTTAACGAACCGAAACTGTTAACTACACTTGCATATGCATGTTTTGCGTGTGGGCAACATATTTGCTTTTACACCTCGTCCATCCCGTCGTTTTGCTTTTCCTCAAACGTTTTAATCCTACGTACACATATACATACACACACACACACACACACACACACATAAGCCAAGTATGGTACTTGTGAACCAATTCGTCCGTTTGCCTGTGTCTCTAAGTCATGCGTTTAAGGAAGCATAGAGCTGCTGATTTTGTAGCAAATTGGAATTCTCTTACCCCACTTTTCATCTTTACCGGAAAGTAGAAAAGATACAAAGGAAACAACAGTAACAGCGTAATGTTAAAGAAGTCTACAATATAGGGGAACCATTGTTGGTGGCAAACTCACTCTTCCCCACTTGCCACCAACCAATCGATGTTGCAAAGATGCATCTTCATCTACGAAACGAAATTAAGCAAACCAAACACTTGATACAAAGGAAACTTGTTCACACGTATTTGCAATTAGTGTATAAACTTCAAAGTTCCATGAAAATAAAAAACATACATTGGCCTACAGTATCATTTAACATTTCGTGTGTGGTATTTCTATGTGCAAAAGCTTTGTAAATGTGAGACAAACAAAACAAAACAAAAACTAGTTGAAAAGAAAACCTAAAACTAAACTTAAACGAGTACGGCTAATTATACGTTACTGTCACAATCATCTACTGCGTAATGTAATCGATTCCGTCTACAAAACATAGCTACCAGCCGAAGATGCTTCAAACCCCGCTTAATGTTGCCGTTTAAATTAGTTAGTTAAAAATAAACAACGCTTAAAACGAAAATGACCAGCATTTTCCGTACGGCGCCTTACGATGGAACCAACTGCTGTGGGTGCGACCCCAGCCGTTGCTGAATATGCGCTGCTCGCTGACCTCGCTGAACATGACACTGATTATACTTATGCTGCATGGTCTTGTAACTGGGAATCAATTGTCGCCCTAATTCACCCTCTGTTGCCATGCTGAACGGGAGCGATATTGGAAAGCGCTTTAACGTAAGGAAATAATGCTTAACTATGGAAGTGTACGCATTCGTATGTATGAATCCACGCTGCGCTACGCTTGCTTTGTATGTTCTTGAGTGCATTCTGCACTATTGGTTTCACTGTGAATAGTTGCATCTGGTACAAACACCACAAAACAAAACAAAACATGGCTGACTCCACTGTAGTCACATTGTGCCGCACATATGATTTTTGCGTCAAAAAAAAACCACACACACACACTCTCAGTAGTGCAACGCTGCCTCGAAACGCACACATTATTATCGTCCAATTTTAATGTCACCGGCACAACGACAAACACAGCTGCATTGCAAGAGTAGTACGCCTGATTAGTATTTTGTTTTGTTTTGTTTTGTTTTGTTTTGTCGACTACCCCACTTCATATAAGCTCTTCATATATCTACCAAAATCAATTTCGAAAACATACTAGAAGTGTAGAAGATCGAAAATGCCTTCCCTTTCCTTCCGTTATCGAATGCCTCGGGCATAACTTGTCAACTTTTCCTGTTCTGCAACGCGGGAAACCATCTGCGGCCCCGTGCATTGTTTGGCCCGTAAATTATCAGCCAATTTCAGCAGGCTTTCTGCGTAGCGCAGAATCCGTCGCATTTAGATGAGCGTAACTGCTTGCCTGCTTGCCTGCTTGCCTGCTTGCGTGTGTTTTTAGCCTTGGTTTGTCGTGCGACTAAGTAAGTTTAAAGTTATTTCATCTCCTTTTTTGCTTTGCATGTGTATTGTATATCATCTCTTGGATAAAAGGGCACATTTAAGATGTCAACGAGTTTTATTATTTGTTTACATTCCCATCTATACTCCGCAGGAATTCAGGGTTGTGTTTTTGCCTTTTGCACAATATCTTCTTCATTAAGCTTGTTTTGTTTTGTTGTGTGTGTATTTTTTGTTTGTTCCTTTCTTGTTTAAATATTTATGATTTCATTTCATCACTGCATCTCTTTTGATCTTTATACTTTTTAGCGCTGATTTTAGTTTTCATTTTCAAGAGGTACTGTGGACAGTTACAGACGCGGGCGATGATAGAGATAGATCCATTTATTACGCTTAGTTTGCGATTGTTTTGCGTTTATGTCTGTGTGTGTGTGTTTTGGGGGAGGGAGGAAATGTTTGGTTCTTGTTCAATAAGATTTAGCACAGCATTGTATTATCCATTCGTTAATTAAGCGCAATTGAACGCATACATCCCTTTACTGTGTGGGATTGTTCTGTGTTCGAGCGTTTGCTTACATCTGCTACGAATGATGCCTACACTAGGGCACCGCGGGACTGGATTGACATCGCAACCAAGTGTAAAACCAACTGGCCCATTACCAGGGCACCGGTATGATGATGAACGTAGTCTGCATCCTGAGTAGCAGGGCCAATGGGGCGAATCCTTCTCATCACAATGCATCGTACAAATATGCTATCATATGATATGTTGAATGCGATAACGAAATTCAAATCAACACTCCATGCCGTCCATTTCTATTTGTATCCACTGTATGAATATTTGTCACCTCAGAATGTCTTGGTTGGCTGTGTACTGTTGGCTACTTGAAACCGTTCAAAGCGCATTAGGAAAGGTGTATAGAAAAAGCACTAAGGAGTGGGATAGGCGCTACAAACATGGTGGCTCCCGCCGGGGGTGGTGTGAGAGATTCTTCGGGAAACGCTGTAGAGTATATTGTGAATGTTTCGCTGACAAGTGGTTCCCTGTGGCTAAACCATTACCTAACAAACTTCATACTTTCATGGACATGGGAGCTTTGTGGTGTAAGCAACCAGCAAATATACCATAATATCATAACTTTCATTACCCAGTTTACGCATGCGCTTCTTGTACACATTTTTCATTACTGGTTACTATTTTGCCCAAAAGAAGAAAAAGGAACAAACAAAGACAAAAGGTGACTATTACTTGCGTTTAATATTTGCATTTCATGCAAGCTTTTCTAAATTCAAATATGTGTAAGTGCAAAATGGCAAAAACTATGTTTCATTCCCGGAGAATTTGCTCGGCAACCGTTTTAGAATGGGAAACAAAGTTGCCAAAACAGGGGTACATTTGCTGATATCCTTTTGGTCGCCATAGCTTCGCCAGCCTGGCAGAATTTATCTCTATCATTATACGTCGTTACATATTTCATACTCCATTCACGCCTGGGAACTTCAATCCTCTCAATACGGTACAAAACCCATATAATCTGATATCATCTCAATTGTTACTAGCAAGCGAGTTACTACTACGCAGCTGATGCATTACTGCTACACAATTTTTGTTTGTTTGTTTGTTTGTTTGTTTGTTTTGTTTCACCATGATACGTCTCCTCATACTACAAGTATTATACTGCTTACTAGCTAGTTTACTTCGTTTTATGGCATTTTTATGATCGTTTGCGATGCTTTATGATACGTGTTTGTGTGGGGATGTTTGCGTGTGCATACGGTGATCATCTTAGCGATTCGTTTCATAATGATGCCAGTACAGAAATAGTTTGCAGCTACAGATTTTGCTTTCATCCAGCAGATGAAACGGATCCAGCAGCACGGTGCTGTTCGATGAACCTTACTTTTGCTTTACGAAATTAGTCCATCACTTAAATCCTTTTTTTATTTTTACAGCATGAAACGTCACTCCAGTCCATTATTCACCACTTATTGTTGGCCATGCTTCGTCGTAAAATAATACTAATTTAACAATCACCAATAATTAACATTCAGCCAGTGCTTATTTGTTTGTTTGTTTGTTTCTGTTTTCGTCCGTTTTGTTTACTAGAATAAATAACACAAAAAATCATACTAATAAATTAGCGTTTCAAAACAATGCAACACACTTCCAGAACCAAGCCCGAAATCCGTACGACGCGTATCAGCTACAGTGTGGGCCGTCACGTTCCAGCTTGCTTCTCGCTTGTGTTTGAAACTCATTTTGAATAGCAATTTGTTACGTACACATAATTCAACCGTTCTATGATTATTATATCGGGCAACACGACATAATGTGTAAGAAAGGTTATCTGCATGTTTTATCATAAATCCTAGATACATGTTCACGATGTAACTTACGCACTACACATACACTCGTCGATGATACCATCCCTCTCCTGTCGTGTTCTGAATATCCTTCAGCGGAAGCTTACTTTTTATAGCCTTGTCCGCTATAATACAGATAAGAATCGCTATTTCACACCATCCATCCATCCATCGTCTACGCATTTCATTTTACAGTATTTTAAATATACTTCCGCATCAGATCATTCCGTGCTAAAGAGCATGCATGGTCTTACTACTACATCATGATGCATTTCACTTATGTACTTGTATCTGATGCATACGGCAGCGGTGGTGATGTTTGTTTTTTGTTCTTCTCGAATATGTATCTGCTTTTTTTCGCTTCTGGCAACAAAAAAAAATGTCTACGCTATCTGTATCAACCTACCTTTCAAGTCCATCGCGCGCGTCTGTTGATCAATCACCATCATCTACTACTACAGACCGAATACAAGAGTTCGTCCGGTTTCTCCGAATTTCCGAATTTTTACTTTCGCTTACAATGGCAATGCTTTCACTTCGCTCAATCGCGCTCTGTCGATGATTTTGTGCTTCACAGTCACGAGCGGCAGCTAATTTGGTTTCAAGTATCAAGTAACATTATCTATGCGTTTGCTGCACGCAAAGTGATGTAATTTGGATTAAGTGGCAGGTAGGCTCTCTCTTACTCAACTTATTCGTTCATAAACTTTGCGTCCGTATATAGTTGGAGGGGAGGAGGGGAGGGGAAGGAAAGGGAGGATGTTGGTGAGACATTACGCGGATATGCTGCGTTCCGTTCATCATAATGTAAACTTGCTTCACAACGGTTTTGCTCTCTAGTTCAAAAGTTATCTCCATCTAACCTTATGGCGCGCTTTTGTCGCTCGATTCTTGATACCATGATGTCGTACAGATTTAGACTTGTTTTTCCTTTGCAGCATATATGTATTTCTAGTCGCGTTGTATTCCCTTCTGTAGCGCGTTCCGACTGCACACAACCGCTTTATCGGATGTCGGTGATGTTGTTTTTGCTGCCAAAAATTTTAACTAGCTGCGTTTCATAGTCTCCAATGTTGCGCTTCATAATGTTCATGCATGGTCCGAGCAAACGTTCAAATGCGTCCACATCCAAAACTGCAACGTGTGTAGAAGAGAAAAACAAACAAATATATTTGTAACGCAAATGTATATGCATGGTTTGGAGATAAAAACGTTAATCAATATGTGAAAAATGTTCGTAATACATCTTAACCTATTATACATGGGTGAAATTTTCAAAAACAAACAACATTTAAATAAACCAATTACTAATAAGTGCATTCCTTACAAACTACTTACAATGCTAGGTGGATGTTTTTAAAATTTATAACAATTCTATATTGATGTTTTTTGTTTTAACAACCAATCGTGCTATGAAGAAAGAAAAAAAAAAGAAATGCTTAACGCTTACCTCTTTCGGCAAAATATTGCGAGAATATTAGTGGGTGCAATAGATAGTGTGAGTAGGATATGACATGATACGGTGTTATACGTACTTGTATGTAGCGTTTCTTTGTTAATGTGTTTTGAAAATGAAGTTATAAAGCTGAATAACTTCAGAAATCGATCGACCATTTTTATTCGTTTAGGTCTATTTCAATATGCATGTCATGAAAGATGTATTTTTTTTTCAGGAAAAATACAATTAATCTCGTTAGATAAAGCTAAAACATGTCGATCCATTGCGAATGGTAAAAGGTTTTACGAAACAAAACAAAACAAAAAATAAAAATCCTCCCTTTTATGCTCTTGCACCAGCGTGTAAACCAGCCGGAAGCAATAAACGAAAATTGAAAAATCAATAATTTCACATTTGATGGTGGGTGGAAAACAAGATTACGGCTCCAAAAGCCACCGTATATCGAAAACATAAAGCAACACACAGCAAAGTTTAGCACCACCCATCAACCCGTAACCACTTTTACCTGGACGCCAAATGGTTCAAAAATGGTATTACATTATAGAGGGTAAAAACACAATTTAAAAACTGTTCTGGTCGCACAGCAAAGGGACCACATAGAGTGAAGATTGCATCCAGACCGTTCTACGCTCTTTGGCAAGCTTCCCGAATCATTTCATAAACTGCATCATCGATGTAACGATAATGTTGCATACTACGGAGCAGTACGTCGATGCAGTTTCCGAGCAATCGTTCGAAACATTCTGTTTCTAAAACTATGTTTGGATGAGTTAGGGGAAAAGTTAACGTAATTAGTGACATTTGATATCAGAAGCAAAAGGAAGATAAAAGACATTTTTTTTAAGTCGTTGTGTAAATTAAACAGTTTGACAGTAATTCAAATAACAAACCATGTAGAGGTAGAGGTTTTTTTTCAATTATGTTAGAATGTTTTAGAAATTATGTTATTATGTTTAAATTATGTATTAGAATTAAAGGTTGTTACATGTGCAAGTATGTATGTAAGTATGAGTGAATGTGTGTAACGTGTAACAGAACCCGTTTTCCAGGAGGTTGCAGAGAAGAAACACACGCGTCACACATGGAATTTAACAGAATGTGTCAATGAAAGGCATCATGCAAAAATATCGGAAAAAAAAGAAAGAATAAATTAATGCGATAGATAAAAGTTAAACGAATGGAACCGCTGCTACCAACAGTAACATTAAAGAGGCATCGAAACGGAACCAACTAGCACAACTGAGGCAGCGAGCAACCTGGAAGTTAATAGCAATCGATAATCTAATTTGCATGCGTTTGCAATCACTAGCGACGTACAGATTCAGTGCCACTGCCGGTCACGATCGTGCTAGATGCGGCTGCAGTTCGGAAGGTACACGCTACACTACGTGCAACAATACTCACATGCCACTTTTACGTTGTCGACTGCGTATGCGGAAGCGGCTCGTGGCCTATGTGTCACCAGTGCCAGTTCGCCAAAGTATCCACCCTTTTCTAAATTGGAAATTTCTACCTCCCCTGCATCCTGCTGGATGCGAATGGACACTTTGCCATCCTCAATGAAGTACATGCCATCGGCAGCATCGCCTGGGAAAAGCAGGTAAAAAAAACCACGGTAAATATTAACCTTTGCGAGAACTAAACAGAACATCAAAGGGGTGCTGCATGTACCCGATATACTGCATACATACCTTGCTTGATAATTCGATCGCCTTTAGTGTATGTTTGAGGTATCAGAGCGTCAGCCAAATTCATCCGTTCATAGTTCTTTAAGAAATACATACAAATAGTAACACATTTTAATACACACATTTACTGCACGCTTATGTTTGTTGTAAACCTTTTGCGCATTACCTGCAGTGTTTTCAGCATCGGGACAGCATCCAGCAGAGCTTCATACATTTTCCGTTTCCTGAATGCAGATTTAAGCAAAATTCTTCGGAATGTTTGACGGTCCATTGCCCACAATTTACCATCCGTTTCGGCCTGAATGGTGGCGGCTCTGTGGAATGATTTAGTAGACACGTGAAAAATCAATACCGGATCCATTAAAATGCTGCTCCAGCTAACGCGCGCATACCTGGGCATGTTGTACAGCAGGGCGAGCTCACCAAAGCTTCCTCTATTATCATACGTATGTATGTGCTTCTGATCTTCGCCTACATACGCATTATACATGCCACTGGGGAAAGAGTAACAATGGGTTTGATCAGTTTTGTTTTGTTTTTGCTTTCTTTCTCATGCTACACTACATTCTCCCACGCGTCGCTGTTACTTACGACTCTATGACGTAAAAGTTGTCGCCATCATCACCCTGCTTGATGATGTAGTCTTTCGCTTGCACTATCTTTTCGAACATCGCATCGAGAACTTCGTTCATCTGCAACAACAGCAAGATAATAAAAATAAGCCAAGAACGGTAATTAAAGTCGGACGCCAAATGCGGCTACATTCGGCGACGAATTATTAACAAACGGCAACAATGCTGTCCGATATGTGTGTTATCAGATACACACAGCCACCGAGCGCACTATCGGCCCAAAGTCTGGCCGGTAATGAAACGAAACCCCATTATGACTTCTGACGGCCAATAAACTAGATTTCCGCTGGACTCGGTTGACCGGCCCAGTTGATGATGGTGGGACGTACGACAAACTCCATTAAACAGTTAGTAACTTTGTCCATTAAAATTGCATATATTATAAGCCGACCAATGTTCCTGGCCAGCCTGGAAGCAACCGACGACGACGGCACGGACGACACAGAGACGGAATAAATGGAAACGGTCCGTGTCAGTGTCGAGATACACGGTATCGCTCTCCTCAGCAGTGCCTTCAGCTGTGTGCATCCCCAGCACATAGAACACCTATCAAGAGATACAATTCGATCATCTAGCGCGGCCCTCGTACTCGTTTGCTCGACAGGTAGTAATAAAGATTGTAATTGAAAAAGTTTTTACCGAGGCGAAGTAAAAGATTGCTCGTAAAATGTAGTACGATAGCGCGCGCAACGGACTGCCTCAACCGGTCATCCATGAAATTTGCTTCTTTGCCGTTGCTCGCAAAGGGAACTGTAATGCGCTCAAACATGATAATCAATGCGGGTTGGAACATACCCCGTGTCCCGGATCGATTTTACTATAAAACGAATCTAATAAAAAAAAATTTACCGAGCACCGTATCGCCTGAGAGATTAATTTTTGTCCTGCACCTCGGTAATGAAAGCTTATGGGAAGTATGGTGCGAACGGTTGGCGAATTTAATGTTCTAAAATTTGCAACAAAGTTACATTTGATTCGGTACCATTTGCAGCATGAAAACGATGCTGAGCAAAAGCTGCGCAGGCATGCATTTTTAAGTAGTTTTGAATAACAAACTAGAGCATCTTGCGTTTACATACAGTGGTGAGCATAACAAATTGTCCATCTTACGTATTTTAATTATCTTATGGCATATTGTTCAACGAAGCAAACCAGTGGTTGAGCAAATGTTAAACCAAAGAGAGGTGCCCAAAAAGCCTGCCCTGCAGAAATTGTGGGCGAATTCTCGATGCCAGGATTGACAAAACTGATGTTGAGTACCAAAATAACTCTTCATAACTCGCCCTAGTAGAAAGTCCTGAGGCACGGCCAGGGTATCATTGGATTTTGCTCACTGGATATTTTATTATGCCTTTCCACTGTCATATAGTTGTCGAATATCCCTCATATTACATTACCTGTTCCTTGTCCAGCGATCGGAAAAGGAGAATGTTTTTGACTGAATCACACAACCGGGCACGCTGTTCGTCCGTTTTGGGAAAGATTGCTCGGGCACCCTCATCTTCGTCGTCATTTTCCGGATCGTACGTTTCGGCAAACACAGATTTCCTACGCGATGCATATCGATTCACTAGTGGTTCTGGAAAGAAACAAGCCATAATAGACAGCAAAGCAAACAGGAAAGATGAGCTGGTATGCTAAGGGAAATGCGTATTACGATATTTTTTGTTTACAATTAAAGCTTTCTTTAACGATTGTGAAGCACTTGGGTATGTTAGATTAAAAATATAAGAGTAGTTCTCACTCGCTGTACACTTTGGATCATGTGAGTACAGTGAATCACATCAAATAGCTTCTGCTTTGATCAAGTGTTTCGTAAACCAAACAGAAGCTGTTACTTATCACCAAACAAACAAACGACTTTGTCAGAAGCAGTTGAAGATCCAATGCAGTGACTCACAGTGCGTCACCAACTTTGCTTCACAATCGCACCAGCTTTGATCAAACAACATCCTTTTTCAAAGCTTTTTGTACATAAAGCGGAAAATTATAGATAACCACCAGAAAACTATTACTAATCGATCCGATAAATCTTCCTTATATGATTGTATCACTACTACATTTTTGTCATCTTGTTAAGGAATCAAAGCTAATTAGCTAGTTCTCGAGTGCTCTCCAAAACATTTATATCGCCCACACTGTTCCAGCTGCTAGAACCATCACCCACCTTTCATCCCGTAATCCTTGTGCCAAGGATACGAGTCACAACGGTGCCGCCGCTGTTGGCGACAGACAAAGATTAACAGTAATAACACTGATTCATCGTATGTCAGGCAATTAAATGCTGCGTTGCAAATTGTATAATACTTTTATCTGTCCACGCCATCGACCAGCAAGCAAGCCACGGACGTCACAGATGTCCCGGGATGTGCGAATGTGTGTGTCTGTGTGTGTGTGTGTGTGGCAAAACTTTTTCCATTCTTAATCACCCTTTAACCATCCGCCACAGCTTAACGACGGACGCGACCATTCTAACGCGGTCGCCGGTGGCAGGCAGAGCATCGCTCAATGAAGACATAACAGCACAGACGCAAACGCAAAAGTGAGGCATAAATTTTCATTCCCTTTGTTTCGCAAACAGCTATCGCACACACAAAGGCTTCCAGCTGTTGCTTTACACCGCACCCGATCAGGACAGCGACGACAAAGCGACACCGAGACGGCGAGTGTTGCGTTGCTGTTCCCATTCACAATCAGGACACGGGAGAATGCAAGGATTTTGCCGGACGACGGAACATCGACCGGGAGTTCTCATCGTGGGTGTCTTTTTTGTTGTTGTTGTTGTTGTTTCGCTTTTCTTTCCACGTTTTCTCCTTGATCGCTGAATGTTCTTCCAAACGGTTGGCTGGGTAAGTGAAAATTCTTTTTCCCATTTGCCTTCAAGCTTCGTTTTCACATTCCACTTTCTTTCTGCTGACTTACTGCTTGAGAGCATATCATCATCATCATCATCCATTTGGTTTACATCAGTCCCGGATGCCCCAGAGCCGTCGTTTGTTAGGTTTGCTTGTTGCGAATGAATTAATTATGTAGCTTTTGTATTTAAAAAAATGGTAAGCAAAACATAGAACCATTTCCCAAGATCCAAGTTCCTCAAGCGAAATGGGAAACGGTTTCGAGATGATGCCGATGAAGACTAACAAACGACAAACTTTATTTTACAAACAATTGTTTAAAACAATTTAATACCTCCGATCGTAGTATTGTCGAATGAAATGCATACACTTTTTATCTGCACACAATGCGTCATCTATTAAGAGGCGCTGCTTTTATGCTGCTTTTGCACACATCCAGTCACACAGTGATAGTCACGCGCACACACACACACACGGTGTTGCAGAAAAATACACACCGACCTAGAATCGAAGGTTTTCCCAGACGCGACTAGCTAAAACACTCAAACCGGACGAAACTGCCATGTGCAACACAATGTGCAAACGTGTGGCTGTGTTGCGTTAGTGCGTTCTGGTTGCCTTGTTGCATCGCGCGATGCAGCATCGCAGCAGCCCTTTTTATCTAAATTTAAAATCTGTTAACTGCTCAAAATGCAAAGCAATTAAAGCAAATCAGTGCCCGCCAACGTCAAGGTGGAAGTGTTCGTGTCAGTCCCAATCTTGGTGCATGTGCCCAACGGGGAAGGGTGGGTTTGTAGTACGGCGCCGTCTGGTGGTAATACATAGCGGATGTAGATGCAACATGTGCCACAAACGTTGCTCGATGTGAGCTCGCTGGACATTATAGAACGATCCGCACACACATCCGTGCACATTGTGCGCCATTGTGTTGGTTGTGCCCGGCGTAGGGGTGATAATTGAAATGTTGGTACTAATTCAAGTGAATGAACGTAATTTCTAACACACCCACCCCCACACCCGGGCCACACCACACAGGGGTGTTGCTTTACGCCGTGTATATTCGTTTGCAGTGTGGTGCGCTTATTTAGTTTCCCACGCGCTAACCGTGGTGAATAGTGTGTACTGCCCTAATGAAGCGTATGTGCGTATGTTTAAGTGTAGCTCACATATCAGAAGCTTATCTAATCAACCCCATGCGAGCACATGCAGTGAGCACATTTTGTTCCTATGGCTACCATGCATGCAGCACTATGTGTGCAGCGATGCGAACACGGTGCAATGTCAATAGAAGTGTCGATCGACACGACCTACGCCTTACCTTCCCACTCGATTAACTATACCCGCATGTACGCATGTAAAGGTGGCGTTTGAACGCTCGCAATCGGTGGTGAGCCCAGATTACGGGCTGCAACTGGATATATTCGGATTCTCCGAAACGCTCATCAACGGCGAAACCTCCATCATTCTGGGAAAGATTACACTCGCTAACGACAGCATTTCATCATTTATATCCCAGCGTAACTGTAGCCGTTGGGGAGGAGGGCAAACGAAACCGATCGGTTCAATGAGCATCTTCTCACTCCCCACACGCGAGCGAATCGTATGATAATGGCACACACCTTTTCTGCAGCCTGTTGCATTTTGCGAGACTATTTCGCTCATTATGGCACACAATCAGCCGAGTTTTCGCTACGTTTAACACCCTATATAGCACACGGTAACATTCAATCAAAATCACAACATATAGCTATTAAACGACGCAATAGTTTAACATTATCAAACACATTAACCCAACTGCTAAGCACATTTCCTTACTAAAAACCACTACGATTTCAATCAAAATTGTTAATTAAAAGTTTGGCCCCGCCTATCCACGCAATGATTTCGTCTTATTTGCGGATAAATTAAATCAACAATCATAACCAGAAAACAATGCGCCAGTGTATTACCGTTCGATCGTTATCTAGCCTCCTGAGCAAATACAATTATCGTTCCACAACCACCTTGCACTATCTGATACACTTGACAAGCCAGCCCCGGGGTCCTTCTTGCAGTGAAGTGTGCGGAAGAAGTGGCCACTTCTTGCCACATCCCTTGGTCGCTTATCAATATTTACACGCTGTCACAACCTTATCAAATATCATATAATTTTTCTTCACACCCTCCTACCGTTCATCATCCCTTCATCCCCCTTTCTTTCTTTCTTTCTTTCTCTCTCTCTCTCTCTCTCTCTCTCTCTCTCTCTCTTTCATCCCTCCAGAGCCCCTTCAGTAGGAAGCAACAGGTCGGATAAAAATTGGCTGCCAGTTACAACATCCTGTGTAACGCCGCACACACCATCGTCTGCCGTTTTCCTCCCTTTGACCATCATTAACACAGCAAACGCGGTAGTGTGTGCAAAGACAGCCCCAAAAGTACATGCTTGTATAGAACGCGGGCGCGCGCGCTCGCACGCCCCGTTATCACAAATATTTACCATAATAAAAGTGGTTGTTGGCGGTGTTCAACTGCTGATAACATCGGCAATAGCGGCCGATAGATATAGGCACCGGGAGACACAAGCCGACACTGCGACAATGTGTACAGCGGAATACCACACCCGGCGCTAACCAAACCCACGCGTGTTGGATGTCTATCGGACTCAATAAGTCTGAAAACATCACCTGATAACATTGTCACAATGTTTTTGATACCATGTGGCACATTCGGCACCATCTTTACGGATGTCTAAAACCTAGGACGCGTGTATCTAGAGAGTCGCGGGATTGGTTGTTCTCTTTCTGATACTCTGAAACACCTCAGAAGATATTGGGAGGACTTCTGGCATTCCTTGACTACTATTTACTCTTAGTTGAATATTGCAGTTCTATGCCCAGAGTTCAGATTGGTACCAGGTTACTACGAGTAACGAATTCATACCAATGTCCTCAAAGCCACAGTAAGGGACGAGATTACCCACCTAATTAGAACCATCCACTCACATCCTAATCGTTGCCTAATTCTAAATCACAACCACCAACAGGATCTCATCCGGTTGTACGGGGTTTAATTGACTAGAAAATAGCCCGTCCTGCAGAGAGAGAGAGAGTACCTGATTGCTGCACTTAACCCATAATTATCCTGCCAACGATGATGCTAGGTGCCGCCCAGTTTGCTTACCATTCACCGACGACAGGACGTCGTAATTTTGTGTCTGTACGGACATGGTTCTTTTGCAAGTGCCGGTGCGTGTATGCTTCCACCCAAACAAGTGTGCGCTGCTGCTGCCGTGCGAAGTGCGATTACTCCAGAGCTAATGGAATGATTATAAAACGCCACCCCCCCCCCTTTATGGACTTTATCGTACACTATATCTAACACACACGTGAGATGAGACACATGAGCTAATACACCAAAGACACAGCAAATAAAAACAGATATTTCAAAGCACTACCAGAACTTGGAGAGATTCGTTTCACTTTTCACTATGTCACCTGAAACGAATGTAAAAACTGCCATAAAACACACTCGTGCACTCAACTCAAGATAGTTATCGACACTACTGTTAGCACAGTTGCAAAAGCAGCACTAAAGTAATTGTCTATACTACCTAGATTTAATTATTAACATTAACACACGTGACTAAAGATGCACCAAAACAAGTGTAGAATATTTATTTTTTGTGTCTCTTTCTTACGATATTCATAAAAACAACACAAGGTGCCTTGGTGTCATTAATAGTAATTCTGTAACAACTTCAAAACGCTACTTTGGAAATACCAACCAAATACTCAAGCAATTGCACACATCAACAAGACTGATCTCTCACCTCGAGATTTTTTGCGCAAAATTTGTCCAAAGAATTTCCAATATTTTCGATCCATTTAACTTCGGTTTCATTAAGGGCCCTTAGGAGTCACATACAAAGATTTCACCAGGTTTTTCCCACCACAAAGGAAAAGAACACCGAAATGTCCATGTATAGCACACAAAAAACTATCATCCAAATCAACTGAGACGCACACTAAACTTCAGTTAGAATCGCTAAACGCCTAACCACAAAAATCTAACACCTCTGTACCGTGCTACATTCGAAAAAACACTGAAAGTCTGCCAGTGCTGCAGTGACACCATTATTTCTGCGACACAATGCATTCAGGATCGGCATCACTTTTGCTAAACAGAGCACAATTCAAATAAAGCAACTACCGGACCCCTGAGACGCATTTGTCCCATGTTCATTGTGCACAACACCAACAACAACAAAACCTGTTTGGCCAAACCTTACGAACGGGGCCTGCCTTTTAAAGGTCCGCCTACATACGTATTGACTGGCTGTGGGGGCACACCACAGCAGACCAGGCCAGCCAATATTCACTGCGAATTGAATAATGAAAACACATCACTAATCTTGGCCAGGGGAATAGCCGCGATCGGGCGAACACGGTGCAGGGCCTCAATGCTGTAGCCCACGTGTTGCACACACTGCTTGGCTGGTTCACCGTTCAGGTCGATCGGATGTCAACCATCTTTTTTGCTTCTTCTTTGCTCCACGTCCCCTTTACGATACACGGTTTCACTGCTTATTCGCGTACGGAATGGTTCGAACGAGCCGGAGATCTCAGATCTGCACCGTACCAAAAAATCCAACCAACCGACCGAACCATCGATTCGCACATCGCAAACCAATGATGCCCATATAGGAACACCGCACACCGAACTCAATAAAGCCACGAGAAGAAAACAACAACGTATAGCCCCTCCGTGACAGAGACCTTTTTTTGTGACCGATCACTGCAAGCTCCTTCGTGCGACTGACCAGCAGCAGCACGGCACTCGAAAGAAGTCGATCTTTTCCGAACGACTCGGAACACAAAACTTGTGCACCGACGAGTGCTGTTGGAGGATGTGGACGATGGACCCCGAGGGCCCTGAGGCAAGGAGTGTTGCGTCCTGCGATGCAACGACGTGTGGAGTTGGTAATTGCTGGACGGTATGAAGTAAACACGATACACATACGGCGCACACCACATCCGACGCGGCCACATCGGCTGCTGGTGGTAGCGTGTAGTACAGAAAATCAATACTTGACTCTCCACCACTGTTGGGTGCCTTCAGAGTGATCCTTTTTTTTTTCATCCCACTACGGCCGGAGTCTGGGAAATAGAAAACCATCGTCCTTGCCCATACAACAACAGGCAAAAAAAACAACGCCTGGCCAGTAGTCGCCTGTTGCTTCGCACCGGTCAAAGGGATCCGGTCACTGAAGTGAAAAATCCTGTCCGAGCGAAGTGAGCAGATGAAGAAGCACAAAAAAAAGATAAAAAGAACAAAAACAAACCCCACTCAGTGAAAGGGGGACTGAAGGGGTGGGTGGCAAACATTTGCGACACATGGGGAAAATATTAAACTCTTCGGTTCGCTTCACTTTTACCCGTCGGCAGCCATCGTTTGTCACCCGCCACCACCTTTCCATCCCGGCCTTTTGCACTGTTCTGCGTGCTGTTTTCCCAAGGTACATACAGTTTTCAACAAGCACCCAGGTTCACTGTGTTGCGAGGAAGCCAAACCGGGGTATGATGTTGGTGCAGAGAACCGGGGAGACATAGAATATATTCCACCTTTACCTAATACCCGCCTGAGCCGGAGGTTTGGTGCAGGTTGATGTAAATCTATGCTTACATGGTTCATTGCTACTGCGAATGGGGCGAGTATACATAGTACACACCTCACACTTCTTTACGTTGCCCGCGAATGGCAACGAATTCTTCGCCCTTCTGGAAGATATAATACAGCCGTGAAACGAAAATACGTAACGCGGCCGCTTTCCCATCCCTTCCAGCCATTTATGCACACGCACACACACACCCACACGCAAACACACACACACATACACGTAAGGCTTTAGTTCCCTTTAATGGTGAACATCCCATAATATCCATCCTTTTAAGTCACTTCACCAGCTTCGTTCCGATCGAAATCGTANTACTTTACGTTGCCCGCGAATGGCAACGAATTCTTCGCCCTTCTGGAAGATATAATACAGCCGTGAAACGAAAATACGTAACGCGGCCGCTTTCCCATCCCTTCCAGCCATTTATGCACACGCACACACACACCCACACGCAAACACACACACACATACACGTAAGGCTTTAGTTCCCTTTAATGGTGAACATCCCATAATATCCATCCTTTTAAGTCACTTCACCAGCTTCGTTCCGATCGAAATCGTACCGATGAAGATTATGCCCGCAAGTGCCTAAGAACAAGCCGCATTACATTGCCTGTTACCCCTGCTTACCATTCAACCCAGGGGCAAATGTACGCGAGTAGGTGAGAACACTTAGAAACGCTACTAATTTTGTGCCATAAGCTAGCGATCCAAATAACGTTAAACAAATGCTTATTGCTTTACGCTCATTGCATCAATAGCGCCGACTAAATGCTATTAAACCGATCCAACCCCGCCCGGGGGATCCCACTGACCCATGTTACGGGAGCAGCATCTTTGCGTGCTATTAATAGGTCAAAAGAGGACACACACATAAACTCCAATTATGACAGTAGTCATTTTTTCCCATCTCCACTCCAAAAACACAATACCTATGTCCCAAAAACGAAACGAAACGAGAAAAAAACCCCCCGAACTGACAGTTCAGGTCTCGCCCAACCGTACGTCTACAGCGGGGTGCGCCTTCTTCAAATTGCTTTTACGAGCTCGTTTGAAGTACGGCTGGACACTGGCAGCCGTGGGCAGCAGTAACGCTCGCGAACGCCCATTTTGGAGGTAATTAAACTTTCTACTTTGGCGATACATTGCCATCGTTTCGGTGCGACCAAATGTGCCGGTGGTCGACCCATGCCGCACAAGCAGCAGCTTTGCGTAGGACACTCGCCGGAAACTCCGGTTCATCAAAAGTGATCGGACACAAGACCCCAGTTTTGCTGACAGAGAGCGCAAAACCGTGGCGAAGGTCCTTCTACAGCGGAACGAACGATTTTTGATGTCCAGTTGAAGGATGGCACTGGAAAGTAATACTTCAAAAACTTATCCACCGTTCGTTCCTGCACGAGCTCGGGAGGAAAAGAAGTTTAATAATTTTGGGATGTAGAATATTTACATCCCTGTGCGCAATCGAAACCAACTTTTTCACCACGTTTTGAGCAATAAAGAAATGTACAACTTTAATATACATTTCCAGCGGAAAATACCAACGTAGCTAGGAAGTTGCTAAAAGCCTTCGCAAAAAATAGAACCAGAAAACTGGAAATCATCGTGACCAACTGAACCAGCTGAACGGCAAATAAACCTATCAGTTGTGCTTCTACTATATCCTCTCAATATCAAAGCTACATCTTCAACAGCATGACAAACAATTTTCGATATGCCTCATCCTTCGCCATTAATTCGCCACGGCTCGGGAGGCATTCAAATATGCAACAAGTAGACCTTTGACTTTGCAACGACCATCATCATTCGCTTCCCACAGCTTCTCGCTTCTCTAATCATCAGTCATCGCACCGATCGCTCGCGCTGCATTATGGGAAATGGGAAGCTCTATTTCTGCTTTATGGTTCGGTGACTCTTCCTGATACCGATAAGCGTATAATATGAGCAGAAGCAACAATTTACTGCACAGCACACAGACGTTCAACTTGTTCGTGTCTATCGCGCAACAGGGCCTCACCGATAAAGCTACTCTCTATTACGCAAACGAACAATCTAAAAAATCTCGTTCTTCTGAAACATAATTTTGCGCGAGATGGAAAGGAAACATCAACACGCACATACGCACATAGAAACAAATCTCGGAATAAATAAGAGTTCATCTCTGGCAGCATTCGGATGATCAAGGTGATGTATGCGTTAAGAGGGCATTCGGAATGGATTATGTAACTGTCTCCGGTTGTAAATGTATGTTATCACACCTTTCACGATAGAATTGCTTTGCAAAAAACCGCATTTACCTCGTTCATTCACAAAAACCCCCAAACCAATCCAATCCAACCGCAGCAGCACAACATCAGCACCGAAGGGAAGAAAAATTCATCCACGCATAAAGCCCGTTTCATATCGCATCAAGCGCAATCGCCTGATTTGACAAACCATCTCACCCGCAACTGCAATCGCTATATTCGCTGGTAAGGGAATCCGGGGAATCTGGGGGCGAGCAACGTACATACATTGAGTGTATGAAATATTCAACCACTCTTCGCACTGAATTATGCGCTTCCAATGGTGGTATTTGCTGTGGGCGTTCGTAAGCTATGTGAATGTTTTATGTACGTTTTTAAAAAAAAGGGTTCCATAAAACAGTCTTCTTCCTGTGAACCATAATTCGAAAATGCTTAACGGAAGGCGCAAAAGTAGCAAAACGTAAATAAAAATTACACCACAAATAGCATCTATTAAATAGATCAAAAAGACTGAAAAAAACATAAACAGATGAGAAACAAGGTAAAAAACAACAAAAAAAAACGAGACAGAAGAGTTTCTACAACACGATAAGATGAATTTACATTTATAAAATTGTAAGTATGTCAATATATAACAATATATAACAGTGAAAAATCCAGCTGCAAAACGAAGAACTATACAGACAGTATGATTTGGTCGCTGCAACATGAAAATGGTGGCAAAGGTAAACACAGGTAAAGACAAATTTACTCGCCCAGGCTTGATTCGATACAATCTGCAATATACACACCATCACACCGGCGGTTGAATTATTTTATAATCTCTTGCCATGAAGCAATAAATTTTCCAACTAATTTGTAGTCTTTCGCTATCGCCGGCTGCGGGCTGGGACAAATTTGTTCGCCAAAGATGTTTGATTACAATCTACATACTGTTGCGCTTCTGGTGACGATCGCCATAAAGCGCAGGTCGCATGCATGCATGATCTTGATGCATGATGTTGTGACACGGTTCGCGTACGGCGCACCGTTCGCACGAGACAGTTCGTAGTCGGCCTTTCTCGCTCGGTTCAGCGCCCGAGTTCCCAAAACGACGCTTAAAACCGGACTTGGTGGCGGCACACTGTTCCTCCCTGTTGCCCGCTAAATGCATATCCGCTGGCCGTTGCTTTTGCTTGGTGTCGTGCACGGCAAACGCATTCGCAGATCGGTAACCTGCACAAGGCGTAATGAGGGCTCGACACCAAACCGGTACCGCGAGAGGGTTTTGCGAGCGATTCGCGAAAATTATAAATTCGCCCGTCTGCCGGTTTGCTGCAAGCAGCAACGTTTTTGCATCGGTCGCATGGCCAAATCAGGCCACACGCACACGTTTTTACGCGCGTTAAACAACGGTCGTGTCGTGTCGCTCGGCTTGGAAAGGGTCATGTGACCTAAACGGAAAGTGTCAGAAGCAACATTTTTTTTTCTTTACGAAGGCTCACGCACAGTGGACAATACATCTTGCGGACGGGCGAATTAATGCAAAACTGTAAATTGAAAGAGCGAATGCGTTGATGAACATAAAACAATATCGACATCAAACAGACTCAAAAAAGCCTAATAAAATGAGAAGCGAATAGCAAGAATGAAGAAATTTTACATGGAATCATAAAGCAGAGTCGCTTTTATGCAGGTCGTGACCATAATCAATTCGGGAGCATCAAGTGTTTTAGCCCAGGACCGATACAAAATGCTAATTTGGATTGTTTTTAGATGATGAAGTAGGAGAAGTCCAAATGTGCAAAAATACAAGTAAAATATGTCCTAAAAATGTTAGTACTTAGTCAAATATTACAAAAAAAAACTGAAAATCGCATGGAAAAGATAATATGCATCAGAAAGAATTCTCTAGAGCACGCACAAGCTTAACATTTAAAATTTATCTCCCCCCGCAATTGCTTCCGATTCCCTTAAAAAAGGTTGATTTAAAGAACAATTATTTTGCAGCTACTACTCACGCAGTGGAGAACAATTTCTCCTTATAAGGAACAAATACGTGTTGTTGATTAATAACTTCATTCACTGCACAACCACAATACACATGATGTTTTAATTATTGACGAAGAATTGTATCGCGTTAACATGGTCCCCGCCGTGAGGCAACGCACAACTTGCACCATTAATGGCGATCGAAAAAGAAGCGAAAAATAGATAGATTCATCAATCTTCATCACCAGCATCATTAACCTTCCACAAAACCCTTTTTCGAAGACACACCGTTTTTTTTTCTATTTTAAACCCGTTGTTGTTTGCGTTGCACACAAGCGTTGCGCTTTTGCAGTGCAACGCAACAGCCATTTATTGCTATCGAGTAGATCGCTGTTCGCGCGTTCGGTTAGCTCAATAGTACGCGTCCTGAATGTACATACGGCACACGTGTAGCGTACGATAGCAAAGTGGCAAGTGCAGATAGTAGTGATTAACGCAAAGCAATATATCACGCTGCACCTGATCGAGGCCTGATGCAACGATGGTGCAACACGGCGAGGACACATCAACCGCACTGCCCTCTCGCGACATGAGCGAAATCGTGCGTTGCATATCAAATGATACAAAACACGCACCATTTTATGCTTTTCGCATCAGACGCTGTAGACGCAAAGTCAGAGTCGCCTACGGACTGCTTTTATCTGTGCTGCGTTGGGCAATGCAAATAGGCAGCGAATGTATGACGAGCATGTAGGTGTTGTGCAATGTGAATCCAGGGAATTACTGCTAATTAATAACCACTTTCGACAGAAATTGAAGCCCACTTCACTGTAAATAAAATTCCTAATAAAATGAAGCTTTATGATCCGTGCTTGTATATCCATACATACACACGTGCAAAACCCGTGCCATAAGCTTACACAGACGGTGACGCAAAAGCAAAATCACTGCCGTAAAATCGAATAATAGAATCAAGCTCTCTAGACCTGGCAAAGGTCTCCCGGCAAAGCACACTTTTAAATTTAGCTCCACCGTACATTACGCCCAGCAATTGGGAATGAGAGGAGGAGGGGGGGGGGATTCAAGGATATCAAGGGAAGGAGAAGTGGGGAGGGAGGTGTGATGGGATGGAACAGAGTTGCCCCGAGCAAGAGCTGAGGCCAATTGACGACTAACGACATCTTCATGCCCGTACACGGTTGCGTGCCCTGAAGAACCCCCCGGAGTGTTCTCAGCACACCAATAATAAACACTAATTGCCCGATACCCCACACTCCCACCCGCGTCCCGTGCCCCCTCCCTCCTTCCGGCCCTTCTTGAGCCCGTCTGCGTTCGACTGCATTTTCCACTGATTGTGTTTATCTATTCTTAATTGAATATTTTAGCGAAACAGAACGATTGTGCGCGAAACTAGGCAAATTGATTGGGGGCGGCCGGTTGTTTTGCTCGGCGTCTCGGCACACAGGACGCCAAACGTGGGAGATGGGACACGGGTTGCTCGTGGAACATCACACCCCCTTTACCGACGCCTCCACGTCTCACATGCACACATGCGTCTCAATCGGCGTGCGGCGAGAAACATTCAGGAGGCTCGTGGTGTGTTTACAGAATTGAGCTCAGGCACAATCAATCGATGAAAATGAAGTTATTTTTCATCCAGTTCTAGGTCCAATCCAAATTGAACGGCGGCCCCCAAAACAAATTGACGTCTAATATCGGACGCCCTTGACAGGTTGCGGACAGCACTAGAACGATGACGATATATGTTAATGTGCGCTAGGAATTGATACATTCATACGAATTATATCTAATATTTATTTCTTCATTTCAATTCTTCATTTTTATTGAACTGTTTCAATAATACTTCTTGCCACGTTCGAAAAAAGAAACCATTTTCCATCCAGTCTACTTGTCACGGGAGAGCTGGGTGGCAGAACAGGGTAGCTGCAGTGCAGCCAATCCAACACACAAAACCAACACCATCGGCATGAGATAAAGCAACCGATTCAGTAGTGCAGGTGTTTCCTTAGTTTCCCCGGAACGTACGCATCTCTGTTTGCGCATGAAACCCATTCCCTCAGCTTTCTGCGGAGTCTGTCTGACAAGTCGCTCCTGCTGAACAAATAAGGAGAGCGCTGTTAGGAGGGTCGAGAATTTGTTAAGCAACGTAATTGTAAGCGAAAGGCCTATGAATCGATGCCCGTTGTACCTGGCCATAGCCGGGTTGTGAGAGTTCCAGCCGGCGTACCAATGAAACACTACGATCGCACAACCCGACAAGAAAGACGCGTTTGCTGATGTACAGTCTTGA
Organism: Anopheles rivulorum; assembly: GCA_018908115.1. NCBI lineage: Eukaryota > Metazoa > Arthropoda > Insecta > Diptera > Culicidae > Anopheles > Anopheles rivulorum. Next base: position 23,870,058 of record CM032178.1, read on the forward strand.
AGTGTTTGCTACCGAGGTCGAGTTGAGGGCTTGTTTAACCGGAAACCCGGGTTCTCTATTCGCCACACATGCTGTTTAATAACGTTCAGAACAAACCGACCTGATTACCGAAAACCGGTCAAATTAAACCCATTCCTGCTGTCAACGCTCGACAAACGTTCCAACTGGTTCCAATTCCCAAGACGATCGGTGGTACAGACACGCGGAAACGATGCAATAAATTGCAAAATGAATACTTTGTGTTACTGGCAACCTGCCTGGGAGTGTAGGCGTGCACACACACGGCCCGTGTCGTGTCGTGTTCCTTATCTTGCAACGCTGTAAGATCCGCAAAAGCCGTGGGGTGTAAACAATCATTCACAAACATATGGTGCTCCGTCTCATACTGTATGACGTGTGTATGCGGGCATGGGAGTTTGGGGGTTGTACACCCCCCCCCCCCCCCCCCCCTTCCGAGCATCCCATCAGTACGAAGCTTCAGCGCACTTCTCTTCACCTTCACAGGTGAAAAGTAAGAAAAGGCAGCACACCTAAAACCTAAGCCTAAGGTGTGGATATACTACGTTGCGAACAGCGCAAATATGAACGTAATGTGCGTAAATTGTTTTCCACCGATGACGTTCCACTTTCGACGGGGTAACACTATCCACGTTACCTTCTGCTCACCCGGTGGCCGACGACGTCAACGGCTTGTCTAGGTTTGCGACGAAAAACTGGCAATTTTCACCGACCGAAAAATCGAGGCAACCGAGCAGGAATTCTTATAAACAATTATTATTCTCCCTTTGCCGCGTACGCGTACCGTTCGCTGGTTCGGTAGAAAATCGATAATTTTACCAAATCTTACACCAAAAACAGCAAGACACAAACCAAAAAAAAAGACCTTACCCACACACGAACAATCCTGTTCCACCGAAACGGTTGGGCGGCAAAGTGTGAAGCAAATGTAGGACATAATCATTTTTGGTGTATCCTTGGCAAAGGCACGGCACTTTGGCAGCAGCAGCATAAACGACTGGGCGCACCACCGGGATGGAAAAGGCAGTTTTTGGCATGGCTAAAAGCATGCCCTGGGCTGAATACGAAGGTGCCCTTCCACACCGGAGGTGAAAACTTGCCAGCCAAAAGAAACCAACACAGCGCTACGACTACACACATACAGGACCGTGGTGGAAGTTTTCATGTTCCACGTCGTCGTGAATATTAGCCGTGGTAGAGCGCATGCTTTAGGACTAGGGCACTAGAGCCATCCGTACCGGTCAGTTTTTGTGAACAATTGTGTGCCATTCGTTTGTACTACAAACACTTCATAATAGTCTACACATATTTGTTTTAAATAATTTAAAGAAATTTAATAAAAACTAAAAATCTTACACACTCTCGTACCACTTACCTTCGTCGTGTGACATTATGCTCTCGTCCGGCGAGGTTGGCTCCGCAGACGTGATCATCGTTGTTTTGCGGTCTTCCTGCAGCTTTGTGAAGAACGTCACCGCGTAATCGATCACATCGCCCGGCTGCTCGAGCAAATACGCTATGGAGAACTCCAGCAGCACATCCCTTAGCCCGTCCGGTACCTGAATTCGATGCTTCTGTTGGCTCGACATGCTTCCTCCGTCTGTCTTGCGCGCGTTCTGCGTCGTACGGACAAAATACCGGGCAGAGGTACCGAAAGAAAACGAAAAATGCGTCACGTTAGTATCGCGCTTACATAATTTGACTAAAGCAACATGAGAAACAACCCGTCACCGGGCAGGAGAATCGAATAAAATAAAGAAAAAAAAAACCCTTTTCCCATATATCCCACACATCGAGCAAATCAAGTCCGACATGCAACAGGAAATCACAGTGGAGCAATTAAGTAAGAAAAGTCATGACACATGGGGAGGACCCGCGCCTTTCTACGCCCTCCGCTACTAATAATCCCGAGATTCCTCGATCTCATCTAGCCAAAAGAGAATAGAGCAGCAGCGGGATGCGGGCTGCAACGTAAGACAGTGCCGTACCTCGCTCGCCTCGACCAAACCTCGGTCGGATCGTTTAATTGAGTTTAATTAAATTCGCAATCATGTCCGGGGGAAGCGATTGTGGAAGAATGGTTGCCCGGGACTTACGTTTCCACTTCGCAGCCGGATTACCGATCCGAACCAGAGAAGGTGGAGATGTTTCAGAAAGGCGATCGAATTGAATGTACTATCGTCGTCGTCGTCGTCGCCGTTCGCTGTCGATCGGGAAAAGACTTGCCTTTATGTAGTGCTGAAGTGTCTAAGCAATTGTTTCCCATTTAGCAGTCGGTTAACCATGCTTCAATATTTCATGGCGCTTAACAAGCTGTGTGCCGCATTCCGCAGTGTTATTTGCGACAGTACCTTCGATTGGTTTCGGTCTAATAAATTTAAGATCTTGGATAGAATCTCATCTGAGCAGGACTGTACGATGGGAAATTACGAATCGTTAACCATTAGTTCGAAGTATTCACGACTTTAGAAAATTCTTCTTCAAGAATATTTTGACCAAACCATCAAACCAAATTAAAATATTTGAATAACACCAGTTCATGTCCCAAAGATATTAAATTCTTGGACTCCTATTGATTGTTTCAGATTGGAAAAAAAAGTATTGTAAACGATAGTTAACGTGTTTATT
>CM032178.1:23886552-23918816 GCA_018908115.1 Anopheles rivulorum
AACCCTTCGCAGCTTTCGCAGCTCATTTGATCGACGCGCGATTTTGTTCGGCAAACGGTGCACTTATGCTGCTTATCGTACCCACTTTAATATGAAGCCCTCGGGGGCCAACGCAAGACAGTTTCAGCACCCAGTGCCAGTGAAGCGAACGAGCCAAAACGCACGGCAAGAGATTTGGGCTACTGTTATTTTGCAGAGCAAGCGATCCAAAATACCAACCAAACTGGCACGACTGCTTTGATCCTGCAGCACGGCACACACCACACTGTATCCTATATAACACCTTCCTCACACTGAGCAGCGACTTCGAACACCGTAAACCGATTGTTAAACCAGCACCCAGTTACGGCCGGAAGCACGCGGGGTACGGCCGGACAGTGCTGCAATGGCGGCAAAGAAAAAATAAAACAACCTTCACAAGGTGGTCACTTTTTTCACAGCTCCGCACGCACGGCTGGCAGCTTTCACTTCAGTTCTAGCAGTGAAGCCGCTATCTCTTTCGGATCCAGCCTGCAGCTTCACTCTCTCAGCATTGCCGTTCCATCGCGACCGCCGCGACGTTGCGCTCTCACGCACGCTCTTGCATTTCATTTCTCCTGGTTTCTCATTCTGCGCCTGCTGTTCTCTTTTTCGCTCTTTCGCCGATGGTGGCATGCTGGGCTAAGCGACAAGTTTTCTTGCGCCAGCAGGCAAAATTCGACGCTCGAGCCTCCGAGCCCTCCTTACGGAAGGTTCGCTCTCTTTTACGCTCCGATGGTTTTTTTTTATCTACGAGATTTTACGCTCATGCGAGATTACTTCTTTTTATCACGGTCTCGTCGTTTGCCCAGAACCATAAAAAGCCTAAAAAGCACTAGACTCCAAGTTGACCCCAGGTTTGATTAGGGGTTGATTTCTTCTGCCATTACAGTGTGGTTCGTAGTTTACTTGGAATTTAGCGTTCTGATTACAGTTGACGATGTTTATAATAAAGTAACAGGTTTTGCCTCTACTGCAACCACGTGCTGGAATGTAAAAGGAAAATGCATGAATTGAGGGCCATCGTACTGCTACAATTCTGTATGAAACCTTCTTCACTGAAACTACTCTTGTAATTAGAAAAAAAATATTTCAGAATGTACAAAACCAAAAGCAGAATGTTTTTTACCGCTACCTAATCGCAATATTTATGCAGTTCAGCAAATGATAATTTTCAAAAACCTGTAGAAAATCGAATGTTGCACAACCATTGTGCAGGCCGCAAATGTCAAAAGAAAGTTTCGAAAACAACCTTTTGTCATCACCGTTCGACTTCGAAACCGTTTGCGGTCAGAATTGGTCGCGTACACACCAATGTACCAAATATTTTAAGTGTAAAAACAAGCACACATATTTGTAGCTTTCTTCATTCACGACACAATTGCTAATTCCATCATAATAACCAGAGAAGCAGCTGAAGCCATTTGCATGTTTCTCGACAGCGCTGATAGCAGGGGCAAATTATTATACGTGCGAATGAATGACAACTTTTTAATATTCTGTGCATGTTTGGTCGAGTACACCCTGTTCTATAAACCTTCAGTTCAATGGCAAAACAAAAAGAAGCTGACATTCCGATTTCTTAATATTATGGGAATTTCAGCCAGGGGTTTTTCGTTGTTTATCGGTTTCTGCTAACATCTAAAAGTGCTTTATTCCCATTGTTGAGAACGCCAATCCAGCAAGTACCATTCTCGCCATCCGATAGCAGTGCAACTCGCAACCATTGTGGCGACCAAGGAAAGTGCCGCAAAGGGATCGTCCTCGTCGATCCTATTCGTAGAAGGTCGCTGGTGGAAAGTGTCGAGATTGCAAGATGTCGATGGCTCATGGAAACAACTATGATTATCATCGAACTACGTTCGATGGCGAACGAAATGAGCGATGCGCCTGTTGCGTGCGTACGATGAAATGGTTTCCGGTGCTGTTCATCGTGTCTGTGATCGGTTGGTCATACTACGCGTTTGTGATACAACTTTCGTTCTGTGAGTAAACTTCGCATTCGTGATTACCGTGTACACGGTTCGCTAATGTGTTTCATTCACAGTTACCGTCACCAATATTGTTCAAAGGATATTGTTCCTGCTGTTCTACCATGCCGTGCTGGTAATGTTTCTGTGGTCCTACTACCAAACAGTATTCACCGATATCGGTAGAGTTCCCTCCAGGGTAAGTCGACTCGAGAAGCGTCCACTCCGATTAGTCATCGCTCGTTCGGTGCTTTATTCGTTTNTTCGTTCTGTGAGTAAACTTCGCATTCGTGATTACCGTGTACACGGTTCGCTAATGTGTTTCATTCACAGTTACCGTCACCAATATTGTTCAAAGGATATTGTTCCTGCTGTTCTACCATGCCGTGCTGGTAATGTTTCTGTGGTCCTACTACCAAACAGTATTCACCGATATCGGTAGAGTTCCCTCCAGGGTAAGTCGACTCGAGAAGCGTCCACTCCGATTAGTCATCGCTCGTTCGGTGCTTTAATCGTTTGCGCTCCACTGCACAACACTGCCCGTAATGGTCGGGATCGTAAATGGTGTGCGAGATAAGATAACAATAAACCTTTCACTAATGCCTACCGTTTCACAGTTTCGCGTTCCGAGAGCCGAACTCGATCGCATAGTACGTGCGACGAATGAAGAAGAACAGAAACAAATACTGGAACTGTTCGCAAAGGAGCTCCCCGTCGTGACACGCACGCTAAATGCGACCGTGCGTTTTTGTGACAAATGTCGGCTCATCAAACCTGACCGGGCGCATCACTGTAGCGTGTGTGGCGTTTGCGTGCTCAAGCTAGATCACCACTGTCCGTGGGTAAACAACTGTATCAACTTCACGAACTACAAGTACTTCATCCTATTCCTCGGTTACGCACTGTTGTACTGTTTGTATGTAGCATGCAGTACCATACCCTACATGGAGTTGCTATGGACGGTAAATCGGAAGGACCACTTCCACGCCGGATGTATCACCATTCTAACCGTGTTTCGCATTGCAGGGAAAGATCGATGGAAGATTTCACATTTTGTTCCTGTTTTTCGTTTCCATCATGTTTGCGATCAGTTTGGTTAGCCTTTTTGGCTACCACTGTTATCTGGTGTTGCTAAATAGGACAACGTTAGGTAAGCATCAGTTTCCTGCTCTGGGTAGAAAAGACGCATTGCCTTACAATATCACTATCTGTCTTCGTTTTAGAATCATTTCGTACGCCAATTTTTCGATACGGTGGGCCAGACAAGAATGGGTTCAGCTTGGGAAAGTTGAACAACTTCCAGGAAGTGTTTGGCGACGATTGGCGATTATGGTTCGTTCCGGTATATACTAGGTAAGTCTCCACTCTGTTTGCGTTTTGCTTGGTATGGTAATTTAAATTTAGCTCTTACAACTCTCTGGAAAAGGGATACAATATGTTTTTGCACTTGGAATGGAGCACGATCGTTACATGTTATTGGAACATCTCTACCAACTGTGACAGAAAAAAGCTTTCTCACCTTTTTTTTCTCCTATGAGGAAAAGGAAATGCCATTTTTTCTTATTTAAGACCTATGATCTCAATGATCACTCGATCGATTCTGCAGTGTCTAACTATCTACTTGTAAACTCTTGTTTTCTTATCAATATATTTACACTTCTGCTATGCACCGTTTGTTGTTTCTAAAGCAATGGTTAAACGTATTTACATACATAAAATGTTACCTGATTGAGTGAGTTTCGTGACTAATCCTATCGAACAGAAACAAAAACAAACAGAACATCGTTGATTAATAGTTTTCCATTTTCTACTTAACCCATGTGTTTGCAACGTGTTTTTGTATATTTTTTTTTTATTCCTATCCTTTTGTAAATAATATTAGCGGAATATTATTGTAATACTTTCCTATGCATGTTATGGATGACAGAGGGGAACACTTCTTAAAGAATCGGTGATGTTTAAAGCGTGGAAAGCCAACCAGATCTTGGTCTTGTGCTTTGAAATGGAACTAATTTTGTTTTTAGAAGAAGAAGAAAAAGAAAACCTTCCCAATTAATCTACCTTTTTCGATACGTGTCTGGCAAATGAAACATCATCCACCTTACCGAATCTCTCTCTCTCTCTCTCTCTCTCTCTCTCTCTCTCTCTTTGACTTTTTTTTGTTCATTTGTAGCCTTGGGGATGGAATATTGTTTCCCACCCAGTCGCACCATTTAGCATCGAACTCACCGCATGAAGTTGGGTCGCCAGTAGCGCCACTGACCGCCATCACCACCGGCGGCAGCCCAAATTGTAACGGTTCGGTTGCAAATGGCACCGTCGGGGTGGATCCAATCCCTCATACGATCGTTCTAGAACATCTCGACGAAAGGCAGACGGCGGGCGGCGGGGGGCACCGTCTCCCGGGTCAGCAACAGGCTGTGGTCATGCCGCTCAACGCAAACCGCTTGCCATTGCAGGAAACCAAAGAGAGCTTCGCATCCTCACATCCCCTTTAGTAGAAGTAGTAGTAGTAGTAATAGTAGTAGACCCTAAGGTTTGCCGATAACGGGGTAAAACTCTAAAGAAGGGTTATAAAAAAAGAGAACAATTTAAAAGGAGAAATACAAACTTCGAACGTTAAATTTTGCTCACTGGTGGGTCACACTCACACCCTAATTCGCATTTTGCGCATCGCCTTACTCTCTTGAACGTTTAAGCTGCTAATGGGATTTGTAATCAATGGACTTTGTTTGTTCTTTGATAGGATTAGCCATTAAGAACCTCAGTTTATAGTTTACGTTAACAAGCTACTAAGTATCTACTACGTTTCTATCTGTTTACATGTAACGAACGCATCGCATCGAGCATGTGGATGATGTTCTAGATTTCGAACGTTTCCAAACTTAATGAAACTACAACGTACGGTACAAACGACACAGAATCAGCAGAAGCAAAATACATTGTACATTGTAGGAAGTGTAACTGCCTTTAAGTGTGTGCTAGTAATAATGATTTTTTCTTATCCCTACCCAGATTAATAAGTTGATGATAAAGATGATATGTTGTTTATGAGTGAAAGGATCGTCCTAAACTAACTAACTTCCTGCAAAAGTATTTGATTGAAAAAATGGTATTTTCTAAAGGACTGGAAATAAATATTACAAACCGATCACAACACAACTAGCCAACGATGGTTAACAATTAGTTATGTTTTTTTTTTAATTTTATTTCCTTCAATATATTGCAAATTTGAAACATTTAATCTTCTGTTTAATGTTGCTTATAAATTTGCTCAATTTTTACTGGTGATGGATAAGCAGATTTCATGGTTTTCCCTTTTCAGTATGGGTGATGGTGTGGTTTATCCGATGCGATGCTATGACGAAGATGCCGAAGCACTACTTGGTGGTGAGCAGCAACATAATCGTACCGGAACGGAAAATCTACACGAATTTGAAGCAGCCACATTCCTGAATGAGTACGGCAATCTGATGCACTGATCGGGTTGAAAGGGCGTTTGCGATGAGAGTACAATCGATATAGTGATGCTTACGTGTAGGTGGCTTAAATGCGATCGTTTAATTAGTTAATTTTCAAACAGTCCCGTTAAGGACCAGCTCCTAGTAGCAATAGTATGAATATACGCAACAGGATGGATATTAATACCGCAATAGACACAGAGAGAGAGAGAGAGATAGGAAAGTTCAGCTTAAACACGAACAAAATTACAACCAAACCAGCTTTACCGTTTTATGGATAAGTGATTTGCAGTTTGCATTTAAAAGTTGTAGATAAACATCATTTTGCTCCGTTTACAATAACCGCTTGCAATCGTTTTACGCGAACCAGGAAGCATTTATTTACCATTTCACATACCATTCCAGTGAACCGGTAGCAGCAGCAGCAGCAGCAGCAGTGCTGGGTATTGTGTTTTAATCTGTTGTGTTCTTAAAACACTATTGCTGATTAGCACTGTTGACACATTCGATAGATATAATACGACTTCTTTTAGAGAAAGAATGTTATTTACCCTAAAATATAGATAGAACCACTGACACCCGTACAGACTGAACGCTGTTCACGAAAGAGAACTGAGTGAAGCGATAAATCTATTTGAGAAAAAAAGAGTCGTTTGCGGAGCTGTAGTACCCATTAGTAGTACCCTTAGAGCAGGCATTGTACAATAAGCAAGAAAAGGCGAAAGTTCGACTGACGATTACAAAACTTGGATGATAGGGTGGTGTAAACGAAATAAATCGTATTTCTTTAATATACAACTTCGAAACCAAAACTGCTTCACCATGGACTTGTCTAGTTTTCCTAAGGGAAAATTTCCAAAAATGTTTAATTTTAGTTTATGTTTTAATATGACGGCGTTGCGCCGTATTGTCCAAAAATGTTTAATGAAGCTTGATTTTTAAACACATTTCTCAACTCCCCAAAAAAGTTTCAACCGAACGTTCAAACATATATTCGATTATCCGTGCTGTCAAACCTAAAATTTCAATATGGCGGTCGTAAAATCCAGATACGATTTCAATCCTGTACAAAAAATCAGCTTTATACATTTTTTTTTTATTTTAAGATGTAAATAATGTGTCCCTGTTCAAATCAAAATAGCACAACACAATTTCTAGCATTTATTTATGGCTTGGAAAATTTCCTCACATTCAGCGAGTGAAGCATGAACCAACCCAGTTGTTGAAAATTAGCACGCCAGTGCCATCTACCGACCGCTGAGGCAAGTATAAAAATGACATGGCTGACTGTGTCGTTAGTGTGTGCTTGGTCGTGGTAAGTCTTTTCTTTATCGAAATATTCCATGCAAAATTAGATATTCGTTGATAAAAATATGCCCAAAAGCAAGTTGAAAGTACAACAAACGAGGGGCACTAGTTAGATTTCCTGTTTGGTCGCGGTTCGATGGTAGAATAGTTGATTGAAAAAGTGAAACCCATTCCTTCCTTGTGTTAGCGAGTACCGAAAAATTAGATGAGTAAGTGAGAGGGAGATCGAAAAAAAAGGCAAATGTGTGCGTTCGAGCGAGATGATGCGTGAGTGATGAGTAAAAAATGGAGAAATTGGAACCGTCAAAGCTTTCACACGCACCGTGGAACGAGGCAGAATACTTTTGCAACCAGCGCGCACCACCTGCCAACCACCACCCGAGTGAAACGAAGCAGCTCTCCGTGCATGACAAATCTTCCGATTACGACGTTTCTTCATTGTTCTAAGTCTCTTCTTTTTCTCTTCTTGTGTTTCTCTCCTTCCCAGCTTGTGTAACTAAACCGCTATTTTAGACTAAAGAGCAGTATAATCGAATCTACATCTACCAACAACTCCAAAACCAACAAAATCGCTGCAAAAATCAAACAACCACTCATCAATATTGTTTCTTTAAACAACTACAACTGGAAAAATACTCAACAATTTTTACCAAAAAAGAAGTAAACAACAACAACAAAAAAAACACATTAGCCAAGGAAATCGAAAAACGAAGCTAAGCTAATCCTAGCAGAGGAGGCATTTGCATCATCCGCTAAGAAACGGCGATGAAAACGATGCACGAGCAATCGTAATCGACATTTTCACTCCGCATGGACTGTGCAAGAATGTAGAAGAGGCGGAAGAAGCGAAACAAAAGGAAAACGAGTTTGGCCAGCGATCTACCCAAGACAAGCGGACTAGCAGAGNTTTTACCAAAAAAGAAGTAAACAACAACAACAAAAAAACACATTAGCCAAGGAAATCGAAAAACGAAGCTAAGCTAATCCTAGCAGAGGAGGCATTTGCATCATCCGCTAAGAAACGGCGATGAAAACGATGCACGAGCAATCGTAATCGACATTTTCACTCCGCATGGACTGTGCAAGAATGTAGAAGAGGCGGAAGAAGCGAAACAAAAGGAAAACGAGTTTGGCCAGCGATCTACCCAAGACAAGCGGACTAGCAGAGAAAGGAACGAGCGTGAAAATACACACTAAGCATAAAGCCTTATGAACCGTAAAAAATTGTGATCTCCAGTTTTCATCTTCTTCGTTTTTTTAAATTTCGTCAAAACGAGCCACCAAACGGAACGGAAACAGAACCGTATGCGGTATGCTATTCACGACTAGCGGAGAATACAAATCAACCAACAAGATTGCGAAATTCTTGAATACCCACAACAGCACGTAAGGTGAAAAGTGCTTATCAGTCCACTCTCTAGTAACCAGAGAAGTTGCAAAGTGTCGGGTGCGAGCATCTGTTGTGCAATAGGCAGTTTTGTCTTCGGTAAAAGTGATTAAAGTAGCTAAACATCCCGCACCATAGTCATCTGGAAAACGATAAAGATTACGACATATACACACACACATACACAGACACACACAAAGGACAACTTAGCACGCATTCACGACATTTTGGTTCCGCACGCAAGCAAGCGAAGCAGGCGCAAGCGGGGTAACAGATGGTGGTTCTACTGCAGAAACAAGCTGTCTAATTGCAACTCAATCGAACGAGACGAGAACCTAAACGGTTTACCCCCAATAACGAAGAGCTGAGTTTGTTTGCGCGACACCTCGGAAGACCGGACGGTGGAACGAAAGATCAGCAGTCATTATAACAATAAGATCAATACAGAAACAAAAACAAAGGGAACGGAGGAACAAGCGACATCAATAATAGCCATAGCAGTCAAAGAAAATAAGATACAGCAACATTAACCACCACAGCAGAACCGATATTTGCTTGACGACCAAAATAGTACGCCGGGAAAGTGTATGGGAGCAGTGTAATGCAACATTAGTATAGTAACACCAAAAGCAAAGAATTCAAGTACGTCTTAAGCGATTTTGTACCACGCATCACACGATTCTCAAACGGCCAGAAGGACGGAAGAATCCAACAGCGGACTACAGAAGAAAACAAAAAAGCCGCAGCAGTGAAATTCGTGTGTATGGTGTTTTTTACGCAAGTCTCTCAATCCGGTGCTGATTCGCGTGGATCTAGCTACCATACCATACGAGCCAGAACGTGCTTAGCAATCAGTGCAGTTTGGTTTCTTTTGTTTTCGAGTTTTATGTGAACGTGAGTAGCCAAAACAGTGTGTCTTCGTTTTTTGCAAAACCTCCATTTAGCTGTATATTCCACCACCTCCCCCCCCCTTTTGGTCTTCAACAGACGTACGGTGTAACTGATCCTGCATCGTGTGCAAATCGTGCGTGTACCGGTTGTAAAGTGGTGTGCACTATAGAGCTAGTAACTGCACCCCGGGGACGGAGAGAACAAGTGCAAGTGTATGTACTTTGCGAACATAATTTCTGTGAGAGAGAAAATCCTCCCCCAAGCGGCGGTCACGTTCAAGGGGCGTCTAATATATACACAGTACAAACTCACATTCACAGCGATAATATCGGATTCATCATAGGAAGCATTTGGCGAAACGGTAATACATCCGGCAACGAGAAAACTCACTTTCTAGTGTACTACGATCCTTTTTGGCACGCATCACGGAGGTATCAGTGTAAGCAAGCGAAGATACCCATCAAGTAACCCTGCTGAATGTAAACAAACAGTGCCGTAGTTTCCAAAGTGCATCAACAATAACAAACAAACAAAAGAAAACAAAACAAAACAAAAATCGTCAAAGTGGTGGTGAAAAGCAAAAAACGGAGAAAAATTCTATGAAATACAACGTACAGCAATATTTTTCGCTTTGCAAAAAGAAATAAAAACATTAGTTTACGATCATAGTTGAGCTACAATTTTTGAAGGGAAATCATTCAGTCTTCAACCCCCCCCCCAGTGTTTTAGTGGCAACAAAACGTAATACAAACACGCACATAAGTATACTCTTCCCCACTATTTGGACACTATAATACCGCGCAGTTGCTAAACCGATAACCTAACACACGAAACGAAATCATAAACGAACCGTGCCGTTTGCACACCGGTTCGCGCCGGTAGTGGATTTTGGAAAAACAAAATCGTCAATCGCTTACTGAATCATCTAGTGTGTATGTGCGTAAGGTGTATGAAAAAGTGCTACAAATAAAATAAAATAAAAAAACACGCTAAATTCGTGTTGTAGATGTGAAACACAAAACTAGAAAAACGGACTGATCAAGTGTGCAACATTCGCCGGTGGTGGTGGTGGTGGTAACTCTAGTGATCGTCAAACGCAAAAAACCAGACACTCACAAGACTTGGTTGGTAGCGGTAACGGAAAAAGCAAGACTGTCACAAAACACAAACCGCCGCGACAGGCAGCGGATCTGTGTTCAACGCAGTGGAAAACACGAATAAAATAAAAAGAAAAGAAAAGTCAAACGAGCGGGAGTGATAGAGGAAAAACATACAAATAAAACCATTCTGTGATAAAATTTAAAAAAATATAACAAAATAAGCATATGTTTATTAAAACGTGAAACTAAGTTAGGCTTACCGTAACCAAAACACACACCCACACACAGAGACGCAAGGCAGAAAAGAAAACAAATAATAAAAGAAAAGCGCAACGTAACAATAGTAGTGGGGAGATGCGCTTGTGCAAATTGTCACGGACTTATAGAGGTTCATAGAGCAAAGTTGTAAAACAAAAATCGACGGCATTTCGATAAGAATCATCGGCTACTTCTTCAAGTGTGTACGTACTACTAAAAACACACACTCCCCCTCGTGTGTAAGCATAATTACCGTTCTGCGCTGATCAAAGCCGGCTTTACGCGTTTTACTGTAATAAGCATTTCATCAAACCCTGTACGGGACAGTGAAGTGAAACTGAATCGATCCTGCTGCTAGTGAATCTGCATTCGTACCGAAAAATATCCTATTCATCCGTCGTGTCCTGTGTCCGCCAGAACAAAAAAAAAACAAAGAGGGACAAAAATTCTAAAAAAAATCTACTGTCGTCGTTCGGTTGCGTGCTGAATCTCCGGTATCATTTCATTTGCCTGATGTTGTGCAACTTCGGTGACCTGCGCCAAAAAACGCTGTCGTGTGTATAAGTTATTCAACAATTACAACACAACAGCAACAACGGTGGAACAACAATAAGTAATAGAGAGTACTAAACGAAATTAAAGTGTGATTATTTTCTGTGAATTCAATTCAACAAACTCTGTGGTTGGATCGTACCGTAGCAATCCAAGCTTTCCCGGTTACGCTTTGCTACGAAGTTTCTGGTTGCTGATGCTCTAAGCACACTGTGCGCATAAACTAGCAAAAGGATCGCAGCGTAGCGGTGCCTACTATTCTTACTATTCCCATCTTTTGCTAATAAATTTGGTGATCTGCAAGAGCAAGTTAATACGAAATTGGGAAAACTACAGTCAAGTGATTTTGGAAATTACAAATACCACACCAACGTATTTGTTGCTGCTGAGGACATTCGAAACGGACCGTTGTTCTACGCTACCATCTTTGCTCCCGGCACACTTTCTGGACATTGTTGGATCCCACATATGTGCAACTTACGGTGATACATTTGCATTTGCTACAACAAAAAAAAAAGATAGGCAAAGAGAATAGCGCAAAACGAGTGAAGCAAAAGTGAAAAACAAAAACGCAATCGGCAAAGACCCTTCCCCCTCCCAAGTACGGTGTATTTGCGATATAAGCATAAGGGACACATAATTACAAACACATACACACATACACGAATATCTGATAAGGCTGATTTGTGAATAAAACAGAAACCAAACTAAGCGATAAACAAACAAACAAACAAACAAACAAACAAAACAAGTAAAGAAACAATGCAAAACTACTAAACTAAAAGTAATAAAACCAACAACAACAAGAAAAGAATAAAAAACGCTAGCGTAAGAAGAGTGTTGTGTGCAGCAGTAGAAACGTATATGAGCAAATTAAGTGAACTATACAAACATTAACTAACAAATTGTGGGAAGCACCAACACGCATGTTGCTCCCAAATAAAAGCAGATCGTGCGGTTAGAAAACATATGCGCTTGCCAGTTTGGTTGATAAAGGAAGAGCGGAGAGCGGAACAACAAGCTCTGGCCAACGATCGTTTAAACAGTAAACACAGAAAAACAACGGAATCGAACCAAAGCGGTACACGGTGAACTAAGAGACTTTTTGTGAGTTAGTTGTAGCAAAGCGAAGAAGTAAACACGAAAACCAAGCAGTGATTTGCGTAAAACAAATCTATTAAACGTTAAACATTAGTCCATCATCGACAACCGGTTTGTGAACGGTGAAGTGGAAGAAGAGTCGACCCTGCGGCGAATAGGGAAACCATCACCCAACAAGTGAAAATCGAAGCATATTCGCTGCTTTTCTCAAGTTTTTTTTTGGCTTTGTTTTGGAGGACATAGAAAACAAAAGTGTCCGATTTGTTGTATTCCTCCGGCTGGTGATAACGGAAAGAGTGTCCACGTGTAACGTAACACAAAACAAAACTTCGATTGAAACAAAGCTCCTCTTGCTAATCGGAAGGCAGGAAACTTATACTGTTCGTCTCGGCAACTATTATCACTATGGGAAGCCAAACGAAACCTTTCCGTTCGGCCGATGGTAAGTATTTTTGAAACATATAAACCTTTCCTTGTTTTTTTTGGTAAATCAAAATATTTTCGATTTACATACATTAATTCGATATCTTAATTATTTCCATTTCCGTTAGTAAATTGATTGTTTGGCATCAAAGATAGCCGTGCTAAAAGTGCTCGCTTTCACTTTTGGCACGGCTTCGCCGCGAAAGTGTCAAACAATTAATTTAGTTAAAAAATCGTTCATAGTGTACTTTGGAAAATATACAAGAAAACAAAATTACGAGATTTTGAAAAAAAACCCCGCAGGCGTATTTACCAAACATTTGCATTAGAATGAGGCCATGGCACTCAATAATATACGAATTTCAACTATTTGCTTACAGCATCCTTCATGGATTACGTAGCGTATGGCCAACGGAGCGACGTGTTCTACAGTGGCCAAACGAACCAACCGCCCGCTCCACGGCAGTCTATAAACCCATCGAATGTATTCCCACCGATCGGTACGTTTAGCATCGAGACGACTACGATGGCGGCCCCGAACCAGGGTGTTTTTGGGGGTGGCGATGCGATGAGCGTGCTGGGTAACTCGGGCACAACGGGCACAATCGGGGTGTTCAATGCCAACGCGATGATGAGCGTACCGAATAATATGAGCAATGCGAACAATTCCTACTCGTCCGGCCAGACCACTAATGGCGTCGACGCAAGCCAGGGAACGCGCGAAACTGGCATCATTGAAAAATTGCTGGTGCGTATGATGTGTTCGCATAAGCGATGGTGTATGGCTACTAGATTTCATTTGTTTTCATTCGTTTTCTTATGCTTTGTTGTGCTTGTCTGCAGCATTCGTACGGATTTATTCAGTGCTGTGAGCGACAGGCTCGACTCTTCTTCCACTTCTCGCAGTTCGGTGGTAATATCGAACATCTGAAGATTGGTGATCCGGTGGAGTTTGAAATGACGTACGACAGACGTACGGGGAAACCGATCGCCAGCCAGGTTACGAAAATTGCGCCGGAGGTAGTGCTGTCGGAGGAGCGCGTAACCGGCACGGTTACGACCGAGCTGAAGTGCGATTCGGCCACGCCGGGCACTACCAGCTCTACCACGTCGAGCGACACCACGACCGGGCGCATTAGCTATGAAAATCGGGGCGAATGTTTCTTCCTACCGTATACCAAAGACGATGTCGAAGGGAACGTTTCGCTACGTTCGGGTGACAAGGTTAGCTTTCAGATAGCTACGAATCAAAGGTAAGGTTTTTGCTTTTGCTTTATGGATAGCATCAACCTAATGGTGTCTGGACGATGGCGGTTCTCTTCTCGCAGGGGTAACCTCGGAGCTTGTCACATCAGGTTGGAAAATCCGGCCCATCCAGTCAAGTATCGTGGCGTCGTGTGTTCTATGAAGGATACCTTCGGCTTTATCGAACGGGCGGACGTGGTGAAAGAGATCTTTTTCCATTTCTCCGAGGCGGACAATACTATCGAACTTCGTCCGGGCGATGATGTGGAGTTTATTATTCAAACTAGAAATGTAAGTTCTAACAGAGTCCTCTGTTCATATTTTAATGACAATGGCAACATTTCATGCTCAAATGGCTTTCCATTGTTGTTACAGGGAAAGGAGGTGGCTTGTAATATAGCTCGCTTGCCACCCGGATCGGTAATCTTCGAGGATGTCGATACAACGATTTACAAGGGACAGGTGCTAAAGCCGCTGGATCGCAACAATCCGGCACGCCAGCAAACGAACGATCCGTTGCCGGGGCGCATACGGTATCGGGCTGCCGATCACTCAGAAGTCGAAGTGCCATTCGGAGACAAGGATCAGAAGGGTGACTATACGCTGCGCCACGGCGATTGGGTACAGTTTCTGCTAGCGACCGATCGTCGCGATCAGCTGCAACGGGCAACGTCCATTTCCCTGCTGGACGAAACATTCCAAGTGAGCGGCGAAAAGCGCGAACAGGGCGTGGTGGCATCATTGAAAGAAGGCTTCGGCTTTTTGCGCTGCGTCGAGCGTAGCGTCCGTTTATTTTTCCACTTTACGGAAGTGCTGGATACGGTAAGTGGAACTGGCGCATGAAGTGCCTCCCTATCCACGCACCTTGTTTTGCTAATTGTTTAATCGTAATGAACATACCTTCCATTACAGAGTCGCGAAATTTGCGTTGATGATGAGGTTGAATTTACCGTCATTCAGGATCCTGGTTCCAGTTTCGCCAACAACCGTCAGAGCGCCATTCGTATCAAGCATTTGCCATTTGGTACGGTCAAGTTTGAGACGCTGATCGAAAGCAACATGGAAGGCGTCGTATCCCGTGAGGCACCGAAAAGTCCTATCAAATCGCAGGAACGCACCGAAGGTGGCGTTATTACCTACGGCCAAGGTCCAAACAAAAAGACTATAATGTATTTCTTGAAAGATTGTGATAAGCCACCGCGTGTGGGTGATAAAGTCAGATTCAATATTTGTCAGGTAAAAATCAACAGGAAGAAAAAAACTGTCTGCATTTGTTTGCCAGTTATGGTGCTAATTAACGGCTTACTTTACAGGTTAAACGTAACAAAGAACTGATCGCAACGAACATTGTGGAGATCACTTCTAACACGCAACAAGCTCTGCAACAGCAGCAGCTGCTACTGCATCAACAACCACTGCAGCAGCAGTCACAGCAGCATTCTCCTATTGCTGTAGATACGCAGCTAACGGTTGGATCGGTTCCAGCGTCGCAATCGCCAACGGCTGGCCTCACCAACGGTTCCAGAGCCAACGGCAATTCGGTAACGAAGTCCAACTACACCAACGGTAACGTAAAGCCGGGAAAAATTCAACATGGATTCATTGCGGTGTTGAAGGTTTGTTGCAAGCATGACCAAGCTATGCAGATTGGTGTTTTTGCAAGCAGTAGTAACTTATACCGCGCTTTCTTTGTAGGAAAATTTTGGTTTCATTGAAACGGTCGAACATGACCAGGAAGTGTTTTTCCACTTTAGCAACTTTATCGGCAATAGCAATACCCTTGAGCTGGGCCAGGAAGTGGAATATACACTGTCCACCCGGAATGCCATTAACGCCGGCAACTGTATTCCGGCGGAGAATGTTAAGGTATTGCCGAAAGGTACCATACAGCAAGCGAAAGTTCTGCCTACAAGCTTCAATGGATCGGTGCTGCGCCCATTGCGCTGCATCAATCCGGAACAGGTTGAGTACAGTGGGTTGGTGCAGATCAAGAACGAACAAGGCGACACGCTGTCAACGCATGAGTTCGGCATTACCAGCCTGAAGAACCATCGCGATCTGCTGCAGAAAGACGATGTGGTAACGTTCAAGATTGATGAGCTAAATCGTGCAATGGAGGTGTGTGTGTAGTTTGTGCTTTTAGTTTCTAGCTGAGGTACAATATTTGTGTACGATTAAATGAAAATTAACGTTCTTTTTATTCCTACAGATCGCTCCCGTTCGTACCAAAAAACAGGCCAAGGTAGATTCGATTAAGGGACAGTTTGGATTTTTGGATTTCGAAGTTGAGGAAGGGAAAAAGCTGTTTTTCCACATGTCCGATGTGCAGGGCAACGCCAACCTCTATCTGGGCGACACGGTGGAATTTTCCATTGTTACCAATCAGGCAAGTGGTGTATAGTATGCGTACCATTAACAAACACATTTTCGACAAACTAAAGCTTAATTTAATTATTTGTTGAAATAATTCATTCCGTAAGTAATTTTTGTCTAACGGATACATTTGTTTCTCTATCGATATAGCGAAATGGCAAAACTTCTGCATGCAACGTGGTTAAGATAATTGATGCTGGACCACGGCCGGAACGACTGATTTCCCGCATCAAGCTTAATTCCGTTGACGATAGCGGACCGCGCCTGACTGTCATTCGTGCACCGAAGGGCCCGGACGGTACGAAAGGCTTCCACCCATCTGCCAGAACTCCTCGTTTAGCTGGTAAGTAATTGTGGTTTACAGTTGACCAGCACCAAATGCGCTGGAAAGCACAGCCATGTTATTGTTTATAATTTTGTTCTGACCTGTGTTTTTTCTTTGGTTTCTTTTCTGTAATTCATAGGTAAAAGTGTGACAAATGAATAGTAAAAGAGTAAAAATCACACAAACAAACACACATACCCACAAATTTGCAAATTGTAATAAATTTAAATCAATTATTATGTGTATGTTATCATTTTTATCCGTTTCTATACCTATTTTGGGTTTTCGACAGGAAAACAAAACAAACAAAAATACATAAAACTTTGTAAGCCTATTTTATTTGATGAAATTAACGTAAATGTTTAGTTTAATTTTTGCAACAAAAAAAAAGGGGGAAATGATACAGAAGACAATGAAACAGGAAAAAGTAATATATAGTGAAACAAACAACAAAACAAGAAAACAAGTATATCAACAGTGGAACACACATAATACACATGTGATGAAACCAAAACTTTGTTTACTGGTTATTGCTTGCGAAACGAAGCAAAATCAAATACGCTTATACATTGCGTTGATCATTTCGCACTGCCAAACAGAATGTGTGAATTTAAAAAAAAAACACAAACAAAACAAAAACAAATATAAACAGAAGCCCTTTTCGTTTCGAAACAAAAGAAAAAGCAAACAAAACAAAAGAAAACAAGCAAAGCATGTGTTTGGGGAATCTTAGTTGCAGCCTAATTTACATCGAAGACTAATTTTAAACATTCATAAACAAAAGCAAACAGAGGATACCTTATCTGGAAACAAATGTGCCCGAAGATTAAACGTATATATTTACATTTACTCTTATCTTATTCGTCGTCGAAACGATTAGTTAGTTATTATTTAGCGTTCGCGGTAAAAGAGTGCATCTTCGCTTCTGATATGTCCATCAGCCATCGTCAGAATATCAGCTCTCGGCATTGGTTATGTTGTGGATGCGTTGCAAAGATTAACCAAACGTGAACGTTGTTCTGCTGGTGGCTTCAACGATCCTGTAAAAAAAACAAAACAAAACAAGCAAACAAATACTTCCATCATCCTTAAATAAAAGCCCACCGCATTTATGGTGCTGGTGGGATGCTTTCGTCGATTGTTTCAAGAAAATGTAACCGCTTACAATATTGCGCATAATCTTCTATCCCCGTTTTGGGCGCTATCTGCCATAAAATTGCTTCGTTTATGTGCAACGTCGTCTGTCTACCATTGAAAACCGGGAGCTGCATGCGCGGAAATGCGACATATAAGTACTTCATGTTTTGGGAAAGGAAAAACATAGGATTGGAAAAGCAATTTTTAAAAACAAAAGAAAAAAAAAACGCCGAATCACATAGGAATCAGTTTGCAAGCGAAAATACTACAACAACATTACATTTAGAATCTGTAAGATGCGTAAGAATTAAGTATGAATCTAATTCATCATTTTTTTCTAAAGGTTTATCAAAATCTTGAACGTATTCTTTTCGTTTCAACCCTCTTATTGTTACTGACACGCGGCAAAAGAAAACAATCCCAAATTGTTCGCTCTTCTTCCATTTCAACCAAATATGCTGTTTAATAAGCGAATGAAGAACTAAACGTAAGTAGGGCTTCTTGCTATTAAACATTATATTGTAAGCAATAGCGATCATTTGGAAAACGTCTGCATACAAATGGTTGAATTTGCTTGCATGTTTTCTTTTTGGGGAACCTCGCTGTAAATGGATAATTTTCATTTATTGTTTATTGATTTTGAGGGTGGTTAACACATTGGAGCGGTGCCCGAGTGATATAGTGGTAAAGGGGACAGTTTTTTACACGACAGGACCAAATACCAAACTAACATCCCCGGGGACCGTTCGCCCGTGTACGGCAGGAGTGACTCTCCCGCGAACGGGTAAATAAAAAGTCAACAGAAAATGCCAGAAATGTCAAGACCTTTTNATAAAATTGCTTCGTTTATGTGCAACGTCGTCTGTCTACCATTGAAAACCGGGAGCTGCATGCGCGGAAATGCGACATATAAGTACTTCATGTTTTGGGAAAGGAAAAACATAGGATTGGAAAAGCAATTTTTAAAAACAAAAGAAAAAAAAAACGCCGAATCACATAGGAATCAGTTTGCAAGCGAAAATACTACAACAACATTACATTTAGAATCTGTAAGATGCGTAAGAATTAAGTATGAATCTAATTCATCATTTTTTTCTAAAGGTTTATCAAAATCTTGAACGTATTCTTTTCGTTTCAACCCTCTTATTGTTACTGACACGCGGCAAAAGAAAACAATCCCAAATTGTTCGCTCTTCTTCCATTTCAACCAAATATGCTGTTTAATAAGCGAATGAAGAACTAAACGTAAGCTAACAGTCCATACGTTGGGCTTCTTGCTATTAAACATTATATTGTAAGCAATAGCGATCATTTGGAAAACATCTGCATACAAATGGTTGAATTTGCTTGCATGTTTTCTTTTTGGGGAACCTCGCTGTAAATGGATAATTTTCATTTATTGTTTATTGATTTTGAGGGTGGTTAACACATTGGAGCGGTGCCCGGGTGATATAGTGGTAAAGGGGACAGTTTTTTACTCGACAGGACCAAATACCAAACTAACATCCCCGGGGACCGTTCGCCCGTGTACGGCAGGAGTGACTGTCCCGCGAACGGGTAAATAAAAAGTCAACAGAAAATGCCAGAAATGTCAAGACCTTTTCTGAAGTTGCAGTTCCAAACAAAAAAAAAAGAAGGGAAATGGAGAGCGAAAAAAAAACATACAAATTACACGATAAACGATAGTACGTAAACCAAACTATCACCGATGGAAGAGCTAAAAAGCATAGCATATAAGCGAAATGAGAAAACGAATCGTACTATTAGCATACAATGGTTATGTTTATTATCAACTTTGCTTTTACATATGAACTGTACAATACTTTAAGCCTCGGATTATGTTTTCATTGTCAATGCTATGTAACGGAACAGAGAGAGAGAGAGAACGTGTAGAAGAAAAACATGAATAACTGAGCAAACAACAAATAGGAAAAAAAGGGAAACTCAACTATGCAACAAGCTTAGGAAGAGAAGCGAAAACAATGGAAAAGGCTATATTGAAAGAAACACGTATCCCAACGCATATTTCCTCTTATAAAACATGATCTAGTCTGTGCAACAAATTGATACTAAAAAAAAAAACAATGCAAAAAGCAAAACATACGAAAAAGGAAGGAACGTATAGGGATAGTGCGAGAACACGATCGATAGGAGTTAGTGGGGCGGAAGGATGGCGAAAATGTATCAAAATAAAGCAAGAACACAAGGAAGGGTTAGGAGTAACTAAACACACATTCAGCGCAACATTTGTCAACCATTATGGGGGCAAAGCGTTTGATATATGCTCAGCCAATACAAATACTGCAAATGGTGAAATGGTTAATGTTTTCTTGGTTTATTTTAATCAGAAACAGCCACGATTATATGTTTAAAAATTGTACTTGTGTTTTAACATGCGAGATCACCAAACGAAACTATATCCCCCTCCTATGCGACGAGATCTGCAGAACTGCGAACCGAACGCGCAATTCTCACAGAGTTAAACAAAAAAGCAAGTAACACAACCGTGAACAATATGTAAACCACAAAAAAAAACATACTCAGCTAACAATACATTCACCCCTACACAAACAGTACACACGAGAACACTCGGGCTTAGAAGAACTTTCGTATAGGTATTTTAATTATTTTTATAGATCAATAATTGATCGAGCGTCGAGATCGGTCCAGAGTGTGTCGGACGGAGCGCGTTTTTTTTCTTTTGTGGAATAGAAACATACACAATTGCGCTTCTTCATAGCAAAGCAAAGCAAATATACATCAACATTAATATGGAAAAGTGGTCAACAATGCGTAACGATGGCCAAAACAAATTAAAACAAAAACGAAAACAAATAAACTTGTGCCAGCAAAAACAACGATTGGCACATAAAAATAATGTAGCTTCAAAACGTACGACGGTCTTTGGCGGCTATAACAGCGACGAGAAAGGTTTAAACGACAAGAAGAAGCAACAACAACAACAAAAAAAAACACATGCGTATGAACTATTAATAAAAAAAACGCAAAACTAACATACAATAATGTGCAGAATGAAAAACAAAAAACAAAAAAAACCGTGGCTTTAAAGTTAAACTTTAAGCAAAAAAAAAATACACACACACAAACATACAAAGAAGAAGAAAACAAGCGATAAAATAATACAACAGTTATTAACATTTCGGGATCAAATGAGGAAAAGTTTACAGGAGTTGTGTGAACAGTAAACAACACAAATGCTTGGCAGTGCAATCGATATGATGCTACAGCCGTTAGTAGCAATCGCCGCAGCAGTAACAGCAGGACCTGATGTCCTGCAAATTTATTGTTTGGTTGGTTTTTTTTTCTATGTTTTCCTCTGTTTACGTTTTGATTGTCGCAACCAAAACGCATTCTCACACCGCATTGTAACAGCGCGTATTGTGTAGTAACGTAAGTCGCTTTAGCTCAAGAAAAAGGGATGGTGATGAGACGACCCGACCCCCTAACACATGGCCGTGCTAGGCAGCGCGATACAAAGCTAGAAAGCAACCAACAGTTCCCACGGAAAATGGTCTGATAGTGAACCGCGCGCGTAAAAGTGAGCGAAAGTGAAGTAAACAAATTGATCCTTTTCAAGCAATCAACTCTGATGAAACGAAGAATTCACTCGTTTGACAAACGAAAACCATTTAACTGTTTCACAGGACTGATAATGCTTGAATGGAATTGCAATTTTATTCATCCCGTCAACAACAAGCAGACAAGTGCGGTTCATCGATCTGCTCACTCGATCGCTCGGTTGCTTCTCTAACAGCATATGGCCAGCGCTAACAAAAGCTCGAACGTAAAACCAAAAGCAAACAGGAAACGTTTAGGGAGAGGACACACAAGAACATGAGTATCCCACATTGAATGAGCATAATTATAATTCTACAGGTGAACAAAACAAAACAACAAAAGCAAAACAAAACAAGCAAAAAAAAAACAAACGAACGTAAAAAATACCAAAAAAAAGTGAAAAATTTATTAAAAATTATACAAAAACATGAAACTAATACAACATTGTAACTGAACGAAGTAAAAACAAAAAAAAAGAAGAATGCAAAACTCTGATGTAACCAATAAAACCAAGCAAGCAAACAGAAACAAACAAACAAACAAACAAAAAAACAAGATAAGCATTACACAAACTAAACAACAAGCTTTCGAGCGTTTTAAACATGTATTAAGTGATGTGATGACAACGCGCTGATGCTTATCGAACTTAATGTGACGATCGTGAAAACATACAAGAAAAAAACAGGAAAAGCCGCCCAACTAGAACAGAAGGAAGAAGTTCCGCAAGAAAATAAACACATTACATTCTCAAGGTATGTTTCCAATAGAATCTTTATTGTAAAAATGTATACTTTAGCGAACGAGTTTGATTCAAACTTTCCGCTGAAACGTACTATAATTATGCACGAGAACATTTTATTACCGGGTTTTTTTGTGTGTTATTTTGTAATTGTTTCTATTCCGCTATCCTACAGGAGGCCACAAAACGGTTGAGATAAAATTTTACCAGCTCCCGTGCGCCAGTGTGATCTCGCGTCTCGCCGACGAATGCCTCGTGGTCATGGTATTGTCAGTGCTGTTTTATCCGTTAAGCCATGGCAGTGTGAATGCCGCCAAACGGTGTCGATCGTTAGATTGCTAGAGAACAGTGTGCTGTGTTGGTGGTACACTTACGATGATTGTACNTGCTAGGCAGCGCGATACAAAGCTAGAAAGCAACCAACAGTTCCCACGGAAAATGGTCTGATAGTGAACCGCGCGCGTAAAAGTGAGCGAAAGTGAAGTAAACAAATTGATCCTTTTCAAGCAATCAACTCTGATGAAACGAAGAATTCACTCGTTTGACAAACGAAAACCATTTAACTGTTTCACAGGACTGATAATGCTTGAATGGAATTGCAATTTTATTCATCCCGTCAACAACAAGCAGACAAGTGCGGTTCATCGATCTGCTCACTCGATCGCTCGGTTGGTCCTCTAACAGCATATGGCCAGCGCTAACAACAGCTCGAACGTAAAACCAAAAGCAAACAGGAAACGTTTAGGGAGAGGACACATAAGAACATGAGTATCCCACATTGAATGAGCATAATTATAATTCTACAGGTGAACAAAACAAAACAACAAAAGCAAAACAAAACAAGCAAAAAAAAACAAACGAACGTAAAAAATACCAAAAAAAAGTGAAAAATTTATTAAAAATTATACAAAAACATGAAACTCAATACAACATTGTAACTGAACGAAGTAAAAACAAAAAAAAAGAAGAATGCAAAACTCTGATGTAACCAATAAAACCAAGCAACAAACAAACAAACAAACAAAAAAACAAGATAAGCATTACACAAACTAAACAACAAGCTTTCGAGCGTTTTAAACATGTATTAAGTGATGTGATGACAACGCGCTGATGCTTATCGAACTTAATGTGACGATCGTGAAAAGACACAAGAAAAAAAACAGGAAAAGCCGCCCAACTAGAACAGAAGGAGGAAGTTCCGGAAATAAACACATTACATTCTCAAGGTATGTTTCCAATAGAATCTTTATTGTAAAAATGTATACTTTAGCGAACGAGTTTGATTCAAACTTTCCGCTGAAACGTACTATAATTATGCACGAGAACATTTTATTACCGGTTTTTTTTTGTGTGTGTTATTTTGTAATTGTTTCTATTCCGCTATCCTACAGGAGGCCACAAATCGGTTGAGATAAAATTTTACCAGCTCCCGTGCGCTGGAGTGTGATCTCGCGTCTCGCCGACGAATGCCTCGTGGTCATGGTATTGTCAGTGCTGTTTTATCCGTTAAGCCATGGCAGCGTGAATGCCGCCAAACGGAGTCGATCGTTAGATTGATAGAGAACAGTGTACTGTGTGGGTGGTACACTTACGATGATTGTACTAAATGTGTGATGATCTCGCTACACGGAGATTCGTGCTGTGTTTATACTGATGTAATCGGCGGTCTGTCTATCTGCGTGACGAATAGGTGCCCCACAGTCAGTCGTCTAAATGACGACACATTCGTGCGGGAATTTTGTGCCGGGCGGAAGTTGGTCAGGTTTGGGACACACTGCAAAAGCAAAGAAAAATGGACAGCTTTTAGCGATTTCCCTGCGAGCTAGTGGTGGGTACATCCAGCATTGTGTCCTCTTTTGTAGCTATCCTTTTGAGCATCGAAATGATAACGTTATCAGTTAACTTGTAACCGGCGGGCAACTACTTTGGAAGTTTTGGCAACTCATTATCCACCGCATAATGCCGATCTGGTATCTATTATCTATTATCCTATCGAGTGAAAGGCCTGAATGACAAACAGCAGTCTTGTTCTTAGCTCATGACAGGAGCTACAGATCATAGTAGGTAGCAAATTCCTAAATTTGGAGATCAAGTGCAAGGTGATCTTCTCGATCTTCCAGAAGTGGCACTCGGAAGCGTCGAACAGATCTTTTTTTGGGAAATTGCTCAAGCGGATGATCGAGCCCAACAATTTCGAGATCAAAACGGAGTGATAATTGATCACCAAGACCAACGATAGATGGTTTGTTTTTACGTGATCATTGCTAAGATTCTTGCCAGCCAGAGTATTCAACAAATGTTCATTTCATTGAATTGTCTCGCTCCACTTTGGAGGAGATGTACTCCTCGGACGCTACTTACTTCGGTGACATCGGTTGCCCCAGTAGCCGGTACCTTCGCAGCGACATTTATACTGCGGCATGGTCGTCACTTGCGTACACGTTCCTCCATTTTGGCACGGCTGGCGGTTGCAGATGTCACTGGTGCGACCCTGGAAAAGTGAAACAAACACAGCGGGAATTCGGTCACTGCGCTATCGCTCTTCCTCTCTCTCTCTCTCTCTCTCTCTCCCTCTCTCTCTCGAGATGCTGTAAACGAACCTTTAGCGCATCTTGGCACTCCTTCCGTGTGGCGTAGCGAAATTCCGATTTGCAGCCGAACGCACAAGTGCACTGACCGTTATCTATCCGGCATCCGTGTTGCGTTTGGTCCAGATCGCAGCCCTGCGTCGACCTGATAAGTACGGCCACTGTAGAAAAGAAAAGCGAGCCAGCATGAAACAGGCCCGAGACAGAAACAGGAAACTAGCCGTTAGACTGATAAGCGAGCTTAATTGTTCTACGCTGTGTGCGGCGAACACACTGCAGCACACTCGATTACTTTCGACGCTTTTGTCCTGCAGAACGAAGCGAAGAAAGCAGCAGTTGGCTCAACTACTCCACTTGTTTTGTGCAGAGTACGACAACGTAAGCAGTATCAAACTTTTTCCTTTCAAAAGCAACATTATATCTTAATATGTGTTAAAAACGACTTAAATGCAGAACAGTTTGTTACCTAGTGCAATCGCGCACAGAAGTGTAAAGTAACACGATCGATCGTATCTAAACATCGCTCGCTTGGGCCACTTTTGCAGCTGTTAGTGACCTTTAAAACACACAATTTTTCTTCACTCTTTGCGTACTGTATCACTAGCGTTAAAGTTTTCCACTATCTGATCGACCACTAAATACGTTAAACCGGGGAACTGCTGGTACACCTGCAGCCCGACGATCGTGCTGCTTCATTCAACACAATACGCTGTGTTTGAGCTGTATGCAGCTAATGCCGTTGCCTTTTCTTTGTTTGCACTTCCGTGTTTTCACTCCTTATCCCGAGTGAACCAGTTCGCGTCCAGGCACAGACTAACTTCAGGATTCTCCCAGCATCCATTAAGCCTGGCTGCCCTGTTGCTCACAACGCACCAACCCAGATGCATTAAACTCTCGAACGCTGCGGTTGGCTTTACTTCTCTTTCCCGCCTGTGTTGGTTTCCTTCTGCACGGGTTTTGTGCGGAAGAAAGCGAGATAACTACAGGAAGAGAGCGGGACGCGAATGACGAAACGTGGCCTGATAACGCCCAACCCCTGAGACGCTGATAATGTTCTCAAAACGTAAATGCCACCACCGAGCGGGGGCAAACCACGGGGTTCGGGCAGCATACGGACGTGGGAAACCGACCAACAGCAAGGGACGTTTCGTTCCACACACTGCCAGCGTTTGTTTCCGGCAAGCTGATAAATGTAATTACACGGCACGGCCAATGGTTAATTCTTGGTTCGGTTTTTTCCATTCGTAGGAAAGAAAGAATAATAATATGTAACACACAGAAATGCGCTGACCGACCTGCCTTTGCTACTCGGCAAGCAAAGTTCTATATTTATTCTGTCGTTAGTACTAAAATACTTTTCAAACTTGTACTATTTCGAGTTTGTACCTTAAAGCTCTTCACAAATCTTTGGTGCATTTTGCGCTACATATAAACATCCTTACGATAACAAACGTTCCTCAGTTCCCTAGGAACGCGAATAAAGCCCGCAATTGTTTACTAACCATTTGATATGGTAGTTGGTTTGCATTGTTTCTAATCTTTCGATCGGCCCCTCGTGCTATTAGTAGCTCTGCCAGCTCTAGATGCATGTCGTTAAACGCATGGTGTAGTGCTGTGTTGCCGTCGTTATCCTGCACGTTAATATCTGCTCCATAGTCCAGCAACATCTCGATGCTTTTCAGTGTGTGGCCATTCCATTGTGCTGATTTGAAGTTGAAAACAAGCGCAAGCAAAGCGTTCCGTCCCCAATCGTTTCTAGCGTTCACGTTGGCACCTTTCTTTAGCAGTCGTTCCACAACGTTCAGGTTCGGTTCCTCCATGTAACTAAGCAGCCCCAACAGTGGCGTGTAGCGGTATTCATCTACCGTCTCCAAATCGATATCGTACCCGTAATCTAAGCACCATATGGCACAGCAATTGATTGCCCGATGGCACACCTTGCGGAAAAAGATGGTCGCTTCTTCGCGCGAATGCTTGTACAGACTGACGAATAGTTTTTTCCGTATCTCGGGATACTTTTCCAAATAGTTACCAGAGCTACAGGTGAAAAAGTCACGATTTTGGTTGCCAAGCAACCATGGTAGGAACGCGTGCGCGAT
This sequence comes from Anopheles rivulorum, assembly GCA_018908115.1. Taxonomy (NCBI): domain Eukaryota; kingdom Metazoa; phylum Arthropoda; class Insecta; order Diptera; family Culicidae; genus Anopheles; species Anopheles rivulorum. Next base: position 23,913,107 of record CM032178.1, read on the forward strand.
CTCATCGAACCAGGGCAGGTGCGAGATTTTCAGTATCAATGCCCAACCGGCACAGTGCTGCTTGCGGTACAGTATGTTTACCAATGCGTGCCCATTAATGAGCTCCACATTTGCACCGTGATTGAGCAGGAACCGTACCGTAGAGCAACAGGCGGCAATCGATAAAGGCACATTACCATCATGCGTCGGTTGGTTTACATCAAACCCTAGCTGCAACAGCTTCGTCTGTATCTCATTGCCAACTTGATTTCCCAAACGGCTGCTGTGATGCAGCAAGTTGTACCCATTATCGTTGGTGACGGTTGAATCTACGGGCATTTTATCGTACAGCATATCGAACGCAGCCATACTTCGTATGAAGAAAATGGGCAAATTGCCTTCGTCGTCCTTTTGGTTAAGTTCGATTCCACACTCCAGTAGGTTTTTGATCATTTCTTTCTCATCCCACTCCACTGCCTGATGAAGAACGTTCTTTTTATGCTCATCCACCATATTTTCCAACGCTATACCATCTTCTTTCAAGGAGGCAAATGCTGAATCGAACGTCTTTTGCAGTGCATAAAATCTATCCGTAAAAGCTGCAAGCAAAATGTGAAAAGTGAGTATCTCTTCTTAAAAATCCCATTGCTGCCATACTTACATTTATTTTGTTGCAGCTTAGTTGCTTGCGCAATGGTATCGTTAATTACATCCTGCTTCTCCGGGAACGCTGCAGTAAGCAGTGCAAACGGTTGCCTGTATGCGGATCTATCGAACCAAGTTTGACCGATGGCATATTCCTCCAGTTCGTCGGGTTTAGAACGTAGATAATCTTTATGGTGTTCTAGTATGAAGGTAAGCTTATCTACGAGCCTATGAGCCAAACTAACGCGAAGAATCTCAAAGGCTGCTTTGGTTTCGAATAACACTTTCACGGTAGGATAATGGTCATATAGCTCCTTGATGAAATCCAGATGGTTGTGTTTGTAGAGATGATGTAGCACGTTCGTTTCGTCTCCATCTTCCAATTTAAGAATATCCGGATTACGTCGAATTTCCTCAAAACAGTAATCAAGTGCGACCTTTCTCGAAAGCAATTCTGCCACATTCAGGCACTCACCGTTGCTGTACGTCAAATCTAACCGGTACTGCACTACATATTGGCCGCACTTTTCCTTCAAGTTTGGTCTAATAAGTGACCATGTGGTCATATATCTATATTCCTCACTTTTGTATGGAAAAATTCGATTAAACGCTTCCGATTCCGTTTCACCGAATTTTGCAGTCCGATACATTATCAGCTCCTTCAGCACGTAATCTACAAGCTTTGGGTTATTTTTTTCCAAACAGATGTGAAACACATTTTTCTGCTGGCTATCTACGACGGTGGGATCGTAAAGGTTTACGTATTTCGTTAGGAGCAGTTTCACGACATCCATTTTCATGGTCCGACATGCCGTCATAAGTGGAATACTTTCCCCATCGCCAGTAGCGGAAAGCTGTGAACCGTGTGCTATTAAAAGTGGGATCTTTTCCACCCGATCGTATAGGCAAGCCGTCTGGAGGTAGGTCATGCAATCATTTCGTAGATCGGTTCTGTCCACGGATAAAACACCATTCGGTATTAGCATATTGATGCACTGCAGCACAGCGGGTCGTTTTTCCGCGGAACACACGTCAAGCGCGACTAGTTGACTTCCGTAGTGTGGAGTTAGAAAAAACACAAACACTTGCACATTGAATGGGATAGCCGATGGGCAGGAACTAGCCACCAGTTGCACTTGATTGCGTTCTTCTGCTGTACAGGCGATCAGGATGGGCCGTTTATTCCAGCAGCGGTTTTCCATTTTCCACAGGAACCTTTTCTCCATGTGCTCTTTCACGATTGCTAGATGCGTTGTGTATTGGTCGAGCAAGATCTTCGCTGCCGAATATGCATTGCATGCAATCGCAGCGTGCATAGGCGACAGCCCGTCCTTGTTAGGACGGTAAGGGTTTTCTCCCTTTTCCAGACATTTGTGTACCTCCTTTGGCCAATTGTTTGCCGCACACCAGTGTAGCAGATCGTTCTTAAAGTTGCTTTTGTTCAATTTCCTTCTATCCATCGTTGTTGATATGCGGTAGAGTTAGTCTTCAAAATACCAGCACCGTCGAAAATCACCGGCCATTGGCAACTGAACCACATTCGATGACCAGCGGTGTGTTTTATAGCGAAGGTATTACGTTGAATATCGCAATGAGCATACCGTTGCGTCATATAACGACACTCGAGGTATTGCACACTGTACTGAAACATTGCGCTTGGATGCAGTCGGCTGGCTGGATGTGATGAATCACGTTTTCGGCTTTTCAAACGTCAGTTGCAATACCCGCCAGCAAGCGTACGGACACTAGTTAAAACTGTAATTAAGAATTTTGGAATAAATGTTTTGCAGCAATCGTGTTTTACAAAACCTACTAATAAAACTGTTTACTTTACATATAAAAAAATGCCAATTTTTGGGATTTTGTTTCTTTGCTGCTGGTTTGTTATTGTTTACATTTGGTTGACGCTGGCACTGAAGTGTGTATTTTGAACAACGGGAAGCTTCTGGTCACGAATGCATTACCCGCTTTTTTCATTTTTATACGGATATTCAAAACTAAACATTAACAAAGCATGATTTTCATGCAATACAATGCAATGCAATTTGTATTATTTAATTTCAAAAATGTTTTGGTCCTTCGCTGTTTGAACGAAATGGCAAAAGGTTGCATGTATGAAAAAAACCACCTGATCTGTTCCAATGGACACTACCACTGTGGTTTGTTTGTTTACATTCTCTACAACGGTCGCTGCTTTCCGACAGGGCATCCGACAAGTGTTTGAGATCTGTCAAACGAAAATTTTCCGATCTGTGTTTGCATCCGTGTGGAGGGTGTGTGGTGATTTAAAATGATAATAATTTGCTAGTCAGCAAGTGGCTGTGACTATACATTGTAGCCGAACGTAATTATACTGAAGCTCGCGATGCTTCGAATGTAATCTGGTGTGTGATTGTTTGTGTATCGTGCGAAAGTAACCTGCAGTAACTGTGTGTGACAAGACCGAAATAAAAAAAACCCCAACGATCGACCTCGGTTATCGATTATTTGCGACAAGGATACCGCACATCTTTTGTGTGATTGTGTCACGTACAATCCCTGCCACCTGCATCATCGGCTAGCGTTCAACGTTTGCGTTCAAGGATAAACCAAACCGGACTGACCATAATAGAGCCATGCCAAGTACACTACTGTTTGCAAACAGCAATGAAGGTCGCGTCTATGCACTCTCCACTTCCGGATCGGCCTGGCGCGAGTTCCTCTACCTGGGACTGGAGTTTAAGAAAATCTGCGTCGTGCCACACTTTATGTGGGCTATCGGAGGCGACCGGCAGGTGTACGTGCATGTGCACGGGCTCGATGTACCGATACGCATCAAGGAGGAAGCGTACGAAAATGAGCGCTGGCTACCGATAGAAGGATTTTCCAATCGGCTACTCCCCACGGATCGGTACCATTTCTCGAATGCGGACGGTACGGTTGATCGTAACATTGACAAGGTACGGCTTCCCTCGATGGCCTGGCAGTGGGAAGGTGAATGGCAACTCGATCTTACCCTTGACGGGCAGCCACTGGATCACGACGGTTGGACGTACGCGGTCGATTTCCCTGCCACATACCACCCACAGAAGAACTGGAAATCGTGCGTCCGTCGCCGGAAATGGGTACGCTTTAGGCGTTACTGTGCCCTTAACTCTTGGTGCGCGGTAGCGCCACTGCACAAGGATCCCACACAGGAACCATTCATCGATGTGTCGATCGGAGGGGCCAATGTGCCCGGCGCTTCACCGGGTTTGTTGCTCGTGTGGGCCGTTACAGCGCACGGTCGGGTAATGTTCCGGTCGGGCGTTAGTACGACCGCACCGGAAGGATTGCGCTGGACGGCCGTTACAACCCCGTCCGGTTGTGAGGTGTCACAGATTTCCGTCGGTGCAACGGGGCTCGTATGGGCCGTACTGTACAATGGGCGTGCGATCGTACGGGCCGGTATAGGGCGCGATACTCTCACCGGAAGCACATGGTTGGAGGTGAAACCACCGGGCACGAATCTCAAAATCACTCAAGTTGCAGTCGGCACCAACTCCGTGTGGTGCGTAACGAACGACAATCATGTGTGGTTCCGCCGAGGTGTCCATGGTGAAGCGTCGGGTGTAAGCGAAGATGCCGCCATCGGCAGTGGATGGGTGGAAATGGTCGGTAACATTTCGTACATTTCCGTAGCTGCAAACGATCAGGTGTTTGCCGTCGGTTCCGAAGATCGTGCACTTTACTTCCGTTCGGGTGTTTCGGCCTCGGATCCAACCGGTAAGAAGTGGCGCTTGATACAGCTTCCGATGCAGCTAAGCCGGACGTCGAGCAACTTTTCGTTTTCTAGCCGCCAAAGCGGTAACAGTTCACCGACCACGACAAAGCACCGGAGCTTGAACAGCCTGTACAAGGAACGGTTGCAGCAAGAGACGGGCAATGCTGGCTCGGGAGCTGGCGGTAGTGGAACGACCATAGAGGAAACGTCCCGTTCGGCACCGACGGCAAACGTTAAAAATCGACCCGAGCTGTGGCACAAACCGGAACTGTCACCCGATGCGCTTGCGAGCCAGCTGGAAGCGAAGCAACCGCACGTCGGAAGCCTTGTGGAGAATAAACTCACCCAGAAGGTGTCGCTGGAGAGTGTGGCCGGCACCAGCGTACCCGTCAGCAACGAGGTGTTCGAGATTTCCGGCAAGCAGCTGAAAAACTCCCGCGCCTGGAGCCCGGTACGATCGGTTGGATCCGTCGTCGGCACCGAAGCACATCCGGAAACCGATTCGAGCGTGTTCGAGGGCGAAACTTCACGCGATTCGGGTGTGTTCGGGGAGTGTGAAGATCATGGCGGATCGCAGAATTGGACGGACTGTGAGGTGCAATGGGTAGGCTGCTCGGCTGGTGCCGTCACCGTCGATCCGGCCATGCTGCCAAACTGGTTTAACGATAGTTACTCGGTGAACGCTTCGGAAGAGTTGAACCAAACGTGGCGTTTGCGCTTGTTGGATGATCTGAAAAAAAGGCTACCAGCGACCGAAATGGAGAGCGGTGCCTTTGCACACTACGAGAAAGCGATCGAAATGAGCTCGTGGGTTAAGTCGGGTGAGGCACGCTGCGCTAAATCGGGCCACCCGTTCGAGGACTGTCTGATCGAGCTGGAATGGGTGAACAATCAGGGTTCGGGGCCCGACTCCGGTACGCTAACCGTGCTAAACTCGGACGGCATCACGACAAAGATGCAGTTTTCACTGTCCGAAATTACGTGCATCATGTGCTGCAGTGAGCCGGGCTCACCGCGGCTTGCCATCCATGCGCCCCGTTTGCCACCGGGATCATCACCGCTGAAGCTACAGTTTAGTGGCGATACGGATTTGGAAGATTGGATCTCCCATCTTACGTCGGTCTGCTGCCAGATAAACGAGGTACAGGGCCGACCATCGGTACGTTCGGTGTGGATAACGTCCGGCATGGGCGATGTGTTTGTGTTCGATCCAATCAACCTGGAAGCGCAGCAGTGGGAAGAGGACGCCAAAAGCTACCGCCAGCGGATCGATCTGAAAGCGATCGAAACACCGTACTTAACCTCACTTCACAATGGGTAAACGATCTTCATGTTGGTATGCTG
>CM032178.1:23919037-23936323 GCA_018908115.1 Anopheles rivulorum
TCGATGGCCGCGTCCGCATGGAGCGAGGATGAAATCCGCGATCGTTTGGTAACGTTTGCACCGGGAGCGGAGTTTAAGCTGGAAATCTACAGCGACACGGATGGTTTCCGGGTGAAGGTGAATGGGAAGGAACATCCAAAATTTCACTACCGTAGCGGACTCGCACCGGACACCGTGTGCAGTCTGTACAGTAGTGGACGGGTGAAGATTCTGCAAATTGTGTACGATAGTCCGAAAATTATTATACCACTAAGGGACGCTTACTGGCGACAGATCGGTGGCCATATGAAGCGTGTCGTATCGTGCAAGGCTGGTGTCGTTTGGGGCGTTGGGTATGATAATACCGCCTGGGTGTATACCGGTGGTTGGGGTGGAGCCTTTCTGAAGGGTCTGGAAACGAGCAGCCAGGGCATCAACGTGATGACGGATACGCAAAATTACTACATTTACGAAAACCAACGGTGGAACCCATTGTCTGGGTTTTCCTCAACCGGGTTGCCCACGGACAGGTACATGTGGAGCGATATAACGGGCAAGCACAAACGTAGCAAAGAGCACGCCAAGTTGCTGTCGATGCACTGGCAGTGGATTAGCGATTGGATGGTAGATTTCCACAATCCTGGCGGTGTCGATCGGGATGGGTGGCAGTATGCGGTCGATTTTCCCGCATCGTACCACGCGAAGAAACAGTTCACGGATTACGTTCGGCGGCGCCGCTGGTACCGCAAGTGTCGGCTAACGACCAGCGGCCCCTGGCAGGAGATTGGCAATACGAAGGTGGTGGACGTATCGCTGCAACCGGACAGCAATGAAGCGGACTGCACAATCACGGTGTGGGCGATTGCAGCGAACGGTGATGTGCTGTACCGGCGCGGTGTATCACAATCACAACCGGCAGTAAGTTTTGGGACGACGAAAGGCGTACGAAATTCCTTAGCGCGTCTCATAACTTCGTTCCCTACATTTGCTACTTTCTTTACAGGGTACCGGTTGGGAGCACGTGCCATGCGATCAACCGCTAACCAGTATTAGTATTTACGACAACAAGGTGTGGACCGTCGGTAAAAATGGCAGTGCATTCCTGCGATGCGGTATTACGGTGGAAAATCCACTCGGCAACAAGTGGCAGTTGATTGAACCACCGGGCGGTGTTAGTTTTAAGCAGATATCGGTCGGCACGTGTGGCATCTGGGCACTGGACACGGTTGGGCGGCTGTCGGTGCGAAAGGAAATTAACGGCACCTTCCCGGAGGGAAGCCATTGGCAGCTGTTGCCAAACGTTTTGAACGATCCTCCGCATTACGAAGGAAATAGTGGATTCAAAAATGTGTCCGTCGGTGAACACGTGTTTGCCGTATCACAGTCCGGCTACGTGTGCAAACGTAGCGGCATTACACCATTGAATCCGGCCGGCACTGGCTGGATACTTGGAATCCAGGTATGCAATCGTATGCAGATGTGAGAAATGTGAGAACAAGAATTGTTTAATTGATTCATCTTTTCTGTGCATACTTACAGGCAAACTGGAGTTCCGTTAATGTGACTGGATTTTACGATTGAACTGAAGGGTGATAATCAGAGTATTTAATTTAAGGAAACTCGCGACAAAAAAAACCCATACATATAGCCTAAAAGATGCTATTGCTATACTGCTAATATCACGACAACAAAAATTTCACTGTAAATGAATGTGTACGCATGTTTGTTGTTCCATACCTGCTTATCTACACTATTCCAGCAAATGAATTAGCTAACGCTTGTGATTAATAAAGATTAATTCCTTCGCAATCATTACATGCTGCTTTCGCACGTAAGGGATACATTTTGCACCCCAAATGCAAACCGCGTGTAATCTCGCATAGTGCATGAGAGCTTGCTTGAGTTCAAACATTGAATTTGGTTAGTCTGATTAGTTTAAATTTGACTGATATGTAGGATAATACCGTGTTGTTTGCTAAAGTATATTACAATAAAGCATATGATAATATTGTAATGTAATCTGGTATATGTTTTTCATACAATGTTATTACAATGCAACGCAATCCATTTGATGCAAGAGGTTCTGGTTCTGGTTTAGGTTTGCTAACGTGCTATTTGAACTAAAGCATAAATACAAATTTCACAATGTGTTGTTATGCAAGTTGTCAAACACGATGACGCAACAGACCGACCACGGTGCTGTCTGTGACTTGAAGCTGTCAAAATCTTCAAAGCGCATGTTTGCGAGCAAAGTTTGTATGTGAGTTGGAAAGGAAAAGAAGTGATCTTTTGCATTTTACTAGCCATTTGGAAGATATATATTTGTGATATTAAAGTACCATTTTCTCGCAAATCCTGCAGAGCGTTACGCTAACATGTCGGCCGAACAATCAAACGCAGCGAAGACAACCGCCGGCGGCAGTAAAGCGGACTCTACCGCTCCGAAGGTGGTACTGACCGACGACCAGCAGGCAATATTTAATCGCATTGCGAAGAATGAAAATAGTGAGCTACGATTGTTGCTGTCCCAGTACAAATCTAGCGTAGATTTTGTGGACGAGAATGGTATGACACCGTTGCAGCATGCCGCGTACAAGGGCAACAAGGAAGCGGTACAGCTGCTGCTCGACCAGGGAGCGGATGTGAACTCGAGCAAGCATGAGTATAACTACACGGCGTTACATTTTGGTGCCCTGTCCGGGAATGCGGAGGTATGCCTGAAGCTGCTGCTGGCCGGAGCTGATCCGAAAGCGATCAATTCCGTCGGTCGAACGCCAGCACAGATGGGTGCGTTTGTGGCGAACCACGAAGCGGTCGGAACGATAAACAATTTCGTTCCCCTGAAGGATGTCGAGTGCTACACGGTTGCTCGGGGTGACAAAGAACCCTTACTGCCGGCGGTGGTGTTGGAACCGTTCCATAATTTCATAATGCAGGTTAACATCCACCCGGTGCGGATAATGTTGAATCTGCAGAAGTACGGTCTGTTCGCGTCGGACATGAAGAGCTTGCGGGCGGTGCTGGTAGAAATGATGGAGCGTGAGATGAAACGCCGCGGTGAGGCGAACGAGGTCATGGCCTTTAAGTATCATTATCTCGGGTACGTTATGGGAGAAATTGCGAAGCATCGTGACTACATAAACTCTCGGCGCGATGCGCAACAAGATCCAAAGACCGATTTCGTAGAGCTGTTTGCGAAGCGTGTGCTCAAACCGAGCAAGGACGGTACGCTAGAATACGTGGAAGCGCTGGTGCGCGAATGTGTGCGAGAATTTCCGTTCCGTGATTGTACTATCTTCCGGCAGATGGTAGCACAGCTTACCAGCAAGGACAATCTTGCGCCGGCACTCGATATTGTTAAAGCGGCAATAAACGGGCAGCGTGGTTTCCAGGACACGATCACATTCTGCAGCTCCTGTGGGGAGGAAAAACCGGACAAAAAGTGTGCCAAGTGCAAGGAGATACAGTACTGTGACCGGGAGTGCCAACGGTTACATTGGTTTACCCACAAGAAGGTATGCAGCCGACCGTCCGCAGCAGCTGGTGAGGCGGAACCGAATTCCGCCCCGAAGGATATCGATTCGACGGAAATAAGTGAGCAGCTGCAGAAGCTTGTTGCCGGTTGAAATGGATACCGGGCAGTAAAGTGAGGGCAGGAAAGTGATCACAGGACACTCGCAAGTAGCACTATTTTATGTCTGTCCCATTATGTGTGTATAACTGTGTATTTTGTGTGTTTGGTGGACAACACGAAGGCCATGTGTTTATTGAGTGGGGGAGGGAGAGAGAGAGAGAGATTTAACTAAAATGTCACACTTTTCGTGGTCAGTGGTCGGTCGGTGTAGGTGTAATAATGTGAGAAATGATCCGAATCAATCAAGTTCCAATAAATAATGCTGGTAATTATTAGCTGACATTTTGCACCGTGTAATTGTGATTTATTCACTCGGTTCTGTATAGTTTGTCCGAAACAAAATAGAAAGATAAGTAGGCTGTGATATATTTTCTTACTCGTCTAGTTACCCATGTTGCACATCTGTTTTCCAAGTTCCATTTTTGCTAATGTTTTTATTCAAAGAAAGATAATCTCGCCATTTTTTCTAATGTTATTAATTTTCATTTTATTCTTGTTGTTACATTATATTTTTGCCACATTTACATTAATTTGCACCAGAGGCGATGCTTTCGCCGGGTTTTCCTGTTTGTTCGTTTTTGTAACATCTTGTTCTGGTAGTGGATTTTCCTTTTTGTTCGATTTTGCACCATCCTGTTCTAGGTGCTTTTCATGTTTATCCATTTTATCATCACCTTTACCCTCAACCTTATGTGACTGTTGTTTTTTGGCACTTGATGCTGAAGATTTCGGATCATTCCGCTTTGGATTCACTCGCTTTATCTCATCTTTGTCCGTTTTAGCCAAGTTCTCTGCCGGATCAACTGCTGTCAATGCATCCTTCTCCTGTGTACCTTGTTCATGGTGATCAGCTTTCTTCGATTGTCCTCTGAAGAGAATTTCCTCATCGATGTCTTCTGGTGCACTGACAGCATTGATCGTTCGATCCCTTCTTTCCCGAACCTTTGCATTTGCCGATTGATCTTCTGCTCGCGGTCGTGTGTTGGGGCGAATTTGTAGAAATCTTGCATAAGCCTCAATCAGAAAGTTATCCACCAATCTCTCGGAGCCGGAATCTACTAAGTGTGAGTCTTTTTCGTACGGTTTCGCCAAAACAACCACACCAAGCCCAATAATCAAAAGAAACGTTATTGTTGTCATTTTTCTAACACTCAACTCTTGCTTGATCGTTTAAAGAAGTAACTGTCGTCGGGTGAAATACTATAGTCCCTTTATATGGAAGCTTAGTAATGGCTGACAAGCATGACAAATGTACAAACACTTCACCGAAAGTTCGACGGAATAGTTCACAACTATTTGAAGTCATTTCATCTGGGAAATTTTACTCATTTACCAGATATTGTTCCTTTTTCTGAGTGGTTAAATGGGTTAATTTAATTAGTATACTCATTTGTTTATTAGTACATGCCACAACAATATATATCGGCATGGTTCATGTACTTCTTTCTTCTAAGTGTATCTAATATAATTAATTGGAGGTAATTAATTAGTTATGACTCAAATTTTTCAAAAAAAAAACTCAGTCTAAATCAAACATGTGTGTTACAAAACGTGATCCAGTGTACGATCGAGATGAATGTGTAATGTAACGAAAACAAAAAACATATTTATCTAAGAACAATTTAAGCATTTGCCAAAACGTGATTGGAGCACGCGCCCAACGGGAAAGCAATACACTTACGGCGTTCGTCTCAAGTATGGACAAACAAACGCATCTTACCAAACTTATCACAAGAACGGTGGTTCTCCTCTCCACCCCAGGTGGGAAATACGTTGTGGAAAGTAACGATAAGTGTTTGAATAATTATCATCACCGATGAGTTGACCTTTTTTTTCATCGCATATTGATACATGCCCTCCAAAGATCGGTGGAAGCATATAAAAGATTCTTACCGGCCTGGTACCGATATCAGTAAGCAACCTAACTGAGTTGAACGCAAAGCATTACGAAGTGCACAATGGAAAAGGCTGTAGTGTTTTTGTTGGTGGGACTTGTGGTGCTGGCATCAGCGAAGCCATACGAACCGTACCGTAAAACATCTGACCCGAACCAGCAGAACTCGTTGTATCCGTTGTACGGGCGCAATTTTTGGTTCGGAACTGACCGTATTCCGGATGAATATTTAAACCGTCTGTTTGGTGATCGTACGAAGGATTTGCCACCCTTCGTTCATTTGCCCGATGCCGAGTTACCGAGTGATCTTATTGACAACGAGGAAGACCGCCTATTGATCGATCCTCAAGAAAAACCGATCGATGAAGCACAGCTGGATGAAGAGCGCCCTGAACAATCCCGCCCTGGTGATGAGATTGACGAAGATATCGGAGAAGAACGAGAGCAGCCCAAAAAACCAGCCCAAAAGCCCAAGGAAGAGAACGTTCCGGATAAGGAGCAATCGCCAGATGAAAAAGGAGAAAACCCAAACGCAAATGGTGATAAATTAGAGGATGAGAAAAAATCGGATTCTCCCGCCGATGAGATCGATGGAGACATCGCAGGCGAACAAGAAAAGCCAGAACATAAACCCAAGGAGGACAATCCGGATAAGAATCAGGCGCAAGATGGAAAGGGAGAAAAACCAAACCAAGGGCACGATAAAAAAGAAAAGGAATCGCATAAGCACGATAAACGCCCCAAACCAGGCCAGGGCTCATTAATTCCTAAGCCCCCAAACAAGGGTGATCGTGAGGGTGTGGAAAAACCATCCAAAGATCTTCTGCGTCGTGATCATCAGTCACCCCAGCAACCGAGGAAGGATGGTCCTCCTCAACCACCACGCAGCAAACCGGACGCACCTGTGGTACAAATCAATGTAAATGTTGCTTCTCCTGTTTTCTAAATCGGTACAGTTGTAAATGCTGGGATAATAAATAATATGTTCTAATTGAATACATTCTAACAAAAGAGATGGTCTACCTTATTCACTCATCAAACGCTACAACCGTTTATCGCGACCGTGTCTCTACCATGCGTTCTCAGTCTCTTTTCTCGGGAAGCTTTCCAAACGTCTAATGTGACGCAAACAGTTGTCTCTTTTACGCACCAGTTATGCACAATTTATAGGTTGAAGAAGCTGTTCGTGAGTGTTGTAAGATCGCATTCATGTTCAAGTATTTGGCAATAAAAACAATAAAAACACAACTGAATTTGTAAGGCTTTCCTTAAATAATTATCAAACATTGCTGTTTGATTTCTTGCAATTAATATTTATTTTAAAAAAGAAAGAGATGAAAACACTCTCCACATCATTGGAACTACTTGTAATATATACTACTATTCTATACGACAAGATACTAACGACTGCAAAAACGAAAAAGGGACAACTGTCTATAGGGTAGTAAAATTAAATAGTACTACTGACAACCATCGAAAACCGAAGGAAATTTCAACGAATGGAAAGAATGTAAAGGATTCTTCCATCTTCATATAGAGACTTACTTCGAGATGTGCTGTGTGTTTGTTTAATAAATGTATTTTCTTTAAGCAACAAACAAAATGAATATAAAATGTCCATCTTAGAAGTTCTTAAACCAAAAACTGAATCTCGTTGTGGTTAACTTAAGAATATCTTCTGTGCATCAGTGCTCGTATGACTTAAGGTATTTAGCTCACTTAGATGAGCTAAACCGCTTAGACAAGATCATGGCACAGTACTGACAAGGATGGTAGCTTTATTCCATAAATTAGGTGGAGTTTGGGATGCTTTGAATCTCGCTTTGCTGTTAAATATCTCCATTAGGAGCTGAACTGAAATTGGCCTAATAATGATGTTGTTATACTTTTAATGATAATTTACGGATAAAAGAAAGTGAAACACGTTTATTTTTTCAAGTAACCATCTTTATTACTATCGACTAATTACCCACAAACAAGCGCAGGTTACCAACCGTACCCTGTATCGTTATGTACAATGCGCTCTTACCATTTCTGAAGCACACAATATTGATGCGCGTAATTCTTTCGAGGTAAGGCGGAAGCTGCATCGGTTGTCCCCCATTTGCATCTGTAGGTTTCGTTAGTTCCTTTTCACTACAAAACAAACAAAAAAATCCCCCCACATTTTCTTTAAACACAGTTATATTTTAGCTTTACCTCACGCCCATGGTCATCATCATCATCATCAACAACGGTACCATCTATCGCAAAATCGCACCAACCTTTGGTGGATTCCTTTTTGTCCTTTGTTTTTTTTTATACAATGAAAATAGCTGTCTAGCTTTAGGATAGCATCGTGCTTTCTTTTCTGCTCGAAGAGGAAAAGAATAAAACGGCACACACACATACATACATTCTCCCACCGTCTTGGTAACGATGACGCACGGTGACCCCCATCGTGGCTTAAGTTTCATTTGTTTTCAACTCTCTCTCTTTTTACTTTCGCATGCAAATCGAATGCTTACAGGCTCATTCGAATGAGGATTCTGCTGATTCGAATAAATAATATAACCCGATCGAGATGTCCCACCGGACAGTTACGTATAGCTTATTCACAAACAAAAACACCTCTCATTTTCTCTTCCTTCTCCCCCCAAAACTTTTCCCTATTTGCTTGCGCACGAATACACGTGTCTTGCATGAAATCAGTCCCGTTTTGTTTTAACGTGTTGCTAACCCTTTAATCCCCCATCAATACCCGCAAAAAACACTTCCCGACGCCGAGAACCCCCTTCCTTGTGGGGGGAGGGGTTAACACAACGTACGGTGTTTCTTATTTCTCTCGTGTCCTAGCACTTGTCTACTATATGTACAAAAACGAACCGGTCTAAACGCGTGCAACGAAAGAACCATAAACGAACGCTACGAAACAAACAGATGTTGTAACACAGTGGTTCTACAATCCTTCCTACAGCTCCGTCGAGTATTCTTCCGAGTTGATCGAAAACTTCCGCCAGCAGATATGATCACCGCCACCGGTCGGTGCGTGCCCATTGCTGCTGATGAAAATGTCCCGATTGTAGCCGTGCTGCCGGTCACCGTCGTTCGGTACGACGCCACCGTTCCGTCCTGGTCCACCGTCCTGGTGATAGGAGACGGCATTTTGTTTCGCACCGTGTACCGGCACCATTCCGTTCCCACCGGTAGCGGCCGTACTGAGATGATGATGCTGATGGTGATGGTAGTGCCGTCCAGCATTCGGATGGTTCTGGTGATGTCCCTTTGCTAGCGGGTTGCGCACAATCGCTGTACTGCGCGCGAACCCACTGGTTGCCTCATCATCCGTAGGCAGCATGTCGATACGCGATCCGAAGCTATTGTCGGACGTTTTGCGTGCATTGGTCGGTAACAGATCCGCCTGGCTACGTTCGCTTGGCGTACGTTTGGGGTGATCTGTCGCGCGGGAAGATTTTCGCGAGTTGGCCGATATGCGGGGCGAACCATCGTCGGTAGTTTCAGTCAGGGGAAGCGGTGGCAATGGTGGTGGTGGTGGTGTATCCATCCCGTAACCACCGTGCCCATTTGCCACACCGGTCGTGTGCTGCTGGGTGGAGTGTTTGCTGTAGTGCGGATACTTTTCCACGCTCATGTCCTCCTCGATGGCCGAATCGCCAAACACGGAACCGCTGTAGTTCGGCGAATTGCTACCAGCCGTCGACAGATTCCGGTTGGACGATGCGCCGTACTTGTGCGAATGCGTGTACTGGCCCTTCTTGATCGAGTTGGTGTAGTCTTTAGTGCCGCGCCGGCGCAGCGTAAAGTCCCGCTCGCCCGTATCTTCGCAGACCGATTTCCACTGCTTCCAGGCGTGCCGTACGAGCGGATCGGCCGGACCCCAATCCTTCGAGGGTTTCGTTGCGCCGTGTATCATGCTGAAGATGTTATAGTCTACCTGTTTGCTGATTTCGACGCACGCCAGCAGCACGATCACGGACAAGCTGAACACGACCGGTAGCCACTTGGGGAAGTAGTCGATCAGCAGATCGTTGTCGTAGTACGTGATCGACCACCAGCAGAGCAGTGCCATCAGCAGCACCGGTATGAAGCCCCAGATGAACAGCCACGCCTTCAGGACGGGTCGGCCGAGCGAGAACTCCAGATCGGTGTAGAGATTCTTCGAACCGTACACCCAGATGATGAGTATGATCTCGAAGATCATCGCGCACACGGCCAGCGAACCAACGATACGGGTGTCCAGGATGCGCGGAAAGATGTAGTTGGGACAGAGCAAACCGGCGATGGCGACCACTAGCCCCGCTAGACACACGGTATAGTTCGGATGCTTCCGGATGATCCGGGTCGAGGTGTAGATGTAGATGACGATCGATACGAGCGACGCGATGAAGATGAGCGCGTACGACAGTGCGGGTATGAGCCGCTGCAGCGTCGGATCCGACTCCTGCACGCTAATGGCCCGATCGTACAGCACGGTAAGGGTGCTCAGCTCGGGATAGAAGGGATGGGACTCGGTGAAGCTGTTGTTGAACTGGAACACGTAGAACAACACCGCGATCGCCGTTACGAGTATGTTGAAGAACATGTACACGAATGAGGTCCTGAGGGAAAAGAAGGGAGAAAACAGATGCGTTTGAGAAAGAAGCCAGCAGAACATTTCGATCAGTTGCACTTACTTGATCGCATCCCCTTTGTAAAGGAATTTGCCCGTCAGTACCGGTACCGCACCGAACCCAATGTTCAGCGAGTAGATTACCTGCACGAGCGCATTAAACCACACCGTACTGTCCGCGAACGATTCCGGATGGAACGGCCACACGTCCGGGAAGTACTGCTCGTTGATCGCCTTCGTGACCTCCCAGCCCGTTTCGAAGATCAGCAGTATGAGCGCTACAAAGCCGAACAGATAGATCGAACGTCGGTTGATTTTACCGCTGTGCGTACTGAAATATGGTGGAAAGTTGGTGGACAATTGTAACAAAACCATGATCGTTTTTTTTTTTGCTATTTTGCATGCAGAAAAGACAGAAGTCAATACGTACCACACCATCGAAATGACCCACAGCAGTATGAGACTCAACGCGAGCAATCCAAAGTACAGCGAGCTTCTCCACACTGGACGGAGAAATGTTAATCTGTGTTGGGGCGAAACGCAATCAGTAAAACAAGGCGGAATTTATTGAGATGTTTGTTGACACTCCCCCCCCCCTCCCACCCCCAAAAAACCCACGATCACTGAATGTAAAGTGGGTGAAATGGGCAAACGAGAATCACTTACTTCAAACATTCCTGTCCACTGCTTTGCTGTACGTCGTAACCATTCTGTTGCGCGATGAGGAGGAAGGAAAAGAAAGATGATAAAATACGATCGGATATAGTGTATCGATCAAATTGGTTGATTTGATTTGGAAAAAAAAAATGGAATGAACATGGGAACTCACGTAAATGGCTTGCGGGTTGATCGTAACCGATTTGGAGCACTCCCGCAATGGCACAGATTTGAATGCTAGCATACCGATGTAGAGCAGTGCAATCACGGATTGCATCGATGTCCATATTGCCGCCAGCCACGAAGCAATACGTCCCACCAAGCTGGCACCTGTTTCGTTTGGTCGGTGTGAAGTAAACGGTTTAGCAACGATTGCGTCAGTCTTGCATCGATTAAGATCCGAAACAAATGGTTCACAGTGTGTGTATGATTGGTTGGTTATATAGTTAAGAGAGGGAGGGGGGGGGGGGGTTGGAAGAGGAGGGAAGGAAAGACACACAGAGCAATTGGAAATTGTACGTAATTTAATTTAAATATTATGTTAAAAGTCATTAAAATGTGGTACTAATAGAATTAAAATGGAATTTAAAGGAGCTTTAATTGAACCCATTTTGTTTCGAATTAAATTATAAAATATAGAATTTAAAAACTCCAAACTTACCCTTCAGGAAGGGTGCCGCCCGCCACATGTGGGCCGACCCTTGGCCTAGAAACTGGCCGAGTGATATTTCGAGCAGTACCACCGGGAGACCGACTAGAAGGAGCAGTATAACGTAAGGTACTAGGAAGGCGGACCCATGCAGCTGCAGTTCCCGCGGGAACCGGACCACGTTGGCGAAGGTAAGGTTCAGGCAGAGGCATAGTATCACACCGCGAAAGATTGATGATCTTGACTGTGGGAATCGGACGAAAAAAAAAAAAACGAAACAGACAACGAAAGACTTCAATGAGACAGTACACGACGAAATGGTTGTTTTATGGAGGTTAGGAAATTATTTAAATAATTAGTATATAATGGGGGGGGGGGAGTTTTTTTTTTTCAATAAGCTTCTTCGTTTTGCTGCTTGAGATAGGATATTAATAAACGAAAAGTAATGTTTACACCTGTTTTCGAATTTTTAATAGTAAATAAATTAAAAATTCTTCCCTTATTCGAGGGATGAATGAATGCATTAAACGGTGTTTTAAATGTATTTAAAGTTGAAGATCGTTGCTTTTTGGGCAGGAAAAATCCTCCCTTCCCAGTAGTGTTTTACAACAGAACCGAATGCTCGAGTGCTTTCACCCGTTGGGGCGTGAAAACTGAAAAAACTGCTTACACTAAGGAGATAACGATTCTGTAAAGTCTTTAAGATGCTTTATAGCATAATCCATCCTTTTAAGACAACATAAACCATTGTCTAATACAGTGAATAAACGACTCGGATTGCTTACCTTCTTGTAAAAACGAAACTGCTCATCATCTCTCGTGTAGTAGAGATAATCGAGCAAATATTTCGCATTGTTCACATCCATTTTCCTCATTCTGATTCAATGGACACGTTTGTGATTGTAAGTGTATTTAAAAAAAAAAAACCCTTAAGGTTCTAACCGTTTACTTAAAGAGCTTTCCACTCAAACAACTCTCCACTGGCCGTTTCAGTGGAACTTAAGCTTAACTATTATCTTCTTTGTTTTCACTAAACATTGGCACATAAAATGGGTTTTACAAAACACGTACACAGACACAGAGCTATCGAAGCGTGCGTACGGTTGGTTCGCTTCCGTACTAATCGTTTGTGTTTGGCGTTTGTGAGTTTTTTTTTTCAGTACATTTTTTCTTCTTTTGGTACACCGATTTAGTTCACGGTTCCGGTATGATCGGTTTGGCGGATTACGTATGCGACAGTTTGTTGACACTCCATTTGTTTGTTGGTAAGACAATAACAAAAAAAACCACAGACAACAAGAAAGTGCAACATTAAACTACACGAGAGATTTTTTGCTTTTATCTTCCTTCAGTCACGTTAATAATTGTTTGTTTGCGAACAGCGTTTTTCTACGTTCTCATTCGCTCGATTGCGGTACAGGGCGTTTTTTGTTGTGATTGTTTTTCGTCTATTGACTTCACCCGATCCCGATCGCTTGCAGCGCTTTCTCATCAATGAGATGAGCTGATGCGTCTCACACACTTTCGCTCTCGACGCTTGTCTACCGGCGTGTCGTCATCTCCATTTCAACAGGCCACACCGAACCAGCAAATAAACACAATGGCCATGTTGCGTGTGGCTTTACAATGGGTCTGCGTTGCAGCCTGGTCCCGGGGCCACGCAGGTTTGCCGTGCTGCAGCAAGCAACGGTGTTCGGTCGATCCGATGCACCGGGCGGCGGTGACGGATTTGCGAACCCGTTCGTCACACCCGTTCCGTTCTGCTGCTCCGGCGGCAATGTGCCTTCGGGTGCAGCAATGACCTCGGCCCAGCAATGGTGCGACAGCAGCATTTCACCGTTCCCGTACGCTGTCTGGCCGTGCCATCGGCTGCTACTGGTGGACCGTCTGTCGTACGATCGCTACGCGACATAATTATCGATTTCGGTGCATAACGATCACGGGCGGTGATGGGTTTTCTACGGTTTTCTGTTTTACACTGTCTCACAAAGGATGGCACTAATCATATTTTCACACACCGTTCGACAATAATAACACTCACGCGGGCAACGATCAGGTAGCTGTAGGAAGCAAACAGATGAAACCAACATGAAGCTAAAGAGAACTCGCCATTCCACCTAGTAAAGTCCGAACGTGAACCTTTACGTTCCGACCAACCACCAACCAATCATTTCACCACAGCCGCATCACCGATTCGACTGCAACTGCGGCGTCTCGCGAGTTTAGTGCAGAGAGTGTTCACGACACTCCGGGGCTCCCGGTTCCGATAAGAAATGGCCAACTGTTTTTTTTCCCTCCCCGCAAGGGTGAAACCAATTGGCAAATGAAAGCTGCAGCAGTCGCAGCAGCAGCAACATGGGTAGCATTTATCCGATCAAGCACAACAATATGCAGGGAGGGAAAGAAAATTGCAGCAAAACAAAACTATTTTAAATCACGCCATGCGCGATCACGGATCTTTCGGTGTGTATGTATGTGTGTGTGTCTTATGTTGGCCATCCCTTGGGCTTGGGGCAGCCCACCAAGCTGGAGATAACATTTTCGGTAGATCATTATCTTTGCCGGGTCGTAAAAATTGCACCCCAGGTTGGTCACGAACATGTGTCCGCATGCATCGACATGCGGCGCTTCAGCTTCATGGGGTTAATTGAATGAATGCATTTAGTTTCAAACTAGGTAGCAAAAACATAATTTGGTGTCTTTGCTTTTTTTGTTGTTGTTGCATAGAAAGCTAATTTTTGCTTGACAATGTAGTTTTCTATTGGCAGTCTATTTACAGTGAAAGCGTCATGAGAACGATACCGAACAACAACTTGATTCATTTACGAAGGTTGTTGTCATTTTGTCATTCATGAAAAGATGCTGAACCATAAAAAACACGATGAACCTGAGGTTCATTTCTAGTCACAATTTAAAAGTCCTTGTTCATCGGTTGACAGCTAATGAACACTTGTAGCGAACAAGGTCATTAGAAAATAGTACATTTGACCTAAAATTTTTATGCTGCATTTGTTAAATATTTTATTAAAAATAACGTAGAAACATATTAATTTTTAACTGAGAATGATCTCTTCACGAGGTATGTACTTGGACACTAATTTGGCATTCTGGAATCCGTTGGAATTGATAAAACTTTCCAAAAATAGGGAGAAAACTCCATATTCCTAGTTCGGCGTGACTAGCTTATGAGAGTCTAGGGTGGAATGGCACCTCACAAACGATCGTGTTATGCATATTGCTGGCCATGCATATGCTAAGTGCCACGTTTCGACGTGAGACGACTACGTAATTTCCGCAGAAAAGATTAATTTTACGGTTTTGCCAAGAGTGTGACCCAAAAAGGGGTTTGTTGGGATTACTTTTTACACTGTAAACGATATCTGACGATCGTTTGAAGTGAATATTTCATATCATATAACATTCCCGACATAAAAAAAGGCTACGCGCAACTATCTTTGGTGTCTGTTTTTGAAACTTCTCAGTAAAAGTAGTGTGTTAACTCATGTGTTTGAAGACACTTTAGAATAATTTTGCCATAGTGCCACCCATTTTGCCGCAATTATTCGCTTCAACTTTTTGTTAAACTTTGGGCGAATTTGATGGACATTAATGTGATTTTAGTTACGTTTACAAGGCGAGAGTCTTACACGTTACAAAATCATCCTTCAATATTCATTATAAAACCAGCTCTTCCGGTCCGGCTGAACATGCAAAAAGTCAAGTCAGGACACACATGATGTGTGATCCAGCAAACAGCAAAGAAGTGTGACAATAAATTCTGTCATTTGCCACCGCACAGCCGTATGTTCCGCCGCTGTGGGCCGGCTGGCTGTGCGCAACGGTGCGCAGCAAAGACGTACACGTAGAGTCGAGATGAATGTGAGAAATTGGATGCTTTTTTTGTTGTTTCACCTGTCCATTCCACCCCTTTGTTCCACCCTGCCAAAAGTGGGAAACGTCAACGTCATGCATCAGCTGATTGGTGGACAGTAATGGGGGGTGGTGGTGGTGGTGGTGGGTATGCATATCGAGATCAAACTTGCCGATGCATGAAAAATGTTACCGAGTGGCACCACATTACAGCAACGACGAATGTCGACGAGTTGTTGTCGTATAGTTTCAGGTGCACTGAGTCGGTAGCTACGAGATACCGAGAAAAGCCCGTGTCCAAGGAAACACAGACAGAAGTGTTGTGGTCGAATGCAACAGAGCAAGCAACTTCTCTCCACACAAACAAGCTACCAATCTCTGTCGTCTGGGAACTGGTGCGGTATGGAAATGAAATTCCAATTCCAAAAAGGTTGAAGACTACAGTTCCGATGCACACTCCTACACATTCGTCAGAACAGCGAATCGTGCTGAACAGTTAGCCTTCGATCCGAACACACATTCCACGCATCAAAGGCGTTAGAGACATACAGTTCCGCGTGGTGTGATGGATCGGAAAACAAAGGCCTACGCTCATAGATCTCCACTACGAGGAGAGGTCACCTTTGCTGTTGCAAAATTAAAATCTCTCCCACGCCATATATCTATGTGTATACACCGAATCGGTTTGTTGACTATCTCTTTGCCGATCAAGATCTTGCCATTTTTATTTTTTTTTGAAGGACGACTTTCTAACGACCACCAGCCGACACACTTCCGTGAAATATTTTCGACTCTATTGGTGGGAGTGCGTTCGCATTTGCGTGAAGTTTGCGGAATTAAGCTGTAATTGTACGCGAATGCCACTGCTTCCCTCATCCTACCATTATTACCAGGTGGGCAGCTTTCGAAAGCTTCACCGCATATTGAGGTGCGTTCGAGCGGTAGTAGAACCCCGGGGAAACGGGGGTGTAACAATGCTGCTAAAACTATCTTCCACTCGGTTGCTGACAGCAGGAATGCATGAAAGGACCCCACTCGGGCAAACTGGTTCTTGCCAGCGTGTGTATATATATATACATATATTCATTCATCGATTGGTATGAATTGCGTCATCGTACAACATTCTGTAGTGTGAGATTGCTTTTTTTCCAAGCAATCCACATCACATCAAGCAAAAGCAGAAGCACAAAAAAAGCTACCGCACTTAATAATACCATACAAAAGCACAATTACAAATAGCTTTAAATATTTAAACGAATCGTTTAACGAATACCCCCCCAAATGCCCTATCGGGAGTAGTCTGCACACGGTTTAGTTTATCGAGCACATCACTGCAGTACTGCAGCAAGAATCCCGCGACTGGGGACTGCTGCTGTACCGCATACACACCGCAGACAGATTTATTGCATACTGCAACAACGGGTCCACCCCGTCCATGCTTGTGGGGCTAAAAACAATAGAGACGAGGCGCGAAAAGAACAAAAAAAAAAACCCCAGGGAAATCCACATTGTACACAGCTACAAATGTACTACAACGTTAAAGTACACGCCCTGTGAATTCGTGCTGCATTAGCATAACAGGGAACAGTCTAATTAGCGGCTGATAAAGCCATTTACAAAAGCCCTTGAAAAAACGCGGCCATTTAAATGCATTTATTGTTTTAATACTTTCGCGGTGCACCAATTGATGGGGAGGATCAAAAGAGATGGGTGGAGAGAAAAAAAAATCTAGCCCACCACACAATGGCGGCAGCAGCAGCAGCATGAGAAAATCAAACCCGAAGAAGCAACACTCTCCGTTTGCGATTAAAATGTTAATAAACGAACACAAACAAAAAGGCCTATAAAATGAAAGTCACCCAATATTTGGCCCAATATAAGGCCAGGCCGGGCGAAACCTGGTGCGGGTTCGGTTCGGGTAGCGGTGAATCATCTTCACCGCATCCCAGGGAAGAATCGATGAGAATTGGTCCAGTTTGCATTGGTGTTTGTTG
>CM032178.1:23940352-23956706 GCA_018908115.1 Anopheles rivulorum
TTTATTTGTTTTATTTGTTTTATTTGTTTTATTTGTTTTATTTGTTTTATTTGTTTTATTTGTTTTATTTGTTTTATTTGTTTTATTTGTTTTATTTGTTTTATTTGTTTTATTTGTTTTATTTGTTTTATTTGTTTTATTTGTTTTATTTGTTTTATTTGTTTTATTTGTTTTATTTGTTTTATTTGTTTTATTTGTTTTATTTGTTTTATTTGTCTTATTTGTTTTATTTGTTTTATTTGTTTTATTTGTTTTATTTGTTTTATTTGTTTTATTTGTTTTATTTGTTTTATATGTCTTATTTGTTTTATTTGTTTTATTTGTTTTATTTGTTTTATTTGTTTTATTTGTTTTATTTGTTTTATTTGTTTTATTTGTTTTACTTGTTTTTTTATTTACTTTATTTGTTTTATTTGTTTTATTCGTTTTTTTGTTTTACTTCATTTGTTTTTCATTTGTCTTATTTATTTGCTTTGTTTTATATATTTATTTAATTCGGTTCTTCGTTTCTAAGTTCTTACGTAATAAAACGGTTAATAATTTATCCACCCCGGTTAAAATTATATCATCAGCAAGCATCCACACCCGGTGGTGTTGATTTTTGTCAACGCATTCCAAACGCAGATGGTGTGTCGTAACATGGTCGATGGTTTTAGGCAAAAGTTTGAAGGTGCACACTAGCGCCATGGAACACAGGAAGCAGAAATAAAAGGTTTCAAGCTAGTAATAGCCTTGTGGCCCACAGAGAAGAGAGAAAGAGAGAAGCAAGACTCAATCCAATCGCACAATCGAACCTTTCGTAAAACCGTAGGATTGCTGGACTGATCAAAAACTTTCTCCCAAATGTTGTGCGGTGTGTCGTTTGTCCTCGCCTCAGATTTTGGAGGATGTGTAGGCATTTGTATAATCAAACCCATTAGGTTGCCCGTTTGGAAGCGTTCGCTTTGGTTGATTTAAATTACCAAGCGGTTGATGGGGTAAGTTGTTGCGCTTCACCCTGCCTGCAGGGTGTCGGTGAAGGACAAAGTCCCTTTCCCTGGCACTGGCAACAAAACCATCGCCCAATGGGGAGGAACAAAAAAAAACTACGGATGGCACCACAGCACACTTCTCGCGCGTGTCCCGAATCCCACGATTAATGCCACTGTTATTGGTTTATGAGATGCAGTTTCACTTGCTCGTACCTTACCCAGGTGAAGGATGGTGGTGAAAGAGGTCATATTTCGATGCATTTGCAGGTTCGCCTGCAACACTTGGAGCTGCTTATTGCATGCTTTAAATCTGCTTCAAAGCAACGACACTGGCACCGTCACCTCCAAATACCAAAGGTGGGTGTGAGAAAGAAGCGCATGGACGTTGTAGTTTCTCCTTCCTGCATGCATGCATGATGCTATGATGCGCCTTGTATACTTCCCACGCCATGGGAAGAGTGTCAAGTGCCACGGACCAGGAAGGAACGATATTAAATTCCATCTGTGGGCGTTTCGTTTCGACGATGCTGCTGCTGGTGTGCACAAGTGTGCGTGTGTAAGTAATTCAATTATCTCACGAGATGTTTAATGGTGACAATATATGCACCGCAGCTGTGCCAATATGAGCATACGAGGTCTAACGAAAATGGTCCGTTGAGCTTTAACGAAATTCAAACATGCTGCTACTGTGTTCGTGTGAAAAAAGGTATCTTTTGTTTTGGGGGGAAATGTTATAAGCGAAAACATTGTTTGCATGTGTTTAGTACATAATTTTAAATACATTAAACTTACATTATCTATTACACTTCACTAAAGATCGTCTGTTACAGTGAGGCTCCAAGTTTGTGACAGCTGCAATTTCTATTGGATCTTTGTTCGCTACGATCTCCTTTCCTCCAACCCTTTCCTCCTTCCCCTCCTTCACCCCCAAAACACGTTGTAATGTTGCGTGCGAATGATAAAGATCAGGTGAAAATGAAACATTATTATTATTATACTAAACCCTTAAAATCGCAACCGAAAGCGATCGCGAGTGCACAACTCCGAGGCCGGTTGTTCCGGTGGGAAATTGTTTAGTGCCGTCATTTGTTGGTTAAAAAGTGAAGCCTTTTTTAATTTAATTTAGAAAACGCCACATTCTCTCCCTTTTGGAAACAATCGACAGTGAAATGATGATTTCCCGCTAAAAAAGCGTTGGGCGCGCGAGAAGATGAGACATGACACGTACCGAGCACGAGATAGATCCGGCAACTTGGTACGTTTGTTTTCGATCTTCAATGTTGATAATGGTGAGCAGCAGCGAGAGTAAAGCAGTTGGGGCAATTGCTTCCAAAGCATCGAAAGAAAGCAAAAGTCTAAGCGCGTGGTCAGTCGCAATCGGTCGAACCATTCGAGCGTGTTCAGTGGTGATTGATTTGGCAAACACCACCACCGCACTTTGGCAACACTTTAACCAACACCAGTTTTTGAAGTTGGTGGCTTGAAAGTTGAGCTTGAAGTCGGCAACATACAGCTATAGAGGTGCGTTTTTCTTTCGAGGGGCAATACTGCATTTTGGGGTGAGGATTTCAAGCAACACCAGCCGAAGAACTGCAGCAAAATGGGGTGTAGTGTGGGCAAAAGGTAAGCGCGGCCATTGGTACATCCTTTACTGGATGGTTTTGTGTTGTTGGGGTTTTTTTTTCGAACCAAAAGTGGTTCGATACATCGATTAACCGTGACTGACAGGCACAGCCTTTCTTCACGTTTATCGCGGAACGGGAGCGATTACAAAGTACGTCTGCATTGGCCACGCGCTTAGGGTGTACGCAATGCGGTATGTATGGTATTAAAGAATGAATTTTATGTTGCTAATTTTACCTACACTTTTTTGTTGTTGGAAATAATACACACATAAAAGATGTTTTAATACCTCTTAAATTAGGTTCATTATATAAGCGTTAGTGGTAAACAAAAACGGTGCTCAATATTGAAGATGCTTTCGAGGGAGCGCGATATAAA
Source organism: Anopheles rivulorum (assembly GCA_018908115.1). Taxonomy (NCBI): domain Eukaryota; kingdom Metazoa; phylum Arthropoda; class Insecta; order Diptera; family Culicidae; genus Anopheles; species Anopheles rivulorum. The sequence goes on from CM032178.1 coordinate 23,943,325, forward strand.
TCACCAAATCTCCAAACCCGGTGTGCTTTTGGGAGAAATGTGCCGAAGATGTCACCGCATAATGGGTGGCATTAGCATATATCCGGGTGCGATCGCCCAGCAAACAGTGGGGTAGCACACTAAAAGCAAGCTGACAATCATTGTTTGCGTTTTTAGAAACGTCAAAAACTCCTTAATTCCTGAAAAAATGACCACAAAAAAAAACAAAAATGGAAACATGAGAAAAGAATTAACCATTTATCAGATCAATCTAACTTTGTACGGCTTTTTCCCCCAGTAAAAGTCAACGTGTGCAATCTTTCCTCCCATCACCCATCAAAATGTTGTGTCCGCGCGCGCGCGCGCGCGAATGTAAATCATAGCCGTTTTGTAAGAAAAATCGTTATCGTTTTCCCTAATGATTGTAATTTGTAGAATCCAGTTTAAACAAAAAACAAAAACACTCTTCACCAAACGCCTGCCATGACTACCCGGCACTGGGTTGGAAACTGCCCGCGGGATGAAGCGAAAAAGAAACTTCTATCCGCGATGCTTCGGATGCCCATTAAATCGTAATTATCCTGTGTGGTGCCTTTTCTGTTTTGTTTTGGTTTTTTCTGTTCTGTTTCGTTCTTCTTTTATTACATTTTTCCCATTGAGTCCCCCTATGTGTCGGGACGGACGTCGTGCCGGAGGAGTGTGCGGTGCGTGAAAACCGTGGATGCTACGATAATGAAGCGACCGTAACTAGAATCATTAAAAAAAAGAAAACTAGTAGAACATATCCCGGGGCCAAGTCGGATTAGTCTTGGTGCCGAGAATATGTCTGCCGGGTGAGCCGGTCCTTTTCGTTCCGGGTGGAATAGATAGATAGTAAGCTGGTTTGCGGGAATGAAATTACATTGACCCATTTCGACTGGTTGGTGTGTTTCCTTCTCCTTCTCTTGCCCTGTCTAGTTTTGCCTCGGTGCCACGGTTATAAGAACCGAAGTTGTGCTGGCAAATTTGTGTTACTCGTAACATCAGACAGCACTGAAAAAAAAGTAGGGGAAATAAGATCTGAACGCAGCTGCACTATTAAACTGATCACACTCAACGCCGGTTAAAGAATTCTCCTAGCGATCGTTGCCGGAAGTGGAATTTGGTTGGTTTTTTTTGCTGCTCTCAATTCTCATGGCATGCATGGCGCTAAGAAGTTAGCAGCGAAAGTTTCCATTTGACAGCAGGAGCAGTAAAGGGCAAAATTAAGTCACGATGTCAGAAGGGAATTCATTACAAATACCACACACTTTTGCTATTAAGATTTATAATCATAGTTTGCGAAAAGTTTGTAATGTCGTGGAGCACGCCAATTTCCCCTTTTTGGAAGCTAAATATACTAAGTTCAAATTTAAATGATCGGAAAACGCACTAAAAGAGTACGGTTAAACAAAAGTTTAACGGTAAAACCGTATCTATTTACATCAGGCTCCACTAGTTCCATCTGGTTGTCAAAATCTACCACAGGAAAACACACGTGTTTGTATGATTGCATACATTTTGGCGTAACTCTACTGGTTACCATGATCGAAGCGATTTGTTTGAAGTATTGCATACTTTAGGCGTCTAACTCGAAAAACTCCCATAAGTATGCAATTTTTGGTACGATAAGTAGGCGCATTTGTTTACTCTTTTTTTAAACCAATATTTTTGTTTTTCTTCTCGGCTAAATGTTTACATACTAAAATGCTTTAGTGGTTAGTAGAAGATACAGTACTGATCAAACAAGTTAAGTGAAATTATCAACTTAATCTGATGAAAACAATTATACGTAGAACAGAGTAAACATAATTGTCCATAATATCTTGTTTTACGATGCTTGTTTAACGAAAAGATATTGAAATCTGTTGTTAATACCATAGTAAAATTTAAAAACACATTGACCTTTCTAGCATATCTGACAGCCAAAAGAAACGTGTGTAGTCATATAAAAACACTTCCAAATACCCTTGACTGAATCATTTTCTCTGATACACAGATTCGAGACTCGTTTTCCAAAGTCCCGTGTTTTGTTATGGTGAATCGTTGCGTCGAAAATCGACACGAAATCAAAACAAAACAGCCCATTAAAACGGTGGTCGCCCGGATTACGTGTGGTGCGCGGCTTCGCGGAATCAGTAGCAGAAGCTCGGGATGGGGTGGCCCAAAAATTCCTGTTTTCCCAACCGGACATCGTGACGTAACGCTGCTGACCCGCTGACTCGAGAGCCTGGGTCGTGAAACCGTGGCCGTCGCTACGGCGTCGGAAGCAATGCGCTCGTGAGCGCCGTTGGATTTGCGTTTTCATCCGCTGCATGAATGAACTCATCGTTGTGCTTTGTCTTGGCAGCGTTTAAGCTCCGGTGTGGTAGATCTGATCGTGATATTTTGCAGTTTCCTTTCCGTCACCGTACACTCGCGGTCGAGAGCAGCATGATAAATCATTTTTATCCGAACGACCCTTTAAATGACCCCTTGTCCGTTGTCCGTCGTGTCTGCGCTAAATGACGTCATGTTTGCGTACCAGGAAGCAGGTCGATTCCTCGTTCGTCCTGATTCGTCCGGCGCATTAATTGCGCTTTGATGCTTGTTCTTTCATGACGCCATGGTAATACCGGTCCATAGAATACGCCCCCGATACAGGTAATAGCTGTGTGCCTTCTTCGTTTGATCGCGATCAAAGACGCGTGTGCTTTATCACTTCCCAAATGCAAATAAACTCTAATTGCGTTCTTTGGCGAAGGGTCTGCTCTCTGGAACCACGTTGTACGAATACCATTGGGGTGTGTTGGGTCATGTGGAGGGTTTTCGTACGAAAAGGCAACAAACACGGCAATGTAAAAAGCCGGTAAGTAATTACCTAATTGAAAATAAACCCGGGGACCAGGTAATGGCCGGCGACGTACTTTGCGAATTGAGTGCGATAATGAGCAATGCGCCAGTGTGGTTAATTTAATGGCATTTGCGGGAATTCGCTAGCTAACGGGTATCGAACGTATTCACCAGAATAAAGTTGACCTGGAAATTTACACAAATCGATCGAAAATATCCAATTTCGATAGCTGGTTTTCTACAAACTCCTGCTTGTTTTCGATTTTATAATTTAGTGGATAAAATTATTCGGAAAAATGTCCATTAAAGTATTAATAATAACGCAACGCAGCACAAAAGATTCGGAAATTTTAATTCTCATCGGGCAACGGAACCAACCCCCACACCCCCTAGCGGAATTTTACAGTTTAGCAGCAAATATTATCACCGTTCCAAAACCTCCCCATACCATGGAAACACGTTTCAGTTGGAGCATTCCGCAAAAACCACAATTCCCAAATCTCCATTATTAATTTGTTTAGCGTGAAAAATAAACTTTTTCCCCTCGAGTCGAACTAAACAGTGTAGTATAAATTCACATTCTGATGAATTGAATGAAACTGAAGCATTCTCCCACCCTCGGGAAAGGCGCCTGTGTAAAGAGGCGCGTGTGAAGCGAAAAAAAGGATGTTGCGATGATTCAGATGAGGATTTGCCTTCAATAAAAAGTTTCGCCTCTGCTCACCGGCTTCTTCTGGCAAGGGTGTATTTGGGGGCTGTGTCTGTGTATCATTTCGCATAGCAAAAGCAGCGCTGTCCTCATTTTCCTTGCGTGGGGGTATGATTATTGATCCTTGGGATACATTTTCGCTTAAAAATATCCGTTGATTCGTTTCTATACACGCCCAGGGATATCATTTTGCTCGCCTTGCAGCAGCAAACGAAAAAAGAATCTATATGTGTGGGGGCGACAGACGAATGTTACAGAATTGGAGGCAGCAGAAGGCAGCAGAATGGAGGTGTGGCTAGACATGGTTGAGGCAGGGATTTTTGAAATCATTCCAAGAAAATATAACAATTCTGTGCATGTGGGCGAAAGGGAAGAGCGCAAAATATCATCAATCAACGATAGCCAAACGTGGCGCATTTGGAGCCATTTCAAGGCAAAAGGGACACAGACATACCAAACAAAAAAAAAGCTCACTATTACGAAATTCTAGTTGTTAAAATAAAACATTAAAAATAAATTGAACAAGAAAGCACATTCACATTCCAGCAAGCATCTCAAACATCCAGCATCCAGTGAAGCGTTATTTGTCAACTGCCATCGAGCATCGATTGTCTTATGTCACGTGCAATAAAACGCGACAGATCCAGCACACGTTCGCGCTTCAGCAGCAGCCCCAATCAAACCAGTGACGGATGAGCTTTCAGTGTGGGTCAAATCGCATCCCGTCTCCATTCGACTAAACAAAGCCACACACAGCAGCATGGCAGTGGCGCAATGACTCTTTCTCTCTCTCTCTCTCTCTCTCTCTCTCTCTCTCTCTCTCTCTCTCTCTCTCTCTCTCTCTCTTTCTCTCTCTCGTGCGCACCAGGAAACGAGGTTGTCCAATTTTGCCATCAATCAAATCAGACCAAATCATAACCGATAGGCTCCTGCTGCTGCTACTGCCTGGCATGGCTTTGCTAGCGAATGCAAATGCGCACAATAACACCGCCTAAACCTTCTCATCCGAACCATTCCCACTACCGCACTGTCGCGCGCGCAAAGCCATAGAAAGTGAGGAAATGTGGTGAGAGCAATACAACACGAAACAAAACAAAACAAAAAAAAATACAGTACACAAGCAGAACGCGCTAAGTAAAGCAGCGTGTGGGCTCACATTTCCTCGGGCCGGCCCCCATTTTGACACCCGTCGAGGGAGAAAAGCTGGGAGGATAATGAAAACACGACTGGGCTGGGGCAAGGAAACGTGGTAACGGGGGGTGGTGGCACCGACACCAAAATGAAACAATTCAAAAGCGCGCGCGTACACCATCAGCAGTAACAGTAGCATATCGTTGCCTCATAGGTGTGATGATGAAAAACTGAGATGACCGCTCGGGGGAGAAGTACGTATGTGTGTGTGTATGCCATAAGTACAACGCCAACATGCCAGCCAAACGCAAAATGCAATCCCCGACACTTCTGGTTGTGGTTTAGTTTTTGCCTTGCTTCCAATTGGTGTAATGTGTGCGCACCGATCGATCTGATATGCGTAAGAGCAAGTAATAATAGCGCAAAAGATATGAAGACAAAAAAACATAGCCAAAAAAAATCACCCCTCCCACAATCCCCTCCCCCCCTCCCCCTATGTACACCTCCTATGGAGCACATGGAAGGAAAGTGAAGCCCACGCCACCCATTACGTACAAGCATGAGAAATGAGGTATGCACATGATCAAAGATCTCCTCGATCAATATACCGGTGTCTTGTGCACAGTTGCCAATTGCCATCCAGCAGCACACGGTCAACATCATTTGCCTTTTTTGTTGTTGTTTTAATTGTCTTCTATCGGTCTCAATTTCGCTTCTAATAATCTCTTTCTTGCCGCATGTCGCCGGCATACAACACCAGCCGAGGACTGGCATCATTTCGTGCTGTAATGCGGTACTGCTGCGGTGATATCGATCGTCCGCGAACAGCGCAAATCAATTGAAACCAATAATCTCGAACGGTGCAAAGAAAGTGGCCTAAACACTAATGGTGGCCACGGTGCGGGAGCTGTAATCAATGCAAGCACATCATCATCACCAAACACACATCGCACGGTCCCATTTCTGTTTGCAGAAAACCATTTGCAGGGTAATGGCAAATGACGCATGACGCATGCCGTACGAGAGTGCACGCAACGCAAAAATTGGATGAGTTTGCAAACAAAATAAAACCAAACGAAACACACACACGAAAAAAGCTTCCGCCTCTGAATCCGCTACCAAATACGTTATGTTGGGTGGTTGGTTGGCGAACAAATGAGTTCGCTGTTACGATGTGATACAATCGACACCATTGTCGGCTGATAGGAATTGTGATGACGATGAGCAGTACCCGTGTATACGTGCGTTAATGGAAGAGTTGTGCAGTCTCAATTGAATGTAGCAATAACAAGGAGCGTACTCCGTTTAAAAATTTAGCACATATATAATTCCAATAGCCTGATCCAAATGCCTCCGAGACATGGACGTTGTCTAAAACCGGACGAAAATTCGTTTGAGAGAATGATGTGTTAGAATAATTTTGGAAAATGTAAGAAGGATATGTGCCACGAAGAAATTGTCACGAGGTCTTCAAGTTCTACTCACTATTATATATCGGGTTAGACATTGCTAGGTCATGCCCTTAGAAGGAAACTGGAAGACCCGAGCGGTAATATATTTTTAAGCTCATCGCATCGACAGAGCAGGCACGGTAGACCCAAATTGATATCAAGTCCCTGCAATAAGCGTTACTACTTCCGCTTGGGACAACATTGGATCACCTTGATATGGATATTCAGGATATTGTATTGCCAGATGATGACACTCAGTGGTGTGTGGTTTAGTGGTTTATTTCTGCAGCCTAATTGCTTACGAAGTTGGGAACCAATTCTGGAATCTTTTCTAAGTGACACATTTTAAGGACAAATGTCTAAAGAAGCTTTTTCTTTCAAGTTTAAATCACGAGCATGCTGAAGGAACGTCAGAAAGCTTTAGAAAAGAGGACTAAGTTTGATTAAGCAGAATTAATGTACCATTGTTTGAACTATTAATTTAATATAGTTCAATACCCTTTCATGTTCATTTAAGTTCCAGCCGAGGTTTTTCCCAGAATGAACTTGTTTCTAATTTCTGCATACCAGTGAGTATGTCTAATACAGCAAAATAAATCTGATCTTAATCTTAATCTTGATCTTAATCTGAATTTTGAGTATTCAAAGAATTCAAATTCCTCATTCAAATAGAAAAGTTAGTTTAGTATAAGAATAATTAAAATGTTAATTGAATGTCAGAAATATCAGTAATAAGTGTAAATTTATATGAACTCTCCAATAACGCAGAAACAAGACAGAGACTATTTAAAAACTTAATTACCATAGAAATAAGGAAGAATCTGTAGCACGAATGGCAAGAAACTTGTCAAAAAATAAAAGGAAACAAAATGTATGAATCATAATTTAGTCATTTCCACTAACTATTTCTATTGCGGGAAAGAAAATAGTAAATGAATCACATAATTGATAATTATCATCTTCAACGTCAGTGCCGATTAGTCGTTTAAAGGGCAAATATGCAGCAATCTGTAAAGTAGGAATTCAATTGCATCGTGTCATATCTTGAGTGAGGTCTATTTTTTCAAACATTTCCACTACTCGCAAAGTAGAAAAAAAAAACGCGTTCAAACGGATGGCAAGCTCGCAAGGTTGTGTGTTTATCTTGTGTTTGTAATTCTTTTCCAAAGATAACGCAGCAACGGGCAGCCCCGGGGCGAGTATTTCTATTGTCTTCATTGGAAAGAACGAACGTTCGATGCGTTCAGCTGGCTTGTGGAATGGCGCCCGTGGAATGCGTGGAAGCAAAATTCTTTCTTTGTTCATTGCGACGGTGAAAGAGATCCCCAAACCAACAACAAACCACCCGCTTTGGCGCATTAGAGATGGCTTTGTTTGTTTGGCTTTTTGCTTTTTGTACCAGTGAAAGTTATGTTTGATATGGTGCACTATCGAAACACGCATAAAGTATGCATGTTATTGTGGTGGAATGTCGATTTCTCACACTGAAAATGAAAATAACACTTAAAGGTGGGCAATGTCTGCTGCTGCTGTGTGGGTGTGTGTGTGTGTGCTACTGGCACAGGTATTGAGGTATTGAGCATGTGCATCGATCATATTATTATCAGAAGTGGGCTTTTTACAGCACCTGACCAGAATAGGTCAAGAGGTGCATTTAAACGAAACGAAAAGGCCCCAAGCAACGGTCGGCACTTTTTACGTACCGAGCGTTTTCACCAATTTGTGATTTTTTTCTCTCTCTCCCTCTCTCTTTCGCTTGCTCTCCATTTGCTGTGTCCAATGGGGCCCACCTACGCCCATCTAAGAAGAAAGCGAAGGGCAATGTGGATATTCCGTGATCTCACCGTCGCGGCCAGCAAGCGGATATCTTTAATGATGCGATGTTTACATTGGAAGATTAAGTGCAAGGTGGTGCTAGGTTGGCCACCCATTCCGATGGTTCCACGACCATACCATACCAACCCACCATCCCCGCAAAAGGGTGGTATTCATTCATGCGATTGCTTTATTCCCTTTTTTCTTTCCACTTTCCGTTTAGGTCAGTAACGCTTGCAGGTCAAGTGATGGGCGCAATAGGGCACTAGTAAGTTTGGGAAGCCGAACGGACAAATCATCAACAATGCGGTGCCTTATTTCGTGCCACAAATATCACACACAAGAAAGAAACAAAGCGTAGGAAAAACAAAAGTAACAACACGCAGGCCAATATAATAATAGAAGAAGAAAAAAACCACACAACACAACAGCACACCGCACCTGTCCTAGAATTCGTGATGAGCTCTAAGTTTGGCTTGGCTGTGCCGGCCACAAATCAGCACTCTAACAAATGAACAAACGCACCGAGAGACACCCTACCCAAAACGCCGCCCGCACATTGCTACGATGGCTTGGGAAATGTGAGCTGAGGAAAGTGGCGAGATAGGAAAATTATGAACGAAAAACGGGTTGGTGGTGTCTATTTGTAGGCATACCTTTGGTGGAGGTGTGAATGAATGATGGAAGGGTGGTTCTCCATTTCCATCAGTTCCCACCCGACCCCCCTCGCCCAACCATCATCCCCGTCCCATGCCAGTGTGGCCGGCAGAAAATCTCCCACCGTCAACTCATTGCACTCTCGCTTTCGGCTTCCAACCGTCCGTGATGCTGCGGCGTCCAGTTTCTTTTATTGGCCAGCAGTCCCCCCCCCATACCACGCCATGCGTGAGATGGCTCACTTTTTCCAACAAAAACGGTTTTTCGTTCGTTTTTTGTTCCTCTTGCCCGCTTGCTTTGTGTTTTCTGACCGATTTGAAATGGATTTTATGAGGCAGAAAATTGCTGATACTGTAAATTGACACCTTCGAATGCGTTTGCGTTGCGGCATTTTCCGGTGCGAGTGCACCTTTACTACGGACGAATTACACAATGTAGCGAGTCCTATCCGGATGTAAACGAGGGCATAAGCCAGTTAAGCATATTGGTGATTGATAAATATTTCCATAATTTTTTGAATTAAAAACAAAAGAAAACAAACAATATTTCCCCACAGACAGACAGGGTGCGTTTAGTAGTTTAATAAACACCTTCTACACATTGGCCAACCAACCTGCTCATTAGTTTTAGCGTGCTTAATGTTAATAATTTATGCAACGCAACAAATCAGAGCGTAGCAATATGATTAGTTAGTTAGCTGCCTGCCAAGTACAAAACCCCTGTCCCGAATCAACCTTGATTGATTCCGTCGTCGACAAAACCACAGAAACCAATACCCACCAGCCACGAGGGGGGTGTGCAAAGTCAACCTGCACCACACGTGGATGAAATAGAAGAAGATATTCGTCAGGGGCCTTTTCGCTGATGAAAAACCTTCGTGAGCAGAATTCTCATCAACTGATATCCTACGGTGAAAACACGTCTAGTGTATACGGATGTTTGGTACCGATCCTCAGTAAATCATGACCCGCTGCGAGATGGGACGCAACGTCACACGCATGCGGTTTCAGTTGATGAAGAAAAAAGACCGAAGCTTTCTAACGAATTTATGACCCACTGGCCTTGCTGGAGCGAATCCTCGTTCGCACGGTGTTATGCTACCGGGCACGCACGACACCGATAGAATAGCATAGCGTACTGCAACTTGCTTATCAACCGATGGAACCACACACGACCGCGGTCCGTTGGACACGTTCTATTCTGCTATTCCGCCCGGGAGAGCCACGGCTGGTCGATACTTGCTGACCTTTGTGTCGATAACTTCGCACAATGCAAACGTTTCTACTACTCTGGTGCGGATATTGTTTAACTCAGAGACAAATGTTGCAATAACGAGAAATAGAATTTCAATTAAACACATTTTGTACAACATTTATGTGCGCGTGTAGCTAAACAAATAAGAAAGAAATGATTAACGCTAGTCGAATTATCCAAACAATCGACACAAACCAAACGCTCATCCACGATTAATTTGGATTTCATGAGCTTGTTAGGGGAGTTAAGCTATTGTTTGGCGGTTTTATTTTCCGTCAAGGTTCGATACGCTACAATGCGTCCTACAAGTGTGTAGGACGACTCTGGAAGGTGAGATATGTGAGAGCAATTATTAAAACTACATGCATAAGGCGCTATATCAATGGAGGTACTAAGCGTTGCTTGATGGAGTACTCACGATCAATCTAACTTTGGCACTAACTTGACGAAAGTGTCTTTTTCTGTGAGGGCTTTTTTTGGAAGAATTTGGACATCAGAGAACAAGGTACATAAGGAAAGGAAATTGGAAATTCTAATCCTGGTGCGGGTATTTAAACGAAATGCGACATTTTAACCTGTCCCCAATGTGTTTTAGTTTAATTCATAAGTGATGATGGTTTTCCACTTCGTTAGAGTCATTTCTGGATTTTATTCAAGTTGAACTGGATTTATTTATGGTAGCTCTAGCGTTCTGCTCATTTTCTGGAGTTTTGTGAGATGAAATTGATCCCATTCAAAGCTTTTTCAAGCTTCAAACTTTCGTTATATGAAGAAGGATGACAGATCTTTCTTTACAAAATCTAGTTCTACTTGTAAATAATCCAGAAACGGCTATGCCATTTAAAACTTAACACTTTCTTAAGCTAAACTTCTTGTAAACATCCATAATTTTGGAGAAAGACTATGTTTTATATACACGAAATTTAAGGAAATGTTAGTGTTCTGGTGTGATTTTCATTACATGCCCAAATAATTAGAATTTTTGGCTAATCCAAGGATCGTTTTCAACAATTTCCCAAAATTGCTTACAACATTGTGCTAATCTGCACGGTTCTAGATGGAAAAGATAAACGAACACAGCGTTATTCTGCGCAGTAAAACGTGTAGTGCTTTTACGTATTTAGCCACCAATTAAATGGAAATTATTTTATTTAGACGCACGGTCTAACGGAAGGCATGCTGCCACCGTTACACTATTTGGGCTGCTAAAGCCGTAAAGAACGTAATCCTCTTCCTGCACGCTGCTGCGTTAGTGCGTTCTAAATTTATGGCAACTTCGCTCCACCCTAAAGAATACGGTGAAAATAATCAACCGATGTGACGACCGTTAGTGCAATGGCTCAAAGGCCCAGAGCAACTGTATCTATTGCTTGCCAAAAAAAAAAACAAAAAAATTGACCACCTCGGACCGGAGCTACCGCGTTCTAATCTACGCATCCCAAAGCAGTGTCCGTTGCAGAAAATAAGCCGACCAAATGTGAAAAGTGACCGTAAGATTACGCGACTACAGCCTTCCGTCCGGTTGGTTCTGGCATTAATATTTCACTCCGTTCCGTTGTCATTGCCCGTACTGCGTTGCCACCCACTCTGGCATTGGCGAATATAGACAAAAAAAAACGTTCTGCTGAATAAAAGATGGTCCACCCATGAGGTTGGTCCAGATTCGCCACTCTAACGGAACTGGGTCCGCTGCCAGCCCAACAGTGGGTTACGACGCACGCTACCGGTACGAACGACGAAAGAACAAATGACCACCGCATGCTGCCTGACACAGCGGAACCGCACCGGGCGGCATCGGGACGGACCCCACGATTGCTCGCGCGGGAGACCACCTAACGAACGCGGCCGTCTACAGAGTGTGTCACTTGTGCAGAAACGATTCGGGCTGCCGTATCGCAATCCATCTGCACGGTCGCGTCGGGAACCGTTGGAATCGTTTTCGCCGGACAGAATTGCTGACCGACACGTGTAGCGAATCAATCCGAGTGTATCGGGCGTGCAGCAGCAGCAGCAGCAGCAATTGTGACGAAGAAGCTTCTCTTGGGTAGCAAAGGAGTTACGAGCTCGGGAGACAAAAGGGGACTTACCTGCTTGTTTGACTGATCATCGCTCGGCGTTGCAACGGTGTTGGAGCTGACTTTGGTAGAGATGAGCTTCACGGTAGACCCGTTCTGGATCACGCTCGAGTTGTTCGGATTGGTCGAGGGCGAGGACAGATAGCGCAGATCGCTCAGCGTCGGTATGCCGGNGGCGTGCAGCAGCAGCAGCAGCAGCAGCAATTGTGACGAAGAAGCTTCTCTTGGGTAGCAAAGGAGTTACGAGCTCGGGAGACAAAAGGGGACTTACCTGCTTGTTTGACTGATCATCGCTCGGCGTTGCAACGGTGTTGGAGCTGACTTTGGTAGAGATGAGCTTCACGGTAGACCCGTTCTGGATCACGCTCGAGTTGTTCGGATTGGTCGAGGGCGAGGACAGATAGCGCAGATCGCTCAGCGTCGGTATGCCGGCGGTCGTTGTCGAACCACCGCCGCCTTCGCCATCGGTACCATCGCCACCGGGGCCAATGCTACGTGGCCGGCCACCGCCGTGCCGCCGGTTGCTGTTGGTGATGGTGTTGGTTGTGTAGTTGTTGAACGATGCATTCGTCGTCCAGATCGGGGACGAACCGGCCGTTGCCTGCGTGTAGGAGTGTTTCCGCGTGCGCTCGATAGTGTGATTGTGACCGCCACCGTTCATGGTGCGGTTCTCACCGTGGGCTGCCGATGACGGCACAGTCTGTTTTGTGTTGGGCAGCATGGCCATCATGGGTGCACCACCGCCGCCGTCTAGCACGTTTTGCATCGATTTTTTACGCTCCGAGGTGAACGAGATGGTCCCATCGGAGAAGCGGTGAAAGGTGAGATTTTCGTCCGATAGGAAGGACATGGACGTAACGCTAGATATCTGTGGAATGGTATGAAACAGAAAACGGACATTAGATTTCGGGTGTAGGAACAATTTGGGAAAATATTTGATAGAGTTTTTATTGATCCTTCCCAGTACGCGACAGTCTTGTTGAAGCATTTGGAAATATTAGTCGACGATAGCTGCCTACCAGGACTCTTGTATGCCATTAAATAAAATATACTACTTGACTTTCATGAGATCTCGTGTCTCGCCGTTTAGTCTAATGTCTCGCAAATTGTGAAAATTGCAAATCATCTGGATAATAATATAACGATTACTTGATCATGGGGTGAGTACAAATATTATAAGGGCTAATATTGTATGAAAAAGGTCTTGATTAAACAACACAAGACAAGACCAAACGCCCATAACAAAGGTTTACTGGGTGTTTGGTGGGACTAAAAATAAATTATCTATTACGAGTCACACGTATGGAACACGTTTAAAATTGGACAAACCAGTAGAACAGTTCGCTATTTACTAATAGAAGATTCGTTGACCAGGAAAACACCGAACAATATACGGCTGTTCTGAAAAACTTGGTTGGTCTAATATTGGGACCTGACACCAAAACTTCTTAAATGAAAGGA
>CM032178.1:23969855-24000911 GCA_018908115.1 Anopheles rivulorum
GCACGCGGCGGCACATCTAAAATGAGCGTCAATGCCGCGTCGTGTGTGCCTGACGCGATGATGGTGTGCGGTTTGGCTGTTTTCGCACCAAACTTGCCCCGTTGTGTTGTGAGGCCCTAGAGACTCGTCACAATAATAGAGGGGAATGGGGTGGGAAGCAGGGAAGCGAGGGTCAACGGTCAGGTGAGGTTTTGTGTTTTATTTGACCCTCCATCGACAGTAGAATTTTGTGTTGTTGCTGTTGCTGAATTTAGGCATTTATTGAACCGTAGAAGGACCACCTTTTTGGAACAAACGCTATCCGAATGTACGAAAAATGGTGCACAAATGATTAAATTATCGTCTTTTTCTACCATAAACATTTAACTATTTAAACATTTTTAAACATTAAAATAACTCAATAAGCTTAATCCATAGCTAAACGCAAAACAGGGAGTCAAACAAACAAACAAGTTTGTTTGCCAAAAACAAGATAAAACAAATTAATCCCATTCCGACCGAACTGCCAGCCGCGGCAAAAAAGTTTCTGGTTTGCTACGTGATCATTTAATTTACGCCGGCTAAATGCCGGCGAACGGCCTTTTCGTATGACCACAACCAGCGCAACCACGAGCGATTCTTCGCCATGCCGCACACCTTGGAGGCACTGTGCACGCGCCCTTGAGCGTAACTTCTTCACAATTGATTTATGCTGAAAACAAATTAACAACTCTCACACCATCATACGCACACACACACATTCACACATCTCCCCCGAGGGAGGGTCTCTAAAATGGTGTCGTCTCCAGGCACCATCTCATCATCAACGGCATCGTCGTAAGAAGCGCACACACGCGCCGGCTAAACTTTATCGATTACCACGTGGGTGATGCGAAGTTCGGTGCGTCTTTGTGCGTTACGTTGTGCAGGATGGATTTTTGTTTGTGAAAGCTTATTAAAAACTTCCACACGGTCAAAGAATCCCGGAACACACACACATGTGCTCCAGCGCCATGGTCTATGGTCAATCTGCCAATAAGACGATAGATTTATGGAAATTCTTGCACACACAGTCGTTGCGTGTTGCGATTATTATTCACCAAAGTTGGTGATAGGGCTCGTATGACCTTAGCGAAAGTTTTTTAATTAAATGCACACCTGTCGCAACGTGACACAAGATCCTTGCCTAATACCTCATTAGTGGGTATAAATTTAGCTGTGTTTAGTAATAGCAAACGTACGTTATCATTGATTTGATTATGTTGCGGCACCCATTGTTGCGATGTGCTTGTAAAGGTCACAACATAAATATAGTTTTTTGAGCAATATTTATACTTTGTCTAGCTTTATTAATTGGCTCTACGAAAAAGCTCGATGATAAGGGTAAAATTTCAGTGATTTACTAAAATTGACACCACCTGTAGATCAATGTCATTCATCTTTTATGTAGAATTTTGATCAGCTTCTTTTGCAAGCAACGTTATCGTTTGTTTCAGGAAAATTGTGGAGCATGAATGAACCTAAACAAATGTCAAGTAAGCTCAAGCGACACCGAAACGGAATATTCACTCGTAGTAAGTCACGCTACGCATATGGTGGGATCAAAGGGAGATCAAATACTACGAGCTGCTCCCGTGCGCTTAAACCACGTCAGTGGGGAACGATGTAGCTCTTAGTTAATTAGATTTAGTACTTTGAATAAATTTTGAGAAAACATTTTGAACTTTCTTGGGCATTCGATAAAAAAAATACAGAAGAGTGCGTAAATAATAAATTTTTAAAAAACTTTCCTTTAAAAGACACTTCAGAGGAAATCTTTCTTTAAAACTATTTCGCAATCGATAGAGCAAAAAAAAAACGAGAAAAATCCCAACCCCTGCATCCCAACAATACACGTACAGCTTCCCTGAAATCATAGCTTACGGGAGGGGGGAATAAAATGAAGAAAGTCGCTGCAAAGATCTGCTTTATCATTATAAGTATGAATAACTTAGCTTTCCGTTCGGATTCCGGCTCGCTTACGTAAGTCATCTGTGGTGCAATAGGGGAGGGAATAAAAAGCTAACATTATACCTCCACCGAACCAGTCATCATTCTGTAAATGTTCGCTTAGAGTTAAAGCTCGCAGAAAAAAAATGGGGTTGCCTTAGTTCGGGTGCATCCAAATAACAAACTCCATCCAATCTGCTGTATCGATTTTTCCGAGGGTGTCATAGTTAGCTAGATGAAGCATCAGCATTCAGCAATGGATGCACATTTGGTCCAAAACTAAAGACGGGAAGTCTATGGGAAAAATTGCGGTACGGTACAACACGGGTTCAGCTGAAACGAACTCCAATCACTTTACTATAATCAAACGATTAACCGTAACTCCGGCGTGGCAATAAATCACCGGGACCATTCCCTGGGTTGGTGGCTGATGGTAAATCAACAATTATCGGCGTGTACATCGTTTCGCCAGTACCGAAAGGTGGGACCAGAAAGTAGACGCAGTGGGGAAGTGTTTTTCCTCCTCCATCTCCTGCCGCTCCGCGGTTTACTTCCCTCGCCGGTGCTCCGATTTCCACTTGGCGAACACAAATAGCCAATGCTAATTTTGTTCACCTCACCAACAACCGACAACGATCGCCGTGGATCATCATCGCTATTGAAGCATAAATGGGGATGGGGTGGCCACGATGTTGGTGTGCATGCATGTATAGAAGCATTTCCGTAAGGAAGAACCACAAACACAACACCTCTGTTTGCTTGTCGAAGTGGGGGGGGGGGGGGGGGTTTAAATTCCCCCGCATATGTTTAAAAGCTTTCGGCATTGAATTGATAATTCCCAACGCAATGAAAACCGGCGCACTTATTTTGGTAGGTGTATATCGCTCGGTATCGAGCAAACACAGGGCGCGTTCTGGTTGTAAAGAGTTATGAGCAAACATTAGATTCCCCAAAGCTAGGTTGGAATGCTCACCACTTTTTGCGGTTGTGTTTCCTGCACACCGATAAGTCAAGTTGGACGGGATCGGAAAATACGAGTCGTCTATCGTCTATCGGAAGGAAGGAAAAGTAGATCAGGTGGATCGCGGACACCGTCTGTCACATGAAAGCGATTGCAGTTGCATACTTGTGTGCGATGACATCCTACTTTGTATGCTAATGGTGCAACCGTACCGCAATGCAGCCAGGCAAACAATTAACATTCAATTCACCAACGTACGCTCTTCCGATTGACTCATCCAGTGGAGACCCAACACGGGACGGACCTTCGGAACGGCCAACGGCCACATCGGGCGATGGGCAGAAACGGTCCGTGAACTTGCGACTACTTGTGGCTACTGCCATTACTACTTCCTCACTGCTTCGGAGTGTCCGTCTTGTGCCGTTTGATTATTGCTTTCTGCTGTCTCATACCTGTCTCATGAGCCGGTACAAGTTCCGCACCGTACTACCGATGCTCATCTTCGTTCCGGTGGTTGAGTTGGATCGGGTCGTACCTTTACGAAAAAGAACAAAAAAAAAAAAACACACATACACCACACCATCATGCCTTACCCCATCTTCAAACCCGTGGCTCATCGTCAGCTGGGAATTAATTGGTTTATAAGTATGATGACCGTAGCAAACTGTGTGGCGTTCTGTAATGCTCGTTGGAAGTGAATGTTTGGCGGCCTACTGCTTCCCTATGTAGACCGCGTGTATAATTCGATATTCTTCTAAAGATGTGCTAATGAATACGCATTTAGCGGCACTCGCTACCGTTAGGACTCTATTCCTTTTTTTTTACCTTTCCAGCTCTGTTTTGAGAAATTCTTGGACAAAAACATTACTCAAAAACATCCTAAACAAAAAAAAAACAACAATTAAACTCGAAAGAACCATTAACAATAGTCGCGCTCTTCTGAAATTCCATTCCAACCACAGTAAATGAAACGTAATTCGGGCGGGGTACGTTGTTCGAAACAAGTTTAATCGCCCGATTAAGTCCCCTTCGAAATTGATCGGTAAAACGATCATTGCAAAGGGATTCACCAACCGGAGACAGCCAACGGATAAACCGTATGTTTTCGGGAAACTCACATATGGAGGGCTTCCGATCCAATTAAAACAAATAAACCATGGGTGACAGCATAAGCGTCCGGAATCCCATTCTAATACGGTACACAAAACACATTTCTCGCTTTTTGGGGGTATTTTTTTTAGACAACATAAAGACATCCTCAGAACAAAGCCCCCAAAAAACCACATGACCCTGTTCCTGTACTGCAAAAAACTTTCGATGAAAGAAGATATTCTGTTTAGATCGTTTGAAAACTTTCATCGTTTTGTGATGTGCTTTGTGCCTTTGAAGTGAGGTTAATAGAAGAATAGAATTGTTTGTGGATATATGTAAACGCTTTAAAAAAAGGATAGAAAACGTATTATGATTACACCATCACGTGATCGGAATAAAAAGGATAATTTCTATAGAAAAGTACTCTTTAAAGCAAGATTTGTTTAGATATCTCTTTAAACAAGATCAAATTACACACGCACTTGCTCGTCATAATATATCTGCTTCTTGGAAGGGACACAAAGATGAGATTTGGCACCAAACCTTTCGTGTGAAGATCGACAACGCACGCACTAAACCATCTTGCCCACTCCCATCTCTCGGCGTTAAAACTCCATCATAAAGGATATGTCACACGGGGCATAACACAATACCGCCATCCATAGCAACGACCTTTACTGATTTTTTAATCATTGAAAAGCAAAACGCTCGCACGCACAACGCTCTCCGTAGCATATAAACTAATGGTCCATAAAAACGGCCCAGTGCGGCGCTGCTTCTTTTACGACCAAAATACAACCTCATCGGATCAATAGTCACATAAAATATGAACTCAAAACCGTCCATTCACCATTCGCACCAGCGTTGGACAAACGAAAAAAAACAAAAAAAAGATTCACCCCACGGTCTGTTCGACCGACCGACCGCCCAGTTTTGGGTGACCAACCGTGACGCACGGCTCCCGAAATCGGTAGCGTTCGCACAAATTGGATTGTCATCGAGCGCCACCGGAATGTGGGAGTGTATGTTCGGTATGGTGAAAAGTGAAGCGACCTGTGACCCCAAATGTCAACCGTTGCTGGTACTGGTAGTGACCTTCCGCCAGAAACAGAACGCGTTAGGTGCAGGAAAGAGCCAAAAATCAATTTTCATTTGCAATTCAATCGGTGTATCCTCTCCGGTAAACTTTTACTACACCGGCACCAGCAAGAATGGCTCACCCATCCAAGTGGGTGAGGAACTATTTCCTGCCGTTCACCTGATGCATTGCTGCGCTGCTCGGTGCTGCGTTTGCATGTCGGACGACTGTTGTTCTACCGGAAGTAAACCAATGCCCGTCCGCTCTCGATGTATCTTGCCCTGCCTGAACGAACTTAGAGAAATAAAAAAAAAAAAAACAGATACAGGCCCCCGAGCGAAGTTCCTCGTTCTATCGTGTTCGTTGTCGTGCCGCGGTCACGATCGTCACCGTATTTCCCTTTTTGAAATATTCAACGGCCAAACAGGTAAACAGTTTTTGCCGCCTTAATATGTCACACCGGTTTCGTTACAACTCCCTCGGCGGAGTTGCTCACGGACGCGGCAAGTAGAACGTCTTCTTGCAGCGCTTAACTGGAAGGAACCGAGCTGGAACTTCGTCCGGAGACGTAGCAGTTGAGGTTAGTTTGAGAAGCTTGGAGAACGATACAGCAGAAGTGAAGCAATGCGTCGTGGTGAATAATTCATAATTACTTCGTGCGTTCACGCATCGCATCCCACCCGGCGCTTGGTGAAAGATGACGCCGCCCGCCCAAAAAAGCGGAGGAAGCGAGATGCGATCGTTACGAACACACACACACACACAACAACAAAAAACCCTTCAAACGAAAGGAATTACATGCCACGGAAGACAAAGCAATGTTGCACAGTTTCTGCACCCATTGCAAAGGGTCCCTCTCGTTGCACGACTGGCAGACACTGGCTGACCGTGGTAAGGAAAACTGGCTAAAAGCAAAGAAAAGAAAAAGGCAAACTCGAGGGCACCCTCTTCCTCTCTCTCTTTATCTCTCGAAGGGCAGTAGCAACGATCACCTGCTGACCGAGTTCGTTTCCTGCTTTCGGAAGGAGGGAAGATTTTATCCAATTTTTACCTTATTTTTCTCTTGTGCAGTTTGCTGTGTGAGGAAGGAACACAGCGAAGGTACCTTTGCAACCTGAGACATAGGTCAATAAAAACAAAACATAAAAAAACTGAGAACAGGAAGAACTGGAAACATTTGGCTTTAAGTCACATTTGGGAGTGATAGGTTAGTTTGCTTTTGCAAAACACACGAACCCGGAGCAGGAAATATGCTTGTGTGCTAAAAAAAAATAAGGGAGCCCAAAATAACTTGTATTAATGTACAAAAAAAAAAAGAATTTCTATAATCTAATCAACAACGGGTTTAATGTTTTGCTCCACGTAAACCTTTCTCAAATGTCCTTCAGCGCTGATTACGTTTTTTCCCCCACTCTCCTAAGCTACAAACGGACTAATCATATGAAGACTACTTCCAACAGTTTTGGGATTTTTTCCCAAGAAAAAAAACCCCTTATTCCTTATACCTGTGGATAAGCTGGACGGATTGTTGCGTTTATAATGCCGGTTAATAAACCAAACAGAAATGCTGGCGAGAAGAAGGTCCTATAATCTTATTACGATGATGAAAGGGTTTCTTACCAAAAAGGGCACGGCCAATGCAATACTGTGGCTGTGGGCCGCGTGCGTTGTTAGGCAAACAACAATCAAACCGGTTCAAGGATGATAGCATTTTTACCGTCCGATTTTAGGCATCGCTTCCTGGCGGGGAAGCAGAGCACTGTTGTTCGTTGCTGGTGTTATTGTATGTGGACTTTAGATTTCCGCTTTCCAGCACACGAAGGTATCAAAACGAGAATACAAACGTTGGAAACGTACCAAATTGGTTTTGTTTTCTTAATGTTTTCTTGTTGCTGGGGTTTACTTCTGGCGATGGTATGGTAGCATCGGTTAACAATACGTGCGCTGCAGCCACGTATCCTGCCATAGTTGGTGGTTGCATGATCTTCTTGGAAGGGCGTAAAACATATCATCCGAAACGCAAGCAAAAAAGTGTGATCAAATTTGTTTTTTTTTATCGAATAAAATTCCAAGATTTTGTTTCTTTTTCTGTTGCAAAATTATAAAAGAAAGCCACAATTGAGAACTATAACAAAAAAGAACGAAAAAAAGCTTCCAGTAATTGCGGGGTTTTAAAATAAAAAACTACATATGCAGAGAATATTCTACAGATTGTGTAATAAAATGGTACTAAACATATTTTAAGCTAAAATATTACCTTTTACTATTATAATATCTCGCTCCTTTTTAGCCAATTTCCGAATTTCTGTTGCTCGATGTGAGTAGCAAATGAATCCGTCACTTGACGATCGCGCGATCGATCGATCGCATCGTTGCAACATTTCACAGGACCATTTGTTTTGCGTAGTGCACACAATTGCACAAACAGCTAAGCCACGCGACACCACCGACCGATCGTTTGCTAGCCGCATATGCATGCCAAACAGCGCACACCAGGTATTACCACCGTTTGTCACCTCGGATCGGATTGCTACAGATCGATCGCATCGTTACGCATTACGCCCCACAGCACCGAAACTGTCACTGACACTGACCGAAACGAGACGGATAGTGACCGTTGGCCACCTCATTAGACGCAAGCTCATGAGCCACGCCGTTTGCCCCAGCCGCACGCACTTGAAGGGTGTCGCGTTGAGCCGGTCGATCGCGTCATGAGCGTTTCAGAGATGAAGAAACCGTTTTTTCACCGTCATAAAACACATCCGTCTGATTTATTTTTTCTCTTTTCTCACCACTGAGCAGCCTCAAAGCGCGCACACACTGCTAAAAAGAAACTGATACGCAGGTTACGTGTGGTGGTTTTATTTGAGCTGATACCACTAATGGAGACGCTGCTGGATGATGTTCCGATTCCGGACGTAACCACTTCTAGGTGTGAGTGTTTGGGTGTCTAGTGAAGGTGTTTTTTTTTGTTCGCTTTCAAACATGGACGACGAAGGTTGTTGATGAGGCGGTGGAGGATGTTGGTGCCATGATCACCACTACCACTTCACCTGCAATCATCACATTTTGCCCCTGGATTTGTCTTATCGGACATTCGCACAGCGGCAAGGATAACAGTGGCGCAAAGGATCATCGGACCGTTTTGATTCGATTTGATTCGATTGGAAAATTTTAAAACAGAAACTTATTTAATGCTAGCATTGAAACCGTTCCGTTGCACATGGAAGAGACACTTGCACTACGGTTTGTTTCGTCGTATTGTTTGAACAGGTGCGCCACTTTCAACACATTTCAGAGGTAGCAGCAAGCTATTAGCTGCGTGGCCCGTAAAACGAATTTCGTCACATTCGTGAATCTCCTTCCATGCAGTGTATGAAAATCTCCAGGCACAAAAAAGATCGTTTCGCTGTCCTCTATCAGTAGCAGCGGACAGCAACAGCAACAACGACAAAAAACACCCTCGAAGAGGCACGCAATTATCGTAAAAATAGTGGTGTGTTCTCTTCTGCCCGCCGCTTGTTAGGTCTGAAGCCTCCCCCCCCCCCTCTCTCCCCGTTCCTCCCCGTTCCTCCCTCACAGCATATGGGAACACAAAAACAACCGCCACACACCGTGCGCTCTAGCTAGAAGGCTCTACCTTACCCACTTGACGCTGGAACTATCGTTACGCCACAACACACACTTGCGATAAGCGCAGCACGCGGAGCACGTTTTGCGGTTTGAGCAACGATTTTTCTCACATTAAAACATTTGCCAAGAATGATACGTTTTTAACCGCGCGCAGTGCCCACACGGGGAAACAACGGGAAAGGTGGAGAAAAAAAATGGACTGCAATAAAAGGCACAAAAAAAAAACACTCTGCTGCACACTCAGAAGCATCCTTTTTTTGTTCAATTTTACAAATCGTACACCTTACGCGTACGCAGTTACAACAAACCAAACTTTTAAACGCACAACTCACAAATCTTTATGCAGACGACGTACACAAGGACAACACGAACAGAACGCACAGCAACGGAGATGGATACGCGATTGCAATTGTTTTGATTTTGCCGCAGAAGATTCCGGCATGCACGGTAGGTGGATACCGCTACCGTACCGCTTAACCGACCCGATACACAACCGACGGGGCACGCGAGTAAAATGCAAGTGTGCCGTAGCGATACACTCGAGGACGATCGCACGACGTGCACAGGTTCTTTTGCTCGCACTCTCCGGTGTGCACCTGAAACACAACGCTATAAAGCGCAGTTTACACAACGGATGCTTGTTGCGAGAGAGCGAGCGAGCGAGAGAGGAAGATGAAGAAAGAATCGTTTGTTAGACAACGTTAGAGGCCACGTATGATAGCTTTGATTTGAAATGCGTTTTTTTTTATTAAATTGCATGTTTTTTACGAGGCAAAAAGAAATCACAATCAAAGCATCCACCGATGAAATCTTTTCAAAGTATCTTGTCAACCTGTGCATAGTGTGTGTCGACCGTGCTTTACAAGCTTTGAAATGCTTTCGAGAGAATCGTGGTTTCTTTGCCCAGAGAGAGAGAGAGAGCGCAGGTGAGAGAACGCCGCACATGTCAGAGCGCGAACGCGGCAATGCAAGCTAATTCGAACTTCGAAGTCAGTTGAAGTCTCTTTGTCTAGCGCTGCATATTTAAATTACTAATTTGCTAATGTTGACTTTAAATCAGTAATTTCATACAATTATGTGCCAGTCGTTTCTCTAACACACACACACTCTATTTACTATCGGAATGTTAGCGTTGCTCTTTTTCATTACGATCGATATTTGTAGTTTGCAATTGCAATAGTTTGCGCAGCAAAGATTAATCAGGTTTTCGGATTGATTTTAACGGAAAGCATGTCATACACTAATTGTGCGTCAATCTGGACATCAACTATGGTATCACATATCCTTTCCAGTATTGATTGCACTTTCGCAATAGCGTGCGCAATAAAATGTTTGTAGTGAATGTAGAAAGAAAAACCATTTCCAACTTCATCTTTATGTAATGAATCCCTGGACGTACCGTTTCCTCAATCCGCAATTGCCACTGTTAACGATAAGCGCCACCGCTAATACGCGCACAGAAACTCTCATTCTCGATCGAATGCAGTTTTAACGATGTCGACCGTCGTATGTCACCGAACTGAACCGAACGGTGCTGGTGATTTGACCGTTGGCTGAAAACTGGTGGTGCAAGTAAGTGCACTACTTGCACCAGCATACATACATGCGGCGACCGGGTCCAATCCCCGTAATGGCAAAGAAGCTCAAGAAAGAGTTGCTACAAGTCCAGCCAAAAGTAGCTCAACTGCCTGTTACCTGGACTGGCAGCCCCCGTAGCAGCGTCATCATCAGTCGCTCATTAGATGCATTTTGCCAATTCCTGCAGACGCTTCCCTGCATGCATCAAACATATGCCCTGTGTGTGTGTGTGTGTGTGTGGTCACTTTCAGTTTTGCTTTCGCTCATTCGCTAAGATTTTCTGCATCGTGATCATTGCAAACGCGGTTCCAGTTTTCTGTCCGTCCGTAATTGCGATCTATAAACATCGATAGCAATGTTTTCTTTTCTACCATTGATTAATAAAGTGCTTTCTATGGCAGTTCGTCACAATTACTTTATTGGTCAGTGGAAAGATAACCGGAAGAGCGATACGTGATAAAAAAACAGGTTAAAACAATCGATATTTCTTGCTTATTTTTCTTATTAGGAAACAATTATTGCCATGTTGTTCACATATTTATAATCTAAATGCGATAGAAAAACTGTATATTTCTGTATCATCATTAAAATATAATCCAAAAACCTTTAAATATCATTATAAAATTGTACATAAATACTCTTCTGCTTTGTGAAGATAGAACCTGATACGCTACCGTACATCCTGCTTGTTACGTTACTATTAAATTTGCAATAATGTCTTCTCATTTCTCGCATACCTAGTATCTTCTTCGCTGCAGGAAAAGAAAACGGTTTAAGTGTACGTGTAAAATGTTATAGAAAACATGTATAATATCGTTTATTGTCCGTTCAAATCACCGTTCCGTGGCCTGGGGCTAGATTTGATGCACATTTTCTACATGCACAATATCCTACAATACTTGAGTGTGTGTATATTTTTGTGTGCGCTCGTGAGTACTAAACAATCATTAACTCTAACATTGCTTTTTTTTATTGTGTTGCTTGTTATCTTTACTTTTGTTGTAAGATACAACGGAGTTTAAAATGCACCGTATAGATTAATGTATTAAAATGCAATTAAAGGCAAGAGTTGTCCCGGAATAGTGCTCATTGTTTTGTCTTGGAAGTACTAAACATATATATATATGTCCAAGGGACTCAATTTTAACGAGATTTGTCATCCGATTTGGTTGTTTTGTTAGTGCTGTGTCACCTTTCGTATGCTGTATCACAGCGTGAAGCTAACCTATCTATTAAGAAACATTAATTGTGTGTCGATTGGATGCTGTCCGGTTCCGTGGTAGTGTCCGTTGCGCCGATACTGTTGTTTCCATTGATTGTATCATCAAAATTATCGTTTACCGAAATACCTACCTTTTCCATCAATTCGGACAAACGCTTTGCCTTCCGTTCTTCGTTGTGGGAAATGATTGCACACAAATGTTCGGTTAACATTTCCTTCTTTTCCAATGCTTGATGAAGCTCTACCTTGGCTTTCAGGAAAAGGTTCTCTATGCTAAGATAATTTTTTCTAAAACAAAAAAAAAAACAGAAAATGTTTTACTATAGATGGTCTTAAAACCATGAACAGTTGCATTGTTCAACTTACTCAACACTTGAAAAATGCAGACTTGCCGCATCAATCTGTTTGCGTAAAATTGCTACATCCGATGCCAGCTCGGAGTCTAGTTTGCTGAGTTCGGATTTTATCTCCTGAATTTTGCTAGCTTCCGCCGCTGTTTTTTGGGCACTAGAAAACAAAACATTATTATGGTGGATATTAATATGAAAGTAGTACTTTGAAGAGCTTCTAGTCGGTCTTACTGTTGCTCTATTGCTTTATGAAGAATGTCACGTTTCTGTCTGTTCTGTTCTTCCATCATTTTTCGCTGCTGTTCAAAATCCTTCAGCGACATGCCTTTGAACGGAGTTAGCACATCGTTTAGGTTTGTTCGCAAACCGGTCGCACCTGGCGTACTAACCGTTGGTTCGGAATTTCTGCCCACCGTTATTGGTTGATTCGGTAGTACTAAAATTGATTCATCCTCGGGAGCATTCATCATCACCGGTAGAGGTTTAAAGGCAACAGCTTGTTGGATTGGATGTTGAGGATAGATGCTTGTGTCGACACAGCTGACGGTACTGAGATTGCCACTATTTACTGTTGTTGGTGGTGGTACAAATTTTACCGCGCCCGGCGGCACTTTAGGTTGTCTGCTGTGAGGACGCGACAATTCTCTTGCTGAAACGAGTGACCCATATCCCAGATAGTTACAGTCACAAAATGCAGTTGAATTAGTTAATCTACCTACCCGGCTCTTTGCCACCCGCCTGTCGAGTGATCTTGAAAATATCATCGTCAGAAAACCCAACAAATTGTTTGGACATTTTCGATAAATTCCCGTAAATGCAACAGTTTCTGTTCGGAAGGTCCTCAAATTGTAGTTTGTTTACGTAGACGCTGTCAAACAAGGCTTGCACAAATTGTCAAACGCGTTACGCTGTTCAAGGTGTATCGAAGAAAGATGTACTCACGCAACACATTCCACTGTGCGACACAAAAATCAAGTATATTTGATTTGACAGTTTTCATACAGTGTGCTACAATTGCTGGCTGATTAGCAATTGGCGTGGTCGAAATTTACTCAAATTTGTTTCTCAAGTTATTAAAAAAGGACTATGAAATGTTGCTGATATATAAAAACCTTTATTCACTTGTTTACATTACACTTTGTTTTGTTATATTAGCACGGCCTCAAGATCATTACACGTTTTAATTCCATTAAAAATATTGTGCATAAGTTACTTAAGTAAATGTGTTCTATATTTTTTTCTGGGGCAGTCACAATTGTTGGGGCAACGCTAGACCTGGCTAGTTTGACAATTAATGGAACAACTAAGAATAAATAAGTAAGTAAATGGGATGCGTACAATATTAAAGTGGTTAGTTAGCAACAGTCGTCCATTGTTTCAACAAAGATTTAATAACTTCATTTTGCAACGTTTCGACTCTTTCTCTCGATTGATTTTTTAAACAAATCAAAGTTTCCTCATCTATGTATAAGTCTAACATTTCGAGAGTTTTGCGTGTTAAATCTATGCGATCTTTTTCCTTAAATTGTTTTCCTTGTGGTACAACTTCAACATTTTCAATAAGCGTTCCAAGCACGTCGAAGCTTTGAAGACACTTTCGAACACATCCATCAGGGATCGAAGTTTTACATAGTTGTAATAATTTATCAATGATTTTTTCCTTATTTTCCGCATAACAGTGTTTGATGAGTGTTTGGGCGTACCTTGGAATACGCTCCATTAAGTAGCGTTCAACTGTTTCGTTAAAATATTCTGTGCAGTACGCCACAACCCAATCGAAAACACCTGGGAATGGTTTTTTGATAGCAACCTCCATTGTATCTTCTTCGTCGGGATTCGCTTCAAACAGCATGCGTTCAAGTATGCTGAATTCGCCATCAACATTGACCGCATGGACATATTCATCGTCACACGATTTCAGCGTTTCTAGCAGCAGAAGCGTTTGTCTCTCACCGAGACGCTTCAGATTGATTTCGTTGGTACTATTGCCCTGCACACTGCTGGTCGCTCCAAATCGGAAACACAAGGGCTTTAGTAACGCTCTCGGTGCGACAGACAACAGCACCCGTAAGGTGTTGAAGGTCGCATTATTTAGCGTCATTCTAATGCACGTAGGCAGGATATTTGGGCCAACGTTCAGGTACGCACTGATGATGCCTTTTTTCCGCTTCGAAAGACACTGCGCATCGTGCAGGAAGAAATCAATAAACTTATCAGCAATGTTGGTACGCGACACGCAAAAGTAACGCTTCAGAAAGGAATGAAAAGCTTCCTTATCGATATCGTCCAACATGCAAATACGCACCAGGAAGTAATCCATCACGGTGCGATGCATAAAATTGATGCTTTTCGTCGGATCGTAATGAATCATTATGAGACCAAAGCGTTGTAATTGTTCGTAGTGCTGCAGACTGCTGTAACCGTTGTACTCTAGCTCGTACGCAAGCTGTGCATGTTTCGTGTAAAATTCATTTTTTATCAAGCTCCTGGCCCACACGTGCAGCTTGTCAGTATTGTCGAACTTGCCGTACAATGTGTTTTCCAACTGGCTCTGCACAAATGTATCGTAAATGGAACCGATCTCATAATTAGTGTGCCATTGTATGTTGGGCTTGCGTATACGATCATGATAAATGGTGCCCATGATTTTACACAACTGTGGCACTTCCAGGAACGTTTTGCATCCGGTACCCTTGAGCAGCTTATCAAAATTGGAAATGAAAATTTGCACATTTTGTTCCAAATCAGGCGTAATCTCGTTTGGATTGCTGAGCCACAGTTGTTGGAAATATTTGTCGTATGGAAAGGTGGTCAAACCGTAGTTCGAAACATTCTTAAACGCTTTCTTTAAAACCGGTAACGAATCCTGCCTTGTGGCTATTACCAAAGCGCAACTTGGCAGCACTTTTTGCAGAATTTTAACTATAACATTCTGATATTGTTCTACAACTTCGTCAAATCCATCCACTAATAGGCACACCTGCATCTTTGCTAGACTTTGACGAACGAGCTCTTCTACCAACTCACTGCGGGAAGTTACGTAGAGCAGTTTTTGTAGTAATTGCAATCCATGCAAGGACGATATGTTATCGTCTTGCTGCATTCCTTTGGCTATCGTTTTGGCTCGCATATATAAACATATTGTATCATCAACATTCTGCGCTGATTCGGCAATGCGTAACAGTTCCGTCGTTTTTCCCTGCCCAGCAGTATCACTAATGATGGACACGGTGTTTGCTGGACGGGACAGCAAATCCGCATGTGTTACTATCGATTGACTTGCGCCCAGTAGATTACGATCCATGTAATACCGTTCGCCGGAGAGATAAACATCCGATTTTACCTTTATATCTGTAAGCGTACTCAATTCTGCAAGCTTCTTGATACTGTCAAAAGTTTCTTTTGTCAAGGAGTTTGTTATAGGCAAATTTTTGCCGTCAAATCTTATATACTTAATTTCGAGCTGCTCATAATCTACGATCACGTCACACAGTTCTATCTCGTCCACTACAGCATGTGGAAACTGGTCACCTGCGACCTGTTCGGAAACGATCGCTATTACTTTAACTTTCTGTTCGAACTGTTCCGCGATCTGGCGCGAATAATGTTCAGCATCGGGCAAATTCAGCAGTACAACGAATGCTGCTTCTCCACTGATTAAGTACTCTCCGAATGGTGCATCCTGAATGGTTCGAAATGCTTTTAGCAACAGTTTCATATCTTCTCCATTGCTTACAGCTAACGAATTTTCGATTTTTTTCGTTATTCGCGCTGCTGTCCATTCAACTTTCGTTTTCGACATGACCGTTAATTTGCCGACGCTTCCATTGAGACAATGCTTAATGTTGGTGTAAAGCTTCTCGAGGCTCTCCTTTTTAAATTCTATCCCTTTGGGCTGCTGTACGGCTAGTTTGCTTTTAAGCTCAATCATATCCACTACCGACGATATGCATGATTTAGTAATGAAGCAATCTTGCTGCTGTTGTTTTCTATCTTTTCCTAGCGTTTGTGCACGTTTGAGTGGGTCATCTATCAGATAGCGATCAAACGTTGCCTTGTTTTCCCTGAATTGATTGTTAAATAAATCGTCGATCGCTAGCACCATGGTATCATCTTTGGGTACTCCAACATAAAATGTAAAGCGTTCAAAGAACCAGTTTAACAGTTCCTCATCTAAACCTTTGTACTGAACACTACGTGCTGCCGGATTAACATCAGACGCGTTGATCATTTCCATGCTGAACACATCGGTAGAAAAAGTAACTGAGCTCAAGCTGGTGATGTCGAACGTTGGAACGATAGGATTTGTATACAGCATCTCGCATGCGATCATAAAGCTCAACCGAAATTGTTTCGCATTCTCGGAGAGACATTCCGCTTCCTTCAGGAATTGTTCTCGAAATTTTACAATCGGTTTCGAATCAGACTGCTGGTCTGCCAGTTCAAGAATTTCACCCGCAATCGCTTTTGCCACTGTTTCGTTCAGATACGTAAACGGTTTTGAAGTATCTTTTTTCCTGAATTGTGATTTGCAGTCGTTCGCTAACTGTTGTGCTGTATCGAACATAAACAGAGCTTTCCAGTGTTTTATCCGGTACTTTTTGATGCTGCTGATCGTTAGCGCTAAATGTGGTTTGCTGCTGGTATGCTCTCCAATAAACTTTCTTGTCGTTTCGTGAAAATCGTTCGTCGTCCAATAAATCATTTCCGTAGGCATACCATCCCGCTGGTATGCTTCCGATTCCCTATAGGTGGTGTAGGCATCGATGTACTTGTCAATGTTTGATTTTTTGCCATGCAGCACATCCTGGATGGATAGCGTTTTCGTTGCATCCATGGTTTGCTTGGCTTGAAAAAAGTAGAGCCCTTCGTTGTACGCTTCCTCGCCATTGCCGTGTACTTTCAAGATTACATCATCCAAAGCTCCGTAGGTGTTTTCATTCCCTTCGTACAGTACGGAATAATCATATTGACGGTGCACTAGTCCGATCACGTAGTAGTATAGATGCCGCTGAAAATCCACACCATCCGTTGTAGCTTTATTGGCCATTGCTCAACGGTGACGCAAGCTTTGAAAATAGAGATCGCGTAAATAATGACAAATATTGTGATGATGCGGTCCATCGTTCTGGGAACTGTGTGTAAGCCTATTAACTGATAATGTTAGCTTCAACGCATTACCTGTCGGGAATTTGGTACAAACGATGTTTTAATGAATCGAAATTGTATCGGTTACACTTTTACGCACTGTGCTTCACACCTGCTGCACATGTAAATATGGTTGGATTCTGGGCAGCATTAAGATTTCTACGATGGTCACGAGTGGCAACTCACCATAAGCAATTTGCAACTCTTGCCGATTAACTTCTACGCACTAACGTTACTTTACCGCCGTTTACAAACGTGCGACGATCACGTCGGGTTATGAATGACTGAACCGATCATCGAAGCAACACACTTTGTTTTGGTTTGTGTTTTACATAGCTGTCAAGCTATGTTAAGGTAGCCGCACACGCTAACACATGTTTGGCTGTGGCTGCATTACTGAAGCAGTGGTAATTTGATTTTTAAATGGAAAAATGAATTTACCTAGAAATGAAAGTTTTTCCACGTGATCGTCTAAAGATCAGGAAAACGTGATGAAGGAATCAAATCAATCCCTAAATGTGGTCAGTTATCAGTTTTATCTTTGCTTAGTTGATGTATGAAATATATATAAACGCGATTGCGACTGTTCCAGATAAAATTCAAATTCCACCCTATGGTGTATGAGACTGAAAGCCATGAGATTAATAGTGTTAACTAAACCCAGGCAAAGAAAGACCCATCGCCATGTAACAAATTATAATAGTTGCAAGAAACGACCATTCATCAATTGAAAACAACTAACGAAACGCATCATAAACAATTTAAAGTTGAATTTTATTTAATTTATATACTGGAATCTTATACTCTTTGGATGATGTTGTTTCTGTGTTTTGGTTTTTACAATTTGTTATACTTCCGAATTATTTTGTGTTCCGCTCCCCGTATTGTCCGCGGCACCACTAGCACTACCAACTTTAGTTGACTTCGTAGCGCCTGGAGTCATAGGCGATCGTTGACTGTGGAAAGTAATCCTTCGTTGGGATTTGGTGTTTTTGCAATCAGAACAGCGAAGAACGGCCCAATAAGCGTTTCTGCAATCGAAACATAATATGCATAATTGTATCGCCGCTTTATGGCACACCGCACTACTACTAAGCAAAAACCTCATATACTAACCGATAGTGTCGGCTACCGAGCGCATAGATGAAGGGATTAAGTACGGCCGAATGCCAGGTGAGGATCGATGCCAGCACGTGAACATCGCCCGCCTCTCCGGCAGATGCAGCATCCTCCAGCAACACGTTGGCGATCGTCAGTGGTAGAAAGCAGAGCATGAAGCATCCGAATATAGCAGCCGTGGTGCGTGTCAGATGTCGCTCATCATCGTCATTACTGGGCCCGGGTATGTTTCCGGGTGTGGAAGCTGCCGAAACCGTCGGTTTGGCCGTGTATCGTTGCATGTTGCGCCGCTGACGCCGAACAGCACCGATGATGGCCGTGTAGCAAAGCACGATAGCGCAGAATGGTAAGGCGAATCCCACGATGAATATAAATTTCTTTGGGCTGGCGGAAAAATGTCCCGACGAAGTGATCGACGGTAAAACGGTGCAGGAGAATGTTCGACGATCGAATCCCAACCGACCCCAAAGCTCAAATAGTGGCAGTGCCTACAGATAGTGTGTGTGTTGATAGTTATGGTAAAGATGTATCACTAGCACTTGGAACACGCATGGTCAGAAACAGTTTAAACCACACTTCAAACAAATTGTAATTACTCACCATCAAACCGTAAGGAATGGCCCAACAAATGGCAAGCTGTAATGGTACCATACCGGGCGTTCGGTAGACCGATCCGTACCAACTGGGATGCACAATCAGCACGTACCGATTGACGGTTAGTGCCACCAGGCTCAGCACGGATGTGGCCACCGTTCCGTAGAGCGCCACAGGAAACAGTTTGCACCACAAGCTGCTGGACACGAATGGCCATCGTCGTCGGCCATAACGCAGTGCCATCAGCGGCATGACCGCTACACAGAATAGCAAATCGGCAGTGGCCAGCGACATTACGAAAGCGGTCGTTGGTTGACGACGTCGCTGGCGCACCGGACGATTACGACCGAGCGCCAGTAAAGTCGTCACATTTCCTGTTGGATAAAAACCGTACCGTATGGTAAACGATGGAAATGGGAACAAGAGCGAAAACCATATTAGAGACGCCTTCTATTCGGAACGGTTTGGAACGGCGTGAAAGTGGTTCGATATAAATAGACAACAAACAAACCGATTGTGCCCAGTACCGCGATAAAGGTAGCGCTCGATGCGGCCACGATCGATATTTCTGTGGAGCAGAATACGCCATCCTCCTCGGCGTAGGCGCAGGGTTCGCTGAGATTTCCGATCGAGCCGTTACACATGGTTACACACTGCCACTGTTTTTTATTTTTTTTATTTTTATGTTTCACCGATCGAGATCACGATATGCCCTTAACTTCGGGAGCTTGTGGAATTAATTAAATATGTTTAGCTTCACCGCACACGTGTTAGCATACTGGTGTGCCTTTAGTTCGGAACACTAGCGGTACGCTAAGAACCATTCGAACAATGTAACTATATTGGCGGCCACGCACATAGACACACACTCGTACCGATGCGAACACCCCGGAAGCGATCGGCCTAGTTTCGTGGGTGATCGTAATTGATTAAGCTCACGGATCAAAAACTGTTCGGCGATATGCAACGCGTACAATCATCGGCACGAAACCGTGCGCTCTGTTGTGGCGTCAGCAAACAAACCGAATTTTTGATAGTGCCAACCGCAGCTTCCACTGTAGCCGTGAACGTGAATTCTATCGAGCGTCACACGATCACCACCAATGCAACTCCAGCATGAACTGTTGTGGCCCGGGTACGAACAGCGCAAGCTACGAATGGGGATGCTGGGATGCGAAAGTGAGAGTGATAAATATGAAAACGAAAAGAACGCCTCCAAAGACGCACCCGACACCCGTTAGGTTCTTGTGGGTTCTTAAGACTCGCGAGCACAACACGAACGTTCCGCCTGGTAAGGGGGAAGAGCTTGTGGGACTGGGGAAGGAAGGGGGGAAGGGAGGAGAGGGGGTGGGTGGGGATAGGGAGGTGGAGTTCGCGAAGCGAGGGACGACTGTGGCGCGCGATTAAAACGGTTGTGCGGACATCCAGCCGCACATATTGCGCGCACTAGCTGGAAGATAAGTCGAAGGGTGCTGAGTGGCTAGCGTGTAATAAGAACACCACGCCACCGCAACAGGCGCGAAACCACCACCCCAGCCAAACAACGCGCACCAAGGAGAAATGTTCAGAACAGATGCGTTTACCATACAGGCGCAGGGGCATGGGCCGCGAATGGGGCAGCTGAGCAAATGAACTGAAACTGGCAATGGGAACTGGGAAAACTGGCCGGCAAAATGAACGCAAACACCCGGAATGCAGATGTGCGTGTGTTTTTGCTGTTGCTGTTGTTGTTGTTGGGTTTGTTAGTTCTCCCCATTCGCCTTCAAGAGCCCATGCTGCACTACACAAGCAGGGAGAAGCAGTGAGTACTCAAGAAATGGTTCGGTGGCAGAAGTTGCAATACGCCGGGCGCTTATGAATCGAAGTGATTCAACATTTGGTTTGTCTCACGGCGATGCTCTTGAGAACTCTTGGATGGCATGGCTCCACGTCGGGGGAGTTTGTTGTTATGCTTCGATGCAATAAAACATAGAGCAGCGTAAGCGCATTTAAATATGGTACCATCTTCAGCGGTATTCATTCATAAAGTGTTTGGCGTTTTGTTCTAAACGAACGTTATCTGTAGGGGAAAGTTAGACACAATTCGAGGGACTGATTGATACACTTTTTCTGTTTACTGTTTCGAAATAAGTTAATACTTATGCAGGTAGTTATAAAAATGGGCGATATGATTGCATTTATCTGTAATTCAAGTTTGCTCTACCAAAATCAATTCCATCCTAAAATGTAATTTGCGTCTTTATGTACATAGTAAAGCGTAAAAGGTGTTTAAAAAGGGAGGTTCTCGATACCGCGAACTGATTCGTCGTTATTTACGCTACTCTGTGCCATCTGCCTATTCCTCACCTATCTGTTGGTTATCAATGAATTCGTTTGTTTTTGTGGCAGT
The DNA here is from genome assembly GCA_018908115.1 of Anopheles rivulorum. NCBI lineage: Eukaryota > Metazoa > Arthropoda > Insecta > Diptera > Culicidae > Anopheles > Anopheles rivulorum. The sequence goes on from CM032178.1 coordinate 23,990,988, forward strand.
TGAATGCAAAATGTGCTCTGCTGAGAATTTTTGCAAACAACCGACGTGTTGTGAAATGTATCTGTAAAACCCATAAAGCAGATAGTTTCGCAAATACATGGAGCAAGACAGTTAAGCTTAGAAAATTAAACGGTTTTTCTAGTTAATTCTAGTGGTTAATTAATGATGGTTCATAAATAGCCTATCGTCAATTCTTTCGATTAGTAAACAACTTTACGATATGCAATCCAAAACATCACTGGTTTTCGGAATGCCATCAACAACGGAGAACCTGATTCGTTCCATTAAATATTAATAAATTAATTAATAATTATTAATTTATTTACTAAATGGAACAATCTTCGTTTGCGTAACCCAAAGATTGGTTATATTTGGATTTGTTATGGTTCAACTGACTTTCCTTTAGGAGGAGTTCCGGTTTAGTCGTGATACGAACTCATGCCGTGTGGTTGTTGCCTTTAGTATGTAAGCTAATAATTCGCTGTACATTCTCGGAACAATATAAGGTGGCCTTAAGAAAAAGGTGTAAAATAAATGAATTGAGCAAATAGTAACATCCGAAGCACAGATTATCGTCAATCATGTGTAAATTTAGCTCAAGGTGATACAAATAATAGAATTAATATCTATAACAATGCACGACCAAAGTAAGATTCATATAATTTATTACTTATCAATGTGAGCTACTGCTTCTATTTCGGACATTATAAAAGAAGTTACTGTACCTTTAAATTCGCTGGCAATCTGTGCGGAACAGATATTTCCAACAAATGTCCTCATGACTGTGGGAAGCGATAGCCACGTGTTGAAGCTTAGGTGTGTGTACCGGTGGCCCATTCCAGTAGCTGCAGAGTGGAAAAGTTCAACAACAGTTTACCTTGACGAATTTCTTCCAGCTGCTGGAGATGGTGAAACCAACGGGAAACATTCAGAAAGCTTTCCTTTTCGAGTGGCTGAAGATTTGCCTGGAATGGGTAGGAAAAAAAAATGTTGGAAGCATGAATGCAATTAAAATACACAAGCAATGTACGCAATGCGTTAATATATACCATAGTTTCGTGGATCGTATGGAAAACCACAACATCCGCCACGGTGAGATTATCGTTCACCAAGTAAGATCGGGATTGCAAATAGAAATTTAGTTCCTGAAACAAATTAAAGCAAAAGGATAATGAAAACTGGCAACAACAAAGAAAGGCATGCGGGAACGTACCTCCAATAGGTTCTTGGCGGTGTGTTTATCCTTATTAGACGGGGCCACAAACAGGACAGCATAATCTAACCACTGCAGTATTTGGCATTCTGTCTCGATATCAGAATGAACGTCCCGCACTGTAGACTTTTTCGATTCGCGGATCAACGACTGTATGATGGAGGAAAATCCTGAGATGCTAGGTTCCGAGGCGGATTTGGTTCGGGTTAGAATCTGTAAAAGAAGCATTGCACATTAGCCGGACTGCCAAGAGCCACATGTAGATAACTAACCCGAACATACCTTTTCCGAATTGTAGCCCACTTTTCCGAGTGGCACCTCGAGAAAGGTGGCAATACGTTTTGTATTATCAACGCTGCACATGTTTAGGTTGCTATCCAGTTCCAAACACCGATACCGATGGAAAGCAGATGTTTTCTTATTTTGGCAACGTTTCGATCTGCTTGTCAAAGACCGGTGCTGTCAAAAAGGGTTTTCCAGGGTTGTTTTCAAGGGTTCGTTTTGAGAATTTAATTATACATTCTTTTAGTTATATTACTAACAAAACAGAGGTAAGCATTTGATCGTTTATTTACTCAGTTTTATAAACGAAATTTTAGGAGGATTTTAGGAGCTACAGCAGAGGCAAACAAATTAGACGAATTGTGCGAAATTTATAATTTACTATGGTAATTTGTTTGGTGATATACTGTGGTACTTTTGTTGATGGCTTTATTATTTTGTATGTGTATTGATTGTGTAGGTTTTTGAGCATAATAAGGAGTATAAAGAATATTAAGAAACTGTAATGATTGCATGTTCATATAATTTGTTTCTATTAAACAATACATAAAATGACCGATCTGAAGAACCATTCCCACAGTGCGCACTTTTGACAGCTTTTCTAACAAGGGAATCTTCTTCCTCGCTTTTCCCCCCGGCCTGTTTACAACGCAATTTCAAGCGAGAAGAGGTGAAGAACGAAACAAATAAAAAAAAATCGCGAAACATAGCGCTAAAAATACAAGCTATGAAGTCATATACACACAAGCAGTGAAGAAGCGTTGAAAAGAGTGCGTGCAACGTTTTTTACTGCCATAGCTCTCGAGTGTTTTTATTAGCGTCGAGGCGTTCTTCGCTCAAGACAGGTTCCGAATAAAGGGGGTGAAAATTTCCCGGATCCGCCATCGATTGGATCCATCCATTCGCCATTAACATTCCGCTGGACAGCAGTGACACGGTGTCGCGAAAGCAACAAATTCATCCCATCAAAGGAAACCCCACCCCGGAGCATCGAATTTGTGCGGTGCGCTTTAGGACGATTTAATTACAAAGGTAACATAGCATCGCTGTCACCGACAAATAATGGATAGATTGTAGTTGGCGTGTGCAAGCAAATGGTTCTTCTGCTGCATCTGCCCAATTGATCAAGCAACAAAGGTGATGGTTGAACGGATTATGTTTGATAAGCGCTGATGAAGATGTGGGATACCCGTGCTATACCCGTTTGTGCGTATAAGCAGCATGAGCACGACGAAAAACGGGTGCGAATTACGTCAACCAGTCAAAGTAAACCATGGCGTCGGGAAGCGCGAGTATCTATCAGGGTTATGTTCGTGTGTGTGTTTTTTTTTTGTTTTGCTCACTGTTGTTGACCGTGTTTGTGTTGCGCTCTGCACTGTGTGGGCCATGTCAAGCTCACCTGTGCTTATTGAATAAAACAACAAGCACGCGTGGTGTAAAAATATGTGCAAAGGCAAAACGCTAATTATCGAACTCCTCCCGATCGGGTGAAGGAGTACGGAACCCCTACCAGCAGCACCAGCGCGTGTTGGAGTGTTCCGTGGGGTGTTCTGTAAAGTTCTATTCGTTGCGAGCGAAAGACCTTCGGATGTGAATTGGTCGAATGGCCTTGTACGCCCATGTGTGTGTATGCGTGTGCGTGTGGGAGTTGTGTCGAAATTTTGTTGATAATTCACACACAAGACTGAAATTTCCCTCGCAATGAAAAGTAAGCCGTACAACGATGTGCGATCATAGCAGTCGTTAGTTTTGTTTGCCATTTCATCAATTCCTTATCTGCCGAATGGAATTCTTGTGAACGTTATCTTCCACGCGTTGTTTCCATTACCTTTTATAAAGTTTAATTTTCTGTGATTTCGTTGCTAAATTTTTGGTTTAAATTATGAATTTATATTTTTTTCCAATTATAAAAAGACCAGTAAACAGCAGGAGTATGTAAACAAGCTTAGCGCATTTAAAAAGCTTCATGAAAGTGTCGATAATAATCGTAAACATAGCATTCGCCCGAACAAAACAAAGCTCACAAAGTGTAGCGTAGGATTGACGCACAAAGAAATTTGCTTACAAATTTGCTTTTCTTTTCGAGCGGACAGGAGCAAAAAAGGAAAAACAACGTGCTGGCCCAAAGCGTGACTTTGATGCTAATGCAACCTCGAACACACATGCTGTTGAGGGTTGCATGCTAAGCGAACGACAAATTAAGGGTCGCATGTTCATCCTCGAGCACAGCTCCCTTTTGTCCCCGGGTGTCGCCAACAGTCGCCGTTATGGTTTGCCCACCGATCCACAGTTTCGGTAACGCTGATGAATCACTTACAAGATTGTGAAATTCGACCTTAAATTGATCGCCATTATCAAGTGTGTTTCAAATAGCGTGCATTAATACCACGAGAGATGTGTGACGGAGATGGGTCATAATCTAATGTTTCCTTTTCTGATGATCGGTTTCCTTTGCAGATGACTAAAGATGGACCACCACCGTACGGGTTCGTGCCACCACCATCGGCACCACCGAGCTATGCGCAGGCGGTCGGTGGTGTTCCACCGTCCAGTCCATTCACACCGCAGCAACCGGTACTGACCGGGGCACAGATTGTTACGACGGTCGTACCGATCGGTCCGCAGTCGACACACATGATATGTCCCAGTTGCCATTCGGAGGTTAACACCAAGACGACAACATCGCCGGGCATGATCGCTTACGTGTCCGGTTTCCTGATCGCACTGTTCGGGTAGGTTTCGATTTCTGGCGCACCCATACTGATTTGTGTTCATTTTTTTTTTGCAGATAGGTTAAAGAAGGTGTCCAGTGGACAGTGAAATGTATGTTTCACTAAACAATTGTATTGAACTTTGAGTTGTGATCAACGTTGAGATTTTTCTACTACTGAAAATGATAAGATACGTGTTTAAAATCAATTAATTGTGTTTGTTAAATGTATACATTAGTTATTTTTTATAAAACCAATTGAAAGTGCAGAATTCATTCCATAAATTAGTAGCAATACACATTAAAATATGGAATGAAACATTTTCTACAATCATGTTTCAGTGTTTCATGAAGTACTTGCACTAAGTGCTAAAAATATGTTAGGTGTTCTTTTGTTAAAATTACGAGTTTAATTAAAATTTGTAGCTTATTTTATCTCAAAATTATGTTTAGAAGTTTGGAAAGTGATTTTATTGACAACTGTAATGTTACTAGGTAAAGAACGATAAGTTTCTTAGCTTTTAATATTGAATTATACAAAGGTTTAGTACGAAAACTTCCATTCCCCTGCACTTAAATTACTATACAATACTAAATGATCTGTTATTTTTAATCTTCTTTCAATCTGGTATTTTTAGGTGCTGGTTAGGATGCTGCCTAATACCGTGCTGCATTGACGAATGCATGGATGTACACCATACGTGTCCGCACTGTAAAGCCTATCTGGGACGGCATAGGCGATAAAAAAAAAACCAGTGCGAGCCTAACACTGTGCCCCCCCGTACACATCTACCCAGTGTACAACGGATAATACATCGAGAGTAATGGTGGAAAAAACGGACGAGGCCGGGATGAAAATGGGAGATCATGGTCGTATGTTTGTGTGTGTGCTTAACGATTCCAAATCCAATATGCTTCAAACGAGACGATCGATCGGTGTCCTCTTGTGTTCTTGTAACTTGAGCTACTCTTACTATCCACTACCCTCACGTACGTACTAAGTGCATCGCGAATTGTTGTGGTTGATTTTGCAAGGCGGTTTAGAGCAAAACTCTAGGGCAAATACGAATAGAAACGGAATGGGTTCTAACAAGTAGGGCGCCATCAAAGATAGGGCGAGATAAAAGTTTAGGGCAAACAACAAAAAAGAAAAAAAAAACAGGAATACTAAAACGTCGACTGTTGTGCTTATTACGAGCCTTTATCGATGCACTTCGGATTCTCACATTAATTATGCGTGTGTGTATGCGTGTATTATGAAAACCTTTAGGATGTGGTTAACAATTAACGCGTATCGTATGTGTACTAAACTCCACTCCCGCCTTCCATTGCTACTTATCGATTATCGTTTCGTTCTGTTGCTGTGCTACTTTCCCATTCTCTTTATCGTTTTCCCATTTTTCCCGGATTATATCAAACATTTGGTTCTAAGTACATATACACAGCCAGACAGTTAGAGAGAGAGAGAGAGAGAGAGAGGGGCGTTACGAAACGACGCTAGAATCGCATGTGTTGGTGGTAAATGGTTATAGTTAGTAGGGTTTTTTTTTTGTTTCGATTTTTTTTTAATTTGTTTATTTTGCACGTGAATACATTTGTTCACACCGAGTTCACGCAGTAAAAGCAGTACAGTACTACTATTAACACATTGTTCGGATACATACAAGAGTTGGTTTACGCTCGCGTAGGAGGGTATGTGCCATGTGCGCGTTTGGCCATGTGTCGTGTTATAGCGCGCGAGGATACCATTTGACAAACATTTCGCTTCAATGTTGGTCTCGGTTGAAACCCTCTTCACGAATAAATCTGATTTAACACTAGGGCAAAACTCGTCTAATAAACCGACATGATATTAACGTAAATAAACATATTATCTGTGTAAAGTTTTAATTTGCTTCGTTTTAGTACGGTTTTTGTTTGCTTTGTTCAAGTTTAATAGAAATCTTAGTGATAATATCTCTATACTAAAATATTAAGGGAAACAATGAAACGTGTTTTTTGTTTTGCACAATAGCATAGTTATACTAATTAAGCGTCAAATAGTACAACCCATAACCAGTGCGAGCCTTATTTCCAAATGAATGATTAAACACTCTCAATGACAAGCTTATTTCCGTACGATATGACGTAAATTATACGTCCACATATCAATGATCACCTAACGTGATGCCTCGATGCCATCAAAAAGCTTGATGGGACAATCATTTTGATGCCTGCCAATATGTGGCAGCGAAGCAATTGCTAATTCAAAACCCCTACCCGATTGGCATTACATTGGCGCGCTTGGCCGTTTTTGGCGCTATTATTGACGGCAGTAACCGTCATCATTCATGCACGCTGTCGAACGATTACGACTGACTGGTGATGGAATAATTTTGCTCGCATTTGCCCCGTTGGCGATGGGTATAAATTGAAGCTCAATCACACAATCATCCGGCCTCACACACTGGCGCTGGCGTTCGGTTGCCATCGGGCGTTGCATCTCAGCACAAGGTGTATAGTAACAATGCACCGTCGGGAGGGCAGGCGAGTCGTGATGTGGTGGTGTTTTGTAGTGGTATTAATCCTGCCGGCAGTGGTGGCAGGATTGGCATACGGTGGCACCACGGTTCAGGGTAACGATTACAGTGAAACAGTTGCTACGTTTGTGTTTCGCTTTATACGTGACCATAAAGGCTTAAAGCAGGGCATTGTTTTCGGGTGTGATCAGAAGTTATTGCTCATTTACAAGGTTTTATCGCAATTGGCCACCATCGGTGTACGGACCTGGACGGTGTCTATCGACCGGTCGAGCTCATCATCTGCACCGGACGGGCACGAGCGGTTTTCGAGCACTCTTCGACGGTCGCTCGAATTTCATCAATTTGTGCTGCTCGATATGGGCTGTGCAAACGCACCGGTTGTCCTGGAACAGGTGAGTATAGGCCCTGTTTATCCAGTAATGGTTCTGCACAACGTACACTGCTGGCTATGAAGAACATGTGGCACTTTGGCAGTGCCGGACAATACCGTTCCTCTCCTCGGTTTATGGGGAAATGCGACCCGTTGTATTTATTCTTTCGATAAAGGCCAAAGAGTAGCTACAGTGGCTACACTCTCGTACCTAGTGCCAGCAGGTATTATCAAAGTATGGCTTAACGTTGACCGACGACGCTATGGGAGAAGTTAATGTGTGCTAACCATTTTGCACAAAGTGGGCGTTGGAATTGTAACAGTGGCCTTGGTGCCATTAGCACTGTGCGGTGTGTTGCACACACGTGTGCAAAATGGGTTGGCACTATAAAGGAAAGGGTTTGCAACTCCAAACCATTCCTTGTTTGTGCTGTAAAATTAATTGAAATCGTTCACACATTTCTGCTTAATATTTCAAAACTTAGTTTCCCTTTGAAATCTTTAAAAATCAATCCCCTTTGTTAACATTGTTGTGCCCGTTGTTCTGCTGCAGGCGTCGAAATATGAACTCTTCAATGCTTCATTCCATTGGTTGATAATTGATAAAAATTACAATAGCAACGTGGATGGCAACAAGCAGATGATGGCCGCAGGTAGTAGTAGTGCCCGTTTCTCGGCTACGGCTTCGGCTACGGTCAAGAATGGTGAGCTGTCTGACCGAACGGACGGCAGATCAGTGCAATCCTTCACCAACGATACCAAGCTGGACAGTGCCGAGTTTGACCGTGAGCGGCCGGCTAGCGTCAACAGACGAGCGAATGCTAAGGGCGATGGGACCTTCGGACTGCTCGCAACAATGAACGTTAGCAGCAATGCAGAAATAACCGTGGCATGCCCCACGGATACATCCTATCGGGGATTCACACTCTATGATCTCTGGTAATCATCCGTTTTCCATTGTTTGACGTTGCACCAGTAGACGGCCAGTGGTTTGCAAAAGGATGCCATCCCATCCACGTCACGCTGGGCCATTATCGGTTTGCACCTTTGCTTCGGTTCTTCCACGCGTATGGACACGCACGCACACAGCATCATATTCTGTCGCTATATGCACGTGGCCAGTAGTGCGATTAGCCGTTATCGATGTGTGCAAATCAATATTTTAGAACGAATAAAAAAAGCGAACACCCTGCCGCCCGCTATGGAGGAGACGACGACTAGCGTAGAGATTAGTCTGTTCGGGAGGTGATAAACAAAATGGAAAGTAGTAAAAAAGAAAAAATAACTTTGAGACTGTGTTTCCGCCCGGGTTCGAACCGGGGACCTTCTGCGTGTGAAGCAGACGTGATAACCGCTACACTACGGAAACAACGGTGAAGGGAGAGCGATTAATGGCACACGCGTTAGGGAAGAGATACATATATGTTTTTTCATCTACTAAAACTATTGAAATTTGCTATATTTTCTCAATGTTTTAGCAATCAAGTTATATAAGCGAGTATTACATGTGAAATATATTTATTTGTTTTAAGTATATCGATTTATTGATCACACTTCCTCAACGATGTTTAGCAACATTTGTGATGTTATATAAAACACAATAATATTGCTTAATTTAAATGTTGAATTTTATTGTAAATATTACAGTGGTATAGCTCTACAAAGACTTCCTGTTTTAAGAATAAAATTTTCAAATGATAAAGCAGGTGAAAACTGACTTGAAAGGCATATTTAGCATTACAATTTGCTCATTATACGAAAAACTCGTTAAATGACTAAAAATTGGTAAAATTTTGTAGAACATGGCTATATCGCTCAGAATAGCATTTTAGATAAATTTAGATATATGGTTTTGCTTTATCATTTATAACACTTCGTCAAGTTGATGTTTTATGATGTAGTATATATAACTAATTTGCATTTAAAATTTCACGTAGCATTACAATAGAAATACCACAAAAGCTAAATTGGTAGGATTGAAAATAAGAGTAGATACAAAGTTCACTTTGTTTGTAATTTATTTATTTCGTGTTTGGTTTAAATGAACTAAAATTGCATCGCAATCATTTATTAAGTTCTAAGTGTTTCTTCGCTTCTATGCGCCTTACTAAAAAGGATCTCGCTCTTGTACGATAAAGCATAAAAATTGCTTACCTATCCGTAGCACAAAACCCTAAGCATATTTTCATAACCCATCCTTGCCTTGCTGTGGCTATGCGCGGTCTTTGTGTTTTTTTGTTATATTGTTTGTCCCGTTTTGCCAAAGGAATCCCGGTTTCATCAGTGGCGGTAAATTGAAAATAGAACCGCTGGGCAGCTACAGTACAGCCGGCGGGCTGCTGATAGCGCGGCGCGAAACGACCGTCGTCCGCCGTCGGAACATGGACGGGCTGAAGCTAAAGATAATGACCGTGGTGACACAGAAACCACACCGACCGTTCGAGCTGTACCTTACGACGCCGCAGAACACCCATCTCGATTCCGTCCATCGCTACAACTACGGCCTGATGAGCATGCTGAAGGATTTCTACAACTTTACGTAAGTTCTTTGCCTGTTGTCACGCCGTGGCTAAACTTCGATTCATTAAGCGAAGAGGGAAACAGGGGAAAAGGGGGTGGAAGGGAGGAGGCTAGAGGGAGGAGGAGAGGGGTGGATTGTTGAGCTTGGACGCGCTGTGCGCTCTTGTGGTTTAACTTTTCACACATGATTGATGATTATTATGACGCTGGTGGCCTGGCCAGATATGTTCGATGATGATGTTTGTCGATGAAGTGGGTTAGGTTAAGCGAGCGAGCAGGCGGCGAAAGTTCCCGCCTCGCTTATTGG
>CM032178.1:24027904-24055347 GCA_018908115.1 Anopheles rivulorum
CAGCGATTCGGCAAGATTGAATTTGTATTTAATTAATATTCATACAGCGGTATCGTTGCGTTTCGCTTTGGCTTCCATGAGTGAATGTATCCAATTAGGTGGATTGCAACAAACAAAAAAAAACACAAAAAAAATCACGCGGCAACGAAAGGGCAAATAAATTAGCACCGCTTGTAACGGCGGTTGACAAGCAAAATAATATATTGCAAAAACAACACACAAAACCAAATACGCAAACCCCCAAAAGCAACAAAGAAAAAGGTTGCGAATGTTGGATGGACTCTTCAAGGTTCATCCCACTCAAAAGGCCTTGTGGCTGCAAAAGACACGGGGAAAAAAACAAGGGAAAGTTTATCAATATTGTAGGTTTTCCAAGTCACCGCCACAAGTTTTGGGGTGAAGTGAACGCACCCACCGTGAACGGGCGCAGCTCGACCGGTAGGGCCGAACGTCAGAATAGAATGAATTACCCGGTATGAAAGAAGAGTGATGTTTGTGGAAAAGTTTTCCATTGCCGAGTAGGATTGCGTGATTAATTAATGGTCGCGGCGAGTGCCCAGCAAAGTGAGGTGTGCTTAACCCACGGGCGAAGGCACGGAGCGAATTGCACGCAATTTCGGTGAGTCAATAAATTATTACCGAGGTGTTTTGCAATATCGCATCCCAATGGTTGGTGGAACAGCGAAGCGAAAGCAATGTTTGTTGTTTTTCTTGACCGTGATGGAGTTACGTTAGTTCGTACGTACCTTCATCACCGCCAGAACCGTGAGGTGAAGGTTTTTTTTTTTCGGGCAGCTTCTTTTCGTCCCGTACGTTGCTACCATTTTCTTTTGTTTCTCAGGGGAGATAAATGTGGCGACAACGAATGATAAATAAGATTATCGGCCAGAACCAGATTGATCGACATGAAATGTGCCAACAGCATCAAAAAAAAAAGGAGAGAGAAATGATCGCCACCGCGAATGGCTGCATTCGAAGAAGCGTTGCAGAGTTTAAATGAGGTCTCGTAAAATTTGCAGTCGTTTGTGTCCATCGATCGTTATCAGGAACACACAAAAGAAAAAGGGAAACCCATCAGACATTTGTTCGGCTGCGCGGATTTCGGTGAAGGATTTCTTTTGTGCCCGTTTTTGGTTCCATGTTCCAAGGGACTTTTCTGCCACCAGAAATGGTACGACCATTCGATTCGGTTTATGGGTACGAAAAGCTTGTTAAATCTGTAACCACAAGCACTCGACACAAGACAGTTTAACGGGGCAAATTATGTGAAGCAGAGTTTAAGTAAGCAATCGATACGAAGGTTTTTGAGTGTGTTTACTAACTCAATTTTGTTGCATTATGGTTAAGTGCCATGGTTAAGTGTTTGGCAGGTAAGTATTTGACAGTAGAAAAATAGTTTTAAAATAAGAGATAAATCAAGAAATAAAAAGGCACAATAAATGTGATTTGCAAAATAAAAAAGGAAAGTAAAGAACAATTACAAGAAAAGTTTGTTTAAAAAAGGTAATAATTTCATTATTAAAGTATAAACAAATAAAAGAACGAACACATGCCATAACTTTCATTATGTAAATAGCTTGCTTCTTTAGTGTGCTGTGTGCGTTAGTATGTCAGCAACGTTCTCTTTTTGCATATTTTATTTTTTTTTTGTTTTAGGCTCACTTATGAAAGCTTAATCCCCTCCTCTCACCGTGTCCTAAAATATGTGGGAGTGGGCCACCCAGTGGGTGTTGGATGTTGCACGTGCTTTGCACCGGCGATGACACATCGGAAGTGAAGACGGGTAAAAATGTAAAAATAAACGCTCCAGCTCGCAAACTACTACTTTGTGAATCCGTCTTACATTGCACCAGGATACCGATGACCTTCCCATCCACCCCTTACATCCCTCTCCCCTTTTTTTGCTCTGCTCCTGGTGAATGCTCATATTTTACGGCATAAATGAAATAAGGAACGGGTTCACGGGTTCACGGCACGGTTGTAGCACGGTGCGGCAAGTTTGCCAGTGCCCGGGGTGCTGGATTAAAGCGACATTGCTCAGGGCTTACGTTTTATGATCTTCGTTCGCACCGATTCAGTCAACCCGACGGGCATGCCGAAACCGACGAATACCATACCATGGGAACTCGCTTTACCATAGCTCCGTTTTAATGGCAGCTCCCGTAGTCTACTCGGTTGGTTTCGCTGTGTGTATGCATAAACCGTACGCGACCAGGTTTCAGGCCTTTGCCGGCTTCGAACGGCTTGAGAACGGGCTGGGCTGGAGCGCCCGTTTTCTTTTTCTGTTTTGTTTTGTTTCGCTTCTGCCACGTCTAGGGCACTCGGGACGGGCCCGTTCGCAGCAACTTTTCGCAATCGTCTCGAGGATCCTCGTCGAGTCAGGATGCTGTAAGTGATACTATCATCGTTTGCGCTTATGGAAAAGAATATTTCCGACCCGACCCGTACGTTGCCACCGCGCGAAGGATGTAAGGATTTAATGCTTTCAAAAGGTAGGGGACACTCGAGCCACATGGTAAACCTGGTACGGTTCTAACGGCGTAAGATTTTTCTTACGTATGCACATTCGTGAAACGGTGGAACGGTTGTGGTTGCATTACTTGGTCATCTTATTTCGCTGTAAATTTTAGCTTAGATAATGACTAAGACGAATGTAGCCCGTAAAAGGCACAGAATTGTGAGTGGGGGTTTGTTTTCTTCTTCCAGTGTTGTTGTATAAATTAAATACTAGAGAATTAAAAGTTTATTTTGCATTCATAACTGAAGCATTCCCATGATTAATAGGTGTCTTCTTGAGGAACAGAATGTCTCATTTCAGAGTAATTGTCACGTTCTCTTGTTGGGAAGCAGTAACTAAGTATGCTTGTAGTTTTTTATCGTTGAAGTACATTGTACTGGTTTATGTATGATCATTTCAATCTTTGAAATTTATTCTATTGTTTTTTAAGACCGTTTAGGATAAATTAAAATAAAAGTAAATAATTGTATTAATTTAAGCGGAATACTGGCTATATTAACAAAAATTAATACAAGAATAAGAAATATATGAAAAGTATTAGCCCAAGGATAAGAAAGAGGTTAAGAAGCCCTATTATAGATAATGTATGACAAAATGGAATGTAATCTACAAACGATTAAGACTTTCGTATTAAGTCTAAATTTTAAATAATATCTGAAAAGTATTACACGTTTTTCTTTTTAGAATTTGATAACAAACAAACGTCTTTCATTTACTGACATAAATATTTGCAACCAAAAGTATATATTTTTGCAAAAAAAGCTCTCTTTTCAAACATGTTTTTCTCTTCCATTACTTTCACACGGAGAAAGGCTCCTTCGAAGGAGTAACAATCTGCAGCTATCTGCAACGTTGAACCAATCTCAAAACAAACCATCTCATCATCGAAAGCGATAAAGTGCGGTCCAGCATGGTTGGTTGGTTGGTTGTTTTTTTTTTGTTCTTCGCCTTGCCAACCACAAACAAAGAAACCCGCCCAGTGTTGCATTATTTACGAAAGCGCATATGATGTTGATTGTGCTCGAAAAAAGCTGCAATGCAGAAATTGAGTCTATATTAAGCTGGGCGGTACTGGGACTCATCTGGGACGGCATTATAATAAGTTATCTTCGGTGTCGAAGCAAGGCATGGTAATGTGCCATGGCACATGGCCGTGTCGAAATGAATTTGCTCGGCACAGCAAAATACGTACGTACGAACCATTTGTGGCCGGTTGTGGCTGGTGGTAGATTGTGTGTTTTGTTTATCCAGATTAGGTTGCAGCTAATGTCAGGGGTATAATATATATATATATACATGTGGCAGGGTGTATGTAGAATGGCAAGAAAAACAATGCGCTCAATCTTCAAAAATTGCATCGGAAACTTTACTGCAAACAACACAAAAGCAACTGTTTACACACGACAATGGTTTCGTCGTCGTTCTTCAAGCAAGGCAAGATGTACGGGGTGTGATGAAAATATTACTTTTCTTTATAGTCCATACGCTATTTAGTTATTTTATGTCAAAGATGTTGACATTATTTTTTGAACTTTTAATCTAATTTATGATACTAAAATGTATCGAACTCCAGGAGCTCAGAAATTTCTTTATCGCGAAGCAAAAACCGGTCTTCCATAGCACGTGTATTGGATGCCTTTTATGCGTCCAACAGAGACCATTTCCAGCATTAACAGCTTGTTGCGCGCCTCATGTCGACCGTCCCGTCTGAAATGGGGGGCTCAAGGAAATTGATATTAAAGTGTTTTTTATTTGGCATTTAATATCAATCGTTCGTCGGCCAGCAAATCCCGTAATTCATTCTTTGCATCGAAAGCAAACACCATCAATCGACCGTGGTGGGGATTGTCCTGCCGGAACAAGCGATCCGATCGGATGAAGTCTGTTGCGAGGCTTCGAAACATTCCTCCATTTTATTGCGGTTTTGAGATTGCATGTCGAGATAGTGATGTCACAACGGATTTGTGAAGTGGTTTTTTTTGGTACTCTCCACCCATTCCTGCTACCCCCTTCTTCCCCTTTTGCCCTTTAATTCTGAGTGTGAAGGTTAGGTATGGTGTGGGAATCGTTCGGGACTCGGGTTGCAGTCGCGCGGTGATCGTAAATCGTACCCCGTACGGCCGTACCCGTCGAGTTTGTTTTTGGTACGTCTGAGACAACTCCTGTTTTGCACAAAAAAAAAAAATAAAAGGGCAGATAACCTGTGCCACAAAACACGAAACACTGGTCCACCTTCCAGCGGTTCCACCAAGTGATAAACGAAAACCAAACACGATGACGGCCCACGATTGGGCGAGGGCGGTAAAAGATGGCACTCTCGCTTGTTGCCGCCATTTTCCCAGGCGTGACACTCGGGTGCTGTTTCGTAGTTTGACATTCGTTCACGGTTCAAAGGAGACATTTATTCAAAGCGCATTCGACAGCGCCGGAAGATTTATGGCAACCGTATTAAGCCGCGCCAAAGAACGGTCAAGAAGAACGGTGACTGTAATTAAGCCATCCGTACCCGGTGCCGAACGTCAGTTTGCAGTTGGCCGTGTTGGCCCCGAAACGGTCCCAAGTTGGTGCTTCCGGCCTGACGTTGTGGATCTGCTATCGACACAATAAATCTCCATACACAGCCGGGGTGACTGTGTGTGTTTTTTTTTTTTGGTGTTGTTGCGATCGCTTCCCTCTGTCTCTGTTCCGTGTTTCAGCCGAATGCTTCAGCTTGGAACGTGTGTCTCCCATCGTGGGCTTTGCACCGGGCAGCAACGGTTCGAACATCTGGATGCAAACTTTTTCGTGCATCCTCCGAGATTCGGCAGCGCATGATGGTAAGAAATGGCACTGTTGGGACAGTGGCTGAGCTGACAATGCTTTTAATGGCATCGAATGCACCTACCTTTTGGTAATGGTGGTGTATCACGCCGGTTGGTGTTGTGAGTGCAAGACATGTTAACACCATTACAGGTAATTATGGATTAGTGAAGATGCCGATGTGCATGGAACCGTTTATGGTACCTAATCTTTTGCACTGCAATCGTGGTTGGATTAGGTTTGTGGCATGTTGATGGAGAATTCAAAAGATGTACTTTTAGTAGAAACGCGTTCGGGGGCTGCATTTTATGGAAAATTCTAGAAAAAACTTATGGTAGAATAATTTATGAAAAATATTTTATATATTAAATAGTTAATTAATCAATAATAATTAAATTATCCAAATAAATATTAAGTTAATAAAACGTATTAAATGTAACGTAGGCTAAAAAGTTGTTAATAAAAAGGCAATTTATACCAATATGAATCGTATTATAGTCATTTCGCTTATCTCTTCTTTGTTGAAATCATTTCGAGAACTTTTAAGTTTCCCACATTTGGACCATCTTGGAATCAACAATTAACGTTGCATAAAGCCTCGTGCCCACCGATTACCTAAAAGGATTTTAACTTTCAACATATCCGTTTGAAAATAATCCTTTCTTATTTAGCTATTATCCCTGCGTGAAATGGAGACGCATGGTACTTCATGCACGGGCACATTGTAGAGCACGTTGCTGCTGTTGCTGCGTACCGTTCAACACCTATATCCCACCGCCCCCCAAAACCGGGCAGAGTTCATTACAGCCGGACGTCTTGATGAACCCCGGTTGGCACATTCACGAAATAGCCCAAAACCAGATGTTCGGGAAGAGTTTTGTATACTTTCCGCTCTGTGCGGATCGTTAGACAAACCATAGGGTAAACCACTTACTCTGCCTGGCTGGTGCCTTGAGTGCTGCTCAAACAAGCTGTGTGCTGTTGGGGCTGTCGCTGTACCGCTGCAGCCGGAGGGATCGTTTTCGTTTTGGTTTGGTCGCAAAACTTTCGATGAGTTTTTATGGTTTGCGGAATGAAACAAACCAGAAAAAAAAATTGCCACACGTTTGCTGAAAAAGAATGGAAACATTACAAGTTGCCCATATTTGATACGCAAAAATGTTTGGTGATTTGGTGTGGTAATGATCCTGCCCGGTAAATAAGCTTTCTTGTGTTTAAGCTCATCGATTGATGAGCGTGAATCTTCTCCGTTTTGCCAGCTGCAGTTTTATGAAGATGGCAAAGCTGGCAAACCATGGCGACAAGAAAAGTGGGTCAGCAAACGGACCGTACAAGTTTACATAGATATTGTATACAGGGAAGTGAAGCAGCAATTTCATCATGAAAGCATCATTTTTACGATCGTGTGGCTACCTAAACGCATACCGGCAACCGGATGTATCCTGGCTGCGTCGGGTGACGGGGGCTGTCTCAATCGGCCCCCCTCCCCGTACCGAAAGGCTGCCCGGGTGTGTATGCATCGATCGGAGCGTGCATGAATAGAATGGAAAATGTCAATTTTCCTTCGAAGAAGCAAATATTTGCACGGAGAAAATCACATTTTATCAAAGGATGAGAACTAACTCAAAGGATGCGAGGATTGACGCTCGTTGGCAGTGCGGATCGATTTCGTTAGCTTCTGACCGTAAGATGCCATCAATTTCTGAGCGAAGATAGAAAGCGGCAGCACTGTTCAATCCTTTACCCGTCGATCGTGAGCGGGCGACTGTCTTGGGATCCAATCAGGGATCCCAAACCTTTCCCCTTTTTCGTTACGGCTAGCGCTAAACCGACACCCGGACAGAGTGTTTAGCGTGGGAAAGCGATGAAAGAGTTCAATTTTACACTAGAGTAGCTTCCACGCCCCCGATAGCGGCATAAGGGTGTGCACAACAACGCAAAAAACAACCCCCGATCCGACTTCATCATCGATATTATGAGTACGGGTGGGATTTTGGTTGGAACTGGTTCTAAAATTGAACTCCACACCCGGGTCCCCAATTTCGAGCGTACTGTCATAAAAATATGCAGCAAATAACTTCCGGAACTGCACCCGTGTTAGGGTGGTTATGCGTGATCGGGAAAAAGTATGAAACCGTTGGTTGTTTGGTATCAGGCCAAAATCATGACTCGTATTGTGTACTTTATGGTACGGCATACGGAAGTTATAAATAACTTATCTTTTGTTATAGAGCTGGGATGGTATGGTGGAGTACAGATGTTACACTGAAGGAATTGTACCTTGGCTCCAACTGGAATTGTATTTTTTACTTCGGAATGCTGGACTTTTACTAGCTAATAATTGGAAGATGAAATGAAAGAAAGTTTGGGTTTAAGTCTGAACTGTGCCGTTCTACGCCCATATACCAAACTGATCCATATACTGATTGACGGATTGTATGAATAACATTTTGTGCCTGTAAAGAGGTGAAAGATTGAAGACACTATGACATACCGAAGCGATGATCAACTTCAAAATTGTGACTCCCTTTACAAAATACCATTATACACCGGAAGAAATTGTCGAAGAATGTGCGAACTCTTCGATTGATGTGAATTCTCGCAATGAAAGTTCCATCCGAGTTAATAGCGACTTGTCCTAACATTAAGATCAATCGTGTCCGAAGTGATCGTCTGAGAATGTAGGTATATCGTAGTCTCGTCTTTGTCCCAAAGGTATTTTTTTCAATAACAACGAAAGTACCATCTTGCATAAAGAATGTATGTTACTAAAACCCAGGAAATTGTCACATTCTCTCACCTATATAAGTATTTTCTTCACTAGGATTGACACAACTGACTACCCTGTAAATTCTGTAAGTTTTGACGTTAGCTGTCAATTAGTATGAATTTGACATGCAATTGCATCTGTCATTTTCTAGTTTCTCACCCTTTCACGAGTCCGTCCATATTGAAGATGCTTTTTTTGGGCAAATGAATGTAAAAAATGTAGCAATAAATGTAGCATGTAGCTGTAGGCCTAGGCTGAGGCCCAATAGAGGACAGCGGTCATTACATTGACACATTCTTGACTAATTATTGTTCTTTAGTATTTGATTCTTCACTAGTTTCTTCTTTAGTATTTGAGTTCCTCTTAGCAGCTTTCAAAGAGATCATTTCAACAATAAAGCGGTAATTATTTGCTTGCGTTGGAATTTAAAATAAAATCGCTTCGTCTTTCATAAATTTGAAAATAAAATTTAAATACAAGAACTTTTTTATGAAAATCCTAACAAATTAACCACACATCCTCAGCCATACAAATAACACAATTCTCTGCCCTCTTCGTTACAATGAAAAGAGTATGGAAGTGTGTCTGTTTGTGTGAGGGATAATACTCCAATAAGCGAAAGACAAAAACAATTGATGGAAATGATACATTATACACTTATTTTCTGCGTTCTGAATTTTAGAATAGACCCGATCCCACATCATCGAAACAGAAAATAGGGTTCCACCATGCCAGTGGATGTACATACTCATGTAAGAAAAACGAGGGAAGAATGAGAGTCTCGATACACGTGCGAGTGTTAACATTCATGACCTGCTTCATAAACATGAATCAATGGTTTGGTGTGGTACGCAGCAGTGACTTACTACCACCAGTACCAGCCACCGTGCCTGAAGATAAGCGATAAAAACGAAAGGCGCAAGCATTGCGCCATTCGTGATTCACTTCCAAGACGTTGCGCGCCACCAGCTGGCGTTACAGCTGAGGCGGAATATGTACGCAGCAAGTAGATGTTCATATGTGATTTATGTGGATATGGTAACCGTAAGCGCTTTGGTGTAACCGTAAGCGCCATTTGCGTATGTGTTTGGAGGCGGAGGCGTCTTGGGTTTGAAACGATGAAATATTCATCGTCACAATAGCTGTCTTCCAGCATTGTACTTTTCCTTTGCAATCTGTGCTGACAACAACCAGGAGAGAGAGAGAGAGAGAGAGAGAGAGAGAGAGAGAGAGAGAGAGAGAGAGAGAGAGAGAGAGAAAAAGACCCTAACGAAACTTCTCCACCGAGTCCGAAATCCACCGAACCGAACCGTCACCAAACAAAACGAGACGGAAAAGCTACGAAACATATGATAATGAAGAATACATTATTTAAAATGCACTCTTCCAAGCGTCATCATCAGCATCATCATCATCGCCGTTTGCCACACCGTGCGGCAGGGTGCGTTGTCTAGTGAAGCTCCCAGAAAGGGAGTCCAAATCGTCCAAAGATGTTACGAATCGCCCGCCAAATCCGGACACCCGCTGTAGGCCGTGGAACGCTCCGTCGGCAGGCAGGCGAACGAATGATTTTGGCATTGACCGAAGCTAGCAGACGCTAGTAATGGTATGCAGATGGAAATTTGATCTTATTCCCACATGGCATGGCATTCCCTCGCACTGGCACTGTTTCTTTTATCGGAACGTCGAATGCAATCACCATCACCGATGAAAGCATCTGCCGGCGGTTCCCGACGGGTAACCGGCTTCTCACGCGAGCTTAAGACTCATGCAGTACAAATCTTTTTCCCCAAATCCGAACAGCTGCTCCACATCGAGAAACCTTTAATGGCTTCAATGGCGCATGGAAGGAAATGGGCAGCAACGTATCAACGCGTTTTGTGTCTCAAGTGTTCCACCGGAAGGCGGAATCAAAATCAGTACCCAGTACACAGCGCACTGTATGGAACAATTTATTAAGTTTAGCAACTTATTATTTCGCTAACTTTTTTAGCTTGTTTGCTGAATAGTTGTCGGCCCACCACTCCGACGGAACCACACCTCACACAAAGGTTTGAAGCGTTCAAGGTTGGGATAGGGGAAGTTTTCTATTTTGGTCCATTACGCCAATCATTACGCCACCCGCCCCCCCCCCCCTGCACACGGGGGCTACACGGGTTCGGGTGTTTGGGCGTCGTGCTAAAACTTTCACCTCTCTCGAGCTTATTTTATCATTTGTTTTGCTCAAAGTGCCAAGGTTTAGCCGGTGTTGCGCCCCCGGTCTGACCCAGGGCTCGGGGTGAGCTTTTTTTTTTATGTGCACATTTTCCAAAACCAGGCGCCAGGCGCCTAGTAGTAGTTGCGCCACGAGGTGATAAACTTTCCAAAAAGAAGCTTAATGTCAGGTCAGGTTACTACTACCCGGTGGAGCATGTTGGCGCAGAAAAGTTTCCCGCACCACGGCAGCCATTGGACCATTTTCCCATGACAGTTTCCCACCCTGGGGATGGGGTGAAGGGAAAAAGGACACATTGTATTATACATGTACACCGGAAGTGCGCTTCCGATATGGTAGGAAAATTGTAAAGCCAGGATTAGGCAACGACTATCTCACTTGCCACTGCTCAACTGCTTCCCGTTTTTTGCAACGTCTTGTGCACGTTGGTCCGTCTGGCGTTGGTCGGTGGGGTTGGTTCTGCTGCTGGGTGCGCTCAATATTGCCATATTTTACTCAAATTGACGGGTGCATTAAAAATCAATTTATCTGCTGGTGGTTTCGTTTCGGTTTTTGTTTTCCACCGGGCTGATATTCTAATAAATTCTAATAAATACTACGGTGGATTAAGATGTTCGGAACAAAGAAATAAAAAAAGTGACGTTTAATAGGATAATATGATAGTGTGGCAGGTGGTTGAATTCTTTGGTTTTATCACAATCTTCTCAACACAACACCAGCACCGTAGTCTTCGTTAATGCAAAACTTAGCTTGCAAATGGGTCACTCACGATGGTATGGTTCATTTGAGTTAGAGAACTAAGGGAGGTTTTATGATACTGAAGCTAAGTAAACAAAGGGTAATGATCCATGTTAGAACTATTTGCAGCAACCACCTGATGCCAGATTTGTATTGATTTCTACTGCAGCACGAACATGACTGTTATGAGTCCCTTGTGGCCACTATGTGCTATTTCCTCTCCTATCACACGTGATTTGGCAAGGGTTTTGTTTTTGTGAAGGTTATGGAAAGTTCTAAAGTAATATATTCTTTTATCACACTAACTATTGGAAATGGTCGCCACTGGAAAGTTGTGAGAAAACGTTGCAAGGGGATGCATTTTTTTAATTTCCTTTTTTAACAAACAAAATGTCACAAAACAAAACAAATTAAGAAAACAGAAAACATATCATGAAAGAAAATAAAAACTTTAAAGTTAGAGTAAAATAAAATAAAATGGTTAAAAAATTGTATAAATTACGTGTTTTAAAACAAAAGCACAAGCTAATAATTCTAAAAGCACATACCCATTTCTAAATCTAAAAGAACATACATTGAAACGCATCACGCCCGACGCACTGCACATGTCAACGGTTGCAATCGAAATAGTACTGCATAACAGGTGACTGCACACCATCGGCAGAAATGTTTCAGCTTCCGTCAATCAAAAATTCCTTTTTCGCTGAACCACCCCAAAACCCGGGGCTCCCTTCAGTGTGAGCTCTTAAACTTTTCGATTATATTCCATTCTAATGATAGCCGGACGTATCGAACCGATGACGGTTGGAATACGGTACGGATGCTGCTGCTGCTAGTGGTATACGCGCCAACCGTCATCTCACCGGAAAGGCTAACCTGTTTTGGCTGATTAGGTCCGGAAGGGTGAATCAAATGTATCTCCTCACTACCTGGCAGCACCAGCCTAGGTAACTCCACACCGGTACTTGAGGCAATCGAATACTCTGTACCACGGTGGCACGGTGAGCATTCGGATTCGGATAACGTGATGCATGGTGATATCCGAATGCACCAAGATACATTCCAACCGGAAGGTACTGTACACTAACCTACACACACACACACATACAAGATTGGATGCTGCCGGTAGGGCTTTGATTGATGTTATGATGTTTTATTTGGCATTTCAAGTCCCCATAGTTGACGATTGCTCGTCTGATAGATGATGGTACCGAACCCAGGAAACCCCAGTGCCATCCGTTCCGAGCTGTGTGACTTGCCTGGATGGGTAACGTTCTTTTTGGGTGATGCCAGCTCCAAAGATCAACAACGTCGGTCAAACCCATTGGCATGATTCTTGCCAATGGGGTAGTTGCATATCTCGCCGGTTGCTGTTACTATCGCATTTCGGTGCCCTCTGTGCTCTGTGCTGCCAATCGATTCAAGTACACGATGTCCAATGTCAAGTGTTAACTTGTTGGCGTAAGCATAATGGTACAGGCGAGCGTAGCGAGGCTGATGTATGGTTCCAATCGATTCGAGCGCATTGGGATGATCCGTTTAAAGTACCGAGTTGTGTATTGCAAAACGAAGCTGAGCACTTAAGTATAGTAAACTTGTTACTATAAGTAGAAAATAATATTGAACAAAAAAAAACAAGTAAGTAAATTATCCAATTTGCGCAAAGTATTTAAAATAAAACTAAAGTTTATTACTTAAATTTTCAAATCTGATCAGGCTTTACTTCTTCCTAATTGTACAACTGTAGCGATTTGTAGCGGATTTTTAAAGATCAAATATTGAGCTACATTATTTTATATTTGTCTTTTTGCTCTTTCATAAGAGTAATCGGAGAGGTTTTACTACATTAGTTTGTTTTAAATAAAAAAAAAACAATTTGTGAGTTCTGATAGAAATATGATGAGACAATATAAACTAGAAGGATAAGATAAACTTTGCCATAATTAACTGTGTGAGTTAGGATGAAATGAAGTAAAATGAATTAAGTCAATTTAACATAACAATAAATAATTGCAAATTGGAAATCAAAACTGAAAGGCGAATCTCTAGCAAGATACGAACCAGTTTTCAAAATCTTGCTTCAAAACTGATCGAAAAATGAAGATTATTCAAAGTAAATAATAATAAAGTAAAGAATAAAGGTTATTTAAATAAATTTTAATATTATTTTTTTTTATTGAGAAAACAAATACCTTCTTTGAAGTCGATTCGCATCAAAATGGATATCGTTTGAAGCAAAACTTTATGAAAAATTGTAATTTGTACTGAAATGTTTGACTTAACTCTTTATTTACCTCCATTAACTCATTATGCAGTGTTTGTTTCAGTGCTTAAAAATGTTAGAAGGGTGCAAAATTCTATTTTCTTATAAAATTAGTTGTTAATTACTCACAAAACCCAAGTTTTAAATATATTTTTCATGAGTAGAAAGTATATTATAGATGAAAAAATAAAAAAAAAATGCTTTAGCTTCAAGGGCAGCAATAGTCGTTCTACTTAGAATAGTCTACAAATTGTTACAAAACCAATCAAAGTAATATGACCGTATGTTGCCTTGGTCCATCGATCGCATCTTAAAAAGTATAAAAATGATAACATCTTCAATTGCTGTTCACCCATGCCTCATACAGAGAACATATTTTTGTCCCACACAAATTACATCATGAAAAACAAAAAAGCACGTGAAACTTACCTACCTTGATACCATTAACCGTACCGGTAGGTAGCAAAACGAACCAGCCGGCAAGGCGCAAGCATAATTAGTGTGTTTAATGTACAAACATTAAACTCCTCCCGAGCACATTAGCACACCATCTTCGGACATGGATTACTTTCTGCACGCCCGGCAGGATTTACCACCGTACATAGGCGAACCGGGAACAGAGGGGATGGGGGGTCAACAATGAGACTGCCAAGGTGTCGGCTGCCAAGATTCCTTTACCGGAAGGCTGGTTCGCCTAATGAAGGAAGCACTAACCCATTGTGGAAGGAAGCACCTTTTGGATTGTGGCCAACGACGACGACGACGACGACGACGACAAAGTACGCAATCCGAGTCGTTCGTATCGTGAGGATTCGTTAACGACGCAATAAAATTATGATAATGTTCCACCCTTTCCAGTTGCTGCCACGAAAACGGGTGGCTTGGGATTAATTAGTGTCACATAATGAAGTTCTTCGCGCGCCGATCATCTCGACTACCAGACTCCGGCAAACCATGTAACCCGCAATGTACTTCTGTGGGTTGTCTGAGGTGAGGTGGGTCCGAGCATTTGTCAACTCGATCGTACGCTGACGTTTGCAGAGATGTGCATCGCCGGGTGAAGATTTCCTGCTGCGTTAGCCCATCTGGTACCTTTTACCAGCCACAGCCACCGAATGTCCCGCTAGTGTCTAGTGTTCCGATTCCCGTGAATGTCCGGAAGTTGCGTAAGCGTGGAAGCTTCGTTTTTGTATCCATCCCAACCGTAATGGGTAGTGATTCCAGCCGACGAATCACTTGCCCATAGCACCACTGGGCACATACCTTGAAGAACTTAAAGGCCAGCAAGTTGTGTCTGTATTTCTCCATTTGGCAAAAAAAAAAAAACGTGAATGTGTGTGCAGTTGTTTCTTTCCGTTTGGTTTTGCACCAGGCTCTCTATTCGCTTCCCATTCATCCGGATCATGGGTCCATTTTTCCTGCCTGTCATCTGCCCACCGACAATGGATTCACCGACGACGACGACGACGACGGGTTAGGCTTTGGGGCGAAATCGATTTCCGGATTTTGTCTTTCGCTTTGCCGCTTTAATTCCAACGCCCTCTGTAGTTAGCGCTGGGAAGCAGCATGTGAAGCAGAAAGAAAGAACTAAAACAAAACAAAAAACACATCTGCCCAAGGGCTTGTCCCAGCGGACCGTGCATGAGTGTGAGTGTTTTGCACGCCTTGCTAGTTGCTCACTTTCGCCCGGGCTTGCATTCTTGTCCAATCCTTGAAACAATATTTCACTTTCGAACAATCCACCGGGCATCGCTTCCCTGGAGGAAGCGCGCAAATGGGGAAAAACGGTGTTCCTTTCGACAGATGGCTCCCCGTGTTGTGTGCCCCGGTGTGCCTCCTGAGAAGTTCCACGGTGCTTGGCACGCTTGGCGAAACGAGGGAAAACCCATTTCAACCCAGCGCTCGGTAACACCGGCGAATGGGGAATGGTGTCTTATGCGTCGCCCGGTGCAGCCAGTGACGTGGCGCAACGAATGAAAAGCGACGTTCTTGAAATATTTCCTAAAGGATTGAGCTGACGTGGGAAGCGCTCACGCGGTATACTGCTCTGGCTAGTACTGCCGTACTGTGAAAAAGGGCACA
This sequence comes from Anopheles rivulorum, assembly GCA_018908115.1. Taxonomy (NCBI): domain Eukaryota; kingdom Metazoa; phylum Arthropoda; class Insecta; order Diptera; family Culicidae; genus Anopheles; species Anopheles rivulorum. The sequence continues at coordinate 24,043,290 of CM032178.1, forward strand.
CACACGTCCAGCCTTTTTGCTGCCTCACGTTAATGCCGTGCCCAAAATTCGCTTCCTGGAGCAGAGTGGACTGGCAAACCATATTTGCCCACCGGGGAAGAAAACTTGCAACGATGCCTGCCCTTGTTGCCATTGGGTTTGGGGAATTTATTTGCCGCGCCTTTGCACATCGACTTCGAAGTACTATTTGCTTATGAGTGTGGAAAAACAAAGGAGGAAAAAAGAAAAAAAAACAAAGATGGAACTGGTTTGAGGAGCACAAATGGTACAAATGTTGAGCAAATGTGCATCATTGATAATACCTGACCAAGGTCGATAACGCTTTGTAAGCGTTAACCTTGAACAGTTGAAGAGATTCACAACGAGAGTAAAAGAAGAAGGAAACGTTTTGATGATCTCATCAACAAGCTTTTTGGTATCTTGGTCTCCTGATACATGTCACATGAATAAGTGGGAATACGAGTCAAAACATTAAAAACAAAGCAGATATGAGTTTAGATTGTATCTTTTCTAAGAAAATCGGTCAAGTAATTTCAGATTGTACCAGTGCGCAAAGATTAGCCCATTAGCCAATACTCGGTAGAAAAGACTAATAGTTGAAATTATTACCGATACAGAGATAACTTAATGTAAAGGTAAACATTGATAAGAGTTAATAATGACATCATAGGCTGCTATCAAGCTGCAACGAAGCGAATAGCAGGGTTATTCAAACGGTGTTATTAATGCTTACCTGAGACAGAATAGTTTTAAAATTTACTTTTCATGAATATGAACGATTTTTGAAAGAAATTAATTAAGCTGTTGGTACAGCTGATTAGTAAATTAAATCATTCTGTTATTACTTAATCGAATGGCAAGCCAGATTTATTCCTGTCATGTGCGAACAATGAAGAAACAATCGTTTGTTCTGATCAACTTGAAATAATCGAATGAAAACCCCTGCAATATTGGCTCGGATGTACAACGACGTTGAAGAACTGCTTCACAAGGCTGGTTGATTCTTTCTTCCAATTAGTTTGCGCATAAAGGTTGAAGGTGTTCATTGTACGTGTAAAATATTTGTTGAAAACGATGAACTCATCACCGGAAGAGCACGCAACTGAGCATAATGTGGATGGGCAAAGGCCGTAAGTGTTGTACGATTGGAATGCTTTTCTTCTGTGTTCTGTATGTTTTGTCTCCATAACACGCATTCAGGAGCAACGCGATAGCAGAACGTGAACAAGAACAATCCACTCCAAGATCTCAGAATGCTAATGTGGCTTTGGAGAACGAATACGACACCAGTCACCTGCACCGTGGTATGGCTATCATCTTTCACCATGAGAACTTCGAGCTGATAGCGAAACGTGATGGAAGCAGCAGAGATCGCGATACCGCAATTACCGTACTAACCGACATGCAGTTTGACGTTCGCGTTTTTAACGATCTGCGATACCAGGAACTAAAGGGTACACTGGAACAGCTTGCCAGCGAGGATCATACGGATAGCGACTGTTTGCTGGTAATGATCATGACACATGGAGACGATGATGTGCTGTATGCCTACGATCATGCCTACAATATTGATGTGCTGTTTGAACATTTTATGGGCGATGCATGCCCAACGCTGCTTGGTAAGCCGAAGCTGTTCTTCGTGCAAGCCTGCCGTGGGAACGAATTTGACAAAGGAGTAAAGTTGGGACGTGCCTCCAATCTGGATACTGATAGCTTCACGTCCAACAAATATGTCATACCGACAACGGCCGATTTGCTGGTGATGTACTCATCGTACAAGGGTTACTTTTCGTGGCGAAACCCGATACAAGGGTCTTGGTTCATACAGGCACTGTGTACGGAGTTGGCCAACAATTGGCGTCATCTGGAGCTGCTGCAGCTGCTGACGGCCGTTTCACGCCGGGTGGCTTATGATTATGAATCATACGTACCGGCGAGTGAAATGATGCATGCGAAGAAACAAATGCCCTCCATTGTGTCCATGCTGACCAAGCTGATGTACTTCCCGGAAAAGTAGTTGCAATAAAGGTGATTTTATTCACACTGGATAAACTTTGTCATTTGATCAATTCTGATCAAAGTGTCATTTGATCAGTTCTACTCTGATTTGTTGGCTGCTAGACTCTACTCGGTAATTAAGGATCGTTCTATCTCATTGTTAAATTTTGAATCATTTTGACCATCATTATCGCTCACTAAGGTACATTCGCATATATTTCGAAAGGCTTTTATTTCCTAGGAAAATAAACAAGTTTTGTAAGCATCGAAACAATGCAGGGCATTTGTTTGACGCTTGTCTTAACCTCATCGCTGTTGGACTGACATTCGAACGCTACCTTGCGTGAAACAGCGGTCAACAGTTGCCACAGCTCGTGGCTGTTTCCGTGCGTGCGCAGTTCGCTGCAAAGTGCGTGAATGAACCACGAACCCTGGATAGAGTGACGCCACGAGTAATGGCCTTTGTAGGTGGAGTACATCACCAACAAATCGGCCATCGATGGTATGGCGTACTGGATCGATTTCCCTTTAAACAGCGGCATGATCCGTTGGGGTAATTCTTTAACGGCGGCCATTGCTGAGCCGGTTCTAGTAACTTGCTGGATGGATTGTACGAGATGATCGAGCTGAACGCCGGTATCCACCTTATCACCGCGGCACGCCTGTATGAAGAACAGCTTCGGTTTGCCCAGTAGCGAAGGACACGCATCGCCGACGAAATTTTCCCACAGCCGATTCACGCTAAAGGTGCGATCTTTCGCACACAACATATCGTGTTCGCCGTGTGTCATGATCACCACCAGCAAACAGTCTCTGTTGGTGTGATTCTCTTCGGCTAGATCGCTCAGCACCTGCATCAGCTCTTGCACCAGCAGATCCTCGTGGACGCGAACCTCAAACTGTAGATCGCTCAACACCTGCCGCACATTGTCACAGTCCACATCGCTGGCATTGCGTGTCGGTTGATGAAAGAACTTTTTATGGTTAAAAATCACTGCCACACCACGTTGCTCATGTCGCATATCGTAATGCGCATCGTCGACCACCTCAATCGTATGCACGTCCGATGAGCCAATGATGTCGGGAACGGATGCCGCTTGTGCCCTACGCATAGGAGCGAACAGTAAAGCGTTAAAATGGGACATACATTCCTGCTTGGAGAGGAAAATTACTTACAAAATTCGAGCATTGTTATCCAACTCGTCGGATTCCGTTTTGGCCGATAACTCGTTCATGTTTGATTAGTGCTGAGGAGTTCTCTTCCCGTCTGAGCCGACCGTCAACGACGATGTACTGTGACTAACTGATGCATTTCTCGATAATGGCACTTCACGTTGAGTGTCAAGCTTATCAGCGATGAGTTCATAACTCTTTAAAGAGTGACCACTTTTTTCGTGTTTTGTATGTGTAGGTGTACATGTAGCATAACCGGCAAAAGTCTGCTTCAAACAGAAGGAACTCACTAATTGCATTGAAAGCAAGAGTTAAGTGACTTGGAAAACAATAAAATTTTGTTACAATGCAAATGTGTGTGTGTGTGTGGATTGGTTTATTTTTTCTCCTCAATGAAGCGAAATCCTTTTAATGGGCAATACATAAACAAAAACCATTTCCATCCTCAAAAAAATGCATCAATCTGCGTCATTAGTCGCAGCATAAAGTTTTGGTACAATCGAATATTTGTTTCATATTTGTTTCTGTTTTTGTGTGCTTTTGCTATCCGAATAAAATGTTTTCTCCCATCCATTGTTTGGATAAAGGCGCCTAAATTGTCCACCATATATCTCTATGGTCAGCACACTTTGACCTTTTAAGGGGGAAAAAAGACCACCGGTAAAAGGTCATAAATATGCTCCAAATGTCAATTGCCGTGATTGCGTAAACAGACGGCCATTGCTCGTGTCAAGTAGATTCAGATGAAGAGAGAGAGAGAGAGAGAGAGAAAGAGAAAGAGAGTGAGAGTAGATTGAACAGCCAACAATGGCTAACATCAACCAATATCGATCCTTGTTTGGTACCACCGGTACGATAACATTGATCTCGACCAGTATTTGGACATCAAGTCAAGTTTTTTTTTTCTGTTATTATTATTTTGGACAGCAATTACTCTTACCAGTGCAGTGCGGTGAAGAGTAATTTGGCACGGTGGCAGTGATAAATCAAAGCAGATCGTCGTAAAAGGCTGCTCCCGGGTTCCCTGTGGTGAGATAGATTTATTGAGAATGTGTTTTGTGTGCAGAGAATATGTGTATCGTGCGTTAGTGACGGAGTTCCACGTTTGTGGGCCTTGTACATAAGTTGGATCATTGTTGAGGTTAAATTTAAAAAAAAATCCCATCTAGGTTGAAAATTTCAATGAAGATCATCTTCAGATCAGCGATAATTTACGATTCTATTGCGCCAGGTACGACTCGTGTTGATGCAGACAGTAGTTGTCAACGGCAGATGCTTCCTCGCATCTGTTCAATTGTATTTACAGGAAGCAAAAAACAAAAGGAAGCTCAAAATTAATTGATTACGATAGGGAATCGCTGTTCTTTTTCATCGCCGAAAAGTCTGCATGCCGAACTGTCTTAAACACTCACCAATTAAACATGGAAGCATCTTAATGCTTCCGAGATAACAGGAAGTAAGCATCGTGCATTAAACCACCCAATCCAGTAACGATAAAACAACGGTTTTGCTTCACATTATAATCGAACCCACTTGCACCAAGCAAGAACTCTTGGTAGTGTTCAACCTTCACCAACTGGTAGTGGAAAGTGATCTTGAAAAGAGCACCAACCATCTCTGCTTGCTGTTGGTTCCGACTGTTGGTTGTAAAGCAGTAGCTAGGCACCCTGAATGTAGCCACCGTGGCAAGTAAGAAAATATCCTTTGAAATGTTATGTGTTTCTTTTTACTCTCCCCCTTTTTCGAAACAAAACGCCATTAGGCAAACGGCTGCTACTATACGTAGCACACACACACACATACACCTCCCTTTGGCCATGTTTACTTACCGCGGGCAAACATATTCATCACGTCTCAGAAATCACCACATGATAAACATAAATCGTACCCGATGCTGCTGACGATGGTGTTTGCCGCCGTAAAATGGCGTTTGCGAAGTGGGAGATAATGTAAACTTTGAATTAGATTTAGATGATGATTTCGGTTCTGACTTTGGTCGCCCGCAACCCCACCCGCCCCCACGAAAGGGGGGGGGGGGGAAATTGGAAACGTTGGAACTCTCTGGTGGGAAAATGGTTTTGTGTGGATCGGATGCGTGATCGGATCGGATGGGTGTGAGTGAGGAGAGAAAAATCCACCCCTCGCAAAGGTATCATCACTCGGGCACACGCAGGTGAATTTCCATATTTGCTACTTCTTTGCCGTACTGCATGTGGTGAACCTATACCGGATTACATCGCGCGAACAGCCTGTTTTGTGGCACGTTGTTCACGTGTTTGTCGTGCGCTGCGTAGGTGCGCGCTCGGTTGCTTCATGGACACAGACAAAAAAGGGAAAGTAAACAGCGAACGAGAGACACGGGGTAGGTACAGGAAAATGGAAGCAAAACACAAAAAAAAGGTGGTAGAAAAAGAGCGTAAAGAACACTACACGCTTGTGCCACCACCACCTTGTGTGCACGCGTTAGGTGAGGCTGGGAAAAGGCCGCACGCTTTTGTAGTGAATTGTTCCGCAGGAAAAGTGGGAAAGGAGTGGCAAAGCGGCAAAGGACACTCGAGCCATGAAGTGCCTTGGGAGTAGAATAAACACTCTTCTTTCAACAACGCAGCCTCCGGAGAAAGGCACACACCAGAATGTGTGTGTGTGAGTATGTGTGTGGGGGGAAGTGTGTGTTAGGGGAGAAGGCAAACGACTCCCACCGTGAAACCCCAACTGGGAGGGAACGCGCGCGCGCCTGCGAATGTGATATGATGGTGTGCAGCTCGAGTGGATGGTTAAACCTCCTCCATCGTTTACTTTTATGCGCCTATCAGCCACCCATACCCATGGCCCGAACCGATAAAGATGGTCGGGAGAGCAACCATAAATGAAGCACAATCATGAGGTGAATATGTGTGTTTGTCGCTCGAGGTTATATCGCGAGACCGCCCGATACGAATGGTAGTTTCATGGCTGGGGTCGTTCCCCTTTCTCCTTCTACCTTCCCCACTCCCACCACAACCTCCTACCGGAAGTAGAACGTCATTTATATACGTTGTTGCTGCATCGATGGTGATGGTGGAGGCGTGACACGATCGCTACCTTTGACACTTCCGTCAACAAACATTCACCCAGTGCCGTAACCTGTTTGTACTTTTCGTATGTTTTTTTTCTTCGTTTTGCTGATTTTTAAGAGGATGTGAGGCGCGTTTTTTCTTCTTTCGATGTTTTTTTTTCTTCTTGTTTGTGCTGCACTTTGCTACACTGAAACATTGATATATCAAAAAAATCAACACCCCACGAGCGACATTACAGAAAGAGAGAGAGAGAGAGAGAGAGAGAGAAACCATTCGGGACATGAATGAAATGATGCCAAAACAGGAAAAAAGATGAAAAAAAAGTGTTTAATACTGCTAGAAGTTTACGCGTGTGAAACCTTTCGCTTCATAACCGTTGCATGTTTCAGTTTTATTCCGGTTGTGTGTATGTGTGTGTGTGTGCTTGATTGTGGACCAGAATCGCATCGCGCCACTCGATTGACACGTTTTGTGCTGCTAGTTATGTTTTATAACCATATGGCACAAGCAAACATATTATAGATAGCAGATTCATTGAACAGACAGGAGAAAAGTAGCTGAAATGTTTGAGACGTGCATAATAAGCTTTGCATGTTTGTTATTCTGTGGAACGATCTAATGCTGTACATTTTAAGTATAGAAAATATGTTGAATAAGTTTTCATGTGTAAGCAATTTTTATTATAAAAATAATGGGTGTTATTAATTTTGAAATATTAATCAATGAGTTTATAAACAATAAAAACTATCAAAATCCAACATTTTTATTATTCACTAACCAAAAGAAACAGTAGAAAGCTAATATTAAGCAATAAATATCTTATGCAATAAATATCTTATGTTGATCTATATTTAATCAAGTTAATACTAATTTTCATCCAAATAATAAATTTTAATTAATTTTTATACCTAATTTCATTATTTTACATGAAGCAATTGAAGCCTTACTATTTTTTTTCGAATGGTACGATGATGACTGATATCCATTTAGGCTTGTATGATGATGATTATTTCACTTAAAATAGATATAATTATTTTCACATTAACAGCACTTTAAGTGAATATTTAAGACCATGCCTGGTACCTGTCTGTGACCCCCGATAGCTGATGTGAGAGCTTTGGGAAATATAGTCATTGCGAGCTCCTTCAAGGATCGTCTGTTGATCGACGCTCAGCCACTCAGCTGTGTCTCACTCACGCAACCGGCTGCGTCCGTTGATGCTGATGTCGGCTGCGTGCTTACAACAGAAGTGATGGACGAATAATTCACTAAAACTCGTACGGATAAGCAAACCCATATTCTTAGTATAAACTAATAGTATAGGTTTCCGAGAAGGTCCTACCAACCACTTAATCTTCTTTATCTATGAATGTTCGCTAAATGAAAATTTCCCTAGAGCTAAATCAACTGCCTATAATGACTGTCTGTTTTGAATGTCTGACTATTCTTATGTGTTTAAATGATCCCAATCTTTAGTTACTGTTGAATTTAGAAGAGATTTTTCTTCCACTACGTTTTCTGCTTTTCGCCAAAGGATTTGAATTCAATTGCTATGAACATCCCAGAAGTAAACTACAAAAACAAATGATAGCACGAATAAAAAATCGCATAAAATACTTCATCCACAGTTAATTAACCCGACAAAAACACGTGATCTATTTTCCCTTACACCCATACCGATAATTACATTTTTACAACCGCATTTTGTCTCTAAAAGCTCGATATTTTAACAATTGATTAAAAGAATGTGGTCGATGTTGCAACACGCTGCATAAATGTTAACCGTAACTGTTGGTCGAAAATGGTGCCCAATAAAACTATTTGATTTCAAGCGCATAAAACATTCCAATATTTGTGCGTCGAAATAGCATTCACATTACAAGCGTACGCAAGTATGTGGGATGTGAAGAAGAAAATGAACAAATCCACACACACACACACGCGCACACCCGGTGTGCCGTTTGCCAGCCACGTATAACATGCCATGCTCCTTCCCACACACACACACGGTTAATGGTATTTGTGTGCATACGACAACGATTTTTAATAATACCGAAATGATTATTCCCCGGTGGAAATTAATAATAATTCCCATTACAACCAACCAGCGTACCGGCGAACGCACCAAAGCCCCATATGACGTTGGCTGATGGTGATGGCGAGGATGATGATGATGATGATGATGGGGCGAAGAAAATCAATTCTACCCACGAAACCCATTTCGCATGAGTTATATCTCACTGGCGGTGGCAGCACTGGGGAAGGTAATTTTGTGGAAATGCTGGCATTTTCTTTTGATCGGGACAGGCTTTTTTGTTTTTCTCCTTCGGAGCAGGTAACTGAGCAGAAAGGAACCGATATTCGCTAGCTGGTGAATAAATTTCCCTTTTTCCTGCAAAAGTGTGATTTATGAGCCATACGTTTGTTTGATACTATCGTTGGTTTTTTATTGTATTTTTTTTGTTTGTTTTTTTTTTGTGTTGGTAGATTTATTCTACCAACCAAGTTTGCCACAAAAAGTTAACCCCTCCACTTTTGTGCCACGTTTGTTTTAGTTTATTCGCTCAGGGTCAGTTTTAATAGAAGAGTCCGTTGTTTTTTTTTTTTGTGCTAACCTTTTTTTTTATTCCGAGTTTTTCGATTGTTTCTTGCCAATTAGGTTTCGTATCGAAACCCAGCTTCGGCATGCCCGGAACATCTGCCCTTCCCGTAACGCTGGACATGGAGCAAAAGCAGCTCGAAAGAGAGCCAAAATAAAAAAAAAACGCTAAAAAGATTCACTTCGTATCGTACATCGGCCGACAGCGATGAAGTTATAAATCATGCCCATAATTGATTATTTCGGTCCATCTCAGTCGATTCGCCCATCCTCACCCCGTGATGGAGATGTGTGCCGAAAGATAAAGTTTGGCGCAACGTTGGTATTAATCCGCGAATCGAGCGCGCGCACCCGGGATGTGGTTTCGCTAATCTAAAACGGCCTAGATTAGCGCATGAAACAGGCGAACGTATTATCATGTCGACAGTTATCATCAGATGATGGCCCGAGGTGTCTGCCCGGAGAGTAAGGCAAATGAGCGAGGCAAACGTACGGACAAAAGATCGGCCCGCTACTCGAGCGAGAAGGGATCAACTTTCTACCAACCGGAGGTTTTGGATGTCGATTTCGAAAACATGCCTTCCACGTCCTTCCGACCCTCCTTCCCCCTCCTTCCCCCTCCTTCCACTCTCTTTCATCTTCCGGCAGTTTCCGATTAGATTTTATGAACCCTGGGTGGCACTTGCCTTTTCTTTGGGGGTGGAGTTTACAAAAGATTTGCTGGGAGTCATTTCACCCACTGCGAACGGCACCGTGGAAGATGGAAGTTTGTCCTCGTGGGTGAATGTCTGTGTGTGTGTGTGTGTGTGTGTGTGTGTGTGTGCTTGGGTGTCATGTTGTCGACTTTAACCAAAAACTGGCACCACATCCCATCATCATCATCATCAGCTTCTTCTGCTTCTCCCCATCATCCCGATAACATAAGGAAAGAAAGATGTTAAGCGCTCGTCAAGCCGTGAACTGTTTGCTGCGCGGAAAAGGGATTGGTGTGGCAAGGCACCCCAGGACCGGTGCTGGAAATTCCTAAACACATTGGGAAAAGAAGCCAATGAATGTGCTGAAGGACCGCGGTTACGGCAGTAGCGCGCAAAGGGTGTTCCGCTCCCGGAATCGGTTCCGGACTGCCGTTTTATGGCTTGTTTATGTTTCGTACAAGCCGGGTCAAGATCTTATCTGACTGGCGCTGGTGCCGGCGGGATTTTCACGAGGATTCAAAATATCTCTTCTGCTGCATTAGGCAGCATTCGGTGGTGATTATGTCGCGTAAGCAGTTCATCCCGTGCGAGACGGGCGAATGACTGACTGGGTTGTGTTTAAAGATTGGTGGAAAACTTTAATGAGCTTAATATTGATGCGCTTGTCAAAGTGTCAAGCATGGGCCATAAGTTGACTGAAGGTTTTTATGGTGGGAACTTGGGTGACTGCTATGTTGCACATATATAAGAACATTTTGCAGACTAAAGTACATAGAAAACATTAGGATAAAGTACAGGTAGCTCTCACGGGAACACATGGATTTGGTAATCAAATTTGGAATTTATAAACCTCAGTTAATTTATATGAACTTTAAATTTAAAATTCAAGCATATAAGTAACATTTTCTCTAAAGTTTCTACAAGTTAGGTGTAATAAATATGTTTTAATTTTAGTAAGTGTTCTCCTTTAAAAAGTCTCCTCAAGTACTCCATAGTTTACGGGTAAAGATGGAAGTAAACTCTATAACTTTAAAGTACAAAGGATATTTCAATTACAATTCAAGTTTCAATTCCAGATTCAATTATAACTCAAGTTTCAATTCCCAAAAGGTGACTAATTTTACATTTTTTATTATTAACCAGGTAATCCTGGAGATCCAAAGATTCCGTCGTCAAAAGCTGAATTAGAGGACTCTAAGTAATATTTTTGTTAAAATTTAATATCAATATACTTAAGTAAGAAATATAAATCTGACCAATATAAATATAAAATTTGAGTCCTTTTATTGCCTTCAACCGAATGTCTTGAATATTTTTTTCAATATCTCGAAACTCTAAGAAATTAGTATCGAAGTTAATCTGTAGCCGGTATCACAACACATAATGATCGTGTCCCGAAAATCAACACATTGCAAGCAAAACCGTGCATCTTTGTGTGTTTTACTATCCTACTACGTATGCCTACATCTTTCGTCTTAATCATCCTAATCGATGGAAAACGATCCCTTCCCGTGGCTTCCCGGTCCGCCCGGTTCGGCCCGGTTCGGCCTTGGCTGGCTGCCTTGGGTGCGAAAGGAGACAGAACCGTGCAGCAGCAGCAAATGGTCGCTTATTGCTTCTGTCAGCCGTTTCCCGAACCCGTGCAACCCGGGGCACATGTGTGTAGTCGGATATAAATTAGATTGGGGGATTCCTTTGTCATAAAACGTTTTCCAATAATCCCGAGGATGACATAAAAAGGTACGAAGTGAAATATGCCAAGCTGACCGGGGGTTTGCTCGTCCAGTCCCAAGGCTGGTAGCCACCATCGCGCTGCAAAGCGCCCTTCGCTATTTCTCTCTCTCTATCTCTCTCTCTCTCTCGCTCGGTCCATCTCTCGGGATCCTAAGGGAGACGGGACTGGTGATGTGACTGGGAGTTGGGAATGGTCCTTTACCATGAATCATCGCAACCCCGTGAGGTATTCAAATGGAATTGGGTCCCTTGCAGCGGGAAGCGGTGTATTTGGCGGGGAATGGCCGAGGCGCAGCATACAAAACGGGCCAAAACATACATTTATCAAACCCCCAGGAATGCCGAAACATAACGAACCAGCAGCTTACCGCAAAACGGACACATAAACCATCACACATCTGGTGTCCGTGCGTGCTCTCCGTCTCTCTCTCTCTCTCTCTATCTCTTCTATCCGAGAAGCACTCCAGGTGTGCCCAAGGGTTCCGGCGCTCAAGAATGTTTCCGTAAGGCTCCTGAGTGGCTTCCGCAGTGACCTTTGGGGATGGGGCCAAAAGATGAAATTATTAACTGCCTCATACGCAGCACCACCGGCCACCATCGTGTGTCCCTGTTCACCACCATATCTCCATAGAAGCTGTGCGAGAACAGGAACCTCACCAGAAAAGGTGACCGTACAAGTTGATTAGGCCGTTGCCCAATGGGCAGCCGAAAGATTCCACCTTGCGTGCACGGATCCGGATAATCGTAGCGTTCGCGAAGGAAATTGTGTGTCCCTTCCCACCCACCACCCACACTTGGGGAGC
>CM032178.1:24060907-24083319 GCA_018908115.1 Anopheles rivulorum
CGGCAGCATGCAACTACAGACAGACCGCCAACCGATTCCCGTTTGTTGCTATCATGTAGTCGTCACGATGGAGGGCTAACACATCACGAAACGACTCCCGGACGCGAATGATTCGGATGCCATTCGGAAGGAATCGTGATTCCCCTCAAACCGATATGCACAAGCATCAACAGAGCATGTGCGGATGGTGATGACTTCTTGGGGTTTATTTCGCGGCGTTCCAACTTGCCATGCAATATTGCATCGCGTTCATTTTACTGATCGCGCAAACCGAATGAACTGTTCCGTTGGGGAATGAGTTACTATACTGTGCGACCTACTGCTGGGTTTACCGGTTCATTTTCGGGCTGGAAATATTGCAGTTTGAAAATTCATTTAACATGCTACAGAATATTAACGTATAATAATGTTTATACAAATCCCGGGATAACCTTTCATGATATCAAGGAGATATATCCCTTCCAAAATGATTTATATCCAAATTGAACTCAAAATTGGTTGTAATTACAACCAATTTTTTTTCTTAATTTACGATAGAATGGCCAGGCGAGTTTTGTTACTTGAAACATGCAAAAGTGATAAAATGACTTTCGTTGGGCTGTAATTCTAAGTCAAACATGTGTCTTATGCTGGAGAAATTAGCAATTATACGTACTACGTCTTCTAGGCGTAACGAACTCCTAGCCCATCAGGCCGGCCTTTTCTGCTTGTCTAGAATTAAGTTTACCACGTAGCCGGAATGGTAGTCCTTGCTATAAAGGGACAGTCCGGATAAGAACAGATAAATAGCATGCAGTCTCTGTAAATAGTTCTACTGATCACTTTACATAAATCGGATCATACTGAATTGATTGATACATGAAAAATATATATATTTACCATACTTGGCAATTAATTTATAGAAATGGTACGTTCCAAGACGCTTTTGTTCCTTTAACGAAATCTGGCGTACCTTTAGATTAATTTTTAATCGATCCTATCAAGTGCTAGCAATCATTGAAAGAAATTATTATATTTCGAATGCTTGAAATGCGAATGCCGTTATAGCTACGAATGATGCATCTGTACACAAGCTAAGTTTCTTTCTCCAACACCATGCTCGAAACGTGGGTAATATGTTGATTGTTATTATCAGAGGGATTTTATTGTGTGGATAGAAATTACAACTTGCCATTCCATTACCCACCAAATTTGCCACACAGACGCGTGATACTGCTTAACGGTAACGACGCAGGTGCAGGCGGTTACGACGACGCCAGCAGGCACGACGAGATCCACCGATGGTCTGGGAGTAGCGGTAACCCTTGCCCAGACCACGCGAACTCTTTCCAGCGGAAGTGAGACCACGAAGCTCACGGTGCTTGTGCACGGCCTTACAAATCCAGTTCACGTTAGCGTCACGACGGATGGCGTTATGGGAAGGATCGACCATAATGACCTCGAAGTACTTGTGGGCAGCATCCTGGGCCACCCAGTACGAGTTCAGTACGCGGAGACCTCCCAGACGACGACCGACACGTTCCTGTCAGCGAGAAACAAAGGTTAACATCAATCAGAGCCGGGTAACATTTCGAGCATTTTGTGAGGTTATGTTGCACACGTTTCAGACATCCAAGGAAGTATACGATTCATCTGATTCTCGACCATCACGTGAAAGAGGAATTGCTGTCATCATTGTAGCGCTCACACTATGCTTCTGGCCACGTAACTACTTCACAGCGACAGGATTTTCATCCCTTGTACTCACCTCAGCGACGGACTGCAGGCAGCGGTACGGCTTGAGCTGGTTGACACCGTGGCTCTTGGGTTTACCGTACGTGCAACCCTTCGGGACCGGGCGTTTGCGACCACCACGGCGGACACGAATACGGAAGATGGAGAAGCCCTGCTTGGCTTTGTATCCCAGACGGCGGGCCTTGTCCGGGCGAGACGGACGTGGCGCCNCTGGCCACGTAACTACTTCACAGCGACAGGATTTTCATCCCTTGTACTCACCTCAGCGACGGACTGCAGGCAGCGGTACGGCTTGAGCTGGTTGACACCGTGGCTCTTGGGTTTACCGTACGTGCAACCCTTCGGGACCGGGCGTTTGCGACCACCACGGCGGACACGAATACGGAAGATGGAGAAGCCCTGCTTGGCTTTGTATCCCAGACGGCGGGCCTTGTCCGGGCGAGACGGACGTGGCGCACGGTGGAATCTGGTCATTTGGCGGTATTGCCAAACGCGAATACGCAGCAGATAGCGCATCACATCGCTCTGCTTCTTGCGGTACAGCTCCTGGACGTATCTGTATGCCCCCATGTTTTCAAACGATTGAGGATAGACCCTAGCAACGAAATCAAACAAGTTTTGATCAGAAGTCACATCATCGGTCTATCCTACCGCGGCTCGCCGCAAGCGGCGGACGGTAGTTGGGCATAGCCGGAAGTGGTGCGATGAATTTTTAGATACAAACCTAAAAGAAAGGAGATTGAACAACAATTAATACGTTATAAAACAACTCAGCTTTCGCATTCTGAATGCCGAACAAACGATACAATAATATGTACCGATACAAAGTGAAAATAATTCCCTCTTCATCAGAAAACACAACTTACCTCGTGGACAATGCGCTGAAAAAGAATTTGTCGAAAATGACAGCAACACCATGACAGGAAGCAGCGTACCTTTCAGAAAAATGACATTGCAAGCGACGTTTATGCTTCTCGTTTCAAGAGTGTCTGTAGGAATTATGTCGGAATGTCGGATATTACACCGAATTGGGATTTTATTACGATATTATTAATTTTGTGTGATTTTGATGTTCTAGTAAAATCAATTACAATTTATTGGCAAGTACGATACAAGGGAAACCACATGGACGAATTCCCTATTGTTTTTAGCTCGTTTCTGAAATTCACCTTGCCGATGGTAGCGCCATCTGTTTCAACAATTTTGAATAACAAAAAAATTCGTTATTCGATTATTGTTTCTGAAGCAACACAAATATAATGTGAAATAGACAATTGTTTTTTATTTATATTTTATTGTAATTTACAAACAAATAGAGAAAAGGGCAATTTAAAAGCACATCGATGTGCAATTCAAGCTATAATGCAAAAGTTCATGCAAAGACTGTTGTATGACGCACCGTCGTACTAAAGTACGGTATTTGCCCATTATTTTCCAAAAAATCATTATACGTTAGTCCAACATTTTTCATACAACAGGCATGCATTAAAAAATACGATTCAGGCCTTCGTCAGGTATTGTATTAGCCTAGTCAAGTATTTGTCGGGCATTCATTAAATATGCGTTACCAACGGTTTTGACCAGAACCGATCGAAGATCAGCGGTATGTTGGTGATTCGCTGATCCCCATGGCCAATCGCACTGAGGCCTATCTTTTTGATCAACAGGATCACGCGTTTTATACGCTTTAAACGGATGATTGCTTCAAGCTGTTGAGTTCCAACAGTTCTCCAGCCGATTTTACGGCAATACTGTGTTGATCACTCAAGACAAACCCGACAGAACGTGGTAGCGCCATCTATCGGTAGCTAGCGGATATAGCCTGTAACTTCCCGTACGCACCACATCTGCCCCGTTCATCGTGGGGGACTGTCGCACGCGTATGCTACTGTTGACACACGCTGGTTTAATATTTTTCGGGCCAACTAGATTTACCATACCACCAGCTATTAACAAATAAAGCGATGCAAATATGCTCACTGATAAGGTTGTCTTATCATTCATGCAATCATTAAATCTAATAAAAATCTTTTCGGATCCACCAATGGACATGTATAAAAAGATGCAGAACTTTTATTCTAATGGCAGTGTGTGACTTACATTCGGTCATTTTAGCACCATGTTCCGCAAGTGTTTGCTAGTGGTTTTGATTGTTTGCTGTGAGCAGCTCATCGCGCAAAATGTTGAAACCTGTTACCAGGTCCAATGCAATGCGACAAAGGAGCAAGTGTACAGTACTTGCAAAAAGGTGCCGTCGTCCGGTGTGTATAAGATTCAACCCGAAAAGCCCTTCAAGGAACCGATTAGCGTGTTGTGCGATCAGGAGTACGAATCCGGTGGATGGATTGTGATTCAACATCGCTTTGACGGATTGACCAACTTCTATCGCAACTGGCAAGAGTACAAGAATGGGTTTGGCAATCTGGACGGAGAGTTCTGGTTGGGTTTGGATCGTATTTATCATCTGACAGTTTCACGACCACATGAGTTGGTGGTGCTGCTGGAAGATTTCGATGGCACAAAAACATTTGCTCGATACGATCATTTTGAAATCGGTGACGAGAGCCAGAAATATAATCTTACGAAAGTGGACGGATATTCGGGCTCGGCCGGTGATTCCTTAGCAATGTCGAAAGGGATGCAGTTCTCTACCATCGATGCGGATAATGACACATCGAGGGAAAGCTGCGCAATATATCACACTGGCGCATGGTGGTACGCGAGTTGTCACAATAGGTAATTATTCTTTTCTCACGAGCGCATAGCACTAAGCTAAGATGAAAAAGCCTTATCCATTTTTATATGACTTTTTTTTAACTTTTCAGCAACCTTAATGGAAAATATCTGCACGGAGAAACGAAAGAATATGCCACCGGGATGGTGTGGAGAACGTTCCGTGGATTTTACTATTCACTGAAATCGGCCAAAATGATGATAAGACCGAAAGTTGCTTAAGCAGAAGCGGCTGTAAAGTAGTTCAAATAAATTATATTGAATTAACAATTCAAACGGTAACGGGTTTTGATTCCTTGGTAAAAGATTGCATGACGTTATACTAATTTTCCACAACAATTAAATGAGATTCTATTCTGTACTGTGAAGATACAAATTATGCCTTGGTTTGGTCAAAGATAGGAAAAAATAGGAAACTTTTATTTCATCTTTTTATTAACAACTTTCGCTATAACACTTAATATCGAGTTCATTTCAAAGAGTTCTGATTTGTGACTACATTTCTGTATAATAAGGGCTAGTGCAACTTATCTTATAGCCAATCGCTATCGTTCGATGCACCGATCAGCTCCTGTTATATACGATATCATTGGTTGATCGGGTGGGTAGTGTTCCCACCGGATAAATCTTCACGATTCACGTTTCTCCCAAGGAAATCTTCGTCCGGCGATATCGTGATCCAGGGATGAAATATTATGCTCATCCTCAAGAAGTTTGTCATCGAGGGATGTCTTTTCTGATCAAGAAAAAGGCGCTTTTTTCTGTCTTTGAATCGATAACTTTAATGAGGATATCTGAGTAGTGCAATGTTCATACTTAGTTTCATACATTAATTTTAATGAGGAAGCATTAGCAGTGCATGAGAAAGTGCTTCTCCGCATCACATACTTTATACGATGCAACAAAATTTAATTGTTATATATCTATATATTGCCTGTGCAATTAAACGTAAACGTTTTCATTACATTCCCTTAACACGCTAAGTTAATTATAGCAGAGAGCTCAAAAATATCCTTGGATGAACTTGAAACCATAACACACTATCAAAAATCATACGAGACCGATTATAACGGATGCTGTTTACTTATTTGGTCACTACAGAAAATATTTTCTTAGAAGAATCCAAACATAACAAGATAACGAGTAACGTGTGGCTGTATAAGCTCATAAAAAGTGATATACCCGCCTTGTCGTTCCTTTCTTTTAACAAAAATAACAAACGGTTATTTTGGTCTACACGGTTGCTAGATGATAAGAACCAGTTTTGGCAAAAACAATACAATTATCATGTGTCAACTGAAGGTTGTAGATTGCACCATTTATACTTTATGCACATATATTCGCAAGATATGCAGATGGCACGTGTTTCGTATTAAGGGGTAATGCTCATTACTAATTAAATAATTAAACTAACGCCTCACTATTATTATGATATCAAAATAAATTCGTCCATAGGTTATGAAATGTCCCATAGTGCTGAACATGCTTTCTAAAAACATTATCACACTTGAACAATCTCGCAGCTGACTTAAGGTTGAGCGTACACAATTAGCTTGCTTCCGAGACTGTTTAGGCAGTTGCATACTATTGTTTTAGCTTTCATCATGTCGAAAGTGAGAGTTTTGCTTACTTACACACGTTGTCTTTAAATTGTCGAGTACGAATGAGATTTCGATGGCAATAAGACGCTTCCTAAGATAAAGTTTGTGAAGCTGGTGATACTTTAAACGTTTTAGCGTCTATTATAGAACTTTTCACACTCTTCAGAATGTTACACATGATGATACAGCTGCAGCATTATTTTCTAATCGTTTCAAGTGTGATCGTCAGTGATCTGGATACGGCATCTAAACACAGTGAATAGATGCGCGTAAGGTTTCGTGACAAGACCCGAATCGATCGACGATTACGCATGAATCGTATGGTGGTTCAGTACTGATCACTGATCTGATCGGTATCTGATCAACGATCTGTTTAGAAATGATCGGACAAATCTGTTGCGCTTGTGGTTGTGGTATTTCGACGATGTTGAAGATCTCTCGATAAGTAAGAGATAGTAAACACCAGAAATGGAAGGCGATAGAATGCGAGTTGGCTGGAATATTGATTGCAACGCTGTTGTCGAAGTGAATGGAATCTTGAAGAAAAAGAACTCTTTCCCGGGTAGGCTGAAGAAAAGTTTAACATACTGTGCACTAACTCTTATGCTTTTAATTTTTCGATCATCAAAACATAACATTCCCATCATCGTCATTATTTACAATCCACTAAACTATAAATAGAACCAATTCCTACTCTTGATGAAGCGAAAGTGTCTCAATATGTGTAGCACAACTGCAACAAACCTTATCTTTTGAAAGCACGTGAGGACTCTTCAGAAGGTGACAACTAATACATGATATGGCACAGTGCTTCGTACTGGAACTGCATTTGCGAAAAGTTGAGCCAATGGTGGTCCAGCCCATTGCCACTTTGATCTTTAATCGTACGTGTACTATGACTCGTTCGACGAATTGGTGATGTTTTGTGGCCGTGAATGTAAACATGAAGCTCATATCAGGGATAATTATACGTGGGTCACTTGCAACAGTTGAAGTTGTTCATGGCAGTAAATAGCGTTCTGTGTTGGTGTTCTAAGAAGACGATCAATTTGATTTCCATAAGGGGATTTTTGTGATATAAAAGAAAGCAAAGAATAAAAGCAACAGTTACAAGCTCAGATAAGATT
Organism: Anopheles rivulorum; assembly: GCA_018908115.1. Lineage (NCBI taxonomy): Eukaryota > Metazoa > Arthropoda > Insecta > Diptera > Culicidae > Anopheles > Anopheles rivulorum. The sequence continues at coordinate 24,068,103 of CM032178.1, forward strand.
GCCTTATCAATAGTGCGGTCTCTTTTTGAAATTCATTGATAAATGGAACGGTCATATATAAAGCGGGAGAAATGGTATGGCGTTTGCAGTGTACTTACATATATTATCGTGTCATTATGTTCCGAAAGTGTTTGCTGGTTGTGCTGTTGGTTTGCTGTGAGCAGCTGATCGCTCAAAACTTTACCAAACCGGCAACGGAATGTGCGGATCAGTGTGGATATGTGTTAGGTTTGGTTCTGAACAAGCTTAATACGTTGGAGTATCGCATCATGGAAAAGGAGCTACAAATGGAACAGAAGCTAAACAATATAAGTGCGATGATTGCAAGCTTTAAGCAGCCCGAATGCAATATAACATCCCTGCCAGTATACAACCAAACCAAGGAGGAAATGTACAGCTCCTGCAAAAAGGTGCCTTCATCCGGTGTGTATAAGATTCAACCCGAAAAGCCCTTCAAGGAACCGATGAGCGTGCTGTGCGATCAAGAGTTCGAATCTGGTGGATGGACCGTGATACAACACCGCTTCAATGGATCGATCAACTTCTATCGCAACTGGCAAGAGTACAAGAATGGGTTTGGCAATCTGGACGGAGAGTTCTGGCTGGGTTTGGATCGTATTTATCATCTGACAGTTTCACGACCACATGAGTTGGTGGTACTGTTGGAAGATTTCAACGGAAATAAAACGTTCGCATGGTATGATCATTTCGAAATCGGTGGCGAAAGCCAGAAATATAATCTTACGAAAATAGACGGATATTCGGGCCCGGCCGGTGATAGTTTGGGAAATGTGAAAGGGATGCAGTTCTCTACCTTTGATGTGGATAATGATACATGGGAAGGAAACTGTGCAGTAACTTACACCGGTGCATGGTGGTACAGCGCATGCCATGCCAGGTAATTTTTGTTCAACTTGTCTTTTAATGATAAAAAGCTGGTCAAATATTATTCTACTTTGGACGTTTCTTAAACTTTGCAGCAATCTCAATGGAAAATATCTACACGGAGAAACGAAAGAATATGCCACCGGGATGGTGTGGAAAACATTCCGACAGTATTACTACTCACTGAAATCGGCCAAAATGATGATAAGGCCCAAATTTGGTTAGACTGCAACTGTCGCAAACGTATCAATAAAATGTTATTTATGGAATAAAATATACCGAGTTCGATTATTCAATTATTGCGCACATTAGAAGCTTAATGACTTCAAATTGAATCACAAACGCTAGATTATATTAAACAAAATATCGGATACAACTCTCATATTTGATCAGCTCAATCTGCAATCTCTTTGAAGAAACAAGTAGTTGCGACATACCACAAGATAAATATGATTGTGTGAATCCCCAGAAACTGACACACATTACAGTCTACAAAGTACTGATAAGATCCAGATTTGGTTGAAAAAAAAAAAAGTAATGAACACGTGTCAAGTGGCTATATTGTTTGTTATACAAATGTGTTGGAGTGATAAAATAGCAAGCATTTGAACCTTAGGTAACATATAAATAATTTGTGTGATTAATTTATTTCTTTACATTTCAATAACAAATTTGCTATAGACTTTTTAAGGAAAAATTTATAAAATAAACAAACTAGTTCTTACAACTACCTACGGCCACTTGTGCATCACCTCTGGGTCAGATATGGATTACCTTTACGGGTACTTTTGCATAATAATTTACATGTTGACCATGTACCTCTTAACCATTCAACGGCGATTCTATACGAGAAAGTAAGTGACAACGGTAGTAGCGCCAAGTGACCAAATATGTGCAAATTGTGTGATGCTGAGTGAAACTACACTCTTCTCGTTCTCGTACCAGCGATCACTATTAAGGAAAAGAAAGAGAAAAGCATTCCAAACACTTGCCTGGGGAATCACCAGTGAAAAGATTACAGCGAAGCAATCACAATCGGAGAATGTTGCAACATCTAAAAGTTCTGGTGAACATATCAAATGTCGCTTTCATGTGTCTGTGTACAAAGACATCAATTTGGTGAGCAGTGTGTACGAAAATAGCTTAACAGAATGGCATGACTAACCAACCAAATGCAGTCTCCATAATTAAGCAAATGATAAGCTTGACTTGCTCTTTGAACAGATGATGGATATAAAAAGGTTCACGCTTAGTGGACAGCGTCATTGGTATAGTTTGGGCCGTGTTATCAACATGTTCAAGATCAATCTGCTATGTGCGTTCTTCCTGTGTTGTACCATTGTTGGTGTACAATGTGATTTAACTGCAGATACATCGAGTGTTATTCAGAGTGGTTTTGCCTTCGAAATGATCATGGCCAAATTAAAACTTCTTGAAGATCGTTACATTCCAAGCGATGAACAAACAGTAAAAAGGTATGTGAATGCAAGGAAACCATAAGAACTACTCACAACCAGTGTATGATATTGTGTACAGATCCTGCGACGAGGTTCCATCTTCGGGTATATACACCATTCAACCCGAAAGGCCCTTCAAGGAACCGATGAGCGTGTTGTGCGATCAGGAGTACGAATCCGGTGGATGGACCGTGATCCAACATCGCTTCAATGGATCGACCAACTTCTATCGCAACTGGCAAGAGTACAAGAATGGGTTTGGCAATCTGGACGGAGAGTTCTGGTTGGGTTTGGATCGTATTTATCATCTGACAGTTTCACGACCACATGAGTTGGTGGTATTGCTAGAAGATTTCGACGGAAATAAGACGTTCGCCAATTATGATCTGTTTGAGATTGGAAACGAAAACGAAAAGTATACAATCAAGAAGCTAGGTGGATATACGGGAACGGCCGGTGATTCTTTCAGTGGTACTAAGGATTTGAAATTTTCAACCTTCGATGTGGATAATGACACGTGGGAAAATCAATGCGCGGTCACATTTACTGGAGCTTGGTGGTACAGTAATTGCCATTCAAGGTACGTCAGTAATCGATTGTTGGTTGAGATGGTAATAACCTAACCATTTGTACTCATTTTATAGCAATCTCAATGGAAAATATATTCACGGAGAAACGAAAGAGTATGGCACAGCAATGGGATGGTACAGTTTCCGAGGGCATTATTACGGTCTCAAAACGTCGAAAATGATGATAAGACCAATTAAAGGTGTCTAACCTATACGTTGCAGTATAAAGTCTACACAATGATAAGAGGACGAGGTGCTGCTTAAATTTTATTAGCACAAGTGATGGTCCTTGTTTTTTTTTTTTTTTGGAGAAACATAACAAACCAAAAGACAATACGGCAAAGAAGCCGTCATAATCAAATATAAATAAATTAATAACAAATCAAAACAACAACCAACGAATGATTGTGCCACGAATCATTCGAAACATATACTAGTATATAAAGCGGGCCAGCTGAATAGATACATATTAGGTGATACATACACAATTGTTTAGTAGCAAAAAGATAAAATGGCACGACACTTATGTGTTTGTTTATTTCCATAAATGTGTACACGTAAGAGAATAAAGCACTGTGGAATTTTGCATGATTTGTTTTTTACTCTTTCCTGCAGCAAACGTTTGTGCAAACAGTCTGCAATGAAGTAGCAAAACGAACAAGCACAAACAGAAACAACAAACAGTACAAATTTCTCACAATATTCAGGGTCATACGACCGGTAGAAATGGTTCCGTGTGCGTTCTAGCCACGTACTACACTTGTTTCGAATTTTTTTGAGCGCCACCAAGCAAATTCGTATCATTACGTAACTAACCACGTAACGTGAAGTAACGCAACGTAACGTTAATCGTTACTAGGGAAATGTATGGCAGTGTACAGACTAAAATTTTAGTTAGCGATGCGTAAACTTCAGACACAAAGTAATGTATAATTTAATTCCATCGTATCTGTTTTTGGTAAATTACTAAAATATATCATAAACAGCTAACATTTACGTTGAACTACTGAGTACCCCTAACGTAAGGGATTTGCGGTACTGATAAAGGTATGTTAATTAATATTGCCAAAAAAATATGTGTACATTTTTCGAATGGGTAAAGTTTGATCTTTGGTTGATTGGTAGTTGCATCCTTTTTTCAAGTAAATTTCTAATCTGTTGAAGTTGAAGCTTTAACAGCCACCTCCACCGGGATGAGTTTCATAAACGCTAGGTGGCGATTGAATCGCCAATGGCGGATTGAAATAAAACAATAACAAGATTGTGAACAATAACAAGATTATAACATATTTTCAAGTGCAATTTTATTCTTGTTGTTTAAAGTTAGTTTCCATAGCGCTACTTTTGCTAGCAAAGGATATTGAAAGCTCTTTATTGCATGATCTGCACAGGTATGAGTCTAGTCTATGCGTAAAAGGTATACTTCAAGTTCTTGGTACTGTCAGTTGACAAGAATCCAAATAACGCATTTAAAATTATAGCATATTTCAAATGTTTTGGGCTATGTAAAAAAGTAAAATACCAGCGGCATACGTAAAGACGAGTAACGGCATGCATTTCGATACGCATTTGATCGTAACGGCTCGCAGATTCGAAACAGGTGGTTCGCTGTTTGTGACAAGATGGAAACAGACACGAAATCGGAGGAACGTGTTTTGTGATAATGAATGACGATTATAAAAAGGTCCTCATTTAGCGGTCAGCGTCATTGCCATAGTTCGGCCCGTGTTATTAACATGTTCAAGATCGATCTTGTGTGTGCTCTAGTTCTGTGTTGTACCATTATTGGTGTACAATGTAACTCAACAGTACAGTCATCGTGTGCTTGCCAAGACGGTTCTGCGTACGAATGCACATCAAAGTTTATGGAGGAATGTTGGCTTTCGAAGAAAGTAAGAAGGTAAGAAGGTGTGAGTTGAATGTCGGACACCTTAATGCCACAAAAGAATAATTCATACAACGTGTAATGTACAATGCGTACAGATCCTGTGCCGAGGTTCCCTCTTCGGGTATATACACCATTCAACCGGAAAAGCCCTTCAAGGAACCAATGAGCGTGCTGTGCGATCAGGAGTATGATTCGGGTGGATGGATTGTGATCCAACATCGCTTCAATGGATGGACAAACTTCTATCGCAATTGGCAAGAGTACAAGAATGGGTTTGGAAATCTGGACGGAGATTTCTGGTTGGGTTTGGATCGTATTTATCATCTGACAGTTTCACGTCCGTATGAGCTGGTGATACTGCTGGAAGATTTCGACGGCACAAAAACGTTCGCCATGTACGATCTGTTCGAGATCGGTGATTTGAACGAAAGGTATATAATCAAGAAGCTGGGCGGATATTCGGGAACGGCCGGTGATTCTTTTAACATTGCAAATGGCATGAAATTTTCAACCTTCGATGTGGATAATGATACATGGGATAAACACTGTGCAGCCACGTTTGCTGGTGCATGGTGGTACAGCAATTGTCATACAAGGTACGTAAGTTATCGGTTTTAAGAGCAGGTAGTGTGGAGGTATTTAATATTTGCACCATATTTACAGCAATCTCAATGGAAAATATCTTCGCGGAGTTACCCCAGAATATGCAACTGGGATGATATGGAAGACTTTTCGAGGATATTATTATTCACTAAAAACTTCGAAAATGATGATAAGACCAAAGAAGGTTTAGTGCATTGCTGATGTCATATCTTTCAACGCATATAAATCTGTGAAATAAACTGTATAAACTCAACAAATGCTTTTACCGTCTATGGTCAAAGAATATACATTGAAGCTTCAATAAAACGCTTGTAATCGTTAATGTTTTTTGGTTGTTGCTCACGGTATAACTAGTCCACCAACCTAAAGCAAAGTGTCTAAATGTCACATTCTTGCAACCCAATATTTTATGCAATAAATCCCATTATTCGGTGGTTAGACGCAGAAGTCAAAAAAGGGAACCCATTCGTACATTATACTGGTTTTTAATTAGAATTATATTTGCACGGTATTTTCACGCTGCTGCCAGTCTTAGCGTGAATTGCATGACGTTAGATTTGGTATTTACCCTTTGGGGGTTTTGATGGTACAACTGTGTAAATAAAACCAGCTCAGCTAGCTTCATGTGGCACAATTCGTTTGTCTTTCTTTTCTTAGCTACCTTTAGCATCAGCATACCTTGTATACCTTCGCACATGAATAGAGAAGCTATGTCAAGCTGTGACTTGGGTATGATCATTTTACGTTTGTTTCGTGACGAGCAGATAAATTTTTTTCTGCCAGAAGACAGCTGTAAGGTGAATAAACAAATGTCTTCTTCGCGTGGTGGCTAAAAGCGATGGAACGCTTACAAAGCATGTTAAAACGTTTATAATTTATAAGTACAATTGTACTAATTTACTTAGTAAATTAGCTGACAGATGCCATCGTAATGGAAACTAAATAAATACATCATTATTCACCAGTTTTTAAACAATACAGCTTAATTATTTATTGTTGATTAATTATTTGTACCTAAATTTAGCTTTATTTGTTACATTTTTCAATTTATTAATAATTGCAAAAAAAAATTGTACTTTTCGTGATAAGTAATGTGCCACCGACACAACGAACTTCTTATTGAATTTGACTTTGAGTAAATAATTTAAAAACAGTTTTTATGGTCAATCACATGGACTCCACTCAACTTCCAACTTATTTTAATTATTTTATCAATATTTTTGATAAGAGAAAAGTACAAAAATAGAAAAAACTGCAGGATTTATTGTTTTTTATTGCCTAATGCAAAACAGCCATGACTAACCAAATAATAACACTTATGAAAGCCTTAAGGGAGGGTTTGTTTTATACAATAGATCAATAATAATTTTCTACCCACGAGTGTACAATTAATCTGGAGTAACATAAAAATCTTTTATAAATCCATGCATTTTATGTAATAGTTTTGTCATAATGGTACACTTTGAATAGCTATTGGAAAAGCTCTTAAGTTAGAACTTGTTCAGAATTGCTACGGGATTTTTACACCTATACACCTGAAGCTTTCTGCTATCTTCATACCGTCAAAAATGTGAAGGTATCCTCTCGTCCTCTAAACCGGTTTCGACACTCAGTACCAAACTGTGTAAGATAGGATGAAGTAAAGAGCAGCAAAACGGTCGGCAAAATCTTCCATAAAAGTTTCCGCTCCCATACAATGGGCGTTATGGGAGGATGGGTTATACGCCATTCACCTGGTAGACAAGCAGAAAGTGTGTCGGCGTTTTCACTGCGGCCGTGCACCACGCATGCATACGCACAAGTGTCTTTGTATGTGAGTGTATTAGAGTGTGCTTTAAGGGTGTGATTTGGGCACAAAATAAACATCCCCTTTTTAAAGCTTTTCACTTCCGGCATACCGGCGTATCCGTTAGTGTTCCGTTAGTCTTCTTACATGCGATGCGGGAACGAGATTGTCTCGTCAAATATGTGTAGAAGGTGATTCCAAAACACCTTCCGGTCTATTGAAATCTTGTTTGCTACTCGGGGGGGGGCGGGGGGGGGCGATATAGGGGAGCGAATATCATCAAGCCACACACACACACAAACACACACGCAGAAGGGCTCTCGATCTGGCCGATGTTTGTTATTTGCTTGCTCTAAGTGCGGCAGAGCGAAAGGTAAACAAGTAATACTCATCACAAGTTGATTTTGGTGTGATTGAATCATTGATTGGAAGCGTTATGCGTTAAGTTTTTTCCAATGCTGTTTGTTGCATAAAAATGCAATGTGGTGCAAACAGTGTATCAAAATCGAAAGTTTTGCTCTCTATTAGCTTCTTGTGCGAAAGAATGAATATTGGGGTTATTTAAAGACAATCGTTTCTTCCTGAATGCTTTTCCGCGATATCACACCAACTCGGGTACTTTTCTGACCAACTCGGGTTCCTTACTAAAATATGGGTCAAACAATGGATCACAAACGACGGGTTTCCGAATCGTTAGGAAAAGGGAGAGAGAGTGAAAAAAAATTCAATTTCTTGTGTCAATATATTCGATGAAACGCTTCTGTTTGAATTTCGAAGCCACGATGGAAACTGGTGGTGACGATCGTGACCCCGGCCAGCCCTCGAACCAGCAACGTGAATAAGCAAACAGATGATTCCCGAGAGACTGATCGAATCGAAAGCTTGGCCAGGGAGGGGAAAAAAAGGCGACAACAAAAAAAGAGAAGAAAGAACAGATCCTCCCCTCCCCCCTCCCTCCCCTCCAACTCGATGATACTCGCTCACCCACATGCTCGCTAACACGGATAGCATACGAGTATGGTTTGCGCGCCAAATGCAGAACCAAATGCAAACAGGAAAATTGAATCAGGAAGTCCAGTCCTAACACCGCACTACACGCCCGCACGATAATTCCATTTTTTTGGGGAAAAGGGCGCCGGATCCATTGTCGACATGTCCAGTCGTTTATTTAACCTCTCAGCTTGGCGTTCGTTTGGCAGGATGGTTGTGTCAAAAAGTGTCGTCGGTTAATAGAATAACTGCATAAGCGAACGCATTTTATGGCGTGGTTTTGTTCAAATAAATCATAAAGATAACCAGTTCTATAATACAGAAACCCAGTGTCCAAGGGAAAAACAAACTTATTAACTTGAATGGTGAAATGTAAGAAATCATTTTGGTTAGTAATATCTAATTTGAATAACATAAGAAACTTAAATACATATGGAAGCTTTGTTTTGTTGGACAAATTGTTTCCAAAGGTGTGCTAATGCAGTGTTTAATCATCAACCCACACGGTGCTGTTTTTCCAACACTAAAGCATGACCACCCACTGAATTCACACATGTAAATGTGCCCTTTTTTGTGATAGGGAAAACTTCGTTAGTTCTTTTGTTCAACAAAATCTGCCCGTACTAGCAAGAACTAGTACCAAGGGCAAAAGGGCCGTGTAAAACACAACCACAGCGCACGAGGTCCGTTCTGGCCAGAATCGTGCAATTCCGAACGCTTGCTACCTTGTCGAAACGCTAGTCGATCCCATCATTGACGAGAATTATCACTTCCGGGGTAGATTTGTTCCCGTGCACTGCCTGATTCGATTACGGTTCTTGCCGTACAGATTTCGGGCACACCCAGGGCACAGTTGCCAGGGAATTCCACGACCTGGAGGACCATCCCAGACGATGTCTTATCCATCTCCACATACATGACAGCTTTTGAATGATAACAGAAGCAACAGCTGCTACCAATCAGACACTCGTCAGACTCACTGACATCTGTCCCGGGTAGCCTGCAAGCGTGCTGTAAGCGCAAGGTGATGGGCCACCCTGATTGCGAGCACCGAAAAGAACCGAAGGGCGTTGGAGGAAAAAACCAAAAAAAAAAAAACAAATCCTTCCCTTTCGGCTTCTTTTTGTCCGGAGACCCTTAAAGCGTTCGGAGCGTACGGTTCAACGGGCGTCAGATGGTTCTGGAGCGGAGCAACTTCAAACGTATCGCAAAATTAGATTTTGATTAGGTTAGGCAGTTGAAATACGGAGTCCGGTCCGACCGAGAATGCAGGGCCGGTCCCGGGATTGAATTTGGTTTTGATGGACTGTTGATGGGCGATTAATTTGCGTTAATATTACAATTTCCCACATAAACCGTTCCGTAAACCGTTGTCTGGGGTTAAGGTTGTGCTCCTCGCTTTACTCATTTGCAGTGATTGACATTGACACGGTGAGTTGATTTGATTTTATTTATAATATTTCTCTCAGTACACTTTTTATTGATTAACTTAAAGGTGCGATTAAGTTAGAACTTGCTTTAAATGATTATCCACTTTCGCTTGCATAGTTTTAGTTGCATAGTTGTATTATGATTTACCTATTTTATCACTTTATTGTTAGAATCTGTCGGTGAATTAGCTGATTTAGTTAATAAAAGTTTCATGATGGCCCTTAGTCTGGGGTTACTTCACACCGACAGAACTGAAAATGGCGATCTCGGCCACACAGAAGTGCTGTGTGTGTGTGTGATCGGCCACAGTCTCTCGTACGGAATATTATATCAATTTTACATCCCCTGAAAATCCGTCTGCCCATTTCTCATTTTCTTATCACAATGCAGACAGTTGCAAACAATTCCTGTCAGTGGCATAAAGCATCACCGGAGAGTGACAGCATACTGCAACCAATGCGGAGAGCGTGCATTGGCAACATCGCAGCAGGGACACCGTACCGGATGTGGAACCGGTCGCATGCATAATGCATGCCAGCTCAGCTCCTTTTCCGGCCTTCGTCCACCCTTCCTCACCTTTTATAATATTTTCCCTCGCTGCGGCCCTGGTTTGCATGCGGTAAGAAAACAATTTCCCCATCTTGAATGATTTCTGTTACGTTACCAAGAGACAAAGTGAGCGAGGTGGCCGGGGGAACAAGGTAAGGAAAGCGGCCGGGCGAAGGATGAGTTGATAGTTTACATACTTTTGCTGGCGAGTGGTGCATCTGTGGGTAGGTATTTGTGCATGGAAAGTACATTTCGAAAAACGAGGGCTTTGCACGGGTCAACTATTATTGGTTCAAACTTAAGAAGCTATTCATTATCAGTCAAGGGATAAATGTGCTTTGCCCATATTATTTCCCCACAGCTGTCACACCCAGCAAATGTTTAAAGCAAATATGTACTCATGCATGGGAAGATGCATGAGTGTTTTTTTCTCTCTTGTTCTTCAAATTGGTAATGCATTACAACACCGGGACGCACAGTGGACTCGGATCATACAAATGATACAATGTAATAAAAAGACGATATTATGCTATCTTCTAAGCTTTCGAACGGTGCAAATGCTTTCTGGTACTTTTGGTATAAATATGCTATGAAACAGTGTAGTATGAGCTTGCATGCTTGTAGCTTTCCAGTGATACGAATTTGAATTCCCTGAAACTAATGTTTTAGTTTTAATAAGACATTTAATTTTAACGTTTATTTTAATAACAGGATATATGGATTCGGATTTAAAAATACGGCAAAGAAGTCGTTATAATCAATTATAAATGAATACATAAATATCGATTCAGCTACTACAGAACATCAAATGCCGTTAAAGTATAAGTTGGAATGAAAATAAAAACATGAAAACATTTTCATGGTGATACATAGGCTAGATGGCTGGGTTAGGGGTAAATAAGTCTGAGTTTGATAATTGACCTTTTTAATTTTTTATTTAGTTTTAATATGATTTCTTACGGCGGCTTTTCGCCGTATTTTCAGCCATAGTTGGAGCTGAAGTGAAATTTTAGTGAGATATATCACGAAAATCTCTCCCTAAATTTGTTTCCTTCCCACATTTTCGCACAAAAATTACTCAAATTTATTCTTTATCAATTATCAAGGTAAAATTTTTTAAATATTTTATTTAAATTTAAAACTTTATTTTTCCAGAAACATTAACAACAATTATTTCATCCCCAAATTTTTATAAGTTAACTATTTGCTGTCCCTAAAATGGTAAGACGTTAAGCATATAAATCAGTTGTACGAAAAATAGTATTATTCAAAGATTTTCCTATAATGTGTGATTGAAAAATTTGTTTTATTTTGTTAATTTATTTATACTTTGCTCATATTTTTATCTCGCTATACTTAATGAGCATTGATATTGGGTAAGTAATATGATGAGTGTTATAACAATACTTCATATAAAACGAATGTGTATTTCGATCAGCGTTTATCAAAGCTAAATGATAAAGATATTCATGTTAAGAGTTAGTAAATGCAAACAACTCATTTTAACCGTCCCCACAGTAAAGTGGTTCCCATTCTTCTCAATCTTTATTTCACCCTCAACAAGCACCACCATTTAGTATATCCGTTTGATTTCTCTCCTGCGTACACCAGCGTTACCTTAGACTCGAGCGTTACATTACCCTCGGTGTTACACTTTGGCAAAAGTCCCTCCTGCCCCCCCCCCCTTTCGTCTCGACCCCACGGGAGAGAAGCTGACATGGCGCAAACGGCATCATTACACACAAGAAAAACATGCTTAATTGATTGCCCGCCGGGATTTATTGTGCCACGCCGGTCGGTTACACGGGGACCTGCGTCAACTGGATGTGACAGTTGAGCTTTTTCATTTAGTTAAATTAATTTCTCTTAATTTTTGCCTGCCCCAGCAAGGTGTTTGACACTTTCGGATGAATGGGAAAACGGGGACACACGCTGGAGCAGCACTTGCCCGGGTGCCGTGTGCTTTTATTTTCCAAGCACAATTTGTTGCTTGTCACTGGTGCTGTAAGTGAGTTGTTTTTATTTTTCTTGTATATTCTTTTTAAACACCCGCCATAGTCACTTTGTGTCTAATGCTTGCAGGTAAATTTGGAGCGTGAACAATGTCGGGCACCGTTTTGCTTTCAGTCGTACTTATTGCGCCTTTGATGTTGTAATAGACTGTGGAAAGAACATCCTTGTCTGTTGTGTTTCCTAATATTCCCTTTTCTTCATTGCTAATTGTCGGGAAAATACTGTTGAATAGGAATTATCAAAACTGATTCAAAAACTAAGCACAAATTTAATCCTTACCAATCCTTAACAAATGTATTCTTAGTAGCAAGAATACTAATCATATCCATCCACTACACAGCGAATGATTTGGAAGCCTTTTTGTTTTTACTATTTAGCAACAGCTTCAACGACCTCGTATCACTGCACAAGTCAGCTCGAACGCTGAACATAAGTTTTGTATTTTCCTACTTTTTCTTTTGGCACGATGCGCTTACGGTACTCAAAGTTTATTCCCGGCACTGCCACTCGGCTGGCACGCGACGCTGCTTCACGTCTCACTGGTCACGACTGGCGACTAGTCAGCTAGCTAAAATTGAGCTTTTAGAACGCAAAGCGAAACGCCAACGAGCGATAAAGAATGTGTCCGTAGACGGTACGGTACACATTCTTTGTGACCTCTTCTGTTGCTTCTGCTACCGACCAACCTGGTGCGCCAGTGTAGCACCGGGGTTCATTCGGGCCCTACGGGTTCACGGTGACCATGAGGCATGCGAACGAAATTCTTGGACCTTGGCCAAAAGCGACCTGCGCCCGTCAATGACCCGTGGTGTACGGTGTACATTTTTGCGGTACTTATCGACTTGTTGCTGTGGCACCGGGACAATCCCGTGGCAAAGTCGAGCCAATTATGAAGATTCGAGTGATGATTGCGTTTGGCGTGGTTTTAGGGTCTAGTTTTGAGTCGGTTAGTTGGTGTGGTCCGGGTGTTTGGGCGGCGCTAGTGTGCGGTGCAATCAAACGTGTTCCATAAATAATTCAATTAGGCAGTGTTGTTTGCACATTTTAATTTGTTCTATTAGCGATGGTGTGGCAATGTGTTCCTTTTTTTTGTGTTGCTGTTTGCATATTGTGTGAGGTTGTGTTTTGCACAAACCGGCATATTGTCAATTTTGTTTTTTCTCTTTTTATGAGGGATAGCAACATATTGTTATAATAAAATGTTATAAAATTTGACCTCTTTAAGTTCACTATTATTTATAAGAACTTTACCTTAAAACATATTTTACTATAGTTTTTATTCAAAATAAAAACCAATATATGCTGAGCAAACTAAACGCATAAAGTGATGACACGCTATCGTAAGAATATTATAATAAATTACTTTCAAAATGAATTCCTCTGCATAGGCACCGGTACCAACTATCCCAAATTTTGGGCCGGTGTGCCAGAGAAAATATCTGCAAAAGACCTCGCCATTATTCATACTCACAAAACTTTTCTAAGAATATTATCTTCCCCGTGCCACGGTCGGGCAGTCGATTGGTTCGCGCGACGGCCAGCCCGAAACGGGGTCGGAGGGCTTACTGTCGGCTTATGCAAAGTGTAAGACGAAACTTTAAGCCCATCGTTAAGAAACTAGTGACTCCGACCGGATCACCTCCATCTGTCACAGCAGCGGTGGCGCAACATTCCGTAGTAAATTCCGTATCATCACCATCACCGCAGGCGGGAGAAAAAATATATAGGTAAATCTGTAGCCACACGACTGTCACGACTTTTGGCGTCCCTGGTGTACGGAAGTAAGCCTTCCGCCAGCGGAAAAGGTGTACCAAATGGTTGAAACGCTAACAAATTAAGTGTACCTTTGGCTGGGTGAGGTTTCACTACCGAAATTCGCTCCCAAATGGTAAGCTAGTTCCGTTGAGAAAGCGGCGAAAGCCTTCGCCTAGGCTGGTGTAAAGCACTTTTGTCCGCTAAACGGTTGGGTTTCGATCGGGTAAATTATTACATTGTCAAAGAGGTAATTTTTTGACACCACGGGCAAAAGTTTGTTACTCAGTTGCAACAAAACGAAGGAAAGAAAACAAAACAGCAACACTTCTGGCCCACTCATTATGTAAAACACTTCGCCGTCGTTCACCGTGGCCACCAAAAACTGGTGGACAGGGGTGAAACAATCCCGGCGTGACTGCATAATGATAGCGGGCAAATTTATGCTCAATGCTAATAATAGCGGCCAAAAATGGAAAAACCAGCCTCCCTTGTGCACCGCTTGTTGGCCACCGGTCGGTTGTGGGAGGAGACCGCCCGCTTCCGTTTACATTTGTGTGCGGTGGAACTTGTGAATAGGAAAGAAAGAAAAGAAAACTTCAACAACAACAACAACTGCACTTGCCACTTGGTTTTGTATCATTTTCTTTCATTTTCCTACAGCGTATGCACCACACGGCACCACACTGGTTCCACTTGCCAGTTAACCTTCCTTCCTAACAAGCAGTTCCATCATTTACCCTTTTCTTTTTGCGTTTTCTGTTTTTTTTTGCTTTTCCCAACACTCCTTCAAGTGCCTAGTTTTGGTGCCCACCGGGCACCAGGCAGTGGGAGCAAAATAAAAGCTTATTTTTCATTTCGTTGTCCCCACCGGCCACCGGCACGGTCCCGTTCCCCCTTTCCGACTGGGAAACCGTTTATTTATGGAGCAACGCGGCAATCGAGCGCGTTTCAGCGTTTTCAGTGCGAAAAACGGTTTTGCTGCAAAGCAAATCTTACTTGCGGCAGCAACTGGCCATCTTCACCACGCTCAGATTCGCGCAGAAAAATAGCAGTTGCTAATGTTGTTTACGAGGGCAGGGCAAAAATTCATTTTTGCGTTTTTGCTGTTTTGCTGTGCTGCAAATGATTGCTCGCGTTCGCAACACGACTCGCTACTTTCGGTGTTCATTTATGTTAATCGACGGTACTTGGGTGCGACCGGCTGACTGGCGGGTGGGCTGAACTGCCAGCCAGCGCAACGCAAATACATTTGTTTTAAGCGATCAAGCGTTTCTGTGTGGTTGGGGAATGA
>CM032178.1:24095143-24142939 GCA_018908115.1 Anopheles rivulorum
AAATCTCGGCTTCAAATGCTTAAGATTTCTACGACCTTTCTTCGGTCACGTCGGTATGTACTCACCGACAAAGTACCCTTGGATGTATCCTCTGTGCAAAGGCAAAACATCAACATCACTGTGGCACACAATGCTCGTTCGTACTTTGTTGTTACAGCTTCCAAGCAGTGCGCACTCCACGTCTGGCCACCCTCATCCTCCACACGCACACGTCCTTCCGAAAAGGCAGCAAATATTTCAACACTATAAAACAGAAATAAAATTCAATTTTCCACGGAATGAATTTGATTATTCGTGCGGAAGTGTTTGCAACTCACCTCACCCTTGCCCTCCCTCTACTCTCCCACGGTTCTGTTGTCCACGGAATGAGCGTTGGAAAAAGCTCCACAGAAGAATTCCTTCGCAACAGGCTGCGGACACAAATGTTTTGCGGTTGGAATATCGAGACGGAACGAAAAGAAAACACTCCCTGGCACAAACCTCTCTCTGGCCCTGTTCGTGTGACGGAGAGATGGAGCGCAGGACAACAAAGTGGCACGACACAGTGATTTGTCACGCGGGCTTACAAGCAGCACCAAAGTTGCGACCGGCTTTCTCCCACCCATTTCGTGCGTGGAAATGTAACGTACCGATATGCCTAGCAGCGAAGACGCTCGTTCGCTCGTCCGGAACATTGAGTTTCAAGCTGCTTGCCTGCTAACAAGTTTGGATTGAGAAAACGTTTCCCCGATCGTACCGAAATAGCGTTCCACATGCGACAGGTGTAGTGAATAGGGCGCAGTGTAGTGATGAATAAATTCATCGACGCTATACGAAGGTGGTTCATCTGGTGGGAGGGTTCACAGGTGGCACTGCACTTGGAATGCACATTTGTAATGTACTACAACAACGGACGGTAAATGTTATCGTTCCTGGTGAAACTGGTACCGGATGGATGCCTGTGCTCCATCAATCTCGGCGATGCAATGGTTTCGATGCGACTAAAAATCGGCGAAGCACAACTTTCAAAGTGGCAAATAACAGATCTTGTGCTTGGAACGCACTTTGACATGCTTGAATCATTACGATGCACCGAGCAGATGTTAGTGTCGGTGCAATGCATTATCGTTCCATCAATGTCAATTGTAACACAAAAACGTAATAACGTGGATCATGTTTAGGTGTTATTTGTGCCGGAAAACTATTATTATTCACTTTTATTTACGTTCTTTATTGGTAAATTTCACACAAGAAATTGCCACCTTCTTTCGTGTTTAATAAATGTATCTTTTTATTAGACACACTATAGTAAACCGGGGTTATTGAAAGAAACATACAAAACAGACTCGTTTTAACATTGTTCGAATGTATTCAGTTCGCCGAACAGTAGAATACCTTGTATAATAAATTATTGCAATGTATTTTAATTTTATTTAAGATGATCCCCGTGTCTCTGAGTTTTGGATAGAGAAAAATTTAATTCTCCGAACAAAAATAAAATCCTCTAACATCCTGAACCCTCCTCAGGATAGACATATATTTTGTGAAAACTGTTAGTTTGTGTTCAATTTCAATGCCCTGTTGGTATTAGCAGTGTGCTAAGTATCAAAAATATATATTAGTCCACAAGTACTAATAGCGCCAATGCTCGTTTGAAACATGAAACTAATGAATATGACATCAGCCTACATATGCAATTTGTTACTCCGTTAAAATGCTTCAAGTGCCTATTACATTTTATATCAATATTGGGACCATTCAATATAATATTTTTACAGTGCGAAATACAAATGAATGAATTAACAGCAGCACTAATTTCATTCATTTTTTTAAAATTTAAGTATTTATAATATTAAATATCAAGATAAATTACAATAAACATGCAAAGCAGTCAAATTCTTCCAATCCTAGCTCTTGTGCTATTGGAAAGGAGGGTATATTCTTCATCTAGCTATATTTATTGGCATTCTCTTGAATTATGAGCACTATCACTTATTCAAAACCAACTTGTTCTCCCCGTTTTTTTTTTTCTTCTCTTCACTACAGGAATGCTCCATCTTTGTGTTCGAGAAACGAACGGCCGAAAAGCTGCACAAACCAAAACGGAAGGAGACGGTTACGGAAATTTTGCGAGCATCCGTAAAGCAGCTGGAACGATTTCGGCATCCAAAGGTAAGGGATAGCCAATGCGGAGAAGAAAAAAAAACTAACAGAGCAGCTAAAACTATCGTTGCAAACTACACTTGCTGGACGATAGGATGCTCACGGAACGTGTACGACTAGCAACACAGGAACCGAGTGCATCCGGAACGAGTTTGTGTTTAATATTTATGCCTTCCTTCCATCCTTCTCGCCCATTTTGCTTTATAGATCTTGCAGATCATGCACACAGTGGAGGAGAGCTCAGAAACCCTCTCATTCGCTACCGAGCCCGTCATCGCCAGCTTAGCCAACATCCTGGCCTATCAGGTGAGCTAGTGAGACCGAAGCTTCTGTAGTAATTGTTCAGCCCCTTTGTAGCAGCTCCAGCAGGGTTAAGCTTGTGGCTTAAAATGACACCGTTTGGTCGCAACAAAAACATAGTGCAAGGATAGTGCTCCCGACGCTTGACAGTAAAGGAAAACTATGAAGTGACGATTAAAACACTAAAAACTAGTCACCACTCTGCACGGCACGGTACAATGGCTTTTGGAGTTTATCACGCTTTTCACAAATATCCCGCAGCGATGGGTGCGCTAATGTTGATTTTAAGCTGCACTTAATCAGAATTGACAAGGTGGAGAAATTGATGCTGAAAACGTACCATCCCTGGGGATACGTTGAAACGAACCAAAGAAGGAAAAAGATTCGACCTCTTCGCGAAAACTCAAGCCACCAATGGGAGAATATCGTGGGAGAAGCTGCTACAAGAAAGCTACTTTTAAGGACATTAATCATTCTTATTTATTTAAACGAGACTACATTACGAACAATAGTTTGTCACACTGTTGCTTTGCTGCAAACTCCAGATTCGAGTTTATTCTACGACAAAACGTCCCACACTCCAGGCGCTCAGGCACCCCAACCCAGTGGAACTGCGTAAACAATAAGGAAAACTCTTTCGTCTACGCTCGCTCCATTAACGTTTGTGAAGTGGGTGGGGTTGTGGGGGCGGAAAAAGGGGCGGCTAAGGGGGCGGTATAAAAAAAGGGAGAAAACTCGGAATTCATTCTTGTGTTTCTTTTGTTGCGAGTGTAATGGACCGAGGCCAAACGGAACGACACGGCCCCACACAATCATGGAATGGTGATTATCTCGTTCTAACTCATTTCCTTTCATGACCATTCACTCGTATAATGAAGCTAATGAGCGAACGATGGATAGATGGCACGATAGATGGCTGTCCCTCCCGTGTTTCCTTTCTTTCAAACCATTAGGGTAGGAAAGTTTGCCCCATCTGATGAACCTTGGCGAGAGTGTCTCGTTGAGCGGAAGGAAAACAAACACCCGTTTAAGCAGGGTTTGTTGTTTGCATGCCAAAATGGAGAAGCCAGGTGCATTCATGCTTTTGGTACGGTCTTGTTATTTGGTCATGGTTGGTGGTGTTGTTTGCTTCAAAGTTCACCGCTGTTGTATCTGTTGCACCCTTTGGGGTTACCGAAAAAACATGCATTTAGTGCACAAAATTGTGCTGTTAGTAAAAGTTTACGAGTAAACTCGCAGCGCATTGAAGCGAAAAATGTTAGAGCAAATAAAATCGGCATAATAAGAGCATACGAACGTTGCAAATGCAAAAATTAAATCATTGTTAAGAGCGGTAAAAGGATATTACTACCACGGAAGTGCTTTTGGTGAGACTGCTCTAGCACCCGTTATTCAACGATAATTTAGCCGTAATTACAGACAGTTTTGTCGCTTTTCTGGCCATGATTAACATTGACAAGAATAAAACGCGTGGCAGATATAAAACCGCTTCACACCGCTCTCCAATTAAAATCCTCATGCACCCGGTGTAAATATGTCATTATCCTTTTTGGTTTATATGCAACGAGAGACAGACGGGAAGCGCATCGTTCGGCCACATGCTGCCAGTGTTTTAACCTCGTTAGATCACAGCACAGACGGACGACTCATTTGCCCTGAAAAACCACAACAAACGATGCTCCAAAAAGCGATTAGTGATTTTGTTTTGTTCCCCATTACGAACAACCATGCGCATGCTTTGAACCATGTCAGAGTACGCACTTCAACACGACATCATGTTTGTATTGTATAATGTAAGTAACACTTCATCTGCAGCTTCATGGTAGCAGCCATGTAGATCAATTTAACAGAAAAATGTATTGTTATGTGTGGATAATTTACTAATAATTTGTATACACCGTATAAATAACAATTTCGACCCCTAGCTGCAAGGTACATAAAATCTGTGCAATTACCTTGTTTCATAAAAAGGGGGCTTTCTTTCGTACTGCTCCGTTTTCATAAATTTTGTTTACATAATTGCTATCAATAATGGAAAACAATAATCCCCTAACGCAGTACACCCAGCACATACAATGGAAACTACTCGTTACGTTAATATTACAGTAATCATATCCTTCTCGTTCATCAACCCAAAATTACCGAGGATTGAACATAGAATGCTAAACAACACACAACCACCATAGCACTTTAATCGAATGGCACATTTCACTCCAACCCATCGGCTTCAAGTTGCCCACCGTTCGGTGCAGATACACACGTGTGTAGTCCGGCCACTGGATCGAATATTCTATCCAGCCCTGGCCAACTGACCAACCAACGCGCACCGAAACGACATAGAAATTCCCCAAGTGCATGCATGTAGTAGGCTCATTAATTTCGATGCCTTTCCGGTTCGTGCCTTGCCTGTTTGCCTGGCCACGTTCACGCTGTTGGTCATTTATACATAGTGAACGGTGAGTGTAGCTGCCCGAATGAACTGAAACACAAACCTCCCAACGCTCCCAAAATCAGTATCACACCTTTAACCCTACAACATTAGACCCTTGCTTACTGCCGGGCAGGGAATTGGGAATGGCAACTGGCAAATGAACATCAGCAACGCCAAGTAGCAGCATCAAAGGTGATGATGATAGTAGTTGTAATGGTAGTAGTAGTAGTAGTAGTGGCGATGGTGCCACACTAAAATAGAAATCGATCCATTTCCGATTCACTGATGCCTGGACAAACGGGACAAACATATCCTAATTAATAGATTCTTTCTCTTTTATTGCTAGCCACATTTTTTCCATTGCTTAATTAAACACATTACTGCGTTGCATTGTTTCAACAACACCTCAAACGATGTTCCTAAGTCCAACCCATTTTTTGTTTTTCCTGAAAAAACTAACCCACCTCTTAGATCAATGTCTCACCAATGTGTAAATTCTCTCCAATAAAACGATAGTCCTTTTGCTAACCATTCCACAACTTTCAACTACTCTTCAGTCACAACAGGTACGTCGGTACAATAATCGGTTCGGTACACTTTTTGCTTAACTTGAAACAAATGAAACATTAATAGCTACTACTCGCTGCTCGAAGGATGGTAGACAAGTGCACATTCCATGCTTCAACATGTCTAACACAAGTGGTCAGCTGTCAGGTGAAACTTCAGACACCTTGTTGCAGACAACAACAAACTGTAGGATCGTTCCGTTTGTCGCCTCTAGTGTCCTGTGCTTTGTTGATTTTTATGAGACTGTTGTTCGAGTCTTTTGAAAAGTTTACGGTTGGTTCGTTTTACTTTCACCTGGGTTGAATATTTTTTCAGTAGAATCGGTACACACAATTCATGCTTCACAGGTTGGCCGGTCTGGTGGTACGTTAGTCATTGGAAACAGTGTACAAATGCCACAGCATGCACATCTTGGCATGCGAGCGATCTCCAACGTGGTTGGTATTTTCATGCCTGTTCTGACGCTCGAACGCCTTGCTGTTGGTTTCATGACAGCGGGATATTGATACGACACAACGGTAACACACACGCCCTCGTGCCCTACTCATTACCTACGGCTCATTGAGGTACTTTGCTGAAAGTGATACTTTTCTTCCAGTTGGCACAGCTAAGCGCCTTTCGTGACGGTACGCTGCATATTCCTGCCGCAGCGCCAAATGGCACGCGATGCACCAAACCACACCTTTATGCGTCTAAGTATATGTACTATGTGTCTGCACATACCACCAGGTGCACACCTGTAGCGTGCTCACCAACGTAAAGGTAATCCGTACCTTCGCAACCACGCTTGTACCATCGCTCTGACTACACGAAGGATTATTTAAGGAATTAAGAACCGCCTTCGGGTCCGCGTGCCTTCCTCGGACAACAGACAAGGGTGGCAGGAGACCACTCTGCTATGTTGAGTTTTCGAGTGCACTTTGCGCTTGATTGTTGCCTGCTATTCGAGAGGCGTCAAGATCGACAGTCGCGCGTTCACCGATGGGAGGAAGCCCGTGTGGTGAGACAGGTAATGAATTTTTAAAATCATACCATGCCTCCAACTCGATCGACTCCTTCACGAACATAAGCCATTTTCTGCACCAAAGCCAAGATTACATTTATGCAAGCACATGCATCACCGACGCCGTTGGCCGTATGCTAATGTGCCTTGCACTTGCACTGCTGCATCATGGTTTTAGCGAGCGTTTTTTTATGCCCACCTTCTTCAACGGCATGACGGTACAGCTGCAATATGATTTTAATGTAATAATTTCCTTCGCTATGTGCTTGTGCTAGTGCACATCGACCGGGACTCGATTCTGAGCAAAGCTTGGGAAGGAAGCAACAATAAGGGCATTAAACATTTAGACTTCGTTTGATGTGATTGATTGCTCAATTGCTCTTAATCACATGTAAGCGTAGTGGTGCAAGATGGTCGAGTGGTTGCAAAATAATGCTAGTCATTCGTTCGAGGAAGCTAAGGCAGACAACATCCAAAACAAATTACGATCCCAATCTCGTTCGGTGTTTACCAACCGTTCCGAGAACATTGTTACACTCGCTTGCGTTGGTTCATGCGAATGACTTGCATCGGTGTTTAAGTATTGCAATGCAATTCATTACAAAAGCCAGCCAGAGAACATCATTTCAATACACTAGGTGTTTGAAACACAGTGGGAGTGTTTTCATAAAATGTACTCAAATTGCACTGAAGGGCGACAATGGTTTAATTGCCGTCGAAAATATGTTTTGGCTTAGTGAATATCTAAATTTAATGAATGTTAATCAAACCTAACCATGAAATATAGTATACAATCATTAAAATTTAGAATAAATTAGGATATTCGATAAGATCAGCATAGAAACAAAACCTCCATAATAATGTGAAATCTGTAAATGATTTTTTTTTAAGTTTTAGATGGATCTATTTAGAAAATAAATAAAAAGAACAAACTCGATGGTAAACTTATAACAATGTAAGCTTGTTGTTGATTACTTAAGACTATTTATATCAAAAAATTTCGGAGACACCGATGGGATAGTAGTCAAATTCTGAGCTATCTCATTTCTAACTAAAGATCCATTAAATTTGAATGTGCACACTAACACACAAATGGTGCTGACAATACGACGTAAATTGAACATTCCTCAATAAAAAAACTAACACCAAAGCAAATTTCAAAAAGAGTTTAAACTTCTATTGTGGGACTAAGAATAGCCGAAAACCAAAATTTTCATGGAAAAAGGTTGAAATAAATGGAAATAGGTTAAAATAAGTTCTCTTCCGAGAATGCACAAACCAGAACTAAAAAAAAACGAAACAAGTTGATACGCCTTTAAAATACTATCTTATAAACAATACATTATATTTAAACTTGTACATGAGAATTATTAAGAAGGTCATGCGCGCAATTTAATATTTAAACGTGAAACTAAAAATGTTAATTGTGTTATACTCTGTTTGAATATCACCATCATTCTAGGGATTTGGGATTGCACTTTATAACATATTTCGTTTAATTAGCCTTTTCAATTTATCTGTTCGTGATTTATTAAAGTCCGAGGACAGCTGTAGGTGCAAGACATATACAATTGCTTTCTTTCTGAATACAAACTGAAGTGCGTTTGTATCTGAACGGTAAATTGAACATTCTGGTACAACAATGTTTGCCCTTATGAAAAATAATCATTAATAGGTGCTGCATGCCGTCATATGAGGCTTAAACCACAAAGTTCAATATGTTGTTACAATGTTTTTTTGTGCCTTTTTCTCAGCTTTTGTATAATAAATGGTTACATCTGACCAAGATGGCAAATCAGAAACATACCGACTGTTACCCAACGAAGCGGATGGAAACATTTTAACCACAAATTTAACCACCAAACCCGCAACCTGGCGGTAAATTGTGTTCCGATTTCTCGGAAGAAAACCGCACAATACTCGACCCTCGGTCATCGGGTTTTATGGTGTATCAATTATTGGTATCGTCCTTACTGATAAAGATCTACGACGGTTGGGGAAAGGGTGGTAGGTAGGGGAGAAACGGTAGCAGAGGGTCCATCAAACCACAAACATAAGCCACTCACAATCGGCCCCGCAAACAAGCAGGACTCTCGGTTCAGGCAGTAGCGGACAGGTATTTTGACAAATGGTTCGCTATTTCCGATTGCCTATGCTATGCCTTCACACCTGTGCCACCTGCAACCGGTTGCCGGTTGCGTTTCCGATGTCCCACGGGTCTCACGACGGTGGCATGGGTGACCATTATGGGTGAATTTATGTGATGGTCGATAGATCGAGCATGAATCACCTTAGCGCCATTATCGTCAACATCGTGATCATTATCGAAGCTCTAAACGACCGTCATCAACAGAGGCTATCAATAGACTACAATTGTATTGCCTAGCGGGGGTTACTGAGGGTACAGATAAGATGCGTTCGAAAAGGTGACCACCAGACCAGCCGAACAATGTAAGGAGTGCAGTGCCCAACCACAGAAGCACCTTCGCTTTAGGAGAATCCTTGTGCTGCCGTACAAGCTAGCTCAATCAGTACTCCGTCAAACCGTTATCGGTAAAGCTCCACCTTGTGTAGGCGTACTCAAAGAAAAGTGTTACGCACAGGATAGCATACCTACAGGAAATGGAAATTTAATAATAATTCTTCAGTCTTCATCGTGTAAAACTGATTGCTGTATTTATTTGTGCAGGAAAAACAGTCTAAAAATAACAAACACTTTTCTTGAAATCGGGCCAACCGTCAGGGTTTGGGGCGACTTTTCCATTGCTCTATCTCTAACAACATACTTATTTCCCAATGTCCTCGGGGAATATTATTCCAGCACGTGACACTACTATCCTTCCTGTGTACAAAAAGCAGACGGAAGACCTTCCCAAACATTTGGGACCCGTGTCTCGAGTCGTTGTTACGAGTCTACCGCCTACTACAACTTTTCGATTCATTTTACCAACAAAACCACCACAAACGAGTAACCTGTCCTTTCTTCTATCATCCCATCTCTTTCTCGCTTCGCAATCCGGTTCTGCGAGCCAGGAAGCTGGCGGAACAATTACGGGACCACCGAGCACGGGAGCATCCGGTCAGCACTGCCCAAACACTATCGCCACGAACCGGCCGGCCCACGCAAAAGAGTACACGTTCCTGGACATTGAGCTCAAGTACGGAATCCTACAGGTATGGTTGCTATAGTATTGAACCATTCTTCGCTTTATTGTGTTTCGCTTCGTTCTAGCTTTGCCATAAAAACATTGCGTCCCTTTCAAAATGTCTCCCCCAGTCGCCGTCCTATCTAATACCCTATTAATAAAGGTCCACAATTTGTCATCGGACCGCGAAGCTTTGCCGATCCGATGCCAAAGGGATGGGAAGTGTCCCAATAGCTGCTCGAGGTCGAAAGAAACCCCAGGCACGCACGCAAGTACCCGACCTATCAAAGCATCCTAAAATAAAAGAAAGAAAAGAAGAAAGGATTCCAAAAGCGTTCCGAGAAGCAATGATTCGTAAAACTGGCCACCTTTACCGTGCACGGCCCGGAACACCCGGCTTCTGGTCGGGAAAACATTCTTCCAAATCGTATCATTGCGTCGTCCAGCTGTGACGATGAAGTACGGACAGGTGCCCCCAATACCGGTCATCTGGAAGATCGCTAGCTTCCATTTTGTTTCCTACCCCCCTTTGCTTCGACCAATTTTCCCATCCGAACTCGTGCTTCCTCAGGGACGAACGCAAAATCGGATCAATAAATAAATGGAAACAAACGTTCTTGCACACTCTGACCCGTAGCAATGGAGGAACACCATCACGCGCACAATACGAAAGAGACGAGCAAAAAAAAACCACAACTTTCTAATGGTTATCGGTGACATTTTTACAACATTAAGTTCATTTTGTTGTATTGAAAACAACGAAGGAGAAAGAGATAAAGAGAGAAAAAGAGAAAGAAAGAAAAATCAATAACTTACCACTTTTCCTGATAATTGTCAGCGCTTGGCCGCATAAACGTGCATGAAAAACGTGACAAACGTGGGCAAGTTTGCAGATATTTTGCTTGCTTCCTCATAAATGTCCACTGCCGGGCAGTATGATCGATTAGAATGTGAATACTGCTGATCGATAACGTGGATGGTACATTTCATACAAATCGGCTCCCCGTTCCATCGCTTCACGGATGGAATTGCAAAAGGGGCCACGTGTACGCTTTGCTCACTCGTTAGTACACCACCACGACTGACTGTACAGCATCTAGCAAACTTGTTTAAAAAATGCATTCTTTTCCCATGCCCGATCCCGATCCGCACCTTTCGGCTATTATTATGCCTTTGCCAATGCTCGTTATTATAAAGGTTTCCGTTTCGCAGCCGGTTTGCTTCGGTCTGTTTACCTCACGCTGAACTACTATTGCCCGAAGGAAACTATTCTTTGTGCAGAATAATGATGATTTCAAATGGCATTTCTTCACGTTGCCAAAGTCACGTTTCAGTGCTGAAAAGCTGTAAGTGAAACGAGGCCGAGCGGTTGCCAGCACGGCAATTGATACGATACTGTGGATGCGGAACAATTCTGAAGCGTGTTCTTGCTTCGCTTTCACGGATAAAGCTGTGGTCTGTCAAGTAATGTTAGCATTCGAACGAGGCCAATTTTATTTACGGCATTGAGAGGTATTATGAGCAACTGGAAACCATCGTTATTTTAAGGTTCTTTTGTACCTATATTAGAATTCAATGATAGAAAACTAGGTGAAGGGATTAAAAAAACAAAGGCATTGTCCATTTATGCAACATGGCATGCTGGTAAATATCGAGCTGGAGTTGTCTTTTTATTTTAATTACTTCAAAAACACTGTGTTAACTTTCACACTTCACGTTTATGTTCACGTTTTATTTTATTTTCATAGCCTAACAAAAAGATAAAGACTGAACTGATTGCTATCAACGTTACTGCTTTTATCTATTCATTTTGCTTATATTATTATTTTTTTTTTTAGTATGTTAGAACGGAACAGGCCGTATTAGACTAATTTTACCACGTAGCAGGCTAGTCAGACCGTGCTACGGGGGGACGGTCCGAATGGGATTTGAACCCGGTCCGATCGTGTTTGGAACAGGCACCGTTGCCAAATACACCACCGGGCCGCCCCGGTGGTAATATAATATTATTTTATTACTTTTATTATTATTTTTATTTATTTCAATATAAGTCAGTCTATTTTTTCTCTTCATTTTATTTAGTTTTAAGTTTTTGTTTCACCCGTGTTTATATGTGTTTATGTCTTTTATGTTTCATTCTCTTCCCTACCTATTATTTTTTTATTTAACTTTTGTTATGTTAATTGAATTTGATTCGTACATTTTTCATACAAACGCTTTTGTATCGTTCTAATGTTTTCATTTATACTCTATTTCGGTACATTATTTACTATTATGGCTAAATCATAGTAGTACGACGCTTAGCTAATAATTACAAAGTTTTATTTTATTACTTGAAGCAAAACTTTAAGAAAGAGATGAAATAAAGCTCCTATGTATACTTTCTTGCATTTCTGTCACAACATTCAAAACATTGTCCTCGATGTAACGAACAACTGACTGCCTTATAGATTATCACTATATGCTATAAAGGACCGGATCAAATGAAATTCACTTCACGACCTTTAGAGCATTTGAAATCGAATGAAGTGGTAGGAGCCGGTGGGACACATCACCAATGTCTTGATTCAATTTCCCATTTTTGGTACTGAATTCCAATGAAAAATGGCGATAACAAAACTTGTTGATTCCATTTATTCCAGATAACCGAAGCATTATCGTTCCTCCACTACTCCGGGCAAGTGATACACAAAAACGTCTGCCCGTCATCGATCCTGATCACGAAAAAGGGCACCTGGAAGTTGGCCGGGTTCGAGTTCACCGAGCGCACCAACGAAACCGATGCAACCGACCCTGTACCGTGCCAACCCTGGTCAACCAGAGCCTCCAAGCTGGTGCAACCGAATCTAGACTATATGGGTAGGTTGAAAAAAAAAACACTAAAACTGGGCAGCGACAACCTACGTCCGTCTCATACCGACTCATCTCAATCCACAGCACCCGAAATCCAGATCAACAGTAGCTGCAGCATACTGAGCGATATGTTCTCGCTCGGGATGGTTATTTGTGCCATTTTCAACCACGGCCGCTCGCTGATACAGTCGGGCAATTCACCCTCGACCTACCTGAAGCAGATGGAACTGGTTGGTATTTTGGGCACGCTTCATACACCGACCGTCACAGATCCCGATGGCATGGATCTTGTTTCATACACAAATATGCTTTCTATGCTCCTCCGTCACTATTTTTTCACACCTCATTTTGCGATTGCATCCCCACACTAACGAAATGAACTATTTCGACCTGTCTTCTTCGTCTATCATGCGGCTTCACTGGCATGATGAATATTCAACCCCATGTTAACGTAAAGCTGCTCGCTGAATGCAGCAACGTACCTTCAACAAGCATTATAAGGCTTTAAGCTCCTCCAATCTGTCTCCAGCGAGGTCGGTGAGGTACATCTACACACACACACACACACACACACACATCCGCACACTATCAGGTGCTACGTCTAAAGCACATTCCACAGTTTCTGACGGACGCTTTTTTCCAATTTTCCGTCGTCAGCACGTGAATAGTATCCAATTTAAGCTTTGATCTATGGTGGGTATCTTTCCGACTGGTGGTCGCTAGATCGCTTGTTCGGTTGAGTTTCACTCGCTGCAAAGACTACTCGGTTGGTTGGCCTTACTTCGCCGAACAAAGCAATCTTCGAAAGTAACTTTCTTTGCGTATTTCGTAAAGACGTCGTCCACGATGGGCGAACCACACAAAAGGGGCACGCATAATTCGTGCAATGACAGCAAGGTATACACAAAATATACACAAAATCCCAGGGAAAGTAAGCGTACGCAATGTAATAATAAATTCCGTACATCGCTTTATGCTTCTGGTTCTGATAACGCACGAGCACAGAAAGTACCAAACGAGATGGGCTGATGGCTCTGGTTACGTGTGTAGTATGCTGTTTCAAAATCAGGCCGACGTCCATTACCAGGTATCGAGTGTGCCACAATGAGCTGAAGCGTTTTTTATTTTTCGTGTGCTGTTTTACTTTCAAGTCTTTAACCTTAAAATCATGTCATTATGTTGCATGGCATGGTTGGTTTATAATAACGCCCGCAGACATGCTGCAAAGGGATGGGATTAGATATATCAACATAATGTCCTTTGTAACCGACACGCGATCCTCTTGTTGTTTCACGCAGGTCATGTTTGTGTGATCTTTAAGGAAATTAAATACTATTTATGTTTCCAATCCTGTATGTTTACTCACAAACTGTTTGAAACCGTTCCTTTCCAAATTAAAGTAAATTATGAATTTCAATCCATTCCATGCACTTGGATGGCTGGTGATACAAATGTATGGCTTGTTGCTTTTTTAGCACTTTCAAGGTGCTAACTTTGTAACTCAGCAATAAATTACCCTCGCACGTGGGTTCCGTAACACACGGCTTACACGCCTTTCGCGTACTCGTATTTCCGAATTCCTAGCTCCAGACTCGCACACACAGGAAGAGCTTTTCCGTTTTCATTATTTAACATAGTTAGCTCCCATTTTATTCACAACAATAATTAAATCAATTCCAAACTCTGTACCCGTACGGGACCATCCGTACGGTGACAAAGAAATGATTTTTCCCTTTTCACTAGAAACACCCGCACGATTGCACGAGAAACCGTCTGCTGCTCGAGCAGTATGGCAAACTTACAGCTGATGGCAAATTGCTACGGGAAGCACACGTTTTCCGCCAGCTTCACACCGGCTGGGAAAAGCAGGTGGCTTGGGGTTGTTTAGCAGACTAGAGTTCACCGTATGTATGTATGTGCTTTGTATGCCACCTTCGTTTGCCTTGGGTAGGAAGACTAACAAAAATTGTTATTATGTACTGCCAACAGATTGTTGATT
The DNA here is from genome assembly GCA_018908115.1 of Anopheles rivulorum. NCBI lineage: Eukaryota > Metazoa > Arthropoda > Insecta > Diptera > Culicidae > Anopheles > Anopheles rivulorum. The sequence continues at coordinate 24,109,585 of CM032178.1, forward strand.
AGATTCAAAAATACATTCACTCCCCAGCGTTGGAGCTGTTTTTTTGTTGTTGTCCTTTCCAGAAGTCGAAAGGGGAGTCAAATTATTTGCACCAACCAAAAAACACAAAAATATCACTGGAGTTCCAACGCAACACGCAGATGGTGTGCGTATGTATGGCGAGTGGTTCGAAAGACAGCTCGTGCCCCAGACCTTAATGGAGCAAGCCTATTATTAGAAGCTCATTGATACTGCAAATATCCCACGCGATAAAGCTCCATGCACGACACACGTACACGAATATGTACCATTCACACGCAATCAATGTGGGTAACAAACACGGACATCTACAGCCGTTGCNCAAATTATTTGCACCAACCAAAAAACACAAAAATATCACTGGAGTTCCAACGCAACACGCAGATGGTGTGCGTATGTATGGCGAGTGGTTCGAAAGACAGCTCGTGCCCCAGACCTTAATGGAGCAAGCCTATTATTAGAAGCTCATTGATACTGCAAATATCCCACGCGATAAAGCTCCATGCACGACACACGTACACGAATATGTACCATTCACACGCAATCAATGTGGGTAACAAACACGGACATCTACAGCCGTTGCCACTCAGTCTGCGCCAGCAAGTGTGTCCCATTCGCCACTTCGTCTAACGTTCGGCGCCATGCTTCCATCTTTTGATACACACACCCTCACACACTCACGTACACAAACACACTCACACATCGGTGTAGGGGATGCATTGGACATCACCAACATCAGCACTAGAACCAGTGGGTGATTAGTTTAAACGGAGCGAGCAAAGCGAATGAATGGAAAACGTGAACTAATTTTGCTATAAATCATCAGCTAGATGAGGCCGTACACAATATCCTACCAAGGATACCGATCCCGCTGCAGGAGGCAACCACAAGGCTATTGAAGAAATCGCCCGGAGCTCGCCCGACGGCTCAGCTACTAACGCTCATCAAGTACTTCAGGTAGGATGGACACGTTTACTTTTCCGCATCCATTCGGTGGGCGACAGTGAACGAAAACGGACAAAATAAATAAAAAAAAAAAGACGGCAACATCTTCCAGCTTCACTCAACCATTTCTGCCCGGAAGTTTCATGGTGAATCGATGGCACAGCACGCGGAACGAAACGGCATAATTGGATTGTCTGTGTATTTCGTCCGCCCCGTTCGGTACCTAATTCCATTCCGTACCGTTTCGAATTGCTCGCATTTCGTTATTTTTCCCATCTTCTCATCGTCTACTGTCACCTAGTGCCGCCGTGTATTTTTTCTCGCGCTTTAATTTTGCTTCCATTTAATCTTTTTTTTTCACGTTTCCTTCTCACCCGACGCACACAGCGATCCAGCCGTCCAGGCGCTACAATTTCTCGATGTCATCAACATGAAGGATCCGACGCAGAAAACGCACTACTACCGTAGCACCCTCAGAGAAGTGTTACCATTTATACCGCGGGTAAGTAAGATGGCGCAAAGTTTGCGCTTCGAGAAAATATGTTTTTATTTGCTGTTTGTTCTCGTCACCGGTCTGTCGCACGGTTTCGTAGGCTGAGCTGACGAGTACTAACAAAAACAATTCGTTCAGCTGCTTCCTCCAGTATCTGCCCATGCTGATGCCTTACCTTCAATCGTCAAGGGAAAGGCTTGCGCTGAAAATTGCTTCATTTCGCTTCGCTGCACAAATTCGTAATAATGCCACCATGTTGAAGCCGTTGGACAAATTTGTCGATGGATTAGCGGCCACAAAACGCACTTCCGGGGAAGAACCAAGCTAACCGAAGTTAATGATTTAATGCCAACGGATGAATATTATGCACAATTATTGTCCTGCTTTTGTTTGCATAATTTTCGAGAACCCATAATTGATTTGCGTTTTGCCTAAATCCACCAAGCTCAATTTAGGAACTGTATTTGCTGAAAGAAAATGCAATAGCATGTTTGGACTGGTGATTCGTTTAGCATCAATCAGCGTCATTACGTGTGCGTAGGTGCAGAATGCACCCTGAAAAGTGATACCACTTCATTGCCATTGCAACCGATCTTGCAACCTTTGATGGATGAGCAATTATTTTCGGATCATTATATTATGAGGTAAACAGCGTGGAACTACAATTTCAGTCGATAATTTGCATTTCATGTGATATAATTCTGGTATTGGAAGTCGAACGTGCCACATCGTATGTGATCCTATGCTAGTGGGTCGTATCACTGGCAGTTGTGATGGTTGGACTAAAAACTGCAATCAAAGCAGTATTCATTTAGTTTTATCATTACGTTTACTTTGTTCTTTTTCAAGCATTTTACGATTGATTTAACTTTTTTTTATTAATGTTAGAACGGCCTGGCCGTATTAGACTTATTTTTACCAGGTAGCAGGCTAGTCAGACCATGCTACGGGGCGACGGTCCGAATGGGATTTGAACCCGGTCCGGTCGTCGTAGGGACTAGCGCCGTTGTCAAATATACCACGGGGCCACCCCACGATTGATTTAATTATTTGTCATAAATTTTTCAAATTATTAATTATTATTATTAATATTAGTACTGATTATTATTGATATTTCATCCTCTCGAAGTTAGTAATTGGATCGATATAGAACTGTTTTTAATTTACCAATCCGATAAACTTTTGATAAATGATCTTTGATATGAGCAATTTTATTGAGAAATATTCAAAATCTTAAGATTTGTGCCAGATTTCTGCATTTGTTATTCAATTTCTAGCTAAACTAAATATAATTGTTTCAATCATGGAAAAAACTATTATTATTATTTACATTTTGAATGAAAGGATTTATCTTGTATTCGCAATTGATTAATTCCTTTATACTTGGTGAAAATAGTTTAAAATTGTCATTCACTGGTATAGAGACATCCATCATATGACAGGCATGACCAAGTGAAAGCCAAGAAGAAAGATAGAGAAAGTAATTTCTTTTTGTTCATTTATGTCTTTATGTGGATTATATTCCCAACGTGTCTAAATGTGACTTGAATTCTAATACATATTCTTAAACATATTCGAACTGGAAACCAATCAATACCTTAGGGTCTTTGATAAAACACCAAGAATTATAGGTTTACAAATCATTATTGATTGTATCATTTGACAAATTTAAAACAAGCTCCTAGTGCAAGTAGTTTAAAAACGACCACAACAAATTAATTGATTATACATACTTCCTTTCGCACCAATTCTTCAGGCTAGTTCAAACTAGATACTGATATAAGTATGTTTTCCAGTTTATGCTTATTAAATATTGCAATTCATTGGCAATGAATTTAATATTTGCATTTTCCTATTGTTGAATACCCGTACACCAAGCGAAGATAAATATTACATAGCGTTTTACTTCGATTGCCCTCCCAGAGGAATAAAACAACACTTGCCGCGATCTATAATAATCAATTGGCGAAAAGCTTGTAATACAACAGCTGTAAGCTATTTTCAAACAAATATCTCACATAAAACAACCACCGCCAGCGTGCGCTTGCTGTCTTTATCGAACCTGTTTACCAAAACGGGCGAGCATCGCTGGTTGATCGATCCTTTATGTGGTTTCAAGACTGTTTGCTTTAACCTGCACGCCAATCACCGGATGTAAACAACCTTTTCTCTTTTTCCAGTTCATTTACGTTCCTGCTTAATAAGGGTTCGTCCTTCTCTTCCCTTACACGGACTATCAGCAGCAAAACGGTTCGTACACCGTTTCCCCTACGAGCCTCCATGGTTTCCCTTGGTGGTTCCCAAGGTGAAACCCTACGGAAGCCATTTTGCCATTGCTTCAAAAACCTCTCAATGCTCTTTCACCCGCCGGAGGCAAATTGACCTGATGCAAAACTCAGTTTCCCCGAACCGAGCCCGGTTTCAAAAATCAATCAACCTCAATCGATGCAATCGAAGGATAGCCGAGTAGCAGCAGTCAAGCTACGCTTGTTGTGAAAACCGAAGAGTTTGTGACGAGTGTGCCGGCTCATAGCTCATCTTACCCGACACAACCTGTTGCACACTTTTTAGCTGTTGGACCATTAGATCCATTCGAATCTGCCGATGCCCTGTCGGTGGAAGGATTCGATGGTATTCGATTTTCTTCGCGAAGGATGTTCAACAAATCTGTAAACGATCCCCAATCCGGACGGTGTTAACAATGTGAAAGTGTAAATTAGATTTGATCGTCCGACTTTTCTCACTTCAGCAGTCCGTTAAAGGCAGCAATATTGAATTCAGCATCGTTTGACGATACTCCCGCTATTTTTTTTTTTTGTTCAATGCCATACCGCCATATCTTTGCAAGCACATCGCGCACATCGTAAAGGGCGCTAAAGAGTTCAGTCGTGTGGCAACTCTCTTCATGGTATGTGATTCGCCAACCAACCAACACCGAAGCACCCTGAACACCAGTAATCAGTTTATCGTGCTGGTGCCCTATAAATCTCACCGCTTTCGATAGAGATGGGCCCCTCTTGTTGCCCTGTTTAATTTGCCATTCAACGGCTGATGGGTCGTAAATTTAANGCCATACCGCCATATCTTTGCAAGCACATCGCGCACATCGTAAAGGGCGCTAAAGAGTTCAGTCGTGTGGCAACTCTCTTCATGGTATGTGATTCGCCAACCAACCAACACCGAAGCACCCTGAACACCAGTAATCAGTTTATCGTGCTGGTGCCCTATAAATCTCACCGCTTTCGATAGAGATGGGCCCCTCTTGTTGCCCTGTTTAATTTGCCATTCAACGGCTGATGGGTCGTAAATTTAATGCCTCGCACCTCATTCATGGGTACTGTAAGCGATCATACGCGTGACAGGTGAAGTGAAAATAAAATTCCAAATCAGCAGGACAGACATACTGCCTACGGGAAAGCACTTTTAAATATAATCGAACATTCACGTTCGTTTAAAGGGGATTATGAAATGATCCTTCGAAAATTGAATTATCTTGTACCTAATCCACGTTAGTAGCGATCCGTTTATCGATTGCAAACATGTATTTTAATATTAAATTTAGTTTTTGTTTACTGGTCACATTGTTCAAAATGGAATAATATATAGCAAAGCAATTCGTTGTGTTATAAATTAAACTTATTTTTATACCCTAGATGAAACGACCGGGTCCAGCTAAGTTTCCCATACAGTTTTTCAATCCAGGTATTAGCAACTTTCCTATCTTAAAAGAAATTATCTCTCAACAATAGTTTTGAGAGGTGCTAAAAGACTTAACAATTCTCTGGCTCACTATCTTGCTTAGTGACACACAACGATTCTGCGGTTTATTCTCTCTTGTTTCTTTTCTCATTCCTTCTCTCACTCACTCTCGACGCTGCGTACAGTGCGTATTTCGATCTTTGAAAAATGACCGTTACGCAAATCTGAAGTTCTCAATTTTTTTTTTTTTTTTACCACATTACGCGGGGTGTTCGTTGTCAGAAAGAAACTTTGCACATACTTTGACACTAAGATGATGATATTGATATTGTATTGTTATAATCACTTTTCTATTTCTTGTGTTAGTACTCACAGAATAATGTGACTTGTTGGTCAGTGACAAAATGTGCTTCCATTATAGGTTACGACGGAAATCTTTGAATGTCCAGGCTTATTCCAGAAAGCAGTATTTGTTGGTTACTGAGAATAATCGGTTATACACGTTTATACAATTGATCTTAACACTAGTTAACACTTTTTTCATCATTTATGCACCATTTTCCATTATCATTTCGTTCGCTTCGTTCAAGGAGGTGACTTTTTCGACAGTATCCAAGTTTTGAAAAAAAAAAAATACAAATATTTTTAAAATTCTTCACGGTTAATTTAAAACATTTGCTTAAAGTACACCTAGCAGTAACTCTCTGTAACTCAGAATTAAATTTCTAAACAAATAGTAAACATCCGAGAATTTTAATTGATTATTATCTAATGGAATATGAGTGTAGCAGCTTCATCGAAGGACACGACATAATTACTGATCAACGTTCTATTATGGTTAAGTTTTTCCGAGAAATGGATAGTGTTCCTTCAGAGTATACATGCACCGGAACAGATAAACCACAAATGGCTGTTAAATTTATCTGTCATAACCATTCACGTCGGTGTTACTACCGTGCACTTACTGACGCCCTTTTACCACTCTTTCTCGTCCCACAGAAACTCTGGTGGCAACATATCTGGCCTAATCTGCAGCAGGAAATGCGTGCTGATGAAGTGCTGGCCGCAGTGTTGCAGCCCGCCCTAACCCTGGTCCAAGAATCTTCAAACTCGGAATATGAAGCAATCATTTTACCTACCTTTAAGTAAGAACCATCGTTTCCTTACCGTTCGTTCCATTGTGTACGCACCCGTCATTCCTTTCCCATCTGCCATCGCGTTGCACCTCGGTTTTCCCATCCGAGGACAATGTTTTCCATTTTCCCAACCTACTCCGGGTGTACTGTGTCAGTTTGTGTGTTTATTTTACATGCTAGATCTTAACAGATTTCACACATCCCCGGTACCTACCCGTGTCTCATCCCCGTACGTTGCGGTTTGGTGGTTTGTATCAATTTTTGCTCTTCTCTTCCTTCCGTTTTGCTCTCTCTTTCTCTCTCTCTCTTTCACTCACTCACCACATAGGACTGTTTTTGTAGCTCCAAAATCTATACAAGCAACCGTAGCGTTATTAGAGAACTTACACATTATTCTAGAGAAAACACCACGGGATGATATACGGACGGAAGTTTTACCCCTACTGTTCAACGCGTTGGAAAGCACAACGATACAGGTGCAGGTGAGTGTGAAGAGACTCCTCCATTTGCCGCCACAGCGTTGCTCCACAGTGAGTCCGCCTTGGCTGGGATGGATGTCATGTGTTATTAGCAGGTACGGTATTTAGGTAGTATGTGAAATGGCACCGTATGCGCCTGTCCTATCAAGGCAGCAATCCAATTATGTAATTCTCGACCTCTTTATCCCCCTTTGCTAATCTACAACGAAAAGGGAACTTGTTCCTATCTTCAGCATCCAAGGAACTAGCGTATAGCAAGGCAATTAAAATCTCAGCTTTAGATTCGTACTTCACTTACTTTCAATAGGTGTACGATAAAGTTAAACGATTGTTTACGATGTGTGTGTGTTGTTTTGCATTCAGCACGGTAATAATCCTTTCTCAAATACTTCATACATAAAGCTCGCCACAAACCGAACCGATGTACTATGTTCATTTGAAGTTCGTGCAATCCATTCCATAAAAATAATGCTCCATTGGGAGAAATAGTTTCCTGATACTCGTTCCATGTTGGCAAATCCAAATACATCCAAAATATAAATCGACAGTGGCAAATCAAATATGTTTCGATAGAAGTTTCTCGCAAAGAATGCTCCCCAAAAGAGCGCATTCGGTTGAGCAGGAATTCGAATGAACTTTCAAACATTTCAATAAACACTTCGATTCAATCGGTAATTCCGAACGTTGGGAAGTATTTTACAATTTGCATTTCATGAAGCTTTTGCCTTTGCCTCAGCTACTGCAAATGCAATCGATGACTCGGACGGTACGAGACGCGGTTCAATCAAATCCATCACAGCCCTATCAAGATCAAACCACGGTATCAACTTCCGCCGACGCCTCTTGGGCGATACCTTCAGGTGCAGATTAGCTTCCACCCAATCCAACTCTAGTAGGAAAAAGAAAGAGAAAAGAGGGTGTGTGTATGTTACGCTCTTTCACCAATGTCAATTATCTGCAGCGCGAACGACGACCGTCTCTCGAAGGCAACGAAACTTCTTGAAAGCTTCGGTTCATCGCTTTGTTGAAACTCCCAAACCCCCGGTAGACGGGGCTTGGAGGATATCGTCGTGATTCAAGTTGTGATAAATTAATTTCTCACAGTTTTCCCCAGCTGCTCACTCGCTTACTCGACGCAACCCGCGTTCGCTTTGCCTTGTCCATTCGCTCGTTCACAGAGTGCGGCCCTGGTGGCGGTAACCAATGTGTACGACTATCTGGACGACATCACGATCAAGAAGCTGGTGCTGCCGAAGCTAAAGTCGGTGTTCGAGAAGAACCAGAGCGATCTGAAAATCATGGGCAACGTGCTGCAGTGCGTCGAACGTACACTGGATAAGCTGGATAAGTCTCAGGTGAGTTACCACCATCTCGGTACGCCGTCGTAGTACGAAGGGAACCAAATCTCATCCTGGCTTCCTTGCTGCCTCGTGACAGATAATCGATGAGGTGCTGCCGCTGCTGCTCGAGGTTCGACTCACCGATCCGGACATCGTGGTGCGCGTCGTCAGTAAGTATGCAATTTCCCATCCCCACTGGACCGTGTGTTGCACAGCACAGTCGTGCCGCGTTCGTGCCGACTTGGCTTAGCAGTGGGATGACAGTTTCACAAAATACTTGCCAACGGGCATACCTGTTGCAATTTAACTTGCGGTGGATTTGCTTCGCGCTGCTAAACCTTTCCATAGAATCGACCATCCGGGGACAGTTCAATGAGCTTTTGCAGCATAAACGTTGTCGTACGCCGAACCGTACGGCACCGTGTGCGTATTTTCTGCAATTGTGCAACAGCCCGAAAGCATTCGAAACGACGCCATTGTGAGATGCAGATGGTAACTCTCATCTGGGGACTTATCGTGCCCGCAATGTCCGGGAGTTGTTTCAGCAATTTCATCCATAGTCATTAACCTGAGGGTACAATGGTACACAGAAAAAGCAATCTTGCGTGTTAACCGTACAAAAGCAAAACGGTCTTCGTCTAGGGTCAATCCTCTCAACGAATAAAATCCACCAGTCTCGTGCACGATTTACCAGCATAAGAAACGCAATGTCTGAAATGTTTTGTTTTTCCAGGTATATTATGAATACTTGAGGAAATTCGTCAGAAATTAACTAAGCGTACCGTCATTATTAATGGTGCACAATTTATCATCCCCACCTGAGGTAGTCATGTAGAGCAAGTTGGACAATATGTTAACTAGTAGGAAAGTATGCCTGAAGCCATAGTTCATGCCTGAAACATGTGCTATCAGATGTGATAACAGGACTTATATATATGAGGTTTTTGTTGTTGCCTACAACGGTTGTTGATTTGTACTCCAGCGCGTAACATTAATGAGACTGTATGGCCGTGTAATACATCATAATGTCAGTACATGCTCGGAGGGCGAGTAAATGTTTGTTTGATTCGTTTGTTGTTTAGCTATTATGACTTTTATGACGATTAATTCACAATTGCTTTCTATTATACTATTCTAATAGCAAATAGCAAAATGTGGCAGCATATATTGCATCGTTTAAAATATGATAGAATAATACAATAAAAGAGTATATATATCTGGCAGTACATTTTTCATCATATTTACAAAAGTTTCNAATGAGACTGTATGGCCGTGTAATACATCATAATGTCAGTACATGCTCGGAGGGCGAGTAAATGTTTGTTTGATTCGTTTGTTGTTTAGCTATTATGACTTTTATGACGATTAATTCACAATTGCTTTCTATTATACTATTCTAATAGCAAATAGCAAAATGTGGCAGCATATATTGCATCGTTTAAAATATGATAGAATAATACAATAAAAGAGTATATATATCTGGCAGTACATTTTTCATCATATTTACAAAAGTTTCATTTTATATGTTGCCGCAAAGTGTCAAAATACCTGAAAACACTTTTTCTTTTCACGTCTACAAGAATACAACAACAGTTTAGGGCGGTAAAATGCAAACGAGAAAAGTAATCACTTCGGGCGAAGTGGTCTAAAATTTAAATATAAAAATATCCTGCTACACCTACATGCGAAACTTTGCCCAGCCGTTAGCCGGTTGCTAACGCAGGAAACAGACCTTGCATAACGTCATCAGAATGATCGTGGAGGCGTCGTAACATACGCAACTACAGCACCAACAATAAAAGTTCTCTATTCAGGTGTTGCATCCTATACAGCAATGATGGAAACAGCGGCGTGTTTTGCTCGTTGGAAAAGTTTATTTTTACTATCCCCAGGTGTGGGTGCCTAGTGTCATGCCAAGAAAAATGGTACAGAGGCGGTATTGATTAAAGCCAGCTGCGTTAGATGCATCACCGGGAGTAATTTATTATTTATTAATAGATCAATTATTCTAATTACCACGGCGTAATTTTGTACTACACTAAAAAAGCCATACAGTGTTTTAATAGAGTGTATTCCAATTCCAATTTGACTTTTGGAAACGGCTTTAATCGTGCTCTACGCTTGTATCGCTCTTTTGTTCCTTGACATGCGCTGCTGCGACCTCTACCAGCCATTGATTTCGATTATAATGCAATCCCGTGAAGCACAATGCACACATTTATAGGCTTTCGTTGCACGAAGCAGTTTCAATTTTAATGCGTGCACAATTCATCGTGTAATTCGGTGTGCAGTAATTAGCCTTTCCGCGCCAATATCAAAGGATTCATTTCGCTTCGACGAAATGCGCTCGATGAGAAAAACCAGTACAGTTACACACTCTGCCACACTCGAAAGCACACCGTTCGGGGACATGGTTCGATACATACGATAAAAGCCAAAGCAGCCTTTCCAGAGCAACTGACACGGTCCACATGAAATTATCTTGCCCCAGTGCTCGGTGTGCTGTTCGTGGTGATGTTTGGACTCCGGCGCTTGTTAGTAGATGTAATTTAATGAGCTGGAAATCATGTCATAAACCAGTTGATACACTAATAAAGCAAATTGAACAGCAAGCGTACCGCACCCACGGCCGACCCACAAATGGCGCGATGCCGTCGCCGTGTGTCGCGTGTAAGTTATATGTGTGCATGCATAAAGCATAACGTTGGTTGGCGTAAAATTATTCATAGGATTTCCTTCCGTTTCCGTCATCCCTTTGTCGCTACCGGACAGCGAGTACTGTTACGCTTACGACATCCTGCTGCTGTTAGCCGTTTTATTTTCCCATTTCGTGCCACTATCCTACAGACATCTACCGGATCATGCTGTGTGACAAAAAGTATGGCTTAACCGTTAACATCATGGCGACGAAGGTGATGCCCACGCTGCTACCGCAAACAGTGAATCCGTCGTTAAATCTCGAACAGTTTATGATTCTTCTGGAGGTACGTGTAAAGCGACAGCGCCCAAAACTAGCACCAGAGATGCATCTTTAATGTGCGGCACCACTCACACCCATGCCTCATCCGCAGGTGCTTCAAGAAATGCTGGACCAAATAGATAGACAACAACGTAACAAATTGAAGCTGGACAATCTATCGCTCCCATCGCCGGACCGGCACCGGCCGCTGCGGCATCAGTTCTCGTCCGATAACATGAACGCGCAGCAGTTCAACATACCGAACCTACGCATCGATCAGCGCAAAACGTCGAGCGCCGAGGACATGGCACGCAAGAACTCGACAGGTACCCGAAGAGGTATTGGAATGTCTAAACGTGTGCATGCTATAGTTGTGTGTGTGTCGTAACCCCATTTCTAACAGGATCGGGTGCTCTAGGTAGCTGGTGGTTCGGCGGTTCGCCGTCCTCGCCGGACAGTAACTTCCTGCGCGTGGTAAATGCTTTCCCGAACCGCCGTCTGTCCGACAATACGCTCATGACGCCAAAAATACGCATCGCGCCCTCTTGTGCTTCGTCTCCGGGTGAGTAGTAATGGAACGATGAGAAGAATAATGTTTAGTGTGTTCCTAAAGCAAGCCCCTTAAACAAATGCCACCCCTTCTAATGATATGGCCTATACGACGGAGTGCTCAATACGACAAACAAAGCCCATAATTATTGTGGCTCTTTCTACATACAAGTCCAAACTATTTCTTAACGGTAGGAACGATTTCTTCGTTTAAAATAGCTCACTAAAATCTCTACCATTCTACCAGACAAAATTCCTTTGCTCCGAATCTCGGAATTTTTAGCATAATTCTTTGCCAAATATAGTATAGCAAGAGAACCTATCAAGTAATGTCATGGTAACAGAATATTCTACCGTGTCATAATTAATGTAATAGATAAATATTGTACAATTTATTCGAGAAAATTAAGACTTTTACCGCTCTGCCACGTGGCAGTAGATTTTCACTACCGAATGATATAAATTAATATTTCACCATACCAAGTAAACCTAATCTCTTGCTGATCCTTTTTCTAGCATATAAAATATTCACTGTGTAACACTCTGCATTTTCGGTGGGGGAATTTGCTACGACACCTAGTAACGATTGTGCGAAGCGACATAACCTCGACCCACAATAATCCCTTGAATAATTGCACAAATTACTACACATTGCAACCAATAAATTTTCAATGCTGCTAGCTCCGTCGCGTGGAACTTGTCTGTTGTCTTGAGAATTCAGCTGCCGCCTTAAGTTGCTGTTTGAGTTGGCTGTCTGGGACACGGGTGAGGACAAAACCTCAAGCCTTGCTCAAAGATACCGTACGGGATATACCCACACCCTCGGTCATGCATAGTGTCACACTACAGTTGCACTCATTGCGGTGAACTTTAACCGGCGCTCACTTAAAGGATAAAATAAGCTTAGGACATAAGCTATACCGTTCTACTACCAGCACTAACTTCGGCGTGTATCTGACCGGTTCCGGTTTTTGCACTCCCTGTGCTTCCCCATTGCAGGTGGAACCCCGGGCGGAGGGCTACCGATACGACGACACTCGAGCATTGGTCCGCAGGAACGACGTGGCTCCAACATCAATCTGTCACCACCGACTGTAAGTAGCAAGTGGTCGAACTGCAACCTATCAACACCCACTTGTAGCGTGCGTATGTCCGTGTGTGTGCGTGTATCTTTGTAGTACATAACGCGTAGTCAAGAATGGGTATGGAATAAAAAGAAATGAACCGAGCCACGCCAAACAAGTAGCATCAAATAGCCCAAGTAGCGAAAGCTGCATTAGTAATACTGCCAGCTGTAATGCCTAGTGCCTTATTTCTATTTCTCTTTGCTATCGTACTCTCGTTCTTTTTCTCTCTCTCTCTCTCTCTCTCTCTCTCTCTCACGTACATACATACACACCAACATACTGCCGCTGTTCTAATATCTACCGTCGTACACATCGCTCTTCATTTTTTCTAGTGCTCCGTTCATTTTATCCATATAACCTTCATGCATTTGCTACGTTATAGTGATATAGTAAAGCGATAGATTTTTCTCTTAAAATCCAGAATCCAGTGCACACGTACGGCAATGTGTCATATAGACCGCCTTGTTCGCTTTTTCGCTTCTCAACCAGAAACAAAAGACACAATTAATTCAATTGATTAAAAGCATATAAACTACCTACTAGAGCCCATGAATTCGCAATAGCAAATTCCAACATCTAATTCACATGATTGTTTTGAAAAGGTTAAANTCCCCATTGCAGGTGGAACCCCGGGCGGAGGGCTACCGATACGACGACACTCGAGCATTGGTCCGCAGGAACGACGTGGCTCCAACATCAATCTGTCACCACCGACTGTAAGTAGCAAGTGGTCGAACTGCAACCTATCAACACCCACTTGTAGCGTGCGTATGTCCGTGTGTGTGCGTGTATCTTTGTAGTACATAACGCGTAGTCAAGAATGGGTATGGAATAAAAAGAAATGAACCGAGCCACGCCAAACAAGTAGCATCAAATAGCCCAAGTAGCGAAAGCTGCATTAGTAATACTGCCAGCTGTAATGCCTAGTGCCTTATTTCTATTTCTCTTTGCTATCGTACTCTCGTTCTTTTTCTCTCTCTCTCTCTCTCTGTCACGTACATACATACACACCAACATACTGCCGCTGTTCTAATATCTACCGTCGTACACATCGCTCTTCATTTTTTCTAGTGCTCCGTTCATTTTATCCATATAACCTTCATGCATTTGCTACGTTATAGTGATATAGTAAAGCGATAGATTTTTCTCTTAAAATCCAGAATCCAGTGCACACGTACGGCAATGTGTCATATAGACCGCCTTGTTCGCTTTTTCGCTTCTCAACCAGAAACAAAAGACACAATTAATTCAATTGATTAAAAGCATATAAACTACCTACTAGAGCCCATGAATTCGCAATAGCAAATTCCAACATCTAATTCACATGATTGTTTTGAAAAGGTTAAACAAAAGTACATTGTTGTGTCGATCCAAAGCCACATCGCTTATTGTCCTGCAAGATAAACATGGTAAATATTAGTGATTCATTTGATAGCTTTCCACTTTGTCCACACTTACCATACGGCCGGCACTGGCAAGGGCAACGATGTACAGACGGTATATTTACTTGAGAGTAATTTAATTTATACTCGCCCCCTATATACTCGCCGTATCTGGAAGGAGACTCAATAATTTAATTACCATTACATCCTAAGTACATGTGCAGCTCTCGCTCTCCTCAAACGAAGTAGTCGCGTACGGTCGTACCATAATAGACTGTAGTTTAAGTGAAAATCTTCCAACGCAGGATAATTGGCTAATGAGTTTCCAAACAGTCCTTTCCCATCGTGTAATCAATCACACGCTCTGCGCGCTCCACCAACACCAACATGCGCCACTCATTAACGGTCGCACGATACACACTTCATTAGGCATTATGACGTTGCATCTTATCATTATGACTTCATTTGATGTGGGATCGATAAAGAACGTTCTGTCGTATCGCTAACGATCGCTTTAACAGCATTAACTAACATGATGTTTTTCCATTCTTATTTCTCTCCTACAAATACAATATGCTCTCTGTTTCATTCGTTCCACATACGATATCTTCTATACATTTCGGACGTGCTTCACTGCTCTCACTGCTTTGTTTCTTCGTATCTTCGGCCGGGATCGTCCGATTGATCATCCACGCCCTCCCGGTGGGTTCTGTGCCGACCCGTCAACATGCCATTTTCCATATTCCATCTACTGTAGCAGGCTTTCAGCGCTCGAGGAGGCTCCGGTTCGAGCCTTTCTGTGCCTTCCTCATCCGCTTACGTAGTAAGTTTAAGAGCGCATGTAGTAGACGATGAAGTGAATGAATGGGTCTCCTGTGTGCCTGTTTGGCTGTATCTGGCAGCCATCTTCACTTCACGCCATATTGTGTTTTTGCCACATTTCTTCACACCTGCGTGGCTTCATTTGTCCGTCCTTGGAATGCACGATTCTGTCTTTGTATGTGTGTGTTTGTGTGTACATTTTGGCGATCAGGGGAACGTCAGCAAATGGATCGCTCGATAAGTGGGAAAGTTTTCTCACCACACACCTGCATTCGCATGTATTGTTCGGTGCGATCAGTGTTCGTTCTTTAATTGCACTTGAACGTGTGTTTGCATCGTTTTTGTCTCGCTCGGTTGGCCCCAACCTCAAGGCCGTAAATGTTTTTTTTATTAAACAATGCAGAATCCTTCTGCGGACGTGCTATGTCTAGCGTGCACCGATGTGTCGTCACCGTCTCGTTCTGTTGGCTGGTGCATTACTATTGTTGTTGTCTTACAATGTCCACTGTGCGCTGTCCACCCTCATGTGTCTTTTGTCCGTGCTTGCTGCTTGTTTCTTTTTTCTTTGTGTCATTTTGTGTGTTTGTGTACGTCCGCATTGATGTGCCAATTGAAGTTCTCTCCTATGTTTCATGTGATGTTGACCACGCTGAAGACGCTTTCAAAAAAAACTTCTATCGCAAAAACTGCTACAAAAAACAATCCCTTACTACTTTTTTCCAACATTCCCAGCCCTGAACACATTTTTTGATCTTGTTTTTTACTACCCTAATACCGTTTCGGGTGGCGAATCGAGCAATTACCAGACGATCCATAGCTTTTACTGTTCGTCTACGGCTCAGTACATCCCAGATGATTGATTGATTAGATGAGATGAGTCGCTGTTTTCTCCTTAACCATTCTGAGTAAAAAAAGCCATTTTCCCTTACTTCACACTATCAACATGTTGCGCTCGAAACACAGAGAAACAAACAAAAGAACCCTACTTTTTCATGCATCAGTGCATCATCGTCACTTTTGCTGCATCGCATAGATAGCGTTTACTGCTCGTGCACACACAAAAAACCAGCCATTTCCAGCTGCCTCTTATCCCATTTCTCACCTCCGTTGTCATTTTTTGTTCCTGCTTTATTCCGGTGCACATTCCTCATAAAGACGCATAAAGCTACTCACACCTAACCTGTTGAACTGATGGCACCTGTTGACATTTGGCCAGGGAAAATGTTAGTTTTTCGCTTTTTTTGTGTGTGTGTGTTTTTTTTTTTGTTGAGCTGGTTCACTCCTGTGGTTGTCCTTTCTAGCTTAGATTCTGTTTCACTTTTGTCCCGTCGATAACGATCTACGCTAGCTTCCATAAGCGTAGGACTTTTTTTATGCTCTCCCGACAACATACACTAGTGTTTTACAATGAAACGTGAAAGAGTGGGTGGTACTATCCGGTACCGTACGGTACTAAAACGGAATGTGTCTGGAAAAAAACACTAAAAAAAAGTTAAAATGCTTTTGCAACAGGTTTTATCCTCCGCGAAGCTGTGCACTTATTTGCGACCGCTGCCCGCATACAATGTAGTGTCTGCTTTGCTTTTAATGCTTTTAATAGAGTGATGCTCAGTTTCTAATATTCCATGAAGTTTTTTTTAACATTTTAATGAGTTGAAAGAGTTGGAAATGTTAAACAAATTGTACAAATATGTTACCAGAACAGAAGACACAAAGATGAAATTGCAGCAATTCAAACCATTTTCGGGCAAAATGTGCTTATATCAAACATTATCAGCCACTCCAAATACATTTACTTTTTATTTTGCTGATAATTGCTCTCACATCCTCATGTTGATGAGTTTTGCCATCCTTTTAGTTAGCCATTCTTTTTTATTTTAAATCAACAACTCGTGCCATTTATGGAAGTTTATTGCTCAATTGGATTTTTTTTCCCTTTTCAACGTTGAAGTGAGGTCAACCACTCTTTCCTTTGTATGATATTTTATTTGCTTTACTCCACATCTGCTTTCTTCCGTTTACGCTCGTGTATGTGTATATTAATATTTTTTTCTTTTCAATTAGTTTACGCTGGCGTATTTGAAATCAGCTCCAATCGAATAAGCAATACTACCATTTTTTAAATTTATTTTCCTATAATTCCACCACATAGAGTTAAAAAACAGTTTATCAATCTTAATTTTCTTTGGGTCGTTTTAATGAATCCAAACTTATTCGCATACCAACTGTTATTGCTGTTTTATTTCACTCATCAAATTCTGTTTTCGTTTTCTCTTGTTCCGCTCATTTTACACTTCATGTTACGCTGTCTCTCAATTTTCTACGTTCGGTTAAGATGAACTTTATCCTTTTTTACAGTTCTACATGCCCTTGGGAATTTACAAGTTGTATTTTCCTATTTTCCTTGCAGCATACAAACTGCCCGCCCTATTCGCTTGTTAATATTCCTCCGCTAAACTGTTAAAATGGCTTTCACTATTGCTTCGAGTTTCTGTCCTGTGACGTCCGCTTGCAATTTTTGTATTTGTTCCGTTCAACAGTTTAATCTTTATTTGTGGGTTGTGTTTTTTAACTGAATTATGATTAGATCTTGTCTATATGTCTGTTCGNTTGGGAATTTACAAGTTGTATTTTCCTATTTTCCTTGCAGCATACAAACTGCCCGCCCTATTCGCTTGTTAATATTCCTCCGCTAAACTGTTAAAATGGCTTTCACTATTGCTTCGAGTTTCTGTCCTGTGACGTCCGCTTGCAATTTTTGTATTTGTTCCGTTCAACAGTTTAATCTTTATTTGTGGGTTGTGTTTTTTAACTGAATTATGATTAGATCTTGTCTATATGTCTGTTCGAAAAGAATGCGTTGATTGTGAATTGTGATTTAACTTTTAAAAATTACGTTTTCTATATTCTTATTTTTACTTTTAAAAAATTATTGAAAACTTTCGTTTGCAAGAAAGAAACTATTTCATGCTTTAGTATTTTATTTGTTTGCGTTTATTCGTTTCTGTTTAGTGGTACTTTTTCATTGAAATATTTAAGCTGACAAAAGAGTCAATATAATGTGTTTTGAGCAGCGATCAGTGACGTGTGTTTCGACCCCATTTAAGGTTCAATCAGTTTTCTACAATAATTAATTGCTTTCAAAATCCAATCCATCTGAAAGTTTAATAATAAACAATGTTTTAAGTAATCAGGCAAAAGGAATCTCTGTTTAGTACAAAGTTTTTTGTACTTTGCAAAAACATGTCTGCATCATGTTTATTTTAAACAAAATTTCCATATGAAACATTCGAAATTCAAACAAGCTTCAAAACCAATTGAACGTGTAGAAGACAGCACAACGGACTGAATTTGATAAAAAAACGTTTAATAAAAATGCAGTTACTTTAGAAATCAAACCATAACTAAGCTTACTCCGAAAAGGACCCTGCTCGGGGAGGATTATGTTACTCTTTTTCTAACACTATCAACAAAATTAAAATCACACCATTTGTAACCAAGGCACCAACACACGCTATCGCCTGCCGGCACAGGTGTGTACCAAAGCCAGCAATCGCACCCAGCAACACACAAAAAAAACAATCAATCAGAAAGCAAACAAAAGCGAGATGGGCCACTCAAACACACTGACACTATCATCAGTCATGCTGTCATGCACTTGGCGCATACGGTGTACTACACGGGCTAGTAAACTTTCGTACCATTCGAACAACCATTATCCGTACCGTTCAATCGAATCGAATCGAAAAGATGAGCAGAAACAAATATACGCTTTTCTTCCCGTTTGACTCTTTAGCTTGCACGGAGCATGATCGTGAGTACTATCTATCTGTAATTCTTGTTTTCTTGTTATCGTGTGCCGTAGCGTAGCCGCGTTTCCTACAGCCTTCTAGCGTAAGCGTTAATATACTTCCGTGAAACCGGCATGTCCGGTATCGAACTTCTGCATCCTGTGGGTTCAACATTCGTACTGTAGTAGAAGAGTTTTCGGTTTTCCTGGAACTTTCCAACCACTTCCCCATTACACCACACCCGACCCATTTTCTTAGCCTTTCTCGGAACGGATATGCACCGTGCGGGCTTATCAGGTCTTCAGTACCGCAAGGAGAACCGATTTCCGTTGCCGATGAAAAATATTTTCCTTTGTTTGTGTTTGCGCAGCATTTCCTGCAGGAAGGCTTTGCTTTCACGTCTACTCACCTGGTCTTCTTTGACTCGCGGTACTAGTTCCTTCCTTGTCTGAGACGCCACTCGCCATTGCAAGACATGGCGATAAAGTTTTCTTGGCCGAATCCATGGCTGCCACTACAGTGCTAGTGTTTGTTTTAGTTTTATCCTTTCCGGCGGAAATCACTTTTCTTCAAAAACTATTATCCCACTGCATATGCGAGCATATTCCGCTTCCAGCCCGTACTCGCCCCTTCTGTTGTCTGTTGTTCGGACAGCTATCAACGGAAGGATCGAGTTGCTAGCTGCAACCGAGCGGGAACAATTTTTGCAAGATTTCTATTTGTGACGTAGTGCTGAAAGTTGCGAGTTCACCTGAATTACCCGATCCTGCCCATTCATCCGTTCCGGCGAGCGTTTGCATTTGGGTTTTGCACCAGTGTTTGGCAGATTTCCTTAACCAAACAAACAGCACTCGTAGCTCCTCCTGGTACCATCCCGGTACCGTTGCCATATTCTCTGCCACAACGCTTCTTGCAACGTCACAACGTATCGTTTGCTCTTTCCTTAATCCCTTGCCAACAATCCATTCCATTACCGCAACTTCCCACGCAACAAAAGGGAACGCATTTGCATCAAGTAAGTGTGCAGAACGTGATGAGCAGCTTTAATGTTCCTGCTGTCCAATGATGGTTCCCTTTTATCAGGAATCAAATCAGGACACGGTGGGTGGGTGCTTTTTATTCGTGCTTTTTTGCTTTTTCTTTACATCCGAGATTTGTTTGCTTTGTCATTTGTCGCATTTTTTGTTTTGTTCCCAATACTGCATTGGCGTTTATTGGCTGTAAAGTAAAACTATGGACTATGCTCGCGTACTGCTACCATTTAACTGTGCTTACTTCCTCGCCCTAGGTGCAACTTTTAACGATTGTTTATTGGGTTTGTTTAACATGTAATAAATGTATCATAAATATAGATTTTACTTTAACTTTCCTTTTTGTATCCAAAGGTACGTGGCTTGCTAACGAAGTCCGATTCAAATCATGAATTTTTGCTTCATTTTCTATCACATTACTATTTATCCAATTGGAACACTATTGGCACAAATTTGGATTGAATTCGAAATTTTTACTAAATTTAATGAACTGAATGAAACATTTAAAAGTTTAGCGTCCTTGTCAGGGTGCATGAACAATAGTAGTAAATACTGTCATCGAGAGAAACTCTGGAGGATCTGTTTTAATTTTTTTTCGTGAAGTTGATTGAAACTTGAGCTAAGCATATCTTCGCAAACTAATTTGTCTTGTCAGCTTCTAAGTTTGAACCTCCAAACGTCATAAACAACAACAAAAAAACTGATTGAGGGAAAATTAACTACGCAGTGAAATTTTGTTTGCTCGTAACAATACATATAAAATCTGCACAACTACCAAACAAAGTTTAGTACAATTTATGAGGCATTTTTAAAAAGACACAGTCCGTTAAACCTTACCACCTCCGCAAATCTTGCGACAAAGTACTCTCTGAAATGTCCACCATGTTATCATTCGGAACCAAAAAACAACGATAGAACGAAGAAAACGTGCCGTTCCGTCCAACTAGAAAAAGTAAACTCATCACAACCCACATCGTCCAATCAAGCAATAAAACACGCCTGCCGATGACAGTTTTTACCACCCACAGGAACAAAAAAAAAAGCACGAACAAATGGAAGGTGTGCACAATTGGCCAACCCTGCCAGTACTCATACACCCTGACGGACGGCAAGGCAAATGGCCCATGACAGTGGCGTGGAAGAAACAATCGACCGAACCAAAATTGACAACCACTAATTGCATTTCACTTTTCTTTTCTCTTTTTCTCGTCCCGTTCCTATCGATGTTTTTCCCTCTTTCCTTCATCCATCTCTCTATCGCCGTTGGGGACATTCTACCGCGGGCCGGCTCAACCTACGCCGCACACCTGATGGATTCTAACGTACTGCAGGGAGGCTCGATGCCGAACACTTCGAGCAGTGTTCCGTTCCTACTGTCGTCGAGCATGCAATCGATACGGAGCCGTCGTACCTCGACCGTGCTCTCGTCCGGACCGCTCGGTTCCGGTTCCGGTCTGCTCCAACAGCTCGGTTCCGGCATGGTAAGACAACTGACTGGTTATGGTGGCTCCGGTGCCGCAAGTCCGGTTCAACAGTCTCTTTTCAATGGAAATTCTAGTAGTCAGACTCGAAATAATTATGTACGAAAGTGTCCGTCACTAAATATTACGTTTAGCCGTTAAGACACATACACACACACACACCAATCACTTCGCATACGCCGCCCGACTCACGTTCGTGCACCCACCGACACGTTGCACTTGTGTTCATCTGATCACAGGCTATCACTCATACACATTCACCCACAGCATAATCACTCACGATCGCGATCACATTTTCCATCATCGACTGCCATCTTTATCATACCTTCATCGCTACGTATTCATCAACCAGCGATTAACTTTGTTTCATTTATTTGCTTTTTTACTACATGTTTTGTTTACTACTGCCATCGCATAATGTGCTCTTTTCAGCATAATTTTGTTGGTTACAAAACATTATTTCAGGCACAAAACGGTGTCTCATGTCCATTCCATTTGGCAGGAAAAAACATCCATTTACTTTACCCGTTCTTTATCTTATTGGCGTAATTTTCTGTACGTTTTTCAAGCTCATTTCCATCGTTTCATTGTTGTTTCGGAAAATCTGTTTGTTTTGTTTTACACATTATAATTGTCATTGATGTAGTGTTTCGAATTAGGAGCATTCTTCACATTTATTCATGCAATTTTTACGTCAATCGGATTTCGAAACATTGGCACGTTTTCATAAAACGTTTTTCTACACTTAATTGAAACGCGTGCACTTTTTTCAACTAATCCATTTAATAAGATTGGGCAGATTCCTTTTTTATTTTTCATTGCTAATTCTCTCTCCAAAATGCATACAACAGCTCGTAACAGTCGCACATTAAGCAAACGAAAACAATCAAACGAATACAATAATGACACGAATATAACCCCCCCCCGTAATTTATGGCAAAAAAGGCAATAATGAAGAGGTGCAAGCGAGAAGTAGTTTATAACGTTTCAAACGACATTGAAATGAAGCTTAAATAATGCGACAACATTCACAAAATCAAATGCAAGATAGGTAAACGTTACGAAAAACAATGATGCGTTCAATCGCTAACGAATGCGCCCTCGGATAATAACATTACGACAGTTTAGGATAAAGCCTACAACATCTTCGTTAAGATCCCGGGCAGATTTGAGTGTTGTGTAAAATGCGATTTACATTGTCATCTGGCATCTCCGATGCACATCTAAATTTAATATTTCCCAACTAACATTGGAAAGTAGAAAAAGATAGCGATATGCAACATATGCAACGGCCATCAGTTACACATAGCATACTCACATTCTCAACCACGTAAGTATACAGAAGTACAACGATCATTCGTGGGCTAGTTGGTAACCTTCGTCGACAAATCATCGGCCAAACGATGGTGCTGGTGGGCTCACCAAAACAATGGTTAACGATAAGACTGGTGGGTGTTGAATGTATGTTTTCCCAATATTGTGTATTTGTCCTCTTTTTTCTATGTCTGTGCGTCGTATGCAAATGATCGTGCGTATGAGTGTGTGAAGGAGAGTGTATGTATGTATGTATGTGTGTGAGTGTGAAGTAATATACATTGATAAGCTGTTCGTAACGGTCACAGCGGCAAATGCTCTAATTGGCTAGTGATAAGTTCTATTACCGTTGAACATAATTCAAAACGAGACTGTAATGGGCAGGCAACATCATGTAATCATTGTTATGTGTATACTTTTCTGTCAAGGATGCACTATTTAGGTACTTAATTAAGTCAATAGTAATGGACTACTCTTCAATTAATTAAATCAGCCTAAAAATATTTGTTCAAGACATTCATGTTGCTTTATGGTTGTATAAATTAAGAAATTCAAAAGCTACAAACGTATCAAGAATCGATATCATAACGAACGAACATGAATGTTGGCACAATACGAACTCTTTTCAAGTTATTTGTGTCAACTGTGGATCTGCTAGTGGCTTCGTGTTTCTCTCTCAGTCTATTTCTTTGGGAGTTGATCTTTCTCACATCCCCTTTCCCACCTTTCTGACAATTTAATTCTATCAGAACACTATCTGCTTTCATCTTTCCTATCCTTTCTTAATGATTTATAATGTTAGTTTAAGTACAACACGTTCAATGTGTAAATATACATTTCTATATTTGCCTCGCAGTTAGCCAAGGTTTGCACGTGGCTATACGCGCCTTTCTGTATAAATATTTATGTCTACCTCTGTCAGTCTCTAGACCTCTGTTGATATACAAATCTTTTATGATAATGTCGTATTGTCGCCAAGGATACATTTATTCAACATTTATCATTGTCAAACTGTCAGCAAAGGTTATTGAACCATTCCTGTTAATGTTGCTAAACGGTCAAGCTGTAGTTGCAGTGTGCATTGTTTGTTGAGCCCATGGTAAAATCACCATACGTTAATGTTTGCAAATCTGTCAAACGATCCTTCTCTTTCTTGCTGTGCTGAATGCTGTGAATATAGACACTCACGCTTTTGGTTTCATATACAACCTAACCAGACCTATGTTCATGTGACTATACTACTGTGATTAACTTCTAACAACGTTGTTTGAGCTTTGCTAAATGTGTCGATGTTTCGATGTTCTGCATAGTTCTGTAGGATCTATCTTCTTCTCTCTTCATTAATGTTGGTAAAACTAAATACAAAACTATCATCGGAATGCATTTACCAACTCTACAACAATAAAACAGCACATCCAATGGTGGACAAACAAAAGCTCTATTTTGACTAACAGCCTATACATGTAATATAAATTCAAAATAGTAATTTATTTCCAGATCCGTTCTAACCGTTATGCCACAATTAAACCTTTTAACTACCATCTCGCCAACAGTTACGGCGTTTCAAACGCCACTTATATCAGCTGTACCAAATTGTGTTTCTTTGACCTTAGCGCATTTTAGTCATCGTTACCATTCTCTGCCCGGGAATCAATAGTGATCTTGTTGTAGTGTACTTTATTCCAAACCTCATAACACAGATTGCCTCTAATGCTACAAAAGTTGCATCCTAGCTTTGCGATAATGAATGAGAATGCTTAAAAATTCCGTCTACATGCATACATTCCTTATCTAATGAGTCTAATTTTTTGCTATTAATCGTGTAATCGTGGATGCTTATGCTTCTTTTATAACACAAAATGTTTCATTCGGCTTTTATTTTGGCTGTTCGTGCTTCTGCTATGAACCCTCCATTAGCTTCCCGGAACCCTCGCATTCTTGAACTTAAATTGATTTTAAATTATTTAAATTATCTTTTTTCCATAATATTTTCCTGTTTTAGATGGCTCTTATAATATAGATAATCCTGACTGATAAATATTCTTTAAAAACTAAAATTTCTTTGTTTTACTTTATTATATTGCGGTATCAACAAAAAACTACTATTATTTAACGATGTAAAACAAATTCAATATTCATTCATCTTAACGTAGAATACTCACAACCCCAAACCACTAACAACAGAACTTCATTCACAGTGTTTCAGAACATTTTAGCCTCCCGGTGAAACTTTAAGTATGTCTAGAACTACACGGCCTTATTTCCGTTTTTCGATACGAATGTACCGATACCGAGTTGTGCAATTATTGCATTACAACAATCATCGTATTAAAACTGTGTGTGTGCATTTGTACGCAGTTGAGTTAAGTTTTTCGGTCTACCAGACCTCAATTACCGAATTTCTTGCATTATTCATTCCCTGACAAATTTTGTTTTTGTGAAAATATTCACTACACACAGCCGCGTAATGCAACACAAGGTAACACACTTACTATTGATCAATACATAAATTACTTTTCGAGTTACAATCCCTCGAGCAAGTTGCCGACGGGGTTATGAATTTATAATCACATGATGTGGATCATTCAATTTTATTGATGCCGTAATGTATAACGGATGATTGACCTTACTAATGGAGTGTTGGGAGAACATTCACCGTAGCGTGAAATGCCGTGTGCTCTAATAAGTGGTAATAATTAACAATATTTAGCATATGTGCTGTATGTCATACAAGTCAATTGTATTATTTCATTTAGTTTATGTATATTTTTACATTTTTATTCCACGAAGAAATCTAATCTATCTATAAAAAAAAACAATCTTCAGTCTCCATTAATGGAACGCTCGGACATGAACCCGCACCCTTCATAAGAACATGTGACCAAGCGTCTCCATTGAGTGCCGGAACGAATGACCAGGCGGCTCCATAGGATTTTTTATAATTCAAAAATGAGGATTTTTTGTTACTAATTTGCGATGAAGTTGATGAATTATTTATCGTTTCATAACACAGTAGCATAAACATTTAAACCGTTCCTTTTTACGCCCATCGTTGGGTTTTTTTTCCTTTTTTTTTGTGTGTTTCAGTTACCCTGGTGAATATTAAATTAATTACAAAAGAGACATAAAACCAAACACCCACTAGGAATTCCGCACGCAGCATCCTGCCTCCTACATAAACAAACACATGTTGCACAGCTCAGTGTGGGTGTTGTAAAAAGCGATTCGGCATGGATTTGCACGTCACTTTGCATGCAACACCTGAGCCCACACACAAACACCCATACGTATCGAATGTGCGCGCCTCCAAGCGTATCACCACTCTGCACACCGTTATGCACAACTGTACACAATACAAATCGAATCAGTGGCACTGCACCTTCCCTCGCATACTTTTAACACAGGTCTACTGGCATCGATAGCGGCTTCCGGTTTCTCATTCCGCTTCCAGCACACGCACGGCGGAAGCAGCGCACCGGCAACAAGCATGGCTTTAGTATTTCATTACGCGGCTGCGGTTCTAATCCAGTTTGATGTATTACGGCGCTACATATACGTAACGCGCGCTGGCGGTATGTTCCATATGTGCTACGTGAGTTTGGCTCGATTGCTCTTGTTGCTTGTGGTGGTAAGTCCCATCGTACGGATGCGACCCTCGCAGAGCGCCCATATTTCTTGATGGTTGTCATTTGTTCTCATTTCCGTCTACATCCTTTCCCCTGTATTCGATTCCCACGGCCACTGGTTCGCCACTGGTTGGAACGTTTTGCTCCAGTTTTATATGCTCCTATCGGGAATCCTAATACGGGTTTCGGGCTCAATTTATCCGTGTAATTCCAACCCAATCGGTAACTGTGCCATACCGTACGTATCCAAATATACACCGTGTATGTGCGTACCCGACATACAAATACCTAATCATTTGCTCCTTAATCCTTCTGTGCTGAAATTGCGCCAGGGTACAACGAGCCTCAGCAATATTGCAATAATCTCTACCTGCATCCTTTAAACTAACACATTATAGATTAAAAAACAAAAACAAACAAACCAACAACAGGGATGGATTTTTGGCTGAATATTCATCATCGGCTGTTGCAGAAAATCACAAAAGAAAACAATATATAAAGCAGCTTTTCCCTGATTCCCTTTAACACTGCTTCGCTGTCTAAAAGCACCATAAAGCGATATGGAACCGGCGCACCACGCACGGAACAACGTGCTGAGCAACCATTTTATGTTTGTCTGTAATCAGATTAAACGTTCCACCCTGCAGTTGGATGGAAATTTCATTTTCTTGCGAATGAACATTTTGTTCGCATTACCTACGGTAGCTGAAAAGTCCCCTGTGCTATTACTCAGCCGTCTCACGATAAGATGACCCATTCTATGGAGCCGCCTAATCTCTGAACACACTACCCTTTGTCTGGAAACCATGAGAGTGGAATTTTACGCAAAGTGAAAGCGGAATTGGATATAAGCCTTATGATGGCATTGAAAATATGTTCATGAAAATATCATTTTTCCACTAGCTAGTGCTCCCTCGAGATTGTACTGCGAGACAACATGGCATGATATCAAAGGTGAAACAGACTCACTGTTTCAATCGTTAAAAGCAACCAATCTGTATTTTCCTCAAGCGTGGACCAAAAAAATATGGGAAACATGATAAAGTAGCTTATGATGCTGTGTACAAAAAGATGAAATAAACGAACAAATGGCTGATGAGAATAAAAACAACCCTCAATGCTCGCCCAAACGTAGCACCATTACCCCAAAGAAATCTGTCAAGCAATCAAACTTTTCCAAACAGTTGTTTTTTTTTTGTGGAACACTCTGTTTCGTACTATTTGTTCTACTGTGGTTGGCTAGCGTACAATGAGATACCTTTCGAGCATTGTTCTTTTCTTTTTTGTGGAAACAATACGTTGCTGGGTAATGTACGTACCCATTTGAACAATGGAAAATTACTCTTGTCAATAGAACACGCAGGTATTTTATCGTCAGCATAAAAACATTTAAGAGTCAGTACCCGGTGAGCGAGCTTTCTAAATTGTTAGCTTATTTTATTTTGTACATACGTGCTATGTTTTATAAAGTTTTTTTTTCTTATAGATTTTTAACGTCAACACAAATGTGCTTTTGAAAGCTTGTTTAAATTTAAAATAAATTCACAATGAATAGACCTGTGCAAGCACCAACCTTCATTCCCTTTAGCGCTTGAGGCACACTGCATAGACAACACCGCACCGCGATACCAGCTGCTTGGCTGCACACAGCCCCAAACGGACAAAAAGCACACAGCGATTCCACAGTACGGCCATAAATTTGCTTTTGAACAACAATGCTTCAAGCACAATTACTTACTCGATTAGAACAACAAAAATTACTGCTGCACGCAAAACGAATTACACTGCATTGAAGATGGTGCCGCACCACTAAGCTAACCCGCAAACCAACACCAACACTGTATCTTCCTACAACATCGACCGTACAGTCCATACAGCGGTTGCTTTCGCATACTCAATGCTTGACACTGTGGCACGTTCACACTGCATCGTGTTTGGCCTTCACAGCAGATACAGTCACGTAGAACAGTACCAACACAACAACAAAACTACAGCTACCAATAATCACTTAAGTCACCACAACTGTCAACTGTCAAACAACATCACCACTTAACAACAACCACAGTTCAGAACGACACAAAGCACCGAAAATATAAACAACATCATTATGGCACAAACAGTGTAGCTTTAAAACGAAAGCTTTAAAACGAGCGTACAGCGTACAAAAAAAAATCGATTCGATTGGAATATACCGAACATTCTCCTACAAAAGATTTCTCTTTTTCTCTTTCTCTCTTTCTCTCTTTCTCTTTCATTTATACCTGCTCTCCACTGACACATTGTACAATCGTGTTAATGCGTCCGTGCGTGTATATGTCCGTGTCTCTGTGTATGTGCTACTATACAAACAAACCTATGTTTTCAAAATCTTCATTAAACTCGAACAACTAATTCCATCTCAACTCTTACCGCATCGCACCCGTCACAGTCTACTGTCGTCAAGCAGTCGTCCAAAATTTCCAACCTAAAGCCACTGGAACTGTTGTCATACGCTCCGGCTTCGCGGAACACCAGCGCAACGAGTAGCTTCCAGCGCAGCTTTCAAAAGAGTCAGAAAAAGGCGATCAAAAATCTGCGCAAAAGCTTTAAGCTCTGAAAAGCTACTAGCTACACCTGGGACGATGCCGTACGGAAGGCACTAGGAAAATAGAACCGAACGAGCAACGTAGAATAAGAGAGCACACCGTGTAGTGAAAGAATGATTCAAATGATTTTCGGCTCTTTTGTTTTCTACATTTTCTCGAGGCGAACTCGGGTCTAAGTCGACATTACCATCTTAGATCTCTTGAATTCTTTCGCTACTTTCCGCTTTACTTATGCTCTCATATACTACTTTGGTTTCCATCATGGCTATGTGTGTATGGACCGAAATCGTTGCATGAACGGTGGTAATACCGTCCAACTTAGTAATGCATCCCGCCTACTTGGATTGATGTACTGCTGCCTAATGAATGTATCTCTCAATATCGTTGTGTCGTTTGAATGCAACAAGACGTAAGCATCGACTATAACCGGCAAACCATCGACAAGATGACGGGAAACTAATGGAAGACGTTCGTTCTGTAGCAGCTTGTCCGTTAACATTTCCGTAACTCGTTGCAAACTACTACCATTAAACCAGTACTAAGCCTGCACTATCACTGTCGCTTTTTCTATACCTGTCTGAGTTTCTACCTTTCGTCTTCATCATACTTGATAACATTAGACCAATTGAAGCCAAAGCATAACATACAAGAATAACAGATCCAACCGTCATGATATGATTGCAATCATAACAAAGACACCAATGTACACAAGCCACAGCATGCAACAAGTACGACACCACTGTAACAACAACACCAGAAACCATAAGAGGGGCTGGTTAATGAACGAAAATTAAGCAAACGGAACATTTAAACGTGCGCCATCCCCGCAACGTAGAGTAGAGGGAGAGAGAGAGAGAGAGTGGCATTTTTGTAACGCCACAGGTTTCTAACTGCAATCATCCGATGTTTATTGTTATAAGTGTAAGGAATTGAACGTGGCGGTAGTATAGTAACGATGCGTAAACCTTTCGGTGGCCATCACCTGTTAACAACACTAAACACCATCGATCATGGGTAACGAGAATCAAACTAACCGAATCAAACATACAAGGGACACAAATCTACGATGTTCAATTCCACTACCAGCCACAGCAAGGACAACAACACGAACGTCAATTCATCGATCGTATGCAGTCATCGTGGTATGAGTGTATCGCCGTAGATGTAGAACAAAAGCCATTCACGAGCAGTACTCAAACTTAATGTTATCCGTCTGTACGCCTAGTAGCACTAAAGACAGTGCGGCCTGTCCGACCCGATCCGACATAAACTAGTACATCCCTGCCCCAGAGGCACAACAAGTAAGATCGTATCAGTAGAAACAGTAGACTTATCCAAGTAGATCCAAGTAGTAGGAGTTCGCAACACCAACGATTTTTCCATGGAGACTTTCATCTATACATACAGTAATTTTCCACTCCATTGTAGACAATCTTTTCCTTCTCTATCGATTTAAAGTACTGTACTAGTAAGCAAATACTGTAGACATTGTACCGCTAGTACCAAACAACATTGCACACAAAACAATTACGATTCATATCAGTTTTCGTGAGATTCTTTGGGAACACTTTTGGGTTTGATTACATTTGTGTTTTTTTTGGTTTGGTTTGATTCTCCGGGTGTGAATTTGCTTTCCAAAACTGATACCTTCCGTTACATTTGCTAAGCTCATCCCTTGCTTGCACTCATACACCACTACCACAAACTACTCACAACACCACTCACCATCACGATGCATGCTTCCATCGTTCACCGTTCATCATCCAGCTCACGTGTTTGCTTGATCGCCCGTTTGTTCACCACAATCATCTGTATATTTTCAGATACTGAACACCAAAAACTTCAAATCCGTTCTGGAAAAAGTTACTAAAAATCGTCCCCGATCATCATCCCTGTTTAGCGTGGACAATGATCGTTAGAAGTATAAATCCAATACGGAAGCACTGTAAAAGAGCACTGACTGTTTAACATAATCCTTAAGCTAACTAATACACCCTACCAAGCACATCTAAGCAAAGGGGAGGGGGTAAATAATAATAATAATAATAATAATAATAGAGAGAGAGATAGAGATATGCAACATCACGATGCACACTTGTGAAGCACAAGATCCTCTTTGATGGTTTCCCTAGCTGAGTGTGATCGAACGCTCTAAACAAGCACACCTTGCTGTAGCGTCCAATCCTGGGATTAGAACGAAAGGATATTAGCGCCATCTGGTGGCCAGAAATATATCAGTGCACCTACCCCACACAACCGCACGTCGCACGCCACATACCACCATCAAGCAAGCGAAATAGCTCTAACATATCTTTACACATATAGTTTCATGTATGTGAGTCAGGGTATGTACACGTGCGCCTTTATTCCCTTGTGATCGATGAATACAAGACCTCTTTCTCGACCAAACCACACCACCAATCGAGTGATCGGTGAACGTTTCCAGCCACTACCAACACCAAACCACACGTATGAATCCATCTGTGCTAAAAAAAAAAAAAACAATAATCAAACAAACAAACAACCATCCGACAGACAGCACGCACCGTCGCCCATCCAACAACCCAACACCACAACAAAAAAGCCATATTTGTCCAACGCCCTCTCCCCACATTCCGATGCTCCAAGTGATCGGTTTGACGTGTGTCAGCACACGAGAACCGAGTGAACCGAAGCGTTCCGAGGTAAGCCATGTTTAGCCAAACCGGCCCGTGATGATTGCAACGGAAATCAACTAGCCGGCCGGTTAGAGTAGACCATACACGTAGTAGACATCCTCTTAGCTGTAGGAATCATGTCATCAGCATTTACGTTTAGCGTCGGATGCATTCGGGATGTCGTGATTTACTTTTAATGCTAGCGCTGTAGTGACGTAGATTGAAAGTTGCTCTTATCATCAAGTAGACAGCGCACTGGTGCCACCTGCTGCTAGTGTACTGTTTTAGTACGGATGTTTAGATTAGTATTTGGATCGAGCCAAAATTACGCATACCGGCACAAGTGGGATATTTTATTCTCTCTTAGCTGTTGATTTCAATTACATCGTAGATTGTCACTGTTTATTGGTCATTTATCCGTAGCGCAGCATATCGTCGTATTTGTCAGAAGAACGAAAACATATACTTATTGTGCTTTAAAAAAAAAATATGTCAACCATTTTAGTACATTTTAGTACATAGTAATTCAATTGGTTTACACTGCGACTGCAATTGGTTGGACAGTAAAATTGCAAACACAAACTATCGTCATATCCTTCAATTCGGTACTCAACGGATTTCATAAAATACATCTCCCATTACTCCTTCCTTTCCTTATACGAAATAAAAATTATATGTACTAAAGATGGTACAAACTAATTCGTCAACCGTTGCACTGATTGGCCTTTGATGGATCATCGGAACCAGTATCAGAATTTTGTTGAATGCGATGTACTACTCGTTTCTAGAGATGTTATTAGTTCGTACAATTGTGTTTTTGTTTTCAAACACATTGTTCTCACTCCACACACATACACGCACAAACATCAGTTTCTTGCATATATGTGATTTTTAAGCAGGGGTAAAACAGGTGCAAACCCACCGATTCATCGTAAAGAAGCAATCATAAAGCTGTATTTAAAGGGAAATATGTCTTTCCACTGTAACACACTTACATTGATGTTGCTCTAAAGTGTACTAAAACAATCTTCCACAAAATATTTTACCCATTTTTACCCAACATCAATTTATTTCTACTTTTCTTCTGAAAACGTTAATCGAAAGCATGTTTTGAACTAAATTCGACATATTTTTTCTGAGACTATCTGTAACTTAAATTCCAACCACTTCAATAATCCTGGATCAGTGCTTCACCCGCACACCGAACTCTGTTTAATATGGAATATAGTGGTAGAAATTTGCGTTTACAATTATGTTCACTGAATTTCTGCTTGTTTTCAAATATTGCTCGTTTTCAGCTTGCTCGTCTATCAGGCCGTTCCTGTTTTCCCGTTGAAGAATGAAAAGCATTACTGTATAGAGCTGCATCGTTAATAGAATGGTTACTAACTTTGCTGTGTATTGAATGTTTCAGTAGTGGCTGCTTGTGAGGCCGTTCGTTGGACGATGTGTTCTGTTTCTTAGTGCTAGCAAGTAGCAAACAAATCGTACTGAATGTTTCACACATCCCATATCATAACCTGGCGTAGTCGAGAGATCTACAACTCCCATTGGGCGCTACTTGCCGACCCATAATCCGATTACCAGCATGATCAAGATCCAATTAATGATAATTATCGGTAAATTGCTCTTTAAACACTTTCCACGCTTGCAATCGTACGATGCGGTACGCCGCTTGACATTTACCGTGAATCAATTATTTCATGTTGGAAAAATCATTTCCATTTGCACCGTTGGTTGCAATTTTGTTGCCAGCAGCAAATCATCCATAAATCAGAACCACCTTCGAAATTAATCACATTTTGCCAACTTAACTAACGAGTGCAAATTAAATAACGTCCAACTTTAAAGCACTACTTCAAAAAACGCTCTACTTTACGGACTGTTTCGATTCTCATGTAAAAGTCGATGGCTCGAAAAA